>CM050323.1:56193020-56515379 GCA_027475135.1 Bactrocera correcta | reverse complement strand
ATTTGACACTCTTCATCCTATGGTCCGATCCCATCGTAACAGCACGTTTCCTGGGCCAATCGTTGGATGACTTCGATGACAACTTATATAATCATTATCATCCTAACGGGGATTAGATTTCCGTCACACCAACAACAGCAACAACAACATTGTTGCTTTCTGTATTCGCCCGTAGATATTGAATATAACTTCTCATGCCTTTTCTATATCTAGTACTTCCGCTTGGAAGATCCTCGCCGAGTTTGGTAGACGGATTGAGAGAGAGAGATACCAAGATATTTGGAGTATACTTCAGTCCCTACTCCGTCCGGTCCGTCGGTATAGATCAACGTAGTATCCTTATCTCCCCTTAAACCTCATTTCCGTTCACGTCAGGAGGGAAGAAAAGGGTCTGACTTACTTATTTTTAGCTAGTTTAGGATGGCGCTATGACCATAATATTTTTGGTTCCAACCTTTAATTCCTTAGTTTTGATAGCAAAACTTGATGCCACTTTCCGAATATACACGTCTTTGAGCAGTTGATGCAGTAGCATATGAAGCTTCTCGATTGGACCTGACTTAATAGTCCCGGTAACCGCTTCACAGGTTACCCGTTGCATTCCTTTTAAATTTCCCTGTGATATTTATTGTTTCTTTAACGATTATGTAATGATTCAAACGCTATATTTATTCATTTTTCAATATTTTGGAAACAATGTGGTATCAATTTCAACCTCCATTTAGAGCTGTGTAGAGTCAAAGAGACCCAAGAGAGCTGGTGAGCTGCATCGTAATTATTGGGGATATGGAGAATGATTCTAATAAAGAAATATTTTTACAAAAGCCCATAAAAATCAATACTCACAATAAATCACACGTGTTTCTTATTAGCTATTTAAAGAAATATATTACAAAATAAATATTCAAATAAAAGAAATATCAGAGACTAAAATATGCAGAAATAAATTCCGGTATAAATCAAACGAAAGTAGCATAGCTAAAGGCGCTGCAACAGATGTGCATAAAAAATTCCACACATGAGACCGTATACATAAGAGAAATATGAGCGCCGTGGGGGCGTGGCTTAAGGGCAAATACCAAGAGGCAGGAATCATTATCAAATTAAAATGCCATTTTGCGTATCGACAGAATGCCGCAGATTCCGAGGCAGGACAGAAGACAACCGATATTAAAGCGCAGTTTAGTGTAATGTAATTGAAGGATGTGCCGGGAGGAGTGGAAGGCAGTGCTGCAGAAAGTGAAAGGGCGAGACAAAACGGCTGCGATGGACGGGCCAAAGGAATGGCGAAAAATCAAATCAATATTAATTTGCAAAACAGCGTGCAATTGTCTGCACAGCTAAGGACCAGAAGCAAACGTATACGCAGATTTAGCGAAAAGACATGCAGACGCGCGGTCACAAATGAGGGAAAGAGCGGCGCTTAGGACTTAAGGTCAAAAACGAATGCTTAGCATATGCACATAAATCTTCAGGGGAAAGGGGAGACGATGAAAATTGCTGCTACCACCAACCAAACGCCACCGAAACGATGAAGAGGCGACAAGGACGAGACAAATCGACAGACGCGCGACGCAGATGTAATAGAACTTAGAGGAAGCCATAGGAAAAGGACAATAACACTGCTAAACGCTTCAATGACAATTCGAGCATATAAAATAAAATAGTAAATACACATAAATAAAAGAGAAAAGCCGAGATGGAGCATTCAAGCGCAAGGATATGCCAGGCGTACTAAGAAACGACCAAAGCAATCAGGCAAGAAACAAGCGAAAATCCTGCTTAAAGATGTCGAACAACACCCCAACAGGCAAAGTTGGAAAAAAAGTGGTTGTAATAAAATGAATGAGAAATGGCAGTGGACAGACGACGCACGAAAGGACTTGAAAGGCAATTGCAATTGAAAGTAGTAGTTAGAAGCTGCCAACCGAGCGTGGACGGGCAGTTGGCAAACGTTTGCGAATAGTCATAAAAACAGCAGCAACAGCGCCGGCAAACATAAGCGACAATCACAGCGGAACAAGGACACACAATGAACAACAAAGAACATTCACACGAACAACAAAAGATAGACACACACACGTCAGGAGAGCGCTGTATGCGCACGAAGCTGTGCGAGTAAGAAAAAGGAAGTGCCCAAATTGCCCTTTAAGGCGCGCAAATAAAATTAAAGGCGAGAAAAACAAGTGGCGTGACAAGTCGGGAAGGAAATCGAAATCAACGGCAGCTACTATGCTTTAAAAGCAAAAAAGTAAGTACTACGGACGGCCAGCAAGCGGCAAGTGGGTGTGCCGGTGGCGGCTGGAGACTGCAACTAAAAGGAAAAACCAAAAAATATATATGTGAAGAAAAGTATACAAAGGACATACATAAAGCAGGCGCACAAAGGACTTTCACAGCGGACACATTGTGCGTATTTGCGCATTAATCAATTGCATTTGCAGGACAATGTGTTCGCACAAACACACACACACAAACATGCTCTTTTTTTTTTTGCGTGGCAGCTGCTTTGCCATCAAAAGGAAAGTACAATTAAGTGTGGCATGCTTGGCAGGACCTTTCTGTGCCGTCAAAGCTTTGTCTGCGCTCTTTGACTCGCTTAGTGCTGGTGGTTAGCAGCTTGCGGCAGATTGATTTGTAGGCTTGACCTAACTTGCTGTTTGATTAAATTAAATTTCAAACACACAGCAACAAAAGCAACAATAACAACAAAAGCAAAATGCCGAAAAATCCCAAGCAAACAAATATAAATAAATAAATTGCTGCGTAAGTGCGTAAATGGTGACCGGAAGAGGCACACAGACACGCAGCAAATGTGGCGTTGGAAATTAGCGTATAAATAGAAGACCATATTTGAGCAATATTTTATACTGCCAGCCAATTTTTTCATTTTATACTAGTTTTCGCATTTTTTTTCTTCATTTTTATGCGCTATTTTTGTTGTATTTGTGATGGAAAGCTCTAAACAATTGCCGTTGACAGAGATGAAATGCGTCTATTTGCCTTTTTCACGCCTTTGTATTGCCCTTTTTATGTGTGGCCGGCGAAATAGCTAATTTACATTTGCCAAAGTAGAAAAAAAAAGATAAAAAAACGAATAAAATTCGAGCATCTGTTTTCTCTATGTGTGTGCTTGCCTATGCATTTGTGTGCGTAAAAACAGTTTGTGCGTAATTTCGCTGCAACAAATGCGTTCACTGCGTTGCGTTAATGACAGCTTTTTATTCTATTTTTTCCTATATTTATTTTTTATTTTATATTTTTGTTATCTTTGCTGCTTTTCGCTTTTGTTTAGTTTTCAAACCTTCGCTAATTGGCTTGGCCTATTTATTATTAGCTCACTTTACTCTCAGCTTGCGCCTTTGAAGCTGATTTCGACTGCCAATTTACCGTTAATGAGTGTAAACAAATTATGCGTAATACAGTTATAATTAGTGGACGATACACCTATTGTTTACTTGGAAGAGATATTTCTCAGATTTTTGACTGCTGGCGGGGTTTTAAGCATTTAAAAAGCACTAATTACTCAGATATATCGCATTCCGTTTTTCTGAGAAGCTGTGCTTCTTTTCCGACGGTTTTTGACATCAGTCCGTTGTGATTTTCCCCGTACTTCTATATACATTATATAATTATATATTGTATATTATACAAGGTATACAAATTTTTATATTTGTAAAAATATGACCTTTGAGGTTGACTATTCAACAGCAAAACCGTTCGCCATAGATGAGAATAGGTCATAATCAATTGGCACAAAGTACGGACTATAAAGTGACTGCCTAAGATCCTCCAAACCAAACTCCCGCAGCTTCTTTCGTTGCCATGGTGGAAGGAAATTCTTTTCCTATTCGCTAAAGTCGCTTCTAGGAAATTTCTATTTTAAGATGGCATAATTGTTGAGAGTACAAGTCGGCATTAAGAGTTTTACTGTAGCTGAGCAGCTCATACTAAAGCAAAACCTTCTTGATCGCCAATCCTTGGCCTGACCAAAGATTGTGCTGCCGCTTCGCCGAGAAGCGACCACGACCGTTTTTCCTTGAAATTATAGTAATTGAACCACTTGTCATAACCAGTAACCTGCCACTTCAAATATAGACTGATTTTGTATTGATTTTGCTGAGTAAAAAGTAGTGTCACTCAAACATCGAGTTTCTTTTTTTATTCATCCTTATTTAAACGGTTAGAAAATAGGTTTTTTACAAGGTTTAGCTCTTGAGCCATCGAAAGACTGTTTACTTTTTCTTTACTGGCGTAGACACTGCTTACCAATCGAGTTTTCTGTTCTCTGTTTGGCGCCAATTCGAGATACCAAGTGCATCCAGGTTATTTTACACCTGATCTACTCAACGGAGTGCAGGTCTACCTCTTCCTCTGTTTCCATCGGCTTTCTCTTTTTCTATTCCAAACTGGAGTATTAGCATCCATCCGGGCAATATGACTTAGCCAGCGCAGTCGCTGTCTTTTGATCCGCTGAACTATGTATGTCAATGTCGCCGTATATCTCGAACAGCTCAGCGTTCCATCGACTGCGGTACACATCAATGCGCAAAGGATGGCCAAAATTGACGATCTCCATTATTTTCTTAATATATTTGACAGTTGGACTTCCAGTGTTGGGTAAAACTTTGACATAAAAATTATCGCAACGGAGTCGAAGCATCTAAACTTGCACGTGATTGGCTGTTAAAGTTTCAGAATCATTAATAGCATTCGAAGCCGTCTGGCAAGCGTTTGACTAATTTTCTCTTTGCTGGTGTCCATTTTTGATGGATGCGTGTTCAAACAATCCTGAGCCAAGCAATCACAAAACTCTCTGAGAAATTTTCTTACCACGAAATCAGGTCTTTCTAACGCCATATAGCGTAACCTGAACACATTTACACAAGGCGAGATAGAGACTGATAAAGTAGTCTATTGGAAAAACATTAAAATTTCGACTGGAATTTCGGCTATAGTTCGGTAACATACTCTTAGAGGAATTAATGTATATTCTGGCGGCCTATCTGCGCTATTTCTCGAAAAACTTTGCACCCCTATGTCCATGGTTAGACATAAAACATGAGGCGGTGCTTCGTCTTGTTGTTAGTGGAAATCATCTGCGTCGATTTTATCGAATACCGTATTCGCCATTGTCAATGCGCAAGGGAAGGATGGAGCCATATGTAGAAGTATATGCAAGTGAGGAAAATTCTCTGAGCTCCATTCACTTGGGAGTGGTCAGAAACGATTATTTTACATACGGATTAAGCAGCTCACGACCTCCGATATTGGACTAAATATCCTCTGGGTGGCCAAAAAACATTCCTTTGAGGGCGAGCTGAACTGAAAGGTGAAAAGGCGTGTTTAGGATCCGCCACAAAAAAAAAAAAAACAAAAAAAAAAAAAAAGCAATCGCAATGAATAACTTATTAAATACACTGATAAAATTTGACAATCAAACATGGCAGTCACGATCTGTCAAGATCTCGTCATCCCTATTGGCAGACGCGTTGTATGAAAAGTCGGAAAGAAACTGACAGAACATTGATAATGTCTTTAATCATTATCGTCGTCTGCGCCTTATTATTGGTATTTTACTAGAGCAACCACATATTCGAAAAAATCGCCTTAAGTACAAGTATATAATCATCTATAGTTAGTAAACTTTTCTACAAACAGAGATCAAAGCTTTCAAAGCTTTCAAAGTAACTATTTTTGCTCGCTGCTAAAAATGACCACTTACTGTCATTTCACTGTCCGCTCGAGTTTTCCCTCATATACATTAGGATAATTAAAATTTTATGCGCAGAAATATGAGCTTTTTTTGCCAAATTTCTTCCCTTCTTCCAGTTGTGAGAGATGTACGCATGTGTGGCGCTGCAACAATTCAAAGTGTAATCCTGCCTTGGTTGGCTTCCGGTAATGTGAGCATTATGCTTCCTTGATTGCTTTGAGGCTTTTGTCTTGTTATTATGGCGAAACTTTTCCAACTGTAAATGTAGTGCGCTAGCACACATACACACATATGTAAGTAATTGCATGCAGGCGATTCAGTGATAGTTTCCAAATCAAGTAACTTTTACTATCAGTGTGGCACGCTCGAATTCGCTGCTGACTGCGCCGACAAAGGCTGAGTTAGCGAGAGACCAGCTTAAAATCAACGCCAGCTCAATTCTATGCGGACCAACAATGCGAACACAAAAACCAACACACGTATATGTGTATACCTACTCAGCTGTAACTGTCAGTTGTGGCCAATACTCACTAACTTCTAATGCCACATTCACATTTTATCCCTCATTTCGGATTTTGTCTGCTAGCTTTGTTGTTCTTCTTGTTGTTGCTGCCTTCTGCAGCGTATCCTTATCAATGCGCCAAAGTTTAAGATCGTATAAAATGTTAAAGGATTCACAGTCACTCTGTGGTTTTAACTTTGGTTGCGTAGCGCCTTTTTGTTGTTGTGACTATTGCTGTTGTTGGTGTTAGCGTTCAATGTCATTGTTGCTGCGCTTAACTCATGTGGGCACGTACACATACATTGCTAATACATATAACTTAACCAAGCATGAAGCGCACGCATTGCTGTCAATGTGGGTCTGAGCGAGTGAGTGTTTGTATGTGTGCGTGTGCTACCACTAAGCCGCAAGCTCACCTACCACGTAGGTTTTCCCAACGCTCCACGCATACATATGCGCTCGCATATTCCACCCGGTCGAGTCAGTCAGCGCAGACAGTGCCGTGAATGCCAATTCCAGTGATATCGTCGCCAGCATTGTTCGCCGCAAAACTTTTGTCGATCGTGAAACTTCGTGCGCTTTGTTATATGGTTGAAAAGTTTCCAAAATCTCTTGTTGCTTTTGTTGTTGTGTTTTTGTTGTAGTTATTACTTATATGGTATAGCTTTTATTTTTTCGGAAGTTTCATACGTATGGTGCATATTGATTAAATTAGTGTTGATAATTTGAATAGGTGGCAACTCTGTGGTATTATTTTCAATTTAAATAAAAAAATGCTCCACTTTCTTTTTAATAGTATTTTGTAATATATTAAAAAAAATTATTTTCTAAATACATATTTACAAATATGGCAACCCTAATAAATGTACAAAAATTTTATATATTGGATAGTCGAAAAAGTCTTTTCGTATTTTGCCATTTTTCCGCTAGAGGCATTATTACATCAGTGTAATATAAGTAGGACGTAAGTAATTTTCACAGGCTTCTCTTGAAGCCAACTTTAGTCCATTAAGGGAGTTCTGCATTGACCGAAGCAAATGGTAGTTCGATAGTGCAAGGTCAAGGCTATATGTTGGATGCAGCAAAACTTCCCAGCCAAGCTTTCCCAGTTTTTGCCGAATCATCAAAGATGTGTGTGGCCCAGCGTTGTCCTAATGGAAGACGAGGCCGTTGCTGTTTATCAGTTCTGGCCGTTTTTTTTTTGATTGTTTGCTTTAATCTCATCAGTTGTTGACAGTAAAATATAGAATTAATCCTTGACCAGGCTGGAGCAGCTGGTGGATGGTTCCTTTCCACTCCCACCAAACACTCAGCATAATTTTTCGAGGCGTCAATCCTGGCTTTGCGCCCATTTGCTGAGCTTCACCACGCTTGGACCACGATCTTTTTTGCACATTATTGTCGTAATTGATCCACTTTTCGTGTGTTGTTTCCATTCTTTTCAGAAATAGTTCGATTTCATTTCGTTTTAGCAAAGAATCGCAGATGTTAATTCGGTTCATTAAATTTTTCACATACAATACATGTGGTACCCAAACATCGAGATTCTTTTTGTTGTCAACCCTTTTTAAATGGGTTAAGAACCGTTTGATGATGAATATTAACTTCCTTAGCGGTGTCATTTCTGCTTATGTGACGGTCTGGTCAATCTTTTCCATAAATTCATCGACTTTTTCAGCGATGGGTCGACGAGGAAGTAAGCGAACCTATGTTGTACTACACGGACTGATACAGCACCGTCACCGTAAACTTCACAAACTCCATTGGTGGTTTGCATGGTATTCTTCCCTTTTTTATACAAAAATTTCAGAATATAGCGAATTTTTTCATTATTTTAACTCATCCGAATTAATTTTTTCTTGTTAAATAAAGCTTAAGGGGCTATTCTAGTCTAGAAATTTAAAAAAATCGATTTTTTTTATATATTCAAAGTTTAACTATTCAGGAGTATGTGTACAAGAGGATTTTTCAAAATTCAAATTATTTTCGTAGAGGCATTTTTCTGACCCGCCATCCAAACTGCTTCGGCCGGAACGCGAAACTTTAAACACATTTTTCTCAAACTGACTTTCGGAACGATGCCCACGATTTCTCAGGTTCTACTGGACCGATTTACTTGAAATTTTTATAGAGTCTTCTTTATAGGCTTGTCTATGGTTGGAACTAGCCCCACCAAAATTTTTTTATTTCTATTATTTTTAAAAATTCGAAATAGTCAGAAAAAGTGATAAAAAAATATGTTTCCCACATTTTCGTAGTTCCGACCATTGCGACATTATTCTAGACTAATAATCCTTTTTCCTTTTTGGTTTCAGATAACTAGGAAGAATGAAATCATGGGCATGGTCACGAGGAAATTTTTAGAGACCCCCCACTTCCTCAGATCATAATTTTTGAAATTTTTTACTTTTTTAGTTTTTAATTTTTTTCGTACTCTTCAAAAATTAATAAATAACTAGTAAAAAAATGGATAGTAAAAATATTAATTGTCTTTTTTTACGACACTTTAAAAATTACCTAAAATGCATGCTTCTAGACTAGAATACCCCCTTAAAGTCTCACCTGTACAACACTGTATCATATGATCCAAAGTGATTGGTAGCACTGGAAATACGCGATTGCAACGACATCTATTGACAAAATACGAAAAGACTTTTTCGACTACCCTACATATACATAACTGATTCTCTACTTGACTTGTAAAGTCTCTATGTTTTAATTACTAGTGCAAGATGCAGCATATACTCGTGATATATTGTATGCGTTGCCTTCAAGTTGGTGGAAAACCAAATACCACTAAAAGCATTGCAGCCAAAATTAGATGCAATTACCAACCCAACTACCAAGTTAGAGCGGATTGAAAGGGTCTACAAACGTACATATGTATATGTCTGTAAAACGCTTTTTATGCAAATAAATAAATATTATTTATTCGTTATGCGCCGAAATATTTCCCACTACTCGTTTGTATGCCACTTATGTAGCTTATTCAGTGCTGTGATTAGTTCTTCTCAACTCCTCACACAAGTATATATAAAACCGTCAAGTGTTATGTACTGTATTTTCAAATTGACAGACTGTCGTTTAGCACCTGCTGCACCGATTTTTCATTTTCGACATTCAGTGTTTGAATTATTTTCTAGCGCAAATATGTGCTACTGACAAGTGTGGTTGTAAATTCGCATTTCACTGTGTAAACCATAATTCAGCGGTTTATTTATGGTGAAGTGGCTAAAACCAGTTAGCATTTGATCATATATCACAATGTCAAATGAATCACACAATTCACATTATTTGTGATGATATATTGACCACTGTAAACCACAAAACTGGAAATTACATGTAATATTTGTGAAAGTTTGTTTTTGTAAGAGACTAAAACATTTTTGTTTTCGAAAACAACTTATGTTGAATTAAATTTTAAATGTATAGCTAGTTGTGGAATATTTTTTCTCGTTGAGAAGTTCATTAGTTGGCTTCAAAAACCTTAAAGGAGTCGAATGGCCTGGGAAAGCTTAGCGAAATTGCGTATGCAGTTGCCCCCGAGCGGGCCAATTTTTCTGCTCTCTCATTTCCTTTTAATCCTATTAGCTGCTCTTATTTCACTCTTTGATCAGTCAGTGAGTATGTAGATTTTGCTATTGAAACTGCCGCTCCCTCAACCATTGGTAAAATCTTCTCTACTGGAGAACGAAAACGATATGTTTAGTTCCTCTTGGGTGTTCCTTTCTCAATCGTTCCAGATTCGAAAGGCTTTGGAAGCACTGCTGCATTCTCTCTAATAGTGTTTTTCTTTATCTAGGATAACTCCGACTCTTTGGTGGGTGGGATTTGTCGTTTGATGAGATCGTGGCAGACCCTCTTCAAACTTTTTAGCAGGAAGAATGTTAGACTGTTTGGTCTGTAAGATTTTGGGGATCCTCAATCTTGCACCTAAAGACTGCTGTGCAGTCCATTAGCAGGTTTTCTGGTGTTTCTTAGAGTATGTCACAGAACCGGCAATTTACGCAAGAAGCTTGGCTCATGTTAAATAAGTGCTTTTTGGGTTTGCAATGGCCAGTGTAGAGTAGTTTGAGTTTGTCCCCTGGTAGGTTGATTACATTATTAAACCTTTTGAGGTTGTATCTACCCATTATCAACGTAGCATGGCGCATGCCTTGGAGTTGTTTTCAACATCCCTCCTTGCCCGCTTCGTAAGTTTCGGGTCTTACCATTGTGGTGGATGCTGCGAAACGGGCAAGCTCATCAGCCAGTTCATTCCCGGCTATACCTTGGACCTTAGCTACGATCTGATAGACTGTTCAGCTGTTCCATACATTCCTGCACCAATAGCGATTGGATCCCGTACACAGAGATCCTTTTAAGTGCCGACTGATTGTCGACCAATTTATAGCAAAGACCTCTGCTTAGAATATAGGCATGGTAAGGTTGTCCGGCGACTCCTGCACCAATTCCCTCTGACGTTTTCGAGCCACCGGTGTAGCACTTGATTGTACTATCCCTAAGCAGAAGCTCGAGAATGGAATCATTCATACTGCTGAGGGTAACCTTGCACGTCTTCACGAAATTTACACTTTTGGTAATGCTGTCGGAAGCGGTGTGAGATCCAGCATGACTCCAAGTGCCGTCGTGGGACATGTGCGCATGGCACCCGACAAGCAGATGTGGGCGTGTCGTTGTAGCTTCGCTAGTTAAAGTCCTACCGATGTCTACGATGCTTTCGAGGCCCAAGTCACCGTTCCATATGTGATAATCCGTCGCAAGATCGTGTGTACAACCACCTGATCGTCGTTGGCTTGCAGCCCTAGGATTTACCAGCTAGTTGAATGCAGACCAGTTCCGGTATGAAGGTAACTTTGGTCCACTGTCATCTATTTAGCGTGTACCCTAAACCGACACAAGCGTTAATATTATAAATATTATTTATATTTATAATTTAAACTTATTGACTATTTAAACCACAAATATTAACATATTTCATATTTTTTTATATTTTTTGCCCTCAACACACCAACGAAAATAAATCAACGAGAATTGAAAATTGAACTAAATAAATAAAATGTTTTACAAAAAGTTACAAACCATAAACAATGTCCACTTAATGCATTGAATTTTGTATTTAATGACCAATAAATCTTTCGCGTAAATGCCAATAAAAGAGTTTTGCAAAAAATAGAAAACACAACAGCAACAACAGCCAAGTACACAATTAAATTAAATGCGAATATTTTAGTGCTTGTAATGGCATTGCAGTCAATAAAAAAGTGGCATTTCCTGAATGGCATAGAAATTACAGAAACACGTTTCAAAAAAAAAAAACTGAAATAGTAAATGAGCTATTGATAAATGATGGCGCGAGGCAAGCAAAAAAAAAAAACTATTCAATTAAGCCGAGATTAACCGCTATTATAATGAATTGATTGTGACCGCTAATCTCTGCGTGCCGGTGTGGAGAAATTAAAAAGCAAAAACAATGCATAGAAAAAAAGTTTAAAAATATAGTAAAAACAAATTATTTAAAAATTAACAAAACGCTTGTTTGCTTAATTTTCCCGCTTTGTTGAACTTATTAAATTATTAGTAAATAAATGAGGCAATTGTTGCTGTCGATTTAGCATATTTTTTTTTTAATTTTTTGTTAGGGAAAATTTCATCAATAAGTAACATGAATAACTTCTAAGAGAAATATGTAAGTTCTGACTAAAGTAGAAAAAAAGGACGAAATTAATACAATAACGTCTCTATCTTTGCACTACTGAGACAATATGGAGTTAAAACCCACACCTGAGGGTCACAATACAAAGTTAGCTGTCATCTCACTAGGAATTAAAGCAAGAAATCGGACTATTTCTTATTTATGATCGAGATGCAGAACCACCGTAGATCAGCGAATGAATTATAAAATTACTGAAAGGAGACCAAAAAATTTGTATAGAAATATTCGAATCACTTAGGTCGTCGCTTGTTCGTTCGTGATCCATTTCGAGGAAACTTCAAATTTAATGGGACTTGTTTATAACCATTCGAAAGAATATTCTTTCGTATGTTTTTGGATTTCTCTTGCAAATGTTAGTCGCGGTTAAGTCTCAGATGGTTTACCCGTTGAGTTTCGTTCGATGCCTTGTCGACTGCCGAATGTCGCGTGATGTTTTGTTGCAAGGCCTGAATCGAAGACGGACTTTCCGCATAGACTTTAGACTTTACATATTCTCACAGGAAAAAGTCTAACAATCGACCTGACCAAAATGTGAAATTATCCGTCTATATCCGTCTTGTTGAGACCAAATCTTGCCAGGATCATGAGCTTCAATTTTAACCCTTAGAAAGTCGGTTATCATGACGCTACAGCGGTCTCCACTGACAGTTCCGTTCCCACGGGCATCATTTTTGAAGAAGTATGGGCCGATGATTCCACTGGCCCACAAACCACACCAAACCGTTGGTGAAATGGGCCTTGAACACAATTTTTCTCGAACACTTGGGTTCGCTTGGAACTTTTCAAGAGCCCATAGAGCGAAGCGATGTCGCTTGGGAAGGTCGAGCTGATTCAATTGTTGCGCAAGCTGTATTTTGTACGCTTTCAATTTAAGATCTAAACGTAAAATGCCCAAAATTTGTTCTATACGTCAGTCCGAGTTGCTGAGAACGGTGCCGAATCGACTATCCCCGGGATTCGTGTGCACTGTCACATACGGTTGCTATATTTTCTTCACTGCGTGCTGAACGTGATCTATTAGTGCGAATGTTAGCTAATAATGATTGCTGGGTCTCTAGATAGGTGATAGTGTTCCTAATAGTATGCATAGTAGACAGATTTTGTTGACACTAAGTTGAGCGAAGCGTGCGAAACACATTCTTTACAGAACGTGAATTTTCGTAATAAAGTTAAAAAATTTGTAAACGTTGTTCAGGCGTAAGTCCTTGAAAAAAGTACCTCTACTTAGAACATCTGTTATTTAGAATTAGATATTGAATTCGTCTTATCACTTCTTTTGTCTTCTAGATGAGAGTACTTTGAACAGAGGTCTATTGCTCTAAGCTAAACAGTTCTCTGACGACTCTGAACTTTAAACATAATATTACAATATGAAGTCAGTTGATAAGTCCCTGGCTTGGGTGGCACGCTGATTACAGCGAATGTTGAACTTTTCGATACCAGTTTTCTAGCATTATTTCTCCTTTACATCAAAATATGCCTGAGTTTCGGTGATCACCCCTTCATTTACCGAAAAGTTCTTCCCACCGAGCATTGTTTTCAGATCTAAGAATAGAAGATAGTGTTTGGTGACCATTCTGGAAAATATGGTGGATGTGGAAGCAATTCGGAGGCCAAATCGTTGATTTTTACGATAATTTTCACTGACTTGTGACACTGTGCATTGTTTTGGTGAAACGATTTCTTCCTTAAATTGGCTCAATAATGCTATGTATTGACTGCTGCAGTTCATCATTTGCAGTACACTTGGATAATGTTCGTTTGGACTTCGGAGTGAAATGATGAAGCCGTGTTTCACCCATTGTCACATATCGACACAAAAACTCAGGCTTATTACGCTTGAACATCTCCCTACACTGCCAAGGACATTTCAATTGATCTTTCTTACTGATATTTTATTAAGAGTTCTAGGCAGCAGTGAATATTGAGGGTTTTTCCATGATGAAGTTTAAGAATATTTTTCACTCATATATTCACATATTAATGTGAGACTTTCAGATAATATAAACTTTATAGATTCGAACAAAACAGCTAGAATTTATTCATCCAAATTATCCATTACATAAAAGCTGCCTCTATACCAAAATCCTTGATAATCAAAAATAAATGCTTCAATAAAGCGAAATAATTTCAGAATTTTATTAATTTTAAATTTTATTGCCCTTAAATGTATTGGTGATAAGGAATTACAAACGGAAATAAATGAAAAATATTAAGTTCCGTTTTGTGAGCAGCAACAAATGTCAAATGTCAGCAGGCGCAGACAAGCGAGCGCTTTTACGCACAACGGATATACTCGTTTTACATATAGTATATACATACAAATGTATATTGCTTACATCTATATACACAAACAAACAATTTTTTATGGTCGACTGCCGAAACCAATGAGTTTTGGATTTCTGATTAAAAAGGGAAGTGCCGCATTGCAAAACAAAAGGATTTACATTTTACTTTCGGTACGTACCCTCACAATCCTCACAACCCTCACAAATTGTATGGTATGTCATTTTGCTCTTTGAGACTCTCTCCCCTTCCACAGCGCACTCAGCCACCTCTGCTTGTTGGCAGTCTATCGTGTATTGCTCAACGCCCACAAACCCAATACATTAAATGTATTTGCATTTATACTGATTTTATTTTGTTTTTATTGAATTGATAAAATCACAACAACCAAACAACAAACATGACAACAACAACAATTGTAATAACGGCTACAACAACAATAGCGCCGACAATGACGACAACTGCGGCCTTGCGATAGCACAACAGCAGCAACAGTGAAGCTGACGACGGCCGCAATGGTTGTGGTGGGGGATGGTGGTTGTAATGGTAGTTGTGTCGCTGTTGTTGGTGACATTGGTGATAGCGGTTGGCATTGGGGTTTTGGCTTTGGTAACATAGCAACCCATCAACCACACATGCCCTTGTGGCATGAAATCGCATAAAACTACACAAGCACAGAACAATACATATATTTTTGTGTTTTGTACATATTGTATGTGTATTGGTGTATGTGTATATATTCAGCAATAAATGAATGAATGCTTGCATTTTTCAATTCGATTGTGTTTTGTTTGTAAGCAATACTTGGCAAGTCATATTGAAAGAGGAGAAGAGAGCAAGGCAACTACAACAATAATAACGGGCAAGCATTGAGGCTAAATGCCGGAACAATTTCGTGGGGCCACAGCATACATACATGCACAATATATTTATATGGATATGTGGGAGTGTATATATACAAGGAAATATAGACATGAGGATGGGCCAATAAAACGAATATTTTTTGTTGCTTAATACTCTGAAATATATATTCTTATATACCTCTAAGAAGATCTCTTCAAGTATGAGCCCTTGCAACGGCAAGGTTCTCCATGTTACTGATAGAAAAATTCATAACTCGCTTCTAACAATTTGAAGGAATGCTCGTATACTTGGAGGGATTTTCCTCTTTTTGTGAGTACCCTAATGTAAATGTATATATGAATATGTGTGAATACTTGTATGTACACCATAAATACCGTTGTTTATGCTTTTACCCACCTACATGCATGTATTCGCTTCAATTGTGGCTTTTCGGTTCGTTTATTTCTGGAAGAACGCTTATAAATGTATGTATTTAGGTATGAAAATATATGCAAATATAGATTCCGTGATTTTGTTTTCAATGTGTGTTTGTTCGTTGGTGAATTTTGCGTGAGTTTTGCCAAAATATTTGCAATATTTATGACTTACATATTCTGTAGATATTTTAAGGAAGACTTCCAAATTTGCATAAAAAATCTGCTAATAGAAGCATTGCTAAATTTTTATGAAATTTACTTCCAAAGTTAGAAGAAATCGACTTTCAAGCTCTGTGAAATTTTGCGAATTCACCATAGATAAAAAACTAAGCTGGCGAGAACACATTGAAAGTACGGCATCCAAAGCCTTTCGAACTTGGAACCTTTGCAGAAGACTCTTTACCCTAAAGTAAAGTTTACGATCCCGTATTGTCAGTGGCTCTACACAAGTATCATCTCTCCCATAATAGCATACAGTTCGGTGGTGTTTTCGATGTCATTATCAAAAAAGTGCTTTGTTAATCGTCTTGATCAAGTGCTACTTGCCAGCTTGCTGGAGATTACAGGTGGAATGACAGCTACGTAAACTAAGGCTCTGGATAGTATCATTGATATCCGGCCAATATGCTTGGTATGAGGCAATGCTTACGGCTAGCCGGCAGGCTGTTAAAGTCAGACTCGGGGTCATCACGCTTTTAAGTTCCCATTAGGGTAGAATGGACCAATAGTTCTGCGATCGACAGTTCTAACGGCTGAATCTATATATCCACCGGCGGACCAAAGGTTGATATGGCAACAGGAACGGGTAGGAGTGGGTCTTTTGTAGTAATCTTTACACAGAAGGTAGCTTCAACAAAACGGAATGTGCTAAGTGAGCTTCTGCTCTAACTAGCAAGTTCATAAAACTTCTAGTGGATAGCCAAGCGGCAATTAAGGCATCCGATCATACAGGAAGAGAAGGAAATGAAAAGGCAGACAAGCTGACCCCTTCGGAGGCGGCTAGAGACATAACTTCTCTAACCTGCTTAAGGTCATCCAGCTTCTCCAAGGGTTGTTTGAAAGAATAGATCCTAGAGGAAAAGCTCAGGTCCTAGAACACTAGCAACACTGGGCATACCACAAAGTTACTTTGGAGTAGAGTTGATGGTGGGCAGAGCAAAAAGCTATCACTTTAAGACAAGATAAAGGTTGGTAACTCCTACCATTACCGTTCACCTACCCTTAATATGTCAACTTCAGAAAATGAAGGGTGAATGATGTAATACATGCGCGGAGGATATGTGAATTCTCAGCCTCCAGCCCTTTAGGATGGTTCCCAATGCTCCAATTTAGGAGATATTAGACAGCTGGTGGAAGAGAATAAGGTTTTTTGACCAATACTCTGAGTTGCTGGACAAGGCTTAAATTAGTTACTACCTTTCAACCCTCTATCCATTCTTTTCTTATTTCTTACTTGCTTTGCATACGACAGTGGAGGAGGAAGTATACCCCATTTTAGTTAGATACCTGGCGGTAGGAATAAAACGCTAGGGGTAAAAAACTCAGCATGGAGGAATAAGGAAAAAAAGCGGGCTAGGATATCAGCAGAAACTTCGGTGGGACAAGTCGCTGCTACCACTGTTGCGAACTGCGATGTTAATTGTTCTGTCCCCAGCGGTCTTTGCTGTGAAGGGAGCTGTTTACAACGGTTATCGTGTTACTGCCAAATTCACTTTACAACGTAGATGTGCTACAGTTCAAGAAGACTAAAACCTCGAATGCATTGAAAGCGTCAAGACTACGGAAGAAGAAGTTATGCCACGCTCTCCACGAGATGCTAAATGTGCTAAGTCGGCGATAAAGAACCAGTAAAGAGGGATTGAAGGCGAAAACGATCTATAAAGAGACGTTGAAAGTCCAGAAAGGACTTAGCTGCAAGTCGAACAGAACTAAAGAGTACAAAAAGTTGACTTGGGCTCACATTCCCGGATATAAGATTTAAAAGTCGGATCGAAGAAGGAAATGTTGCCAAAAGGCAAAGGTCAGCTGGAAGGGAAGCAGCGGCACCGGTTATTTGGCTGAGGAAAAGGAGGTTGCTGTACTATAATCTAAGTTTCAAGCATGGCCGAGAGAAATCCTCAACATTAAGGGTGGCAGCGACGCCCAGCTTTGTAGCCAAGAGGCATTTAATCGTGACAATCTTTGCACGAAGTGAGCCCTTTGGGTTAATTACTTAAGAGAAATGGAATATTAAATGGAATACTCTCTGAAGTTATATCAGGATTCTGATTCTTCTTTGGTGTTTTTCTGCAGTCTATTTGTCAATTGTCTCACACTACTTCGGTGGCTAATAAACGTGGATTTTATACACCATAAATGAAAAAAATTACTGCAGTATCTGTGCCATTCTTACGCATCCTCAAAACATTTACTATAATTGCTTGGCAAATCAAAGCAAAGTCAACTATAAATATGCAAAATTTGAAGCAAAATTTTACCGCACACAGCTGCTGGTGTCAAGCCAAAATCTATTCGACTCGAGCGATTATCGCATTACAGTTTGAAAACTTCCGACGCCAGCCATGGACACATCATGAGCGAGTGCCGGCGAGTCCTTTTCGGGGTCCCAAAGCGGCGCACAAGCATGAGGTTATTAAATTAAAACATAAAAACTTTTTCGAAACTTAACGGAATAAAAAATATCTACATACACACATACATGTATTATGATGTGTAAATGTATTAACAGCTGATTGTGTGTGCGTCTTCCAGCGCGAGAAATATTGCAAATGAAAGTTGAAAGTGCAGGTTAAAGTTGGCTGTGGTAAATTCTGTTACACAAATGTGTATGAGCGTGTGTGTGCATACTTTACAAAATTGCTCGTCTTTTGCTCGGCTTAGTATGTGTTTGAGTGCTGTGTTTATAAGTATTTGTGAGTTTAATGCAACGTATAAAATCTTTAGCAGGAACATATGTCACATGGGACAAATTTCGGTTATATTACCAAAAAAAAAAAAAAAAAAAAAACAACTAGGAAGCAAGTTTTGGCAGGCAAACGCCACACACACACATATACATACTCACACAACAACACTTTTGAGGGCTTCGCAAGTAGTCCTGCAGTGGCTGAAAGCAAGCTAGTTGAGCATAGTGCAACTTGAGTATAGCCGAAGTGGCGTCTTGTGAATACACTTTTTGGCTTGGCAAGCAAATTATCTTTGGCATCTCGGCAGTGAGCTTTCGCACAAGCAGCAAAGCATGCCATTCCACTCGCTTAAGGGCGAGTTTAAAGCATAAAAGGCCATAATTTAGCTAGTTTGTTGATCTCTCCATTGCAATGCAAAATATTTTAAAAGCGTTGCATTGTCTCCGTGTCTTTATATACCCTCTCACATGCACACATACATGCAAGCATATTTGCTAAGCGTGTGCGCAAAACTAAAGTCGAATTTATTCCGCCACTGGGAGTTGAATAAACGAATTGCTTAGCAGGTTTATTTGGTGCTTCTTACTTGATAACAGGAAAACGCTTTTGCGAATTCAGTGAAAAATTCGGTTAAGATAAAGTTTCTTGCCAGCTCATTGCAAATGCTATTCTGTTTAGTAAGCTTTTACATTTATAACCTGGCTTAAGTGAAGGAGAGTGTTAGTGTCCGTAAATTACGATAATAATGACTTAAAATATTGCACAGTTAGATGGTTTGATATCTAGTTCACTAACCTATACATTTTATAAGTAATTGGCTTGAGAGCTTTTGATGGAAGATGAAAAAAATAGTTGAAAACTTGGCGAAGTTGAAGCTTTCATTATTTAACCATATAATTCCGGGTCAAAATATAGTGGCATAGTAAAAAATACTAATAAATTTTCTTTGATGAGTAGAAATTGGTTTTGAAGGCAAAGCTTTCCGCTAAGAATAGCTTTTTTAATAGCAACGTTTTTATTACAAAGTTAAATCTTACAAAATACCACAAGAAAATAACAAAAAATCATTGTTCTCGGAGGAAGTCTACTACTTTGATGCTCGATCTAATTGTGAAGAAAATCGCTGCCTTTTACATAACCCAAAGAATTCAATTAAAATCTTCTGAGACTGGACGAAAAATATTAAAGCTTTAGATTATAACTAATTACCTAACTAGCCACTAGTTTCATTGGGTTGCGTATGATCATTTAAATGAAATTTTTCTATATAAAAAGTTTATTTAAAGAGTCCGAGCTTTTGATATGTGGCACTATTTTGGAACAAATACATATGCAAATTTATTCACAAATTCGATTTGAAGCTTATTTGAGCTAAAGCTTTTTAGAGCTTTTCTGAAACTTTATGGCGTATGAGAGCTTTTGATGTGTGGGAGTTTTTTTAGATAAAAATTAAAAATTGTTTAAGCTCATTAATGTTCAAATGCATATGCAAGCGGAGTTTGGAGCTCATTTCGGAGCTAAAGTTTTCCTAAAGCTTTTGTAAAACTTAAGAGCTCATGTGAGCTTTTGATCTGTGAAAAAAACTAAACATTTTTAGTACTCATTAGTACTCAAGATTATTATCAGGTTGGTAGAAACATACGTACGAGCTAAAGTTTTCTAGAGCTTTTGTAAAACTTTAAAGCTGATAATGGCTTTTAATATATCTAAATCTTTAGGAATAAAAACTAATTTAATTTTTTTACAATTTATTAATATTCAAATTTATTTGAAAGTTGGCTTTGAAGCTCATGTGGAAGTTGAAGTTTTCTAAAGCTTTTGTAAAACTTTAGAATTCATGGAAGCTCTTGACTACTCTTACTCTCACTACTCATTAATTTTGAAAATTTTGTACAAGTTAGGAAAAGCGCATGTAAGTAGAATCCAATGTTTTCTAGAGCTTTTGTAAAACTTTAAAGCAGATAGTGGTTTTTAATATGCATCAATTATTAGGAATAAAAACTCAAATTTTTTACAACTCATTAATATTCAAATTTATTTGAATGTTGGGTTGGAAGCTCATGTAAAGCTTTCTAAATCTTTTGTGAAGCTTTATAGGTTTTACTTTTCAAGTCTAGTAATGCTTCAGAATTCTAGGAAAAAGAAGGGAAATAATTTTTTCAATGAAAGCTTGTCTAAACAACCAGAGCTTTCGCTAAATACACGAGGTTTTTTAGTCTAATTCTTCCATATACCGGAAGCTTCCAAAAAGCTTACTTATACTGGCCTAAAAACTTATTGATATATTTTCTTAGTATTACGGCTTAAGCAGGTTTAAAGTTAAAGTTTATTGTGGAGCTTTTGAAAGCTTTTGTCGAAACATTGTGTTATGATTAAGCACGCTTAATAAAAGCTCTTAAGGCGGACTTCGTTAAATGAAGAATCTGCAGTTTTAAGATTTTATTGGTCTCATTTTCATTCAGTTAACTTTATTATTTTGAGAAGACAAAGCTCCTAAGTGAGCTTGAACCTCAGGAAAAGCTTTGGTCGGACCAACGAATTATCTGTGTTCAACTTACGCATTCATAAACTATTTTCTTGACTATTTTACCTTAAGCTGGATTCACCACTATACAAAAAATATATTTACATGCTTTTCCGACCGCAAACTGTAGACTTTGCCGACGCTTTTTGAAATTAATCTTTCCCCACACTTTATAGAGAAACATTTTTTTCGGCACAGACATCCACTTAATTCAAGTGTAACTGCAATTCTCATTTGCACTTTCCCCTCTCCCTAGTGGCCGTTTGCGGCCTTTGGGTGCTTTCGATTTCATGGCTGCTTGAGCGCCCAAAAATGTAACGAGCAAAAGGTCACTAAAGCCACATAAATGCTGATGAGCTGAACAAGTTGTATAACCAAACTGAATAAAAAGTATATAACAAAAATATGGTAACTTTCATTATTATTGTTGTTTGTGTTATTATCATTTGCGCTGAGAGTTGTTTGCCTGCCTTTGCTGGGACAGCATGCGCTTATGACTAATGTCCTTGGGACTCGTAAAAGTTGAAAATAAGTTTTGCCAAAGCTGTTTTCTTTTAATTTTCACAAATAAACTCATAAAATGTTAGCATATTTTTAGGAGTGTGCAAACACCATTCTACGTGGCAAAGCAGTCAGCAGTTAACAGTTAGTCTGCTCAGCATTTTCACGCTTCAGCGACAACGTTGAGTTACTGCCAATGAGTAGCGGCAAGTAGCGCCGATAAACGCATACTTTTGACCAAATGCGGTGCGCGCGTAAAAATATGCTACACTTTAGCCAAAAGTGCGGTAGTTTGAAAAAAATATTTTTAGAAGAGTGAAAACGCAAGCAAATTATGGTGATGTGAGATAATTTACTTGTCGGATGCATGGTTCGTACTTTGTGCGCCAAAAAGCGGTGGTATGACTTTTTTCAATCAACTGATTTTGTGCTGGAAAAAGTTTTAATTGAAAGACATTTACAAGTCGAGCCAAGTGTAGCATACTTTTAGGTACTTAAGTGTATAATTTTTTCACAGCGGGAATAAATGAAATTGCAACGCTTTGTGGAAGTTAGCTTTGAGTTGTTAAGTCACGCAGATAAAAATTTTGCAAACGTAGTGCTGAAATGCGACGAAAGCTTTCATGCGGCAACTGAGCACTTAATCAGTCATGACAACAAAGAAAAGTATTGTAAAAGCGCAAGTTCCACATATGTATATTCCCCAAACGCTGATACACTTTCGATATGTTCGCTTTTTTTTTTGTTCAACTAAAATATGTCTTTGCGTCGCATTGAGTATCCCATTGACGCGACTTTGGTGATGTTCTAAATGTAGCAAAGGAAATCCCAAACGTCACATGTGCATAAATATTTCACACTAAACTGATATTTATACGCTTGCTGATAAGAGTATTAAACTGAAAACAAAGAAGAAACTGTCTATTAAAGTTGTAGGCTCTCCAGGCCACCCTCTGACAATAGAAACTTTGTTTTAGTCTCCAAATTCAGTTATACGAGTATATTCGAATAGACCATTGGTGTTGCCAACTTTCCAACAATTTCCGCAAAGCTCACAAAAGCTTCATTAAAAGCTTCGAGGCATTTTTTACCAACTAATGTTAGGCAAGAAATATAAAAATTTTTTTAAAAATTTTACCTATACAAATTCCTAAAAAGCTCCTCCTTGAAAGCTTCTGGGTATTTTTCATCCAATAGTATGTTGCTAGAAGCAAAGCAATTAAATATTCGAATAGAAAATTGGAAAATTGCCAACTTTGGAAACAATTTTGGAAAAGCTCACAAGCGCTTCCTTAAAAGCTTCGGGGAATTTTTCACCAACTAATGTTAAGTAATAAATAAAAATAATTCTAAATTATATTACATATACAAATTTTCGAAAAAGCTCACGAGTCCTTCCAAAAAGCTAGTATGAAGCTAGAAATAAATAGTTTGAATTTTAAATATTTATATAGATACATATGTACATATTGCGAATAATTTTTATTATTACTTGTGTGGGCTTCATACGCACAAGGTTTTGAGCTTATGAGCTTTTAGAGCGTTTTTAGGTTTAAAAATATTTCGGAATTAAAAAAAAAGGGGAGTGATTGCATTTATATGTATATGTGGTTACTGCATATTTGAGCGAGCTTCATATGGAACGAGAAAGCTGAGATTTTGAGCTTTTAGAGCGTTTAGAGTTGAAAAATGAATGATATAATTAGGCTTTTGAGCTTTTTGCTATGCATTGTAAAAAGATATAGCTTTAGTCCTCGGGATTTTGTCAAGCTTTCGGAAACTACTCCGTTATATTTCATAACCTTTCTTGAGTTCCTATTAATGTAGTCATTTTGTCGGTCTGATATAAAAAAGTTTGTAAGGGACTGAAAGCTGATAAAAGCTTTAATAAGCTTTTTTGTTCAAATGATCATACAGTATTATGTTTCTTAAATAAGAATATAAGCTTAAAGAGGAAACCTTTATAATTTTTGTACAACTTAGAAAGCTTTGAAAAGCTTTTTTAGCTCAAGAATATATGTTTATGCTTTTTTATTTGTGTGCAACTTAGAAAGATTTCTCAAACTTTCTATGCTCAAGAATATATGTTTAAACAACCAACCTTTATGCACAACTTAAAAAACTTTCAAAATCAGTGAGCTTTTACAACTTTTGATGAAACTCGGAAGGAAATAAAAATTTTGGTTAGTAATAGTGGCAACCCTGCCTCAGTTCTGTTTACATTGCCATGTTTACCAACCTGTACTTGTCAAATTACATTTTCTCAGCGTGACTTCAGCACAATATTCATACTTTTTCCCGTATTTCTTATCGCCTACTCGTCATCTTGGCAACACGCTTTTCACTTCTTCCGTCGTTCTTACCTCCCTACACGCTCGCTTGCCAGCTGCCAGCCATCGGCTTTAGCAAGCCATGTTCGTATGTAAGCCGGTGCTTATACATATGTATTTGCAATACAAGAACAGCGCAAAAAAATAGCAACAAATGTGAGCGTGCACGCCTATCAAAGGAATTGAATCAAATTACCTTGTAATCTTAACCTTAAGGTTATTTTCAAATTTTACTTACTTTTGCTTCTCGCCAGCTTTCTTTCAATGTCGTACTTCGGCTTTGCTCTGCAATTATTCCGCACACATTAAGATTGCTTTGCTTTTATTGTTGTTTTTGTTTGGTTTGCACCTTTGGCGAAGGCTTTGATTTTTATTTGCTTACTTTATTTTTTGCACTTTTACCCCGATACTTGCTGACTGTTTTGCCGCTTTTTCTTCTTCTTATCGCTGGGTTTTTTCTGCCTTCGCTGGCGCTGTGGGGCCAACTTTTGCTCTTTGCAACATTTGCCAGTTCATGTTACCAAACACTCGTTGCGCAACGCTCGCGGCTACACTCTACATTTGCTGCCGCCACACCGCAACAGCTGTTGCCAACGCGTCGTGTTTCGTGCCGCCTGCTCTGCCTGATGCCACATCCCCGGTGGCGTATTTTGTTTGCCTGGAATTGTGCCTTTTGCGCCGGAAATATAAATGGAAATCTTACATTTCCGCTTATCGCGATTGAAAAGTTTAAGTGACTCTCCGGTGACTGGCAACGATGCCGCACCGCCACCACAAGTTTTGTGTTGTTAGTGTGTTGTTTTACTGTTCGCTCTTACCTTTGTTTTTATAGACTTTTCTTATGGTTTCCCCCACAGACTTCTTTAGCGCTACTTTTTCCGTGTTAACAAAAAGTTTTTTGTTTCTTTTCGATACAGTTTGGGAAATCGCGTGGATTCGATTTCAGTATTAGAGTAAGAGTGTAGATGTTTAAATGTTATATATATATTTGATTAATTCTCGAGCCTAAAATATTTGTCCAATATGTGCTCTTATGAATAAGTAGCCTTGGCAGCTTCAAATTTGTGATTTTGTTAATCGTAAGAAACCCAGAACTGCTCAGAAAATTTCTGACATTCTCTAAATCGCTGAATACCCTCTTACTTTCATATAAGATGACGAGCTTCAGCAAGTCCTTTGTAATATTTCCGAAAGTTTTCGTTAGAGATTCAAGTATAACTGATTTCCACCTTCGGTGTAATGGTTTCTATAGCTACTGATCATCTATTCTTCTAGTTTAGTTCCGATTGACTATAAGGTACTCAAGCTTTCTCGTGTAGTTTTTGGTATCGACAGAAAATCTTCTAAAAAGTGAAAAAAATGCCAAGACTTTGGTTGAACATGATTCTGTATGCACTGTAGTTACGCTGAGAGAAGTTCATAGTCTCTTTGAAGGCACTTTCTAAAAATCAGTAGTCTTTGATTTGACGCTAGAAAATGTTCGCCAAATAATATAAAGGAATGCTGCCAAGTTGACTTCTTGGCGGGTTAGAAAGCCGAGTTCGTTCCGATAACGTAACCCCGACTATCGTGTAAATTGAAAATCTGAAAACTCAATCTAATTACTATTAGAATTCTTGCTATAATTAGCTTGAAGTCTTGTTTTTTCTCGTGTAGTCTGTGCTGGAGAAATGTTCATATTTAGTTACAACGTTAAGGAAGAGCCCTGAGAACTGCTAGCTGTCAATACGTTCGAGTTTCAAAGAATTGTACTCTTCAAATTTCGACGGGTTATAGTTACATGATTCATTATGTGTGGCTCATTTGAAGGCAGTCCTTTGTAACACAGTATACAGAGACGAAATATTCCTAACTGGTCAATTTGCTAACAAAAGACTATTGAATTGTATCTTTACTAAGGGGAATCGTCAGCTTCTTTTAGGTACCGAAATGGGGACTTCAGAGACTGCCACCTATCGACGAATAAAAACGTCAATGAGTAAAATCCAGAAAACTGTTATACAAAATCAGACGTTTTTTTATTGCCTTTGAAATTTATTGACAAGGTTCACGTAGGTTGAAGTTACACAATGAATCGAAGAATATTTTATGAGGAATTTTTTCAGAGTGTCTCTTTATAGTATACGACTAGAAAGGAAGCATGCATTATGAGCTCTTAAGAAATGGTCTCAATAGTAAATAACTTTGCATCTTCTAAGAAAATAACTTTGTGAAAATTTTACCAAAAAGAGCAAACAGAAATTTGTCGCTGATTTTCAATCTACTTAACTTCTCGTCTTTAAGCATGAATGATCAAAAACTCTTTGGATAGTCTGTGTTTATGCTTCAGTCCCTACATTGATGCGATTCGCTTTAGTTGGTTTTGATCTGTTTCATATATATTTTTCAAAAACTCATTTGATGATATTGAAAGGAGGTGGAAGGCTAAATACTCATTCAGCCTAAATGTAGGCAACATTTTTTAGTTTTATCACCATAAAGCGAAAATGAAGGGTAGTTTTGAGGGAAGTTTTTTGGGTAGGTATAAGTTAGTGGTGTTAACTTAACTTCTCGTCTCAAAATATAAATTGACAAAAATTCTCTGAATAGTCTGGGTTCATTCATTGGGTCCTTACATTGATATGATTCGCTTCGGTTGGATTTGATATATTTCATAAATGTTTTTCAAAAACTCATTTTGATGATATTAAAAGGAAGTGGAATGCTAAATACTCTCTGAGCCTAAATGTAGGCAACATTTGTTCGCAGCATCGATTGATTTCATCATAAGGGGTAAATATAGGGTAGCATTGAGGGGAGTTTTCCAGGTGAATGTAGGTTAGTGATGGTTAAAAAATATACAGTTAGTTTATGACGATAAAAAACTTTGTTTAGTTCAGTTTTTTTTATCCAACCCCACTGTTCAGGCTATACCATAAAAATTGATAATCATATGGGTACTGATAAATCGCTTTTCCCTACAGCAAACTCAAATTGGTGTTAATTTAATTTAGTTATGTCCAGATAATATTTTTTTCTTTACACTTCATGCCAATGTAGTATATTTCGTCCATTCATAGAAATGCGTGCAGTCCGAATGATGAATGACATGACACGGCGTATGAGTAACATGAAGTTGGCTACAAGCGCGGCACTTAAACTCAACTGCTACGCCATTTCGGTGAGCAATCATTTATGTGGCAACATGCACACACGCGCACTATAAAGTTGTATGTGTACGTGTATGTGTGTGTGTCTGCGCTGCATACTTAACGAATGCGCTCTACAAGCACTTGACTGCTTAAAGGACACTTGGAGAGTTGGTGTGAGTGCGTGTGGGCAAAAGCAGCAGTGTTGCAAGATATATCAAATATATGTGTGTGTGTGTTTGAGTGGTTGACAACGCGACACCTTTTTACGTAACCTCCAAGCAAATCCACTTTTTTGTCGACTGCTCTTGCCACGTACAAACTGCGTAGTGGCTGCAACACTGAAGCAAAGTGACTTTCATTGCTATTATAATTTTTATTTATTTATTTTTTTGTTTTTTATTTGATATTTTGTTTGTTGTAGTGTGGTCAGCGTGCGTTGTTATCCATTTGGCGCGATGTCCTGCTACTCTCAACGCAATTGTCTTACTCCACACTTGTATGTTTGTATGTAATCATGTGTGTTAGCTTTTGTCGCTTGTTTTCTTGTTGTTCTTGTTGCTGTTGAGCCATTGTAATGCCATTAACTTAAATTTTCACTGCTGTTGTTTGCAATTAGGGTTGCTGCTCGGTTGGCAAGGCAGCGCGTTCTTTGCTGTCTGATTGCTGTTGCATGCCACACGCTCATTGTGGTGAATTGCAACAACAGTATTTCCATTTTTTTACGCTTTTATTTGTGCTCACTCCCCTCGCCTTTGACAAATATCCACTTTTTTCCTGCAGCTTTGCTTGCTTGGTTGGATTTTGCCTCTGGTTTTTTTACTTGCCGTCTGGATTTGTTGTTATTATTGTTATTGTTGTCGCTGGTCACTTTTGGTCCTTTGTCACTTAAAGTGACATACGCAATTTTTTCACACTTCAAGTGGGTTCTGAGTCTACGTGGGCGTGTGTGTGTGTGTGCATGTGTTTCAATGTGTGCTAGCTGGACGGGGTACCGTTATATGTGCTACACATACATACTTATGTATATGCTAGGTTTGCTGGTGTAAATGTTTGTTGCTTTGTTATTGTTGTTACTTTTTTTTGCTTATAACGTGTTTTAAAGTTGCGTTTGTTGTTGTTGCTTTTACTGTTTGCACAGTTTATTCAATTGTTTCAATTTGTGTGGCACTTTGGTTGCTATTTGGCCTGCGCTGTCGCAATCCGTTTTTATCGCTACAAGATTTTTAGCTTTTTGGTGCTTTTGCTGGTTTTGTTTTTTAACACTCGGGTCAGGTCAGGTGCGTGGCACAATGGATCATTTTGGAGATTTGGATGGATTACTTTACATTTTTTCATGCTTTAATTAAAATTTCTGAAATTTATTAACAATTAACTGCCGTAATTAACATAAATACTCAAATAATAATTAGCGATAATTTTTATTCCAACCTTAGGAAAATAAAAAAAAATATCATAAAATTGAAAAATAAATATATTTTTTTGTTGTAATTAAATAATATTATTAATTTCATTAAATACTAATTATGGTTTTACACATTTTTTTAGTATAATTTTTTCTTTTTCTTCCCTACTGCCGTAGACACCGCTTTCGCTTTTATAGCCGAGTTAATATCAGCACGCCAGTCGTTTCTTTTTTCGCTTTTTGCTGTTCAAGATACCAAGCGCAGCCAGATCCCTCACCACCTGATCTTTCCAACGGTGTGGATATCTTTCTCTTCCTTTGCTTAGATGGTTACTGAATCGAAAACCTCCAAAGCAGGATTATTCTCTTCCATTCGGACAACATCACCTAGTCAGCCAAACCAGTGTCTCTTGATTCGCCGAACTATGTCAATGTCGTCGTATATCTCATGCAGCTCATCCTTTAATCGACGCAAAAGCTTAAAGAACCATAAATCTTCCGGAAAACTTTCACTCGAACACTCTTAACGTCGACTCATCAGATGTTGTCATTGTCCATGCCTCCGCGCCATATAACTAGTAGGACGAAATTGTGAGGTTCTTGTAAAGTTTGGTCTTTGTTCGTCGACAGATCAATTTTTAATTTTCTACGCAGCTCAAAATACTTGTATCACCTGTTGATAAGAGTAACTCTGCGTTCGATATCTAGACTTAAGTTTTTGTTGGTATTAATACTGGTTCCAAAATAGACGAAATTATCTACGACTTCAAAGTTATGACTGCCAACAGAGACGTGTGAATATAGGTGGGGATGCGATGAATGTTTGTTTGATGGCAGAAGATATTTTCTTTTGTCTTCTTTTACCATCAGACCCAGACGCTCCGCTTCCGTATTCAGTCTGGAGAAAGCAGTGCTAATGGCGCGGTTGTTGAGGCCTATGATCTTATCAATATAATCAGCGGACGCTGTAAACACTTAGAAGATTGCATATTTTACATTTAGATCTGCAATTCGTAGTGCTCTTATCCAGCAATAGTTTGAGAAAGTCATATGAGTCATATGATAGAGAATCTCCTTGCCTGAACCGGTACCGCACTACTCCTTCCCTGACTCCATTAAATATAAGTAAAAGTGTCATTGACATCATAAGATGTAAACAAAAATGTCATTGACTGAACCTGTGCAAAAAATTATTGTCTTCACTAAAGGTTGCTGACTTGACTAAAGAAAACGAAATGGTCATTTATCACATGAATTATAAACGGAAGAGAGAAGATCGCATATAATCAGAAGATCAATGACCACATAAAATAGTAAAAAAGCGGAGGTCAATTAAGTGTGAACAAAAAGCCATTGACCTAAATGTAGATAAAGTTTGTTGATTTAGCTAAAGGTCTATTCTATTGATTCTATAAAATCTAAGCAAAGAGATCGTTGAACCTAAACATTTTTTTTATCTAAAAATAAATACTTTGTATTAAAAAACCCGTTTAGAAGAATAAGAAAAACCTATTTTCGCAAGAAAAAAAGAATTGCTATTTTTCGGAGATTTTTTATCCATTATTGATATCTAAGATATTAATTTTTATTTACATTAAGTGAAATTAGTTTAAAAAAAAATTAATTTTAAATATAAAAAATTATCTTATATAATGAAATTATTTTATGACTATTTTTTTGCATCTGCTCCTCATATTCTTGCCAGTGTCTTGTTGCTCGTTGCTTTTTGACATATGTGAAGCAATAAAACTGTCTGCGTGCATCCTGTCGAATGTACTTTGTACTTTTAGCACACTCAATGTGTCAGAACTCTAAGTGACACACATCACTTCGCAATTTCAATTTATAATTGTAGTTATGTATTTTTTTCATTTGTTTAAATGTAATTTTATTGTTTTCAGCACTTAATATTTTACACTATGTTTCTTTAGTACTCTTAGTAAACATATTTTTGTTCTGTTGCTTTGATAACCTCTAAAAAATTTAATTATTTATAAAGCGTCATGAGATAACTTGACAAATATATTTTTGAATCCTAACTTTATTGCAGTTAAGTTATACTTGATAATTGCTTATAAGACACCTTATTTGGTACCATTACAGAGAGATGTTGCCATTCTACCCAATACATAAAGTACTCCAGTTTTAATATTTTTTTTCTTCTTCTTTGCAGATCGCCCATCCAATGACGTATTATGTTCTATGTAAGTCATTTTTATATATCTCTGTATTGTTTTAGTAGTCCTACAGTGGGCTTAATATATGTTTTAAACAAGTCAATTAGTTATCATAATGCGTGATCGATTATACACACTTAAAAAATTTAAAAAAAAATTTGATTTTTTTTATGGGAAAGCTTGGGCTCAATATTTATTTATTTTTTCCCCTAAATCCCATCCTAACAGTTCTATAACATTTTTGAATGAAAGCCTTTTGTTGGATTACCTTTTACAAACTAATTTTCCATTGTTATAATGATGAATTTTTAAGCGAAAAATCCAGTCTGAATTAGTAAAAAATCAAAAATTGTGCTTAGATCACACTTCTAGGTCATAAAAGCATTATGCCGGTGGAATAGAGAACTTTTTCCAGCATAACTCGCTTTTTTTATCGTTTCGCTCAGTTGCATCAAGTTTCGAGCGTGTTTTTACGAAACTTCATTTTTGAAATCAGTTGACGATGGCCCCTAGTGACTATCGCAGGTTTCCACTCCATTTTAATTGATGCTTTACATTAACATTATTATTAAAACCTTTACTTCTAAACAATTTACGTCATTTTTTCTATAAAAATTTTACTTTTTTATACGAGTCCATAATTTTAAGGAATATTTATTTATATAAAGCTAAGAAGTGCTCACTTTGCCCGCAAGCCTTATGTACTCGTATGTAGATTAAGATCACCTTTTTAAACTTATTTCGAATATCTATGGCTCCTAGAATTACCGTCGCTCTTCTAAGTCCTCTTAAAAACAATACTTTCGGAGCTTGACCCAGTAGCCTTGATTTGGTAAGAAATGCCCATAGAAAAGTTGTAACTATGTGATCAAGTATTTGTTTTCTCAAAATAAATTCTCAAAGTTAGACCTTTTGAGCGCGGGTCTTACCTCCTTAATCACTAAATAAGTTCTCAATTTGTACTTAATTGTCAGTAGATTTTATATACCATTTTTGGGGTATTTTTTTTTATAAGCTTGTTTTGGATTATGGAAGCCTTTAATTGACAATAAAGAGGCGGTTTTGAGTTTCTAGAATCAAGTCTTCCCAAAAAATTTTCTTCTACTTAACTTATTTAATCGAGGTCAATTTTGAAAACGTCGAACCGTCTGCTGTGTGCGGAAATCGCTTTTAAAGGCCTATGAATTTCGTAAAACTAGGCTCTTATTATTACAGTAACGTTTCTTCCTTAGACAATTTTCATACACTTATACATACATTTTATTTTTCTTATTCGACTAAACTTCCATTCTCTTCAATCCGCACGTGTGTATTCTTCACTTCACCTTGCTACTGACGCTCCGACAAATTAATCAATAAAGTCAACTGTCAGCCCTCAGCTGTCGAACTTGTTTACCTTGACTTTATATCTTCTTTCGTGGCAAGCACGAGACAAACCTTTCAAGTCACCTTTGCACTCAACACTACCTATGTGTATGAGTATGTGTTTCGAAGTGTATCCTTAACCACGCTCTCATCTGCTCACCTCTATTTGTCGACGTCCTCAATTACAACGCGGCTACATACTTTTCTACACGCCTGTTTGAGTTTGCCAAATAAGTTTGCTGCTGGTCAGTACAGTCTTATTAATGTTGTAATTGTTGTTAACTCCTGTGTTTAACTCTTGCTGTTTGTTGTTTGCTGTGTCTTTTTGAACTATTGTTGCTGTTGTTGCTGTCGCTCAACTTTTGTCTGCACTGTTGGACAGTACTTTTCTGTTATTTATTCCATTGCCTTTTTCGTGCTTTAATTATTTTGCGTGATTGCACTTTAACTGCTAACTTTTGCCTGCAAATGTAGGCGCTGTTTCTACTTCGGAATATCTGTCCTTTTCTCCCTACCAGTCTCTCTCTCTTTCACTCCTATTGACTTAACGTACTCTCTGTTTGGCCGCTTCGGTGTTTTCTTGTATAACTTAAGTTAATTGCGCCGTTATTTTTCACAAAGTTCTAAGTTCTACTTGCGATTCCTACCTTGACCGTTATCTTCCGCTGCGTTCTTGTCCGTTTATACTTCCCTTGTCTTCCGTCTTTTTACCTCTCGTATACTCGTGCCGCTTATCATTGATTTCTTAAGTTACTTTAATGAGTATTTGTAAGTTTCTGCGCTCATCCTTAGCGGAACTACTTATTTTTCTACATTCTATCGGTTTATCTCTCCATCGTGTACTCCACATCCCTCTCATCCAGTGTCTTCTTCCTTAAATAATTGTTTTTTGTCGTTGTTTGCTTCTTGAGCTCAATCGATAGCATCGTTTCGTTCCTTGTCTTTGTATTTATTTTATTTTCTGTGAAACTTTTACACCTCCAACCCCAGCTGCTCTATTTACTTGCATTACGTATTTACCTGTCGTTAATGAACTTGATTTTTATCGGCCACTCATTTTTCTTCTTCGGCAATACGTCGAGTTCCTACTCCGACATTCACCTGATACTTAAATTCCTTACATTTTTGTTGTCCGCTTCTTCTTAAGACTACGATATTTTTGTGTTATCTCCTCCGCCTGTCTGTCTGCCTACCTGCGTTAGTCTGTGTGGCTGTCTATCCCATTAGCCGGCAAGTTTGTTCGGTAGTTCAATGGGTTGTTTGTTTGTCTGCTTCGTTTTCTGTCTTCGTTGTTTTTTCTTCCTGCTTCTTATTTATTAACTTACTTTCTTGCCATTCTGCCATCTGTTTACAACTTACTTGTGGTCGTTGGTCGTTGGCGTATTATGTAATTTATCTGATTTCCATATTTCAAATAGTTTTTGGCATTCGTGAACTTGATCTTCGTTCGAGATTGTTGACGGGCAACTTAACTTTCGCAAAGTAGTTAATTGCATTTTATGGCAGCAACTCTGGCTAACTATTGAATTATAAGGTTACATTTTTATCCTTATCTCTAAGCTCAAATCCTTGTTGTACGACTATTGGTAAGTTGGATGGCTGTTGGAAGTTTGTGGCCGACAGTTTGTCCATAAATAAGTACTTCGTTTGCCGTTAAGCCACTTAACGGCCATGATACTAAATTAATTTAGTTTGTTGTGGGTTTGAATATTTGTTGTTCCGCCGTTAAGGAAATTGGAAATCTGATAAGGGCCTAGTATTACTACATCTCTTGTTGGTAATTATTTCGCAGTGATGTCATTAACACGAAGAAAACTAAAAGAACGTTATCTTTATCTGTACTGAAGCTATAATATCCTTCAGAGGGGGGCCTATTGCACGCTGGACATATACCTGATATATCAGGATCGTTTCTGGATAGGTAGGAGTACAGTATCCAGAACGAAGCGGCGTAAAGTTCGCTCTCATTTCATGTTCTTCGTCTGCAATGGGCGGTGGTTTGACACTAAGTGCATCATTCACTGAGAGGGAGTCGGTGAAGGTATTAATGGGTCCACTGTTAATGGCGGTCAGTGCTTGTCGGAAGTTACTTGCGTCCGAAGTCTCGGCGCATTGTGTGATGTTGTCCACGTAGTTGAGGAAAGACCCCTTGATGCTCCTAGGAGACGGTTCCGCTGCAAGCAGTTGACTGCAGCGATGATTTACGCAAAAGTACTCCAGAAAGAAATGCTTGGAAGGGAGTTCATTAACTGGGGGCATGTGAGCCTCACTATGCAGGTTTTCGATGGGAGATATCAAGAGGTATCCTGTCGTAGTCCGAAGTGCTGTGTTCGGACAAGTTTGCATTTTCCTCGTCTGTGTTTCACAGCATCCGGGCGACCATATTGAGCACCGGCCGGCCGATTGCCTTGTATGTTGCCAACAATGCTTCCTTGTCCTTTCCACATGCTCTGCCGGCTAGCGTTCGGCTTCAGGATTTTCTTGCGGCTTTGTACTTTGGCGATAATCCCGGTTATATCAGGAGTGAAGATGCACAGATTGTCGAAAGTCCACCTAAAATTTAGGGTTAATACCAGTCGGAATTTTAACGCCATCGACTTAAGGTTAAGGTCAAGTCTGTACACCAGTTTGTGAATATGGTCGCTGACAATTTAGTGGGGGAGAGTGTTAAGTTCCATACAGCGAAGAAACTATGGCGCTATATTATTTAGTGGTCCGAAATCGGCAGTTTATAGTAATGAGTAGTATTAGAGGGAAAACGTGTGTAAATTTTCATATAGTCAAGTTGGCAACAATTCTTTACATTTAAAAGACCATAACCTTTGTATTTATTTAGTCAAGTCAACAACCTTTGCTTACATCTAAGTCAGTGACCATATTTCTTCAACTTTATGGGTCAATGACCTTATTATGGTCAATGACCTCTTTGCTTATATTTTATGGGGTCAATAAGCCTTTTTTACATTCTATGGGGCTAGTGACTTTTTTGTTTACATATTATGGGATCAGCGACGTCTTTGGAATACCAAAACATAAAGTTGTCATACAAACCTACCAAACCAAAAACTGTTCTTTGGAAGGCAAATACTGCTTTATTGATCTGAAAGTGTTATGTCCACAATTTCCTGCGATTTAAAGAATGTGATATACATTGACCACCCGTAGGAGAGAAAACCGGTAGAAAGGTACTAATATGCCTCGGTTCGATTAGCCGTAATGAAAAGTTTGACCCACATGGTGTTCTCTTGTCTCAGGTGATCGAATAAGGCGACGAAGCGCTGTACCATCTGCCGTACTCAACTGATTTGGGACCGTGAGATTTCTTTTACTAGAAACTTGAAAAAGGCTACTGAATACGACTCTGCTTTGTTTTCGGGCGGGTTAGAATTGTTCTTTTGTGGAAAGAATTAAATTCACTGAAGATTGTCAGGATTCCAGCAAAACGAAATTGGGTACTATTTTCTCACATACTTCTTTAATGAATCTTATCTCCAAAAAATTATTATTATCCCAGTCTTTTTGCACAACAAATGGAACTGATGTAATTATCGCGTGCAAATACTCAGATTCCAATTAAAATTTTCTTGTAGCACAGCATTTTCTTTGCCTACCATATTTCTTCGAAAAAATTCGATTTTACGCTAATTAATATTTTGCACATCAAAATCGCATCAACAAGAATACCAAAAACGCCAACAACAATGCCGACTACAAGCAATATTATTCTCTAGCTATTTACATAGTGTCATAATTGTATTGCTGATCATCAAACACTCGCCTTTCGGCCGCTTTATTCAGCATCAACAGCTGCGAGCAATTTTTTTCTGAGCGCACAGCGGCCGTCTCTTCACACGCAATAGAATTCCAATTAGATGAAGTATAAAAATGTTTTTCATAGTGAATTTGCCATACAGTTATGTTGTGTACGTATCGCTGTGTGCTTGTGCAGGAGCATCAAACTGACGAGAGCAAGTTCCAATTTAACATCAATTATCCGTCAAACGCACACAAGCCTACGCACACATATCTATATTTGTTTTTTGTATATCTATATGGCTAGGAGCCTCAAAGTTCCAGCGCGCACTTCCTACGCACACGCAATTAATATCATCACATTGAGTAAAATTTTGCGCCTCGTCCTCTGAGGCACGCTTGCCTGTTGTGCCGCTGCTGTTGTGTCTGTGATGAAAGCGAAAAATATGCGAGCATAGATTTTTGACACGCAAAATCAGACATAGTTAGTCTGTTGCATGTGCTGAAGTGCCGACAAATATTGGACAGACACGTGGGAAGGACAAGCAGCTGGCTTTGCACGGTTGCCAGTCGAAGAGCCTGCTATTTTTGGTATATGTACTTGTATAAATATGGAAATTGTCTTGTCATACAAGCAAACAAACATATAGTCATGAAAGTTGAAGAAACTACGTTTAAGCTGAATTTTGTAGCATAGTTTTAGGGTTCACAGCCGTTAAATTACGGTGGACTCGTATATAAATAGTATCACAAATCCATATATATATAAATATTCTATACATACATATATATTAAGCTAGTTTTAGTTTTAGTTTTCCTCCTTTCGTTTACACCTACAAATTTTCTGCTCTTCTTCTCGTTCGTTTGCCTGTCGTTACGATTCATTTGCTTTTGGCATGTCATAACCTTATAATGTTAACATATTTTTACGGTTAGCGTGTAACTTTCAACTAAGCACATTTGAGTGGCGCGCGCTCGTTGCAGAGAGTTTCAAAGTTGATCTCGTCTAGGCAGCCCTGTTGCATATTTTGGCAAATTCCATTTAATTCGTGCATAAATTTTCATATATTTTTGTTATGAGTAAAGTAAATTTTTACAGACAACGAGAAAATAGTAAAAAAATATGTATACTTTTGGTCAAATAGTATGGTACTCGAATTACATTTATACATTTAATATTATGTATGACGAAGCTGTTTTTAGAGGTGAGATCCGGTTGTATTTTGCTAAAATATGTATATGAGACCTTCCTTTAAAATGGAAAAAAAATGGAAAATGGAAAAAATTCATAGAATTTTGAAACTTAACAAAAACGAGATGATAAATATTAAAGGAAAATAATTTAGGGCCGATCTGAGATTGGAAAAAATAAGAGGAGAGGCTTGCTTTAATTTTTATTGGTTAAACCCGGCGGACATCGATTTCCACGTTACTAGAAAAACGTCATATGGCAGAGTTGTAGATAATCAAAATATCTATAATTCAAAATTGGTTTGAAAACCATTATTCTTATCTTGTTAAATTTTTTTTCCTTTTACGAAGTTTGGTGTAAGTTTACCTCCTTATGTTCCAACCAACCTTCTTACGTCCCAAACAACTTTCTTATGTTCCGAGCAACTTTCTTATGTCCCAAAAAACATCCTTATAACCCAAATACACTTTATTTTTTTTATTACAAATATTTTATTTTCCTCTTATATTTTTCCAACTATCGAAAAAATTTTTTTTTTGTATTAAAAAGATGTCAAGTCAAAATTTAACATTTTTTTTAAATGTTAATAGAAAAAAAATTCAGCCGGCAACCCTTTTTAAAAAAATATTATTATAAACTCAAGTAAGTTTTTTACTAAGAGTAAGACAAAATTTGATATTATTTATGATGTATAGGGAAATATATTTAATATTGGTTGGCAGCTCTATTCAGTATATTGAGACAAAAGGAAGAACGTATAAATATATTCTCCCAAACCAATTGCCACGAAAACACATTTATCTTAGGATACTTGCTATATGGTGCCTAATATATATTGAAATTTCATATTTTATGGAAAAATTTGTATGGCAACCTTAATTGAAAGTTTTAAACACTTTTTTTATTTTTAAAATTTTTATAACATTTTGATTAACATATCGTATTTAAAAATTAATTTTGAAAAAGTTTTATATGGAAAGTAAAATGTGTTGGCAACCTTATAAAAATTAATTTTTAATTCTTGGAAAATCTAAATCTTATAGCAGTTAGTGTGAGCTATAATATATTTTTTGGTGGCAACACTATTTGAATTAAAAAATATGTATATGCAAGTAAAATCTGTTGGCAACCCTTTTTTTAATTTTTCAATACGCATATATAGAAATTACATTCAGCTATTAAGACTAAACAATTTATTATTTTTTGTGGCAATTATATTTTAATTTTTAAGAATGGAATTCATATAAATAAAATGTGATGGTTACCCTATTATGATTTTTTAATTTTTCGAAATTTTAATACGTTTATGGAAATTATACTGAGTATTTAGACTGAGCTGTTTGATAATTTTTTGTGGCAACTTTTTTAAAGAAAAATATATATACATAAATAAATAAATATGCTCTTTTAATTTTTGTAGATTTTATATTTTCGTTTGTCTATAAAAATTAATTAATAAAAAAATGTCAATTCTATTTTAATTTTATGGGGAAAAATGTATATAAATGTTGGCAGTCCTATTATAGTTTTTTTAATTTTTGGAAATTTTCTGTTTTAGTACGTTTATAGAAATTAAACTGAGCTTTTTAGACTGAAGTATTTTATATTTTTTATGGTATCTCTATTTTAATATTTAGGAATAAAATTCATGTAAGTAAAATATGTTGACTACCCTGATGTGACTTTTTTTAATTTTGGGAAATTTTGTATTTTAATTCGTTTATAGAAATTATACAATATTTTTTGTGGCAACTCTATCATAATATTAAGTAAAAAAAAAATTTTAATGAAAATAGTAGGCTACCTCAACATGATTTTTTATTTTTTAGAAATTTTACATTTCAATACGTTTATAAAAAAGGAAATTAGATTTTACATTTTACATTTTTAGCCTTTATTTATTTTTTTGTGGCAATCCTATTTACAATTTTTTGGAAAAATTTTAGTAATTTGAAACTTTTTTTTCATTTTATAAGTTTTTACTGTTTTTTTGATACTTTTTTGATATAAAATTTTTTTTTTATATTTTTCAAAATATTCATATATATATATATATATTTATATATATATTTATATATATATATATTTTTTTTTTTTTTAAATTTACTTTTCAATGGCAACCATATTTGCAATAAATTCGTTAATACTTCGTCATCGCATTTTACATCGTAAAAATTCAGTCAAAAATTGAATATTTTTTTTAAAGAAGTACAAACTCTCCATCTTTCTCGGAATTTTTACATTTCTACATTTGGCTTCCTATATGTATATATTTACATACATTATACATACTTGTATATCTACTCATATGAGCATACCAACACATGCACCCACTTGAGCTAATGCCTCAAATTGAGTAGCTACAAGTGTTGCACAGCAGATTAGGCAGACAAGTGCACGTGAGCAACACTCGCAAAAAACACATACATTCTCATATATACATACATATATTTTATAAATTTATATTTAAGAACTCTCATGTACATACACACCTTATATTTATAAGTTTGTAATTTGTGCATAAATTGAGTTTTTCGTGCCAAGAAAAACGCAAAATTCCATTACACCGTTACCTTGCAGTGTATACACACATATATTTACCCAAATATTCATACATATGAGTTTGAGTCTGTGTGTGTGTCCATATCGCCATAAGCAAGCAGGGTAAAAGCTCTAAGAAAATTAAATTAAAATCCAATCTTCTGTGTAATTATTGCATGCTGGCAGCACACAGCCACCAAAGCTACACATACATACATATAGTATATATGTACACACATGCAAAGGAGCTAAGCCTAGGGGGTATTGGTTGCCCGAACAGTTAGTTAGTGGGTCTGCAGAGATTTGTGAATTTGAGTAATTTGTGTTTGTGAACTTTGAGAAACTTAACGGTCAGCTAGATATGTAAATATGTATTATGACCTGGAAAAGCTCAAAAGACTTAGTGAGTATGTATGGCTATAAGTATATATATGTATATGTGTCGATATGTATAGAAAAAGTGAAATTAAGTCGATGGATCTGTTGATGAACTGTGTGGCTTCTTGTTATTTTGGGCATTTATTACTTTTCTATTTTGCCAAAATATACTTTATGGTCAAAAATCTATATATGAACTCACATACACTTACACATACATACATATGTAGTATTATATTTTTAGTAAAATATATATTTTTAGACCAAATAATACCTCTGAGTATGCAAATTTCGAGCACATACAAATCGTTACACGCTTTTAATCCCTTCACTCAGAGTGCAAATGCTGACAAAATAGAGATTTTGCGGTCATTTTCTCTGGTTGAAATTTTATTGGGTCAAGCAAATATTATGAATTCAAATGTTACGTTTATTTAAGTACAGTTGTGGTGCTGTTAGTGTATTTGAATAAGTGTAAGTTTTGATTTTTAGGATTACTTTATGCTGTTAAATCTTAATCAGCTAAAAATTATGAAAAATAAAAAAGGAAGTGGCTTTTAAAATGGAATTTTGAGATCTTAAACCATTATTTTTTTTCAAAATATTTTTTCTCAATTTTAGAATTCCTTTCAGTTCAATTTTGGACACTAAAATAAAACTTGTAAAATAATCCGAAGACAGAACCATCTAACGAGAAATTACTGAAAACTCGATCTATTGACGATCCTGCTAATATCAAAGTAAGGTTCCTTTTTCTGTCGGCCAGCGATTCCTTCATAGAGACTTTGCGAGATACAGTTTCAATACAGCTTTTTGCATAGTCCAAAAGCATGTCGAATGAGAGTTTTAGCTCGTTGGCCAGTATGGCCGCTGGTATGCCGGTGGAAGCCTTTTGAACGGCCTCTACGTATGCTTAGCGCTTGTCATGTGCAAATCCATTTTTCCGAAAAGGAAGAAGTCGCACGGTGCCATATCAGGTGAATACGGGGAGTAATGGTTAAAATGTGATTTTGATCAAATAATCGTCCTTCGAATGTTGAATTCTGAGCAATTATTGGTCGTCAGTCAATTTGTGCGGAACTTTCGTAAGCCCAAATGTTCGGTCAAAATGCAATAAATCAACGTTTTGGTGATGATTAATTCCATTTCTATTAATTTTAATGATGATTTCGGTTGATTTTTGATGAATTCATGCGCAGTTTCCAAGGAATTTCCGGTGATCACGGATTTTGATTGGCCCACATGTTGATCGTCATTTACATATGTCCACACGACCACTTTGAAAACGTTGAAACCACTCGTGCACTCTGCTACGGGATGGGCAATCATCGCCATAAACTTGGTTCATCAATTGAAACATTTCGGTATAAGTTTTGCCAATTTTAAAACAAAATTTAATGTTGGCTCTTTGTTCGAAGCTCATTTTCACACCGATAACACAAACATAATGACAAATAAAACGCAATAACTTCACTTCCAATCGATAAAATGTCATGAAGCTTGTCGCTGGACAATCGATAAAGATAGCGGATTCTAACGCACCAGTCGACATATAGATGGCGCCACCAGGGGCGCTAGATTCAAAAAGTTCCTGTTTACTTTGGATGGCACCTTGTACAGCTCATAAGGCCTTTACGTACATAGGAGTTTCACGTAGAACTGTCAATTGGGCAACAAAAACTCATGGAGAATTTTGCGGAAGTCCCTGGTAGTGCTGTTGGGTAAATAACGGCTATTTAACCGGTAAGGGGGTTACTCCACACAACATGGGCTTCTTTTACCAATGTTTATAGAAATTTTGATTCCCGAATTATAAACGAAGCTTTTACCAGTGATGCATCAAAAGTTTTCAGGATCCCGAAAATTTAATTGCTTTATCCCGAAATCACTTTGACTCTGAAATTTGAAAGGAAACATACATATAATACATATGATGATGCATTAGAATTTTTCGGCATCCCGAAAGTTTAATTTTTAATGCCGAGATCGCTTCCACCTCCGAAATGTGTACATAGATAAAATTCATCAACATTGATACATTAAAATTTTTCGGGATCCCGAAATATTTATTTTATAATTTCAAAATCACTTTTTCTTTCGAAATAAGACAGAAAACTCATGTGTAGATAGAAGTCATCAAAAATTTCGGGATCCCGAAAATTTCATTTTGTAGTACCGAAATTGTTTGGCTCACGAAATATGATAGATACACATATGTAAACAGTGATACAACTAAGGATTTTGGATTCCGAAAATTTTATTTTTGATTTTCGAAAGATCGGGATCCAAAAATTCCTAAAAATGTGTTACTCTACTAGTTTTATTATTTTAGTTATGTAAATAGGTGTATGACTAATTATTTTACATATGTATGTACATATATGTACATATTTACTAATAGAAAAACCGTTGCAAAATTTGCCTTAAGCTCCATATACACAAATCAGTATTTTGCAATTTGTTTCCATCTGCCAGATTTAAATCAAGCTATGAGTAAGACATTACAGTAATAAGCGCCAACCTAAAAGCAATGTTACTAATTTGATATTTTATTGCAAAACCATTCTTGTTGTTGTTGTTGTTGAGCTGACCAGCAGCAACTGCAGTGGCAGCACGAATTTCAACTTAATTATAATGTCCAGCATGCCAGAGTAGCAGCGTCATTGTTTGTAAGCTGCTTTGTGGGCAGCAGAAACACACATAAACACATATGATAGCACACATACACATGTACATATGGCACATTCGATATTTGTACACATACAAGCAACGCGGGACAAGATTCAGCAGCGAATTTTCAGCGACTGTTGTTTTACAAAGGATTTTCGCAAATGAGTCGCTGTAAGTTGCATGTTTTGTGTGAAGTCATTGCGGTTTGACGGGCGCGTAAGTAAATGTAAGTGTGTCGGCATGTGTGTGTGTTTGGGTAAATGCGTATATTCCAGCGTGTCTTTCTTTGCCATTGCTTTTACAGTTTGCATGAAGCATTGCTACACAAATCACCACCAAATCACAGCATCAGAGCATCAGAGCATATGTACGGTCACGTGTTGCCGGTTGGCAGCATGACAAGGCTCTTTACCTATTAGACTTGTAATTATTCTGTACCTGCTAACACTTAGTTAGCAATTTAGTAAGAAATAAGACAGAGGTGATTCTTTTAGATGATTGGCTGATCAAAGTTGGATCTCTTTTGATGCAAAGTTTGGTCTTCCTGATCTCTAGCTCGAGCCATCTTGCTCTATTTGGATCACCCTTGATCACTAAATTGAACTTCCTGGATCCCTAACAAAAATTTCCTTGACTCCTAGATATCTTGCTTGACTTCCTTAGACGCCTAACTTGCCTTCGCTTGATCTCTAACTTTAATTCGCGTGTCTTCTAACTTCACTATGCTTGATGTCTACCCATGACTGCACACGAGCTTGTCTCGTCTTTGCTTGTTTTATTATTTTCTATTGAAATGTCACGCTTTCATTGGCTTTTGATACCAAATTTATAAATATGTATAATGATATACATAAATCTTCCTTACCTAAGAATTAAATTTTATGGCAGCATACTTTTAGGCGCTTGAACCATATATGTCACAATTTTCAACACAAACGCTTACTTATATTTTTAAACACTCACACATTTGCCTTTTCAGGCAGTACAGTCGTCTGCTGCTTATTATAGATCCCATCTCTCTACCCCGCCCAGCGTCTTGTCTGCGCTTTCATTCACATCCCTGTCACTTACACTTTCTGCCGACGGCGTGCGTGCACTCGTGCAGTCTGCCATTCGCACTCGAATATTCGCAAATAAAAATGAGTAAAACACACATATGCATACATATATGCGTGTGTGTATTTCATATACATATACATATGTGCGTATGTATGTGTGCTTAGGCACTTTCTCCGCACGCACGTTTGCTCATTAAACGCGCATATAAATGCAGCATACATTTAATGAATCTCAAGTTTTATGTGCCGTGTTGAATTTTAAAATGTGTGCTGACTTCAAAACTGCCTCGCACACATACCCACACACACACACTCTTGCAAAGGTGCCACTGTTTACATGCAGCATTTCTACTTCCACTGCACTTGTCTGCCATTGCGGGCGTCTGTCCTCATTTCGCCTTTCGCCTTTCACGTTTCTCGCTTTCTTCGGTTTGTCGCTCAGCTTGTTCCCATTTATCGTTCACTGCTTCCTCCGCCGCCCTTTCCTCGTACGTTCTGCCATGTTTTATTTCCGTATTTGGTTTTGTTTTTGTTTCGGTGTGTTATTTGCCAGTGATACTCCGTGTGTTTGACGCATTGAAATAAATGAAATATTTGTGTGTAATGAGTGCAAATGCGGTGAGTTGGTGGCTTAATTGGGGAGGTTGTCTTAATTGCTCGTTGTTGGGCTTAGTTGGTTTTTGCATTGCACCCATGTGTGGTATGGAATTAATTGATTTATGAGCACACGTGACAGCTTGTTGAAATGTTGAGTTATTGGGCATTAAATTAAAAGCAATTGCCGTGCTTTGGGAATTTACAGATCGCGTGCCCCGAATTATGCCTAGATATTACATCCTTTCATGTCCAAATTGGTAGTTTTGTAGATTTCGTGGGTTTAATTTTAAAAGAAGCATATAAACAAATTTGGAAGGGGTAGGTTAATCTGCGTATCGGAAATATTATAGTTTAAGAAGCAGTTGAAATGGATTTTTTCTTTTACGATTATTTATTACACAGTTATTGTTAAAAAATCCAAAAAAATATTAAAATTTTGGATTAAGCTTCAACTAATTTTATCATTATCAAATTGTCCTCAGAAGATCGTTTAGATTAAACCACCCATCACATGCACTCTACGAAGGACAACCGTACTTGTATAACGATTTAACGCACCTCAGAATTTTCGCTTAATTTGGCTTGTTCCGGTAGTAGTCATATGAATGTGTGTTCAAGCCACTAAAAAATTAAGAGATGGGAAAATTTTTTTCGGAAATTTTTGCACAAGACATTGGTGCGTTGCCTCAGCAATCATCTGCCCAAGCCCGCACGAAATGACCAGCGATTTTGCTAGAGAAATCATATTTTTCAGTGATTTTGATTTCTTAGTGTATTTGATTTCAGTGGCTACGTCAGGGTTAAGTTAGGTCAGGTAGTATGGCTGATTTCTCCGCATTGCGGTGGAGTAAGTGTGCTCTGCTATGTACGGATCCTTGCAATGCAAAACGAAAACGCTTGAAGTTAAAACAAAGAGCTGTCCGCTAAAGCGCTCCAAACTTATCACAAATCTGCTTACTTGTTTTATTTCTATTTCCGCTATTACACCTGCATTTCTAAAAGTATGAGGTATGGCGTTTTAAGCTAGATCTTTCAAAAGCGAGAGTTTGAAGGAGGAAGTTTTGAGATGATTCTATCCGATCTTCTTCCAACAGGCGATGTTCCTGGCATCCGGTAAGATATTCAATCTTACTGCATAAATCACGATCGGACTGTGCCCAGTTCGAACTCGTACAAATACTGCAACTTTACTAAGAGCAAAGAGTTCCCTAGACCTCTTTCGATGACCAGTGTTAGCTGATTTGGTTTGAGGCCCAACAGTCCCTTAGTGAAGTACAAGATGCCAGCGGAGTTCCTACTTGTTCCCATTTAACAGTAATTGTGCATGAAGGACTTGTCATGGCAAGCTCACCAGTCTTACAGTTTCCTGCAAAACCGTTATAGTCAGGTATCCAAACCAAACCAATCATAAAGTAACTGGCTGCTAGAGATAAAAGGTTTAGAATTCTTTCACTTGAGTGAGCCGTCAAAGAACTCTATGCTAATATCGCTTTCCTGCTATCGGAGTGAATAGGTGGGTACGCTCTGGAGCAGTAGACCACCTACACTTGGATGCAGTGGTCAGGAAGTCTAAAACTGGAGCTGATGGAAAGTTCCTGACAGTGCGCTCCTTGACCCTCCTTTTGGTGAGTCTTTTCCTCCTAATCCTCCCTCGAGTGTATGTGAGCAGAAAAAAAGCAGACAGGGGTAGATCCGGTGTCCTGATAGGAAAGTCTGCGAAGATTCCCAGATCATACACTTCACGGCTATGTTTTAGCATCAAAACATGCAGTGCCATAGTTGGCGTGGCGTGGAGGACGCAAAAACTCAAAATTATTTGAAGAGTGTTTTGTGCAGCTACAAAACAAAAACCTTTTACTTGGAGATCGTACAACCAGACAGTATAGGTTAGTTTGATGTTCGAAAAAATGTGAGCCGGCCCTTAATATCGCCCACTTTTTATGAAAGGCTTCACGCAAAACACTCAAATAGTATTCTTTTGACTGTTTGGCCGTTGAAAGGAATTCGGAGTGCACCACATCCCGATAATCGAAGAAAACTGTCAACATAACCTTGATTTTTGACCTGCTTTGGTGTGGGTTTTTCACCATTGCCGAATATCAATTCGGCCGATTGATCGTCTGTTCCCTGGTAGTAACCTTAGACTCAAGTCTCATCCCCAGTAATAATATGTTTCATGTCATTCTGGTAGGCAGACGTTAACACAACGCTGTTTTTCGAAAAAATTTATTGATTTTGGAACCAAACATGCTTTCACTTTTCTTAGGTTCAAATGATCATTCAAAATGGTGATTACTCTTCCGATATTCTAATGACACCAGTAAGATCTCTGACTGTTAACCGTCGATTCCCAAGCGCCAATGTCCTTATTTTATTGACGTGTTGATCACCAGTTGATGTTGATGGACGTCCAAGACGTGGTTCGTCGTCAACGCATTTTCGACCCTCTTTGAATAATTGGTATCATTCAAAACCACTTGGTTGAACTTCTTTGTTGAACAATTTCACTCAAACGAAGTTAACGTTTTTTCGTCTTTCCTTTGAAAACGTTGCTACTTGGAGGTCGTCGGCCTTCAAAGTTATATTTTTATTGACCTATGGACAGAGAAATGCATAGTTTATCTAATAGTTCAATTCCGCGTGGCACATACTTGACTTCATATCATAAATACGAGTATAAACCTACTTGAGCACTTCACTCCTACGAAGCCTAAGATTTTCATATAGAAAGCTCTTAGCTAAAAGCTCAATTTAATAGTGTTGTAGTCAAAATAAAAGCTTTCATAGAAATATGAAAACAACTATTTTCCAACCAAAGTAGATATAATGCTTCACAAAGCAATTTAATAACCAGATCCAATAAATGCTGAGGTCAAAGTAAATATGATAGATTGACAACCAGTTGCTTATCTAACTTAAAAGCTTCAAAACTCAAAGAATATACTGCCATTCAGGCAGAAGCAAAGCAAAGCAACAACAAACAAATAACAAAAACACACAATGTTTGCAAAATCTCACAGTAGACGAAGCAAATTGAAGCTGAAAAGGATAAGCAAGCGGCAAACGAGCAGAATGGAAATCAAAGCTGATCGATAGTGCAAATATTATGTTGAATGCTCTTCAACTTCACACACAATGCCTGGCTAAAGAGTGGAATAAATAGGCGAACAAATAGTTAAACGGACAATGCACCAGAGAGACGTACACTCATACATGCGAGTCCTTTAACGCTCAGCAGCGCGCGTTGCAGCCTTCGGGAGCTTCCTATGAAAACGCTCTAAACTTGCAGATATGCCGCAGGCGAGGATGCGTGTGCGCCGGATTAAAGATTTGTGTGCTGTGACTGCTGGCGCTGCTCTGCGGCAGTGTGTGCGCCTTCGTATTTGTGCAGCAATTTGAATAAATAAATAAAAGCGCTCACAAACGAATCGCAAAACGAGTGGGGAGTGCTGCTCCGCTTGCCAAGGCAGCAACATATTATTGAATTGCTCGAATGGCTGACTAACATCCTATGTGTACCATTTACCATGTGTGTGTGTGCGCTGTGTTCGTTATTTGTTGTTCGGCTATTCAAATGTCCGCACAATGGCTGTTCGTCGAGGGATTTTTTTCCAGTTTGGCTCTCTGTGACTTTTTGATTTGTTTTGCTTGTGGAATTCTATTTTATTTTCTCAATTTTATTTTTTTTATTTTTTTAGTTTGTTGTTTGTGCCGCAGGCCAAGGCCACTTTTTAACTGCAGCTATTTGTATTGGTTGTGAATTTTGACGCAGTGATCCACTTTCAGTTTTTATTCGATTTGCTTATTTTATTTTTTTATTTTCGTCCTTTCTATTTTGTTTTGCTACCACTTAACAAATAACTGCAGGCATTTTTGCGAAATTGGTTTTGCTTGTTTGCCAAATTTTAGTTTGTTGAATTGAGTTATTTAAACTATTTGTTGTTGTATATTTTTTGGAAACTTTTTGCCTTTTAACTGAATATCGTTGACGATGTTGTTGACTGCTGTTTTAAGTCCAAACAACAACGATTTGTGTGCACATGACCCGAGGCAAGAAGCCGATTGTCATGTGTGGAATTTTTATGAAGTTTTGGAACACAATTAGAAGCATTATCTCGTTATTGAGAAGGAAATCGTGTGATGTGATTTTCTTGCTTGCGACATAGTTAGCCTAAACGAAGTATTGTCCGACTTTCTCTTCTGCTGCCAGATCGTACTGTTCAACGAGTCGATATACATACGTAAGCGGTGGTTTCTTTAAGCTTTCGCTTGGTACTACTTATATCATCTCGCTACGTGTGATATCTACGGAAAGGTTTCACCAATTACTTATGGCTTAAAAGTTCGAGTTAAGCTCTATTTCAGCTTGATAAATATAATACGTTACATGATAAAAAATAATACGAAAAAGCAAGGGAGAAAGGGCTTAGTTCGAGTGTAACCGAAGCTCATAGCCAAACCTTTTGGTTTACATATAGCAAAGACCATCACCTTTATTTATGTTTAGCCTTATCAACAACCTTTGTTTATTTTTGGGTGTCATTGATCTCTTGTTCACATTTTAATAGGTCAGTGACCCTTTTGTTCAGTCAGGACGAAGTCCACAATCTTTGTTTACATTTAGCGAAGTCAACAACCCTTGTTTACATTAAACCAAGTCCACAATCTTTGTTCAAATTTGGGTATCATTGACTCCTTAGCTTATATTATGAGTTCAATTTCCTCTTTGTTTACTTTGTTTTGGGGTCAATGACCCTTTTGTTTACATTTAGCAAAGTTCACAATCTTTATGAGTTCAATGTCCTCTTTGTTTATTTTTTTTTGGGGTCAATGACCCTTTTGTTTACACTTACCTTTTGTTCACAATCTTTCTTTACATTTAGGGTCATTGATCCTTTTGTTTATATTTTATGCGGCCAATGACCCTTTGTTTACATTATGAGGTCAATGACCTCTTTGTTTGCATTAAGCAAAGTTCAAAACCTTTGTTAACATTTAGCCAAGTCAGCAACCTTTGTTTGCACTTAGAGAGTAATGACCCTTTTGCTTACATTTTGTAGGCTCCATGACCCTCTGTTTCATTATGAGGTCAATGATCTTTTTATTTACATTTTGAAGAGGTCAATAACCCTTTTGATTACATTGTTTAGGATCATTGACCCTCTTGTTTACATTCAGCAAAGTCCACACCTTTGTTTTCATTTGGCCAAGTCAAATATTTTGTTTGTGTTCATTTTTTTAGGTCATTGACTCATAGGTTTACATTTAGCAAAGTCCAGAACCTTTGTTTAAATTTAGCCAAGTCAAAAACTTTTTCTTACATGATTAGGTCAATGACCTTTTTATTTATATTTTATCATATATCATACCGGTTTAAAATTAGCTGGAAAGTCAAGAATATATTGGAGACAGAGAAAGTTCCAACAAACCGCCTTTTTTAAGTTACTTGCACTCGCGCTGCCAGAATGTCAGGCATTTATTATAGTCGCCTGTATTTGTCATTGTTGACAGTTTCATTTTCTCGTACATAAGTTTTTTGGCAAGCTATAAACCCACTATGAGAAGAAGAGCATTACACAGCCGCTTCTTAGACTTGCCGTCTGGGCTTAGTAGCTATGACATATGGCTAGCTTGACAGCCACAAGTGTGTAAAGGCATCTTCTGACTCTATATTTATACGCTTGAACTTTGTTTTTGTTGTTGCTGCAGCCATCTATACGGCTACAATTGTCCTGGCAGCTTTTACTTTTCCACTCATGTGCATTTGAAGCGGCTTATCCCTGCGTCTGTCGGCCAGCGTTTTGCTTGCGTGCACACACGGGCATATGTTTCGATTTATTCCATTCGAATGCATCTGTGGCAGTGTAATGCAATATTTTAATTTGAAATTTGCATTTCATTTCGAGTGAAAGGCGACGCCGAGGCCGAGGCGCACGGCAGCAGGCCACAAGGAGCAATCGAGCAAAGAGCTGCTTGCCATTGCAATGTGTGCACTTGAGTGCACTTTCGCAGCAAATGGTTAAGCATATATTTTTAGTGGACGCATACACGCATATACATTTGTAGATAAATTTTTGTGTAGTGCTGTTAATGTGTGTGTAAGTGCAAAGGATTCTGGTGCCAGCAGGTTTCTGTCTTAAATTTCTGACTCTTTAGGCTTTTCGTGCCGCAAAGCTTTGCATTTTTCTACTTCGCAATATATATTTATCAATTTTGCTTCTACTATCTTCTTGTTTTTCCCTCTTTCATGCTCTCCTCTACTCAGCCGTTTCGCTTTTTTTTGCTCACAGTTCATATATTCTGCTTTTAATTATTTCAATTTCTATTTATTTCCGAATTTTTCCCACAATTTATTTGCTTTCAATTCTAAATAATTGAATTTATTGATTTCGTACTTGAAATTCTAAAGCAACAACAATTAAAATAAGAGTATGTTTCGTTTTCTTCCTTACAATAGTTTTTTGTTGTAGTTGTTGTGCGAAATAAATCTTTTAAGAAATGCAAATGCTCCTGCATATTTTCATATACAGTTGTTGTTGCATTTAGTTTTCAGTTTTAGACGCCTTTTTTCCCTTCAGCTTTCATACATTAAGGTGGGTCAGTTATTGAATTATTTAGATGAAAAATAAATTTAAAATATTAAATAATATTTTCAGTTACCTCCCCCCCAAAAAAGATAAAAAAAAAATTAAAAAAATTTTCACCAAAAAATATTAAAAAATAAACTAAAAACATTTTTTTTTTAATTTAAATAATTCTAAAATTTTATCTAATAAATTAATATATATATATATATAAATTTAAATGCATACAGTAACCATACTTCAAGCTTCAAATTTGCTTTTACATACGCTTAAAAGCCATAAATAACAGTTATAAAAAGTGCCACCCTAGTATTAATCATATGTAGATTTATGCATCCGACAGCCACAGTTGCAGTGCAATCAAGTAATTTTATTTACCAAAAACTTATCGAATTTCTTTATATCTCTCTTTTATTAACTCGAAGAAAGCTCCATAAGCACTCCACTCAGCTGGTTTGTTGTTGCGGTAAATTTATAAATTTTTTAGCATTATTTGGCAGCACTCTGAAACAGCGTTCATTGTAAAGCTCTTATTCAGTGGGTAGGAAATAAAATCGTTATAAATTTAATATTTAACCGTAAATAATATTTTTTTGTAAAATAGAATTTTAGTAATTTTTAATATTGAGTTTTTTTTATAAAAAAAATCTTATTTAATATTTTAATTTAAACATATGACACGCGAACTTGCAACTTGCAACTCAAGTGATCTTAGCTTGATTATTCCATTTAAAAAATGTGTTTTTTCTTTTCCTATAATCGCTGAATATTTATCTAACATCAGTTGGGAATTGAGTCTCACTAATTCTAGAGGAATATATAGCATTTTTCAAAGCACCAAGCTTCGTGTTATAAGTCTGACGAGTATAACGTGTGTTCTTTTCGCCGAGAGAGCTCTTCAGTTGCCCACTGAGTTCGAGAACTTTATTATTACGCTTCTATATAACTTCGGATGTCTACTTATGACACTTTGAAAAGTATATGGAAAGACGGCGGCAGTGGCTGTCTAAATGAGATCTCTGTTATGATCGACCTTTTAGTCTAACTTAGAACAATTCGACTCCAACATCGGGCCACGGCACAAGGTTTTTTTGTGCTCTTGTATCGTTGGATATCCAATTAATTTTTGTTAGTTTGCGAAGGGTTTTTAGATTAATTAATATGAAATCTTTAAAAAAGCAAGCTAAGAATAATCAATAGATATATTTTCAGGCCACTTTCTTCTGTGAAGGTAATACTGAGCCAAGGATGTGCTTCTTGCTTACAAAATTAATTCTTCTCGTTCTTGAGTTTAGTCTGTTATAGAGTCACACTGCTGGTTTCTAGGTCAAATGGTTGACTAAAATGCTAAAATACTCATGGAGACTTTTAATCTGTAATTTAATTTTCGAGCGAAGATTAAAATCATATGACTAGACCCAGACCCCAGTTTCACTATTCTAGCATTGATGATTATAGTCCAGTGTTTTTCAGGATGCTATTAAGGTAAACGCAGACGTAGTGCAGTCTATTTCAGGGAGGTGAAGAGCGGAGTTCGCTAACCACGCGCTCAAAGTTTGTCAAGGAGTATCTGTCCTCACTGGACATAGCATCAAGCTATTACATTATCAGATTCGTTTAAGTGCCTGGTCATTGTGGCAGCGCTGGTCTCTGAAAAGCCGATGAGCTAGCCAGAAGGGACACTTTTGCCCCGCTCACATCAAAATGCGGCCACGTTGGATTTCTAGTGGCGATAGATCGACGACCCGTTTCTGTGCGTATTTCCTTTTGACCTGGAGTAGAATACAGGAGAGCTACAGAACCATTTGGCCTTTTCGTTTACATTTTATGAAGTCAATGATCTATTTGCTTACATATATCAAAGTCCACAACCTTCTTTACATTTATCAAAGTCAAAAACCTTTGTTTAAAATTGTGGGTCATTGACTCTTTTGTTTACATTGTAAGCGAGTCCATCTTGCCGCGATCGTGGGTGTTTTCACTAGACACTATCCAATAGACATTCATGCGGTAAGGATATAAATTTTGTTGGATGGAAATGTTAAGTTATGTAGGAGGTTTTTTAGACGTTTCCTAGAAGGACTACTTCTACTACAATAAAGATATTTAAGCCATCAATCGAAGAAATAATCAACTTACAATCGATAGAAGAATAATTTCTATTGTTCGTTTCTCAATAGTCACATTATGCTTAGTGATGCTCGTTGAGATAATTCACAGTTTTACCAAATAAACTCCCGCGGAGGAGCGCAAAGAATTTTAGGCCTTCATGAGAGCTAAGAGCATATCTGAACCTATTCAAAAATTATTGTTAAGAATTTCACAGTTTCCGGAACTAAATGATGACAACTCTTCAGCAATAAAATATCTTCGACTTCCCAGTGATAACATTTCTAAATGTTAATCTCGAGTCAGAAACCATATAAATGCCAAGCAATTATTTTTACATCATAAATCATTCCATTTTTTCATTTCAATTTGAACAGCGACATTTTTTGTGTTTGCTGTCATTGTAATTGCTATGACATGTATCGCTCATTAATATATGTACATATCTTACATACTAAACGAGTATAGCATATTTTCTGTTAGAATAATATATGTATATATGTGATTAGATACAAGCAAGATCTGTCGTATAGTGAGTCAAGCGCCCGGCTTGAATCCGAATTGAGTTAACGGATGTCACATGATGGGTAGTAGAACTGGGTACTGGAACTTCTCTCAGACCAGAATAATGGTGAGCTTTCCCAAGAGCCGATTGTCGTTTTCACGTACTCTACCCTGTTGGCTACAGGGTTGTTGTAACCATATAAAAAATCCTTGCTGGGCTTCTATAATAATATCCACGCATAAGGAATAAAGCTCTCCACTTTTTCTGATAATTACATATGCATTTTGGTTGTTTTTCTTTAATAAGAAAATTTTTGAAATAACCATGCTCTACTCAGTCGCTGATCGTTGCAATCGTCGCACTGTCTGCACAAAACTGAAAAGATCTCGTGCGACTTTGCGCGCTAGAACTGAGCCGGCATACACGAAGCGCTCATTGAAGGCCAGTATTAACTCACTAGCAAGACGCGACATCAGTTATTGCTTGACATTCACCGCAGAAGCACACTTATTTAATATATTTAAACCAGTTCGCGCATATTAACCACATACCAAGATGGCTGTAACGACGCCAGCGGAAACATATTTTGTTAGCAACGAAGAAGTTAAACTGAAAATTGTTGTTGTACTCCTCGCAACTACTTTAATTCGCTGTAATGCAATGCAGGCTGGAGATAGCATCGGTAATACACGTGTTAAACGCATAGTGGGCGGACGCCATTCGAAGGCGCCACCACCTGACGATCCAGTCGTTTTCACACGCGCCTTTAATCGAGATGCGCGCGTCGAGGGTTTTCGAAATCCAGAAACTGGCATTTACTCCTTCCTCGGTCTGTACTATGCCGAACCACCGGTTGGTCGCTTGCGTTTTGCGCGCCCGGTTTACAGGCGTATGGCCGGCGATATTAACGCCACACAATTTGGACCGCCGTGCATACAACCCTATCCCTATAATAATCGTCGCATAGTCGGTAGTGAGAACTGTTTGCTGTTAAATGTTTATACGCCTCATATGCCTGATGAAACGACCGGGCTTCCGGTCTATGTTTGGATACATCCGGGTGGTTTTCGTTTTGGTTCTGCCGCGCAATATGATGCCACGCCTATGGCAAGACAAGGTGTCATAGTCGTAACACTACAATATCGGCTTGGGTCCTTGGGTATTATGGGTGATGGTACCAAAGAGTTTGATGGCAATTTGGCGATCTTCGATATGGCTACCGCTTTGCGTTGGGTTAACGATTATATACAACACTTCGGCGGTGATCCACGTCAAGTTAAGGTTATTGGTCACGGTTCGGGTGCAGCGTGTGCAATGTTTTTGTCAATGTCCCGCACGGCACGCAGTGCCACTGATATATCGGGTGTGGTCGCGATGTCGGGTACAGCGCTGTCACAGTATGCAACCGATAAAGAACCAGTGCAGAGTGTAGAGGAAGTGGCGAAAATTAATGGCTGTCCCACAGAGAACGAGCTGACGATCGTGGAGTGCATGAGGGAGGTAGATATTGGAATAAATATGTAAACGAGATATTGTGTCCTTTCAAGCAAAAATAGTATTCCTGTCATTGGATCTTTCTCTCAATCAATTCAATTTTCAGAAATCGGCCGAGGATATCATACAAAATGATTCGAAAGTCCAAACGGAACGTCTCGCAGGTCGCGCCATTGTCAAAGGACTCTCGGGTAGTGTCGGTTTCACACCACACATCGAAGGCAAAAACGACGGGCGTGGCTTACCCAGCTTGATTGTGGACGAGCCGGAGCGACAGCTACGCAGTGGCAGTTTCACTCCTATACCGTTGTTAACAGGCGTCACAAAGCATGAAACCGCAAACGCTGTGGGAATTGGTACACTAAATCGGATCTTTGGTTCAGCACAACAGTTTCTCAATTCACTTAGCGGCACTTTAAAAGATCTTTCTGGATTTTTGCGCATCGATAGAGTCACCGGTGAGATACTACAACCTGTGCTACCCGGTCTAACGGAGGCATTGACGCCCACACTCAACGACATTCTAAACGTGCCTGAGTCATTGAGTCTGGAAGAAGTGTTGGCGAAGGTATTTTCTTCATATTTCCCATGATTTGTAATGCAAATACTTTACATAACGTTATAGGTCATCGACACCAGCACCGACATAATTTTCAATCTGCCGGCTGTTTTAACTTTACAAGTTTGGTCTGAGTTGGCGCCTTCCTTTATGTATAGCTTCGAATATAATGGCACACGCTCCAAGGGTATACATTTTTTGCGTGGTTTGCCGATCGTTTCCGAGTATGCTGATAATGGGAACTCCGAGTTGGTGGCGCATGGCGACGAACTCGGCTATATGTTCGATGCGAATGATCTCTTCGGTAATCCCATACCGGAAGCACAGCTCATCGATCCAGAGGACTTGAAAGTGCGTCAAAACTTTATCGGTATGCTGGTGATGTTCGCTAAGTCATTTGGTAAAGATAGTTTGAAAGAGTCTGCCGGTGACTCGATCTTTAAAAGCGTAGTTGGTAAAGAGGTGCCTTTCATAAAAGTGGGTACGGATATAAGTACCGTTAATGATTTCCGTTTTTGTGAGCTCTCTATGCTGGGCGCTTCACTAACACCGTTAACTTCAACCACTTGCCAGGGTTTAGGCAGTTTACGTAGTTTGTTGTCACCCTTGCAGATTGGTAACTGGCTTGACGCTGGTAGCTCTGCTATAGGTGGAAATCGCAGAACTGGCGATCAGTCGAATATTGGTGTTCCACTGATTGATGCAGATGGGCTTTTCGGTTGAAAGGCGCAACAGTTGGGAAATTATTGTGTTATATATTCTTATGGATATTAGAGATTTATGAACATTATAAGTTACTTTCTTTTCCGATTTTTTTTTTTATAATAAATAAATAGACTTTTTATTACTAGTTTGATTTACGAAATAACCTCGGTGTGGATTAATTTTTACTTTGACGACAGCAAAAAGGTTTCTCAGGAATCGTTGGAGACCCTGTCATACTGATGTTCAGTGGACAAAGAGAGCTCGAACGCTGAATCATATTGTACTCGCTCTTTATTCTTGTAGACTACATTCTTAAGCTTTCTGAGTTCGGATATTATTATTAAGATTAATACTTATGGTTTAATGATCTTAATTTAAGGATGACATAGTAAGTAGGACTTCGAAAACTCTATAGTCTCTCTAAAGTCTCTTGTGTAAGTCGCCATCTGTCCATCTGTAAAACCATCTATTAGAATCTTTACTTGCTCATGGATAAGATTATCGCCTAAAGCTTTCGTTAATATCGTTTTCTGCGGCTTTAAAAATCTCCTTTTTATCTTGAGTAGTGAGCATTTAAATTGGTATTTAACCTCTAGAAATTACTTAGAGGTATAAGGTCTTTGAGATAGAGGTCTTTACACTAGACATGTCAGCAATAACCTATTGAGTGGTTACCTTCAACTCAGTTAAGGATCTTTTTCAAACATTACTCGGTATTTTATGTTCTTTAAATTTTAGGCTGTTTAGGAATCGGAGACACACCACTGTAATTTTCACCTCAATTAGCATCATTTATGCTACTAATAAAATCAATAGATAAACAACAACAAAGCTTTCATGAAAGCAATAACAACAAAGGTCACTTTTCATAATGTAAACAATTAAAGGTGACAGCTAAGTTAAAACAATGGGGAGACGAAGCATTTACCAACAAAGAGATTTTAACAAATTTGTTCGGTTACTTTGCTCAAACAATTTTCGGCTTAAAGTTCAAACAAAGGAAAAAATAATATTTTACACTTGAAAATACAAATAACTGCGCTGCTGCGACACTGAACTTTTGTTTTCTTAGCTGGCGGCGTAATCTCCTAGCAAACAGCGCAAACCCAGCGCCGAAGTCAACGAATGTTTGCCAATCACCGTACACATCTATGAACTGCTGTTGCTGTGAAGTGGGGTGTGGTGAGCCTCTGCGGCGACGCTTACTGCCAGCGTTGCCACCACAATGGTGATGCCAATGTGGCTGAAGCCAAATGCTCTGGAAGCCACTTTAAGCTTGCCAAATCCATAATGCAAACAATGCTGAGGAGAATAGAAATGTTTGCGCGTCGGTAGCGAGCAATTGGGTGTACGGAGGTGCATAGAAAACTGTAGCGAAAAATTGTTGATGACATTGTTGCCTAGACACAGTGTATCGAATACTAGTGAGTGGAGTGTAATATTGATTGGCAGGTGTGTGCTGGGAGGGGCGGTTTATTCGCGCTAGCAACGTGCCGCCGCTTAGTTATTGTTGCCTTTTGTAGCAATAATTTGATAAATTAAAAGTAAGGAGGGAGTTTCAGCGAATGAAATCGGTTATTATAAGGATTAATGTTATTTTTTTGTGTCAACATTTCTTAGTTGTTGAGTAATGAATCAGTGTACTGCCTGAAGCTCTTTTTTGCTCTCGATGTTTGCTTAACGCTTGGGGGATCTAGTGGTCCCCTTAAATATTCCCTGTCAAAGAAGGCGTTCCATTAGTCGCTGGCCTTTAGAAAGACATTTATTTGAATTTTTCTTTCCCAACTTGTTCAAAATAATTTTCGAGAATGAGTGAATAGTCTTTAGCCATATAAAAACCTGATCCGTTACGGTTACGTAAACGAGTCTGCGATCTAAATGTTTAGAACTTTCTCTAAAACGTGTTTTTTTAGTCGTCACAAATTTTAAGTACCATTATAATACTGACATTATGTGTTCTGTTCCAAATATTTGGAGCCTTTCGAATGGCTCATTATTTTCTCAACTCGGCGGTTCATCATTGTGTCTAAGGTTTGTTTACTTTAGTGGAGAGAGGATCATTTGTGACGTTCTAAAAGACGTAAACTCATAAGGCATGCTAGATGGACTTTGTAATAGCTTACAGACTAAGGGAATTTCTGAAAGTGCCTTTGCCTCCTTTTTCTATTGAAAAAAGATGTCGCTGCAAAGTGTTTGAAGGAATGGAACCTTATGACTTGTTTGAGTTTACTGACTTTTTCCATTTGATCTGTGATGGAAATACGGAAAGAGTACACTTTTAGAGCTGATGGACGTATTAATACTATAGGTCAGTGATGATTACCCAGACCGTCTTATTTTTTGAAGCAGTTGAAGTTGTTCGTAAGCGAAATGCTCTATTGATAAATCCTATATAACGACAGAAAGATAAGGCTAAAATCTGACCTCACAAACTTTCTTTTCCGTCGTCTATATCCTGTCTATAATATTTCCACAACAATATTAAAATCCCCTCGTACAACTTGTTGACTGCGGGTACAGAAAAATGAAAGAATAATTGCAAAAAATAAATATCACCAAAGCATTCATTCAACGGTAATCGTAATCGATATTCAATGGAAAGCCAGTCAAGTGCAGTAAATTTTTCGTTGGTGGGCGTTTAAGGCGCTTTGCAGTAACCGCCCCTTTGCTGCAGATTTGGCTTGCTGCCTTTGGCAACATTTCGTCTTATTCACAATTTCCATGCTCATCAGCGATGATACTCTGATTTGTTGAATTAAATTACTGTAAAATAAACAAATAATTGTAGGGAAGCAACACAGTCTCTGGTCTCAGGTCTCTGTTGCAAACGTTGGAGGAGACTGTTGGAATTAATGGGTAGCAGCAGGAAATTGAAATGAAAACGAAAATCGACATTAAGAAGACGAAATCACAGATGCCATAAGTAAGCAGATTACGAGTTCACTGATAGCTTAGAAAGCAGCAAATGAGCAGGCGAATAATAACAACAAAGCGGAATTGCCATATTGAATGGCAAATTAATGAGTACCTCTAAGTTTGAACAATATCATGTTGGACTGATGGCTGGATTAAAAGCGATATTACTGAATTTCTTCAAAATAATTTATTGATTTGAAATGTAGACATATTATAACTTGAATTTAGAAAAAATATGATCCCATTTTAACAGTTTTATTCGCTAGAAATTGGATAATTGGTAAACTTTACCAAAAATAATCCGAACTATTTAATTTAAATTTTTTTGTGCTTGGCTTCTATCCAGTGCCTCTTGGTTCCACTGAGTCTGAGTGTCTCTCCCTAGTTTTCGTTGGCCCCCCCAGGTTCTAACTAGTTCTCAAGAGCTCTTCCCAGTTTTTAGCGACTCTCCTTAGTTCTCACTAAGTCAAATCGGTTCTACGTGGTTCTTCCATATCTCTGTGGCTCTCAGTAGTTCATTTAATTTCTCAACAGATCACCCGCGTTTTCAGTGGTTTTCCTGGGTTCTCACTGGATCTCCTTAACCTTCACTGATTGTCAGCAGCTCTACCTGTTTCCTAATGATTCTCACTGGATCTCCCGGGTTCTCATCTGCTCTCTCTGAATTTCCTAGGTCCTTAATAGTTCTCACTGATTCTGTGCAATTTTCGGTGGTTTTCACTGGATCACCTCAGTTTTAATTGTTGGTGGGTTCACAGCACTTCTCTCCAATTATTAGTTGCTTTCATTGGCTTTCAGAAGTTTTCGGTGGATCAGCTGGGTTCCTAGTGGCTTTCCCAGGTTTTTCTCAATTCTCAGTTACCTCCTTGGTTTTCAGTGACTCTTCTTGGTTCTCAATGGATCTCCTCAATTCTCACCGATTCTCACTGGCTCTACCTGGTTCTTTCGGGTTTTCAGTGTTTCTCTCGAACTCTCAATGATTAGTACTTGTTCTTTCTAGTTCTTCTTGGTTCTCACTGGATCACCCGGGTACACAGTGATTCTTCCAGGTGCTCTTTCTAGTTCACAGCTGTTCTCTTGGGTTTTCAGTGGTTAGCACTTAATTTTTCTAACTCTTACTGCTTCCCACTGAATCATCCGGGATCTCAGTGATTATTTCGGGTTCCTCTAATTTCTTAATGGCTCTGCTCTGTTTTCAGGGGTTTTCCCTGTTTATCACTAGATCTCAAGGGTTTACACTCGATCTCTTCAATTCTTACTGGTTCTCGGTGGCTCTTCCTGGTTGTTTTTGAATCTTGCGTGTTCTCAGTGATGATCTCCAACTTTTAGTGATTCTCACTTGCTCTCCCGGGTTCTCAATGTAACTTTTCAATTCTTCCGGTTCTCACTGGCTCTCAGTTGTTTTTCAATAGTTCTCCTTGGTACCCTCCGTTTTTCAGTTATTGTTTTTTTTTTATTTTATTATTAATTACTTATAGAAAAATTTATTATGCTGTTTAAAAACTCAAAGTTTTAAAGGGCCAGAGATTATCCAGGATGTCATTTGTCTAAAAAGATGTCCATTATCTAGGATTGCGTAGATATCACTCTCTCAGGGCAAGAAGACAAATTATTCAACAAAAATATAAAAGAAATTAAATATTGTAGCACACAGGGTTTCAAATACGAATATATTGAAGTACCGTTAAAATAAAACTTGCAAATCATTAATTTAAAGGCGGCTTACGGCTGACTGACTGCCGTCCAGGAAGTACACGCTTTCGAATTGCCACAATGCGCACGGGAACTTTGCGAAAACTTTTGAAATTCAATAAATTCTGTGGCAGTAAAACCATAATCGTTAATCATTTCAAGGATAATTAATTGTAAACTTTACATAATGAGCCGAGTGAGCATCATTAATAATAGCAGATGGTCGCGAGGTGGACGAAATGATTAACATCATTAGCCAACTGAGAGTGCGGGAAAAAGTGAACGGCAACGTAATGAATAGGAAGCGCGAAGAGAGTGCGGGCAGGTGGAGACGGGAGGCGGTGGTGGGAACGACATGACAAGACAAAAATTTAAATAAGACAGTACAAAGTAACTTGCACTGAATTCCAAATCAAAATTATTAATGAGCAGAAAATACAGAAATATCTAAAAATTTTTTTAAAATTTTGTTAAATTTTTTGTGAGATTTAAAGTGGGTGAAATGGTGCGCGAATACCTATAGAATCCAGTTGAACGAAAATTGTCAAGTTTTATCGAAAAGGTGGGGACAAACATTTAGAGAAAAAGGGGCCCAGTTTTTCTTTTGAGACCCGTTTTCTTCAGGTTTATATAATTCGAGAAAAGTAAATTTTGGTATTCCTTTTGAAATTATATAAAAAGCCATAGTTCTTTAAATGATATTAAAAAGATTTATTCCAGCTAGTTTATACAATTTTCAGTTGCCTTTTCTACCTTTTCATTTGCCCCTTTTCTTTCGTAAACCCTTTTTGGGAAACCCCATAAATTTTTGTTTGCTTGAATTTTCCTACTGGGCAACCTTCAATTTAAAAATTGTTAGTAATTAAATTTCAAATATGCTGGCAAAATTTTTGGGCCCAAATAAGTTAGACTAGTTCTCACATAAGTATGCTAATTTAGTTAGTATACATACCTACATATATGTAACATTTTACAACTGAGGCACGGCTTTGTATTGGAATTTATTTGAAATCTATGGCATGTTTATATGTTCGGGGTAATTCCAATAATGGCATTTTCCATTTTGGTTCATTTACTGGTTGAAATAGAAAAGCAAGAATCTCGGAGCTTCCATATTCGGCTAAGTTTCATTGGAAAATTTTAAGACAATATGGTTAACTGTGATTTGCTTTTGGTTTGATGGTATTATTATGAGCAAAAATAGTAAGGTTTTGTTCAAGATTTTAAAATTCTTAATTTTTCTTCAAAATCTATGCGTCCCCCACAATTAATCCCCCTTGAACCAAAAACTTGTCCGGGCGTTTTTTCTAATCCTGGAATAGTCTTCGATGCGTATAGCGATTCAGGTTAATCCTTTGTTAACTCAAAACGGTTTCCTCGGAGCGGTCGTTTGGTTTTGTGAAGCAGAAGTCATACGGGGGTTAATTAGTCGACTACGGTGGTTGCGACACAATATTGGTTGAAATTTGAAAAACCCACGAAGAATCAATACATTTTCGACGGTGGTCTATGGTGGTGAAAAACTAAAAGTTGTCGGCAAATAATTCCGACCTCTTTTTACGAATACTTCCAAAAAACAAAACACTCAAATGGTATTCTCTGTTGACATTTTGGGTCGGTCGGAAGGAATTTGGAGTGCACCATACCTCGATAATTGAAGAAAACTATCAACATTTGCTTTTTTAACCGGTTTTGACGTTTTTTTCGGCTTCGGCCTTTGCCACGATATTCGGCTGATCGATCATCTGTTTCCGGGTGGAAGCTAGACCCCTTCGCCAAAATAATACTTTTCATGACATCCTGGAGTCGGAAAGTTTTTCCGCTGTAAATCGTCGATTCTCAAGCCCCAAACTTTTCTATTTTATTGGGTTAATTTATTGGGTTCTTGCATGAAATTTATTAAAAAAGTCTTACTATTTTTTGCCCAACTAATTTAATTTTCATCCTCCCGATAATTCTCTAAGCCTAAAATTAGGTTAGGTTAGGTTCTAAATCAAGATGGATATCCAATTGAATAGAATAAAAAGTTTTTAGTATAGAAAAATTTTTCTGGTTACCAGATCACAGGTTTCAAATCGGGTCTGATGTAGGAAAACTGTTAATCCTTTAGGAACTGGAAACAAATTTCCCAGGTTATATTTTTTTGGTTAAAATTGAAAATTTAGTATGATTCTGTTGTTTCTGAAGTAATTATAAACGTTGTTTCTTAATTGACTATTAACGAGTTAAGTGACTGAGGCCTGTTTGTATGCGAACTGGTTTTTATGCAGATTTGTGAGATATCATCTAAAATTTTTCACACATCCGTTTCTCAAAAAGAAGCGCATTTGTCAGAACCGCCATATCGGACAACTAGATATTTAGCTGCCATAAAACTGACCGATCAATGTAAAGGGTCCTTTTATGGAAAACTTTTTTATTTGAAAAAATACCCTCCAAACTTTATTTTTTTAAAATGTTCAAGACAGTGGTACAACTTCAAAGATTTATCAGATCGGGGGATTATAGCATATAGCTGCCATACAAATGGATCGCTGAAAATCAAGTCCTTGTAGAAAATCTTTTTTTTTTGGGCAAATTTTCTTAAAAATTTGGGTGTAGATATTTTTAAAGGGCAATGTTTTAAATCTCGAAAAAAATTCCAGATCGAACCACTAAAGCATATAGGCTCCTACAAACAGAACGCCCGGCATCAATACTTGTATGGAAAATTTTTTTGTTTATGAGATAACTGCAAGAAATTTGGCAAAGATTATTCCCTAAAACAGAAAAGAAAATCCCAAGAATTGGTCAGATCGGATCACGATATCATATAGCTGCCATAAAACTGAACGATCCAATTCAAGTTCTTGATAGAAAAATATTTATTTGTAAAGTGTTTCCCCTTTTTGGGTGCAACCAAGTTAAGTTTTTTCTTTTTTTTTTTTTTATTTAATTTATTTTTTTTTTTTTTCAAAAAATAATACAATTTTTTCGAAAAATTATTTTATTTTTATCTTTTAAACTTTTTGACAACAAACTTTTAGCTATGTGTTTTTGAATTGTGCTACAAATCAATTCATTTCATATGGAAAGTTCAATTGGTATGAAATGTGCCACGCTTTTATCTAGCCCTAAGTATATTTATACATACACACACACATACAAACGTAGCTAGGGGCCTACAGCATGCGTGTGAAAATTTCCACACAACAACTTTACGATTGGATTTTATTAACTGGCAAAAATTGCTGCAAAGCTGCACCGACCCAAACACAAACAATAAACCCCAAAATCAAACGCGCCACATGCTAACATTGCATTCCACGCAGCACGCCGGTGCGCTCTGCGCCGCACTGCACTGGCAATCGCATGTTCGACCACTTGTTTGGGCGAACAAGCCCCAATGGTACTCGAGCTTCAGTGATTTCCAATTAAATTGAAATCAATTCAATATTGCACAGTTCAGTGCATTTAAAGTGAATCCGAGTGGTTTGGAACTAGAGAGACAGGGACCAGCTAGACGAGCAGGCGACCAGCCACTGAACCAACAACAAAAGGGACATACACCCATTATGTAGATGCAGGGGCAAGTCTTACTGGTGGTGGCAACAAAAACACACCACTTGTGCACCTTGCACCTAGCACACGAGCGCTCAACGGCCCGTCACACCGCATTTGTTCCAGACGAGCGCCTTGCAATCTGACAGGCGCACCACTCGCCCATTAACTTGTGAATGTCCGCACTAACTGCCCATTAACTTGGGCCAATGGAAATTTGAAGGGGCAGCGACAATTGCTGCCATTGCGGCAACATTTCTCAACACCACCAACATACTCACACATACATATGTAATGAAAGAGACAGTTTATGAAAAGTATTAAAAGTGCACTTACATCACGTATAGAACACCACACACACGCGCCCAAAAGGGCCCCGAATGGTTTAAACATCATAAATAATTTGATTAGCACTAATTGTATTGTGTGTGAGTGTTGCATAGCGCATACACGCACACCTGTCAACGCCTTCGTGGCACGCAAACACACATACATATATGGACTAAAACTGTTGTTCGGCTGTGGTTTGGGTTGTCCCTAGTTGCCTTCTTTGCTTGATTGACAGCTCGCAGGCTACTCGCACTAATTCAGCGCTCCGGTTGAGTGAGCAATTTAATAGTTGTTTCCACGTTGGCTCTCAAAATTTGGCAAAAATAGTTTTTATTGGATTTGTTGTTGATTCAATTAATGCCTTCCGATTTTTGGTAATGTCAATGGCGCAATTGACTTATATAATGTTAAATGGTTCGACAAAGGGTGGAAAAGGGATGTTTTAACAATGGAGGAATGCAGAAACTAACCTCAAATTGTGACACCAAAATACGTTGATTTTTGTTTTATCTCTTCTATATGTTAATGATATCTAGCAAATCTTAAATCAGATCCTAAACTTCTTTTTATTGGTTAGTACGCCCTCGTTCTTTCTTTTCGCTTAAAGGTACCAATTGGATATTCCAAGTGCGCCAGGTTCTTCTCCAAATGGTTTTTCAACGGAGGGAGTCTTTTCTTCATCTGCTTCCACCGGCGGGTACGCGTTGATTGTCTCAGAGCTGGTGTATTTTCATACATTTGGAAACATAATAGCAGGACCCTTGTTTTTGATTTGGTGAACTTGTTGCAATGCAATAGTAATCTCGCAGACCTTTTTTGTCGAAAACTGTTTCGTCACTTATCAGATATTGGCATCCCACGCCTTGTACCTTAAGCAGGACAGGGATGTAGTGACTATAGAATTTGTCTTTGTTCGTCGGGGAGGAAAATTTTCAATTGCCTGCTCAATCCAAAATTTGCACTTGTGGCAAGAGTTTTCTGTTTAGATCGTTTTAAGATTTTTCGTCTAAAAGCTCCGGAGCGACCTGAGCCGTGCAGCATAATCCTTTTGCCCATTAATGCCAGCGCATACACAGAAACAGTGCAAAGATCAAATATCGTTTTAATCAATATTATTGTTATTGTAATAAGATTGTTCTTTAAAGTTCTAGTTACAATGAATATTAGAACGCTTTGTTGGGTCTGGTCGATCTTTCGAAACGCGAAGGAAAGCATGAGTTATTTTTATGACAAACAACAAAAACTGTTAACTTGGTGGCTTCGAAGCTTCACAAATACAAAAGATTTCATATAAGAACTTGATATTGATCGGTAAATGTTTTTAAACTGAATGATTACTCCTAAGATTAAAGCTCTCTGTAAGCATTTCTGTACCAAATTTCATGAAGATATCCCCCAAATAAAAAAAGGGTTTTTTAAATAAGAACTTGATTCCGATCTTTCAGTTTCTGTGGCGATCGTATGCTATAGTGAGTCGATATTGACCGTTTTAACAAATGAACAGGTTCTAAGAAAGAAAAGGACGTGTGAAATATTGTAGATTGTATCCCGAAAACTGATGGGGTAGTTGCAATATACAGACGGGACGATATGCGGACATCGACTCAGTTTTCATGTTGATTATTTTTATGGGGTGATCCATTCGATCTTCCCTACATTTTTAAGGAAAAAACAGAAACTTTAAATTTAATGGGGAATGTTTATTATTATTTATTTAACATTCTTTGGCATTTAGTTTTTGATATGATGATCCATAACAGAATCCACTTTTGATGACTCGTTCGAGCATTTCCATTTAGCTTGTTTACATACCATTGAGCTAGAAATAGGCCTTATTGCAGAACAAAATTTGGTTTGGAAAAGTAGGATCTTTTTGGAACGTTTCAAGAGCTCATAGATCGAAGTGTTTTCCATCGACCTTCCCATGCGGCTTCCGTTCTTGTATATGTTAGTCGATTTGCTGCGAACGGCGGCGAATCGACTTCCACGATATTCGTGTACCTCTCAGCTATGGATTCTTTATTTTTTCTCTTCGTAAGGACGTGGTTTTTTTATTATTTTTGATTTTCCCTTTGGCATAACATTTTAAAAATTCTAAAAAATTTCTAGCCTACTGAAAAGCTTTTTCTATCTCATACTACAATATTTTCCATAACAATTAAAGTTTAAAACCAATGCCTTCCGCTGTGCTTTAAATCTATAGCGGGGTTGTTGAAAGCACATCCTCCTCCACCAAAAGACATCCTTTTCTCAACCATTTAGCAGCGTAAGCATGGCAATTTGACGGAAAAATCTCACGGGACTTTGGCCGCCGAGCGCATATGAGCCACTTAACCCCAACCAAAAATTATACGGCGAAGTCAAATTAAATTTAGCTAAATTTCCGAACAGTCAAATTCTTTATAAATATTGCAAAAGCTTTAGAGCTTTTTACATGCATAAATTTTTAAATACTTTTTTTACCCCAAACCATTGATTCTTTGTTACTTACTACCCTATTAGTGAACAATATGTATTTATGGTAGTATATGCCTTTGAATAAATACACACCCTTTTCAACTGTTGTTCGTACTCGTACTTACAACCCGTAAAAACGCTACTTTCATTGTAAATACTACTTACTACCTGCTTTTCGTCTTATCTCTTTGTAACTTCAATGCATACTTATGCGAACCCCATGTCTTGGGGGAGGTCAACGAAAGCAGTTTTTAATTTACTTTTCTACAATCTGCTGCATATCTGCGACGTTTGCGTCGACTTACGCTCTTACTCTAGATGTAGTGTGAGTATGTCCCCATGAGGTGTTTTCGAGATTCAGAATCGCTAAAAAGAGATCTGATAACAAACAATAAGTTAGTCCTTAAGTAAGTAAGTATGTAAGTAAGTATTTAAGTACCTTTACCCAGCCATTCAAGATAAATCTGTATGTCGGAAATTGTAGCAACAAGGGAATTTAGCTTTGAAAATGCTGGTTTAGAGTTCAAAAGTGAATTCCGCTCGACTTTTGTGGGTAAAGTATTTTTTTTTTAATATTAAAAGGAAATTTTCATGCTTCGCGATATTTTTCGAATCGCTATTGTCTGTCCTTAACCGAAATGTGTACTCGCCTGGTTATTAAATGAACTTGTGGAACAGTTTCTAAAGACAATTTTCGTCGTTTTTATTGAAGTTTTTTAAGGTCAACATTGGTTTTAAAACATATAACCATAACTCTTTTCATAAACTACTTCCGAATATGGATTTCGAGGAAACTGACTTCAAATATTTAATTTTTGGAGCCAGGCGTCTTCAACCCCTTAACTTAACTTTACTTAATTGTGGTTAAAAGTGTGTTAGTGTTATTGTTCACAGATTGATTTCATTACGGAACTTTGAACTTGTGCTTTCCGATTTGGTCTTGGAGACTTAGTAAATCTTATTTACTTCAGCGCTAGAAATTTTTAGTTTTTTGAGACTTTCAGGTTCATAGTTTCACAAATTTTTAAGGGTTTAATGAGCGGCTTATTATTATTTTCCCTAATAATATAGTATCGGAGTCAGCCAATTTTGTCTATGCTTAACAACAGTTCTAGAGGTCGAGTAAAAATAAATATGTATATAAAAACCAATATAAAAATATAAGTTATTTTAGGATAGTTTGAATTAATCGATTTTGGTCAAATATACTTCCTTTTGTTCGATAGCTTGCTTTTGTTATGGAGACTTCCCTCTCTTTTGGTAAAATGTGGTTTGGTCGATGTTCACAGGCTTCTTTTGTCGCGAGTTTCTTTACCCTTTGGCTAAAGCTGACCGCTTCTGGTCGTTTGCTTTCTTCACTGTGGAGTTGTTGACATTATGTGCTCAAATTAAGAGTCCAGCAGAGCTGAGTCTCCGATCCCACCAAAAAGGTGGCAAAAACAGCCTGACTATCAGTCCTGGCTTGGCTGCCAGCTCATCGAGATTCAACCAGTACTGTTTTCCGCTTGACCTGAACCAATTTTCATCACTTTTCTGTTTCCCAAATGTGTCGCCTTTGTTGCGATTCGGTGGCTTTTCACAGATCGAAACTCAGTCCATGGTTTTTTTCATTCGTGTGGCTTCCATACATATACTCGTATTTTGTTTTGTATCCGACCTCAATTCAATGGTTCCAAACAGTTTTGGAGTAATGTTTAGCTTTTAGGAAATCGAAACATGACATTTTCATGAGGAACGGACTCGACGATTTCCATGTCAATATTTTCAACAACTGACCTACCAGAGCATGACACTTCTTTGACATCACAATTGCAAGTGATTGGCACGTAAAATCTCAGGACTATTGACATTTTCAGTTGCCTGGCCTGCCTTTTTGTCTCTATCGAAGAATAAATGTGAATAATGCCCTATTTTCTCTTTTGTCCTACTTCGTTCGGAATCGGAGGAAGTCGACCATATGGGTTTCGGTCTCTTCTACTAAACAGCTCAACTCTTTGTCTGACTTTATTTGGAGTCCGGGGAAGACGGCGTTATGGGTTTCGGCCTCTTCTACTAACAAGCTTAACTCTTTGTTCGACTTTAATTGGAGCCAGTGGAAGACGGCAACATGGGTTTCGGTCTTTTCGACCAAACAGCTCAGCTTTTAAATTAAAGTTGAGATGTGCTCAAACAAGTCCATCATATTCTTATATTTTATTCCTCCAGTTCCTTGTACTATACAATACATATTGTTGACCATGGTTAAATCGCTAGAAATTTTGAGATTTGGAAGTTCTAATAAAAACATTTAATTGTGTATTTTGGATCACCCTAATGTTTATTAAAATATTTTACTTAAGATTTACTTGCATTTCAGACATTTATGGCCAAACGTCAACGTTCAATGACAATTGATGCTCTGACCGCTGACATTTCCAAATAACTTAATATTGTAATAATTTCAATATTCTAATATTGAAATATATTATTTTGTTCACTCTTACCTGCTGCTACAATGTTGAGGTCAACAAATAAAGCCACAATTCCATTACATGAATAATAAATTTTTGTTACAACAAGTTTTGTAATAAACCCGCCAGTGTGCGCAAGTGTGTGTGTGTGTGTGCAAACCAAACCGATTTTCGAAATGAAGTTTAATGGTTCGAAAGTAAATTAATAGTACAATAAGACAATGATGGATTCGATGCAAGTGGAAAGCCGCAAAAACCAACTAAAATTCTCTTTGTGTAAGGCTGTGTGTGTGTGTGTGTAAAATGTGCGTTGACAGCTGCTGGCATATTAAGGATAAGACAGCGTTTTTGAAATGTGTGTAATTAAATGATTTATTCCAAAATACAGTGATATTCGATATATACTTAAATCGGGTGTCTGGTGCGCTGTCATAATGTAATTGTTGTAGGCATTTTAACAAATCATTAAGCCACAAAGACAATAAGTTTATTTTGCACATTTGACTTATCTTGCAACTTGCAGCACAAAATGTCGGCAATGCAACAGTAAGTGTGTGTGTGTGTGTGTGTGATTTTGACTTGCTGCAAGAAAACTGCTGTTGCGGATTGTTAAATTCCGGAAATTCGGTTAAAATGATGTGTTAAGTTTAGACACAAATCAGCAGATTTAGAGTGATTCTGGTTTAAGGGTTGTTGTAACCAAAAGTGTGTTGAATGTAAGCAAATTGCTAGGCTTAACCCTTAGTTGGGTCGTAGGTTGTAAGCGCTTTTGTCAGTTGTACAGTTGACCTTTTCAAGTGAAAAACCTGCTTTCAGACTTTGAAGCAATCTTGAATTCGAATATCATCAATTGGTATAAATAATGACTCACATCTGGAAGGTCTTTCTACAAAAGCTCTCATACAGAGAGAGTTTCCAGCATAGACTAGTTGTTTGCCTCGAATTGTGGTATATTTTTATCAGATAACTTTTTGTTTTTATTGTATGTACAACATAAAAGTATAAGAATTATCTTAAACTAAAACATTTAAAGCTCCGATAAGAATTTTCGGCAATAATTATGTACAATTTAAGGGGGTATTCTAGTCTATAAATCAAATTTTGAGCAGTTTTTTGAATTTTATTAAAAAAAAGAAACAAAAAATATTTTTACTATACATTTTTTATGGCGTTTTTATGGATATCTTAAGAATAAAGAAAAAAATTTACAAACAAATATTAAAAATTAAAATAATTAGAGGGGGGGAGAGACAGATGTAAAAAAAAAAAAAAAAAATGGCGCATCCTGGTGACATTGATCCTGACTCTCCCGATGGTCTGAAAAAATTAACAGAAATTTTCAGCCAGTAAGGATGCTGTTATAGTCCCTACCTCAGGAAACATGAAAAAAAAAAAAATTTTGGAAAAATGGCGACTGCCTGAAAATAAAAATCATTTTTTACGCGTTTTTTTTTGAAATTCCTGATTTTTTTTTAAATATTAAAAACAAAAATTTTGCTGGTAGGAACGATAAAGGATTATATAAAGAAGGTTCACACAAAATTTCAAGTAAATCGGTTGTATAGAAATTGAGATAATGCCGGTACCGTATGCAAAAAAGTAGTTTCGTGAAAACGCGTTTAAAAAATTCGATACGGCCGAACCAGGCTAGGTACTGCGTCACTAAAGTAACTGTAGCTCTTAAATGTTATGTTCTTAAGGGTCTAAACTTTAAATATATGAAAAAAAAAATCGAGTTTTTAAAAATTCTAGGGTAGAATACCCTCTTAACCTCTTTTAATGAACGCCAAATGTCCAAAATACTTATAATTTCGGGTATTCTAAAGGGTGATCCATTCCGAGATTCCCTACCGTGGTTCTTTCTGGATGAAATGGTAGCTCTTGAATCTCTTCAGGCTGCTCTTCCTCCATAATGCGGTAATTTTGCTTGTTTACATACCCCTTGAGCCAGAAATGGGCATCGTCTGTCATCACGTGTTAAAAAATAAAATCTTGAAAAAAGTACCTCCACTTGGCTCACCCGTTATATGACTGAAATGTCTTAATTTTTCTCTTCAAAAGACCTTTAGATCTATAAGTTGCTAGTATTACTTTCCACAGATGCCTTCAGATGCTCTGAATTCATAGAAAGATTTCCATTAGAAAGGAATTAGAATTCAGAAACTGAAATTGCGAGAGACCTGAACTTCAAAATTTTCCGTGATAAATTGGAGAGTCAATACACTGGTACCTTATTCCTTGATGAGTTTTAATGTATAACTGAAATTTTGTCCATACACTCCAGTAGTTAACAGAGTTGTCGTTTTTGGGTCTAAACCTTTTTGTTAGCCGTATGATTTTCAAAGAGACATAATATGTACATATTCGTAATTTAATGAGACCGTCGCGGCTGGCTCTACTAAATTCCAGCCCGGAGACCAATTTTTGAACGCTTTTTTGCGGGAATGGGGGCCGTATGTCAGCAATAACGCGCCGAATATTATCTTCCAAGGCGTCAAACGTTTCAGGCTTAACCGCGTGGACAAACGATTTCACATAACCTCGCAAAAAATGGTCCAGCGGGGTTAATAACCACAATCTTAGAGGTAACGACATAGACCCATGAAGCGAGATTATGCGATCAATATGCTCACCCACAGCACATAACTGAAGTTGTGGGCTCTGTATAGAATGGGTACCTGGACGTTTTACCCAGTTGTAGCGTAAGCTTAGACTTCGCCTACACAGTTTGGATCCAGATGGTGTCGATCCAGTTTTAACACATATATTATTGTCGAACCCTGTACTAGATTGAGTTCCTGGACCTTTCACTCTATTGTAACGTAGTCTTAGACTCAGACATCACAGACTATTGTCGAACTCTAGTTCTGACCACACTATTTTACTCACTTATTTATAAGTCAGTATGTTGATGGTAGGACTTGAGAGTTTATAAAGCTCCTTCAGGCTCAATTAACTACCTAAAGATTAAATAGCAAAATTTTACTTAAATAGTGTTATTTTTTGTGGCCTTTGGGACCGCAAAGATGTTGAGGATTCAACATTGTATCTTTCAGCTTTGATTCTTATTTCACTGTTGTATTTGTAACTTGAAATGTTATTATGTAGAGACTTCAAAATCCAACTTGGTCCCTTAGACCAAATTGCCTAACTAAAGGTTAAAATGTGAAATCGAACTTAAAGTCTGTTATCTTTAGTTGATCAAATTTTTTTTATGAAAATCCAGTTATGTATCGTTGAACGCTGTTTTCAACCTCACATTATTGATACTAACGTGAAATTTTACTAAGCAGATACTTCTAGATTAACAGAGGCCTATCAGTGCCAACTGTTCACCTAAGGGTTAAGATGTAGAGTTGCATTTAAAGTCGGTTACCTTTAGTGCTTCGTGTGCTGGGTAAGAAATTCTGTGAAAATCAAGAGTATTACATACTTGTAGTTCACTGTGTGGCATGTGGCAAGGAACACTTGCAACAATTTTGCAGCAACATTTGCACATATCCATCGCTGTGTAAATACATATATACAAACATATGCACAAGTAAATGCTTTCGCAGCAGTAATAAATTGAAAAGTTTTGCTTAAATTGTTGACATTTGACAGATGAATATTGGTGCACACGCAACAAGACATATGCCGTGCGACTCTTTGTGTGGCAAATGTGTGCGTATGCAAATTCATGTCACATTTGCAATTGATCACCGCATAGCTGCAACTAAACCGATGATTTTGCGGCAAGCACAATGCCATAAGCAGCACAAATCGGGCTATACAAAAGCAAATAACCAAACAGCAGCAACAACAACAACAGCTATTCCGCAGCAATAATATAGCTGACAATGACAGACAGTTGAGAAAGTGTTTAGGTGTATGTGTGTGTGTGTGCTTGTGATTTTGGTTCGATATATTGCCACAGCGGTCTGCTTGCAATGCATCAACCAAGCAACAACAACGACAACTTTTATTTTTGCAACAACCATACAACAACAACAACAACATTTATTGTTGCAACAACCATACAACAACAATAAAGCAACAACAACATCTTTTATTGTCTGTCTATGCTATTCACACACACATGCATGCATCCTTGCCACATGCTTCATATTACCGTAAAGTGAAACCATAAAGAAAAATATATTTATTGAAAGAAAAAATCGCTCTATCGAAATGCATAAGTGATTTTCTTCTCCTCACACACGACCATCAAAGCTGTTCATGCATTCTGCTTGCTGGTTGACACATGAATCTGGTGATTGTTGCAAACAGCAGACAACGATGCAGCTCAGCTCAGCTCACCTCTGCTCGCTTGGCTTGACATGACAATGAATTTGTTTGTTATTGTACAACATTTTATTGTTAGTTTGGTTGTCGTTGTTGTAGCAGTTATCATTATTGCACTTGTTATTATTGCTTGGTGCATTGTTATTGCAACAGCAGCGCACGAGCGCACGTTTGTTGTTGCCACATTTATTCTTGCTCTTGCTTATGTCTTTATTTATGCTTCATGGATTTGTAGAAACTTGTGGCTTACCCACATACCTCACAGTATATTCACACAGCAACAGTTACACACATGACCCTCTCACTCACCCACACACACTCACACACGTGTGCGACACACAGCTGCTACGCGCATTTCTATTGCAAGAGAGATTTATGACTTTTCAATAAGCATTTCCTCCACTCATATTTGAATTATTTATGATTTTTCATTTATACACTCGTTCAAGCATTCATATATTCAATTCTCTGCTTGTTTTTGTTGCTTAGTGTGGTTTCAATGCCACATTCACCTGTCGTTTGAAGCTCGTGTGTGCTGGCAATGCAAGCTTTTGTTGTTTTGTGTGCATATGTGTGTGTGTAAATCAATGCGTTTTTCAAATATATGTACGTTTAAAATATATGACTTCGGTATTTGTGGGGAATTTTTTTATTAAATTTTCAATGCATTTATTAGTGTCGCACTCGGTGATTTATTGCATTATTGTGGCATATTTTATTGCAAAACCGTAATATCAGTTATATGCAATATTTGAAAAAAAGATAAACGAAGTTGTATAATGAAAAAGAAATATTAAATTCAAACAAAAGCTTAGAGTTAGCTTTAATTATAGTTGCCCGATACCGTTATTGAATTTTGTCTAAATTCTAATCATGCTTAGTAAACAAATCACCAAGTACCGATAATTTTATCTGAGAATTTTGTGGTTTTATAACGAAAAATCACATTTTTGAACACCAGTTTGTTTGACAACTTTTGCTTATCATCATCCGATCTTGTTGATATTAAATATCTGCCTTCTACTTATAATATGCATGCATTTTACAGAATTTCATATTCTCAGCTACTTATTTGTAGAAATTATAATGAAAAAACTCATTTTTGAAAAATTAGTTGTATGGCAGCACTATGTAATATTAATTTGATATCGCTGAATTTCACAACGTTGCTTTTACTTATAATATTTAAACAAATTGCAAAATTTCATATGCCTAGCTGCTTAACTGTATGAGTTATGACGAAAAAACTCATATTCGAAAAATTAGTTGTAGGGCAGCTCAATGTAATATTAATCTCATATCGCTGAATTTTACTGCATTGCTTTTACTAATAATATTTAAGTAACTTGTGGAATTTCAGCTTCACACCTGCTCAACTGAATTAGTTATAACGAAAAAATGCATTTTTGAAATATAAGTTGTATGACAGCTCTGTGTAATATTTAATTTATAGAGATAAACTTCAACTCCTGTGTGACTGCAAGATCCGTTTAGCCTACAGTAGAACAGCAGATATCTACTGAACTACTCGCCGCCAGCAATGTTCATCTTTCCTCAATAGTTGCGATTCTTATTGGGTACTGTCCAATAGACACTAATGGGGTAAGACTAAAAATTGTGTGAGTCGAAAGTAGACGAAGTTGTATGAAGATTGGGGTGGAAATATCCAGGTTTTCTTAGGTTAGATGGCTAATCTAGAGAGATCGCACGTGTACTGGTATATATTAGTCATTGAAACGAAGAACTCCTGTGTTCGAACTAATAAATTAGCAAAACGCTTAGTAGCCAATACAAATTTGCACAGGCGTCTAATTTCCAACCTCGACAAATCGGTGGGATGTCTGAAGGTATGCGCTCCCAGGTGTTTAATTCTTGACCTCCCAAACGCGGGGCAGTCTGGAAGGAAGTGTGGAGTTGTTTCCACTTCATATTCTTACATACAGCTTCTGAAGATGGGACCGGTAAGATTCTTAGCCTTACTGCATGGACCCCAATAGGGTAATGGCCTATTAAAAGTCACACAACTAGGGAGAGGAGAGCGTTACTGAGGGCAAAGAGACCACTAGATATGTTGCTATCGATCTTGAGTCAAAAAGCTTTTGTGAAAGCTCATATAACTATGGTGGCCTAGCGCTGGCCAAGTTCCCATGAAGCCCAGCCATCTGGTGCTATAACACCAGGGGATACCGGGGCACCGACCCGCTCCCATACTATTGATAGCGGTTCTAGGATGCCTTTTCTTGCTAGGTAATCTGCTTTACAATTTCTTCCGATTCCATTCTGGCCTGGCATCCATACCATATCCATATTCTTATCACAAGGCACTGGATGCTATTGATGGCGAGGTTAGTTACTGCTTGCCCAACCCTGAGCCCTCTAAATGAGTTCAAGGCGAGTATCGCTGTTCTGATATAAGTAGATGGTCACTTCTCTGAAGAAGTCTGCACTCTGAAGCTGTACATCCAGGTACTTTCGTATAAGTACATTGTTTAGCATTTGTTTGACTGAGGTTGAAACATCTTGACAGCCTTACTCTCGGTTAATCAGAAGACAATGCCGAAATGGACATTAGCCGTCCTGAGAAATTCTTGAAAAGCTCCTTCAGCTTTCCCGATTTGCGGTATAAGATCTTTTTTTGACATCTTATTTGTATTCGTAGCTGCTTTGAGATCTTCAGTAATACTACAGACATGCGTTCTAATCTGTTCAAGTGAGATCCATGTAAGCATCGACCTCGTAACCTAACCTTTATAGAATTAAATCAAGGCGAAATCTCATACCACTAGGTAGTAATTTGGTTGAAAAAAGCATATTTTTAGACCATAATATTTAAGATGTTGAACTAACAAGAAATAGTCTCATATATTTACATACTAATCTGTGACTTCCAGAATGGAAGGACAGTAGAATTTATCTCAAACTAATCCGTCTTCATTAAAGCATTCAATGACATTGCCTCCGAATATTTATGACTGGTCTTAAAGTAGAAGGGACTAACTGGTTTTTCCGAGAAGCTAACAGTTTACTTCCGCTCAATTATAAACTTAATTGCATTATGATGAATAATAGCAAAAGGCATAGTTTAGATGCCTTGGATTTGAATTGTTCGAGTTGACCAGTCTGAAATTGATTGTTTTGTTCTACAACAAATAATTGTTGACTGAGCTGAGCTTAACTTGAGCTAATCGTCTGCAACAAACACAAAACTGCCCAGTTTTCATTTCATCTCACACATAGCTTGCATTGTTGCTTATTGCACACATTAGTAGGCAACTAATTCTCCATAATTGAAGATGCAACTAATTGGGTAAATAATTTAACAAATTACCTGTCGGTTGCTAATTCTAAAACAACAAACCATACTGGACCACAATAAGTTCTGATTACGTGTTGTAAAGGTTGGAAAAACCTAACACACATACTTCATATATATACATATACCGAAATCAGTATTAGCCACAGAAGCTAACGAATAATTACCAGCTTAATTATGTGAATGCGCCGCAGTGTGTTGGTCAATGACTTTGCCTGCAGGTATTAACCAATCAACCAACAACAACAGTAGAACAGTAGTAACAACAACAAGTGAAATTAGCAAAAATGTGAACTCAATCAAGAGCATTACGTCAGGCCGTACGCACGCAACCGCAAGCGGCAATGCAATTCGGTGAACAATTACGGCAGCTGTCTCATCGATTGACAAATATTCCACACACGCTCGGGTAGTTAAAAGACCGCTTGCCACTGCCACATTACCTACAGAGTTTTATGCTCGTATGGGTCGTAATTCCAATCATAAAAACCACAAGACTACATACTAGATGAGCTGGAATGCCGAAGACAAGTGACATAAATCAGTGCAGGTTAGTTCGGTAGTTTTTTGTTTTTTTTTTTGTTCGTTCACCCTCGAGCTTAGCTAGTGAGCAGAGAGCTGAACTTACCTATGTACGAGTGGAATAGATTAGGGGCGAGTAATAAGAATTATTTTACTGTCTTGCCTAAATTTACGGTTAGTGTGCTCGGTAAGCAGGTATGAGGAGGGGTAAACGTGCGCTCCATGTGCAAGCGACAATTTGTAGTTGACCACATTGGAGTTGCACAAATCCATTGACTACTCACGTTTGATTTGATTTAAGATGCACAGTGTTGCCAGAGTGTTAGAAAAAAGGTAAAAAGAAATTCAAGAACACTAGGATATGATCCATATAGATATTAAAAACCTTCTTTTGTTTGAGTCAATTAATAATTTTTTATTACATCATCTTTTTTTCTTCTTTGACACTACAACCGTGGATCGGTTCGCGCCGACAATACATAACTTCGCCGGTTGCTGTTATCTTTTGCAACGTCGCGCCAGTTTTACATCCCAAGGGCAGACAGGTTGCCATCCACCTGATACCTTCATTGGTTGCGTGGGTGCCCTAACTTCCCTTGTCCACGTATGGGTCTCTAGTCGAAGGAGCATTTCGTTGAAGCATCCTCTGCCGTGCGAAGGATATGTCCTAACCAGCCCATTTGTTTGATTAGCTCATACAGTTCGTGGTTCCACCTTATTGGATATTTACCGCTCAGACGAACCGCTTCAAAGATCTTGTGGGAAACAGTTATCTTGAATGCTCCAATTGCTTTCTCATCTTCGTTCATTACTATAGGGTGATTTTTTAAGAGCTTGATAACTTTTTAAAAAAAAAAAACGCATAAAATTTGCAAAATCTCATCGGTTCTTTATTTGAAACGTTAGATTGGTTCATGACATTTACTTTTTGAAGATAATTTCATTTAAATGTTGACCGCGGCTGCGTCTTAGGTGGTCCATTCGGAAAGTCCAATTTTGGGCAACTTTTTCGAGCATTTCGGCCGGAATAGCCCGAATTTCTTCGGAAATGTTGTCTTCCAAAGCTGGAATAGTTGCTGGCTTATTTCTGTAGACTTTAGACTTGACGTAGCCCCACAAAAAATAGTCTAAAGGCGTTAAATCGCATGATCTTGGTGGCCAACTTACGGGTCCATTTCTTGAGATGAATTGTTGTCCGAAGTTTTCCCTCAAAATGGCCATAGAATCGCGAGCTGTGTGGCATGTAGCGCCATCTTGTTGAAACCACATGTCAACCAAGTTCAGTTCTTCCATTTTTGGCAACAAAAAGTTTGTTAGCATCGAACGATAGCGATCGCCATTCACCGTAACGTTGCGTCCAACAGCATCTTTGAAAAAATACGGTCCAATGATTCCACCAGCGTACAAACCACACCAAACAGTGCATTTTTCGGGATGCATGGGCAGTTCTTGAACGGCTTCTGGTTGCTCTTCACCCCAAATGCGGCAATTTTGCTTATTTACGTAGCCATTCAACCAGAAATGAGCCTCATCGCTCATCGGACACGGACGCGAAACACATTTCGAACCGAACACTGATTTTGGTAATAAAATTCAATGATTTGCAAGCGTTGCTCGTTAGTAAGTCTATTCATGATGAAATGTCAAAGCATACTGAGCATCTTTCTCTTTGACACCATGTCTGACATCCCACGTGATCTGTCAAATACTACTGCATGAAAATCCTAACCTCAAAAAAATCACCCGTTAGTTGCTCGTCGAGAGAGAGATTTGATTTGCAATTGCCTACCAAAGTACCATCTGTTGGTAAGAATTATTCTGCTCTTGATCTCCGGGCTTAAATTTTTGATGGAATCTGTGTTCGTTCCGAGATATACTAGGTGCTTAACTTTGTCAAACATATAGCTCTCAACAGTGACGTCAATCCTAAGACGCGAGGAATCTTTGTACGTGGTCTCCAAGTATTTCGTCTTGTTTGCATTCACCACAAGACCAACCCCTTTCGTTTATTATTTCTGAGAACATGCAACTGCGGTTCAGATTACCGGCATCACCGGTATAACTCTTTCAACCATTATATTGAAAACTATGCACTAGATGGAATCAGCCACTCAAAAACCTCGTCTGGTATCGAACGGCTCGAACAAGTCCTTGCCGATTTGGATGGAGTTGGTGGTTGTGCTCAACATAACTCTGCATAAACGTATGAGTTTCGCAAGGAAGGAAGGATATAATATCCTTCATTTGTTATTTACTTATTAGTAAAATTCGGATGACACAAGCGAACCTTCTTATCAATTTGTCAAATGACATAAGTGGTCATCTGGACCATCCCAGTGACTTTTCCCACCTGTCTATTTATTTAAAGAATCTGTCTGTGAAACCTAAAACCTATCTCAGAAATTAGCCTTGGCTCCTTTCTCCTGTCCTTAAAGATGGGGTCTATGCTAACTGTCCACCAGAACTGAACACCACTTTCAATGGAATCCGTGAGATGAAGATGAAACCCAGAAGCTTAGAAACCCAGTACTTTTGGTCAGAAATTCTCTTGCTCGACCCATAATGGTCCTAAGAGTAAGTTTTTGATCGTGGCCGGGTTTCGGCATATAGGAACCCAATATTTTCGGTCAAAAATTCTTTTGATCGACCAATAATAATTGAAAGAATCAGTTTTTGATAGTGGCCGGGTGTCAATATTTAGGATATGTCAAATTTTAGGATATTTTTGGTGAAAATTTATCTTGCTCGACCCCTGATGGTTTTAGTAGTCAGTTTTTGATCATGGGTTTCGATACCTTAAAATACAGGATTTTCAGTAGAACCACATCTTTTCTTCAATAAAGATATACTATTACCTTGCGGTGTACTAAATCACTGCAGAAAAAAAAATAATTTGGCAACTCTCTAACAAATTTGGTTTCTAATTCTCTGACCTGTTATGCAATAGTCATTTTTCTTTTGTGCAATTGTTGCTCGTAGTTTCCGTTCCATTGGATGCCTCAAAGCGGTTTCAATAGCCCATTTATCGTTAAGTTTCTCAAGCAAAAGGGAAGGTGCCCCTCTTAAACCTCATATACTTACACACACACGCACTTCCATATAGAGGCTTTGGCACATCAAACTCAATTTTACGATAATTTCAAGCATTCATTGCCCGTCTTTGTTGTCCAAAATCTTCTACTAATTCCAATGTTAAGTTCTGCTTCTGATTTTTGTATGTTATTGTTGTTGGCAATGTACGTACAAGCCAGGGGAAGACTGCATTCCGTCGTTTGCCACCCCTATTATTTTGCGTTGGTTAAAATGTCGTTTGATTTCTGCTCGACTACTGTTGGAGTTTGCTGTTTTTATTTTGTGTAGTCTACTTTTCGGCGTGGAGGGTGATTGCATGGAGTTCGTTTGTTGCTGTTGATTATACTGCCTGCCGCACGTACGCTGATTGTCTCGTTTTGTGCGACTGTCCGCCTATTTCGAGTCATTTCGAAATTAGTTCCGCCCTTCGATTTATTTTCCCATTCTCGGTTAATCTGCGATGAGCATGCCGATCTGTTTCATACGCTTGAGGGATGCGCAAAACTCTTAGTAACTGCAGTGCAGTTGATTTGTGCGAGTGTGTTGGAGACTACGTGCCCATATGCGTGTTTCGGTAGTGCGGAGTGCTCCTCTGGAACTGGTATACCTTGAGGGAATAGATACTAGTACGGGGTGGTGCTTGTGTTTCATCTAAAATTATAGGTGAATTTGTGTACTTCTGTCTCTGCTTGAGCAACTTTTCCAACTGGCAGTTGAATTGTGTGACATGTGCATGTTGTTGTTGTTCTTTCTATCTGTATGCTTTTCTTTTTTGTAAGTAAATTTTCTTGTTTTTTGTTTGATCTGTCATTGTCAACCTATTAAGGTCATCAACAACAATAAAATTTCGCATATACAAACAACTCTGACAGCAGCCAAGTTTTAACAACGACAACATTCTGACTGCGTCGGCAAATAACAAAAATTTCAATGGAATGACAGTTAACAAGTGCGTTCGGCTGTGTAACGGCAGTGCATAGTATTGCCAACTTTGCTGCAAAAAAATAACGGCACAGAGTGCGAGTATGTTAGGCAGTTCAACGTAACCGTCACAGTCACCCATTTTTAGCTCTCTCTTTCTCTCCAATATACTTTTACTGTCATTCCCTTCGCGCTAAATTTCATTTCATTCGCAAGCATCGCTGTGACATGCGAGTGCAAGTCAACAATGCCGACAACATGCAACGGAAATGACTTAATTTTCATGCTCGGAAGTTGTCGAAAAATCTCAGCGATGCATTTTACTTATTCATTGCACGCGAAGTTTAGCATTACAAGCGCTGTGACAGGCCATACAGTGACTAGTTGATGATTTCATGACAATTAATTGCTTTTTAGAATGGAAAATTAAAAATTGCGACAAGTTCTCTGTGGGTAGGTAGCTAAAGTGGCTGTCTGACGACGCATCGAGGTCTTTAGTAATGAGCACATTTAACTGGCACTAAAATCTCCTTACTCCATTGTCTCCTCTCTGAACTACCACGCTCACCATTACCAAATCTACAGATAGTTGCGATTCCTTTCCTTTACAAAGCCTTGCATTCAAATAGAAGATTTTTTAAAGTCTCCTCTTGTTCTATCTCCTTACAGCTTCCACAAAACAATCATTATCATCAGTTAATAGCCGGTATGTCCTATGTCTTTCAATATCTGCGAGGAAATCGAAAGAAACTTCAGTTATTTCAAAGCCGCTTGGCTATCTGTACTTATAAATACATTTCTGGTTGTGAGCATACTCTCTTTCAGAACAAGAAGGCTCTTTTTGATTGCTGTGATTCCCGCTGGAGGACATTGCAGTGGTCTGGAAGACGGTGATTTTGATATGTAAGATTGCTGCAAAGATACAACCTCCTACTCGATTATATAGTTTGGACTCATTAATGCTTTCTCCTGCGTCCCTGTTCACCACGCTCCTTTCCCACTCTTCTCTGAAAGAAAAGGTAACATTCGGGACCAAATTTAAGTCTAAATCGATAGGATTTCGAAATCCGCGTTATGTTATGAATATGGGAACTTACTAAATATCATAGAATGCCTCTTATTATAATCGACTAAAAGGGAGGATTCTCTGAGTCTAAGAGCTGACTTCTTGGTCATTTGCTTCCAAAATAGTCTGATAATTGTAAAATGTGGTTTAGTGCAAGATTTGGCTTTATTCTAAGAGCTCCAGTGATGCTGGTATGGCTGCTTTTGGTATGCTGTCCATATGCCTTACCCATATTTTTAAAACGGCTAACTAATGTCTATACTACGACTCTTTAAATACAATGCAAAGACATCATGTAATAAATTCCAATTCTGATAACTTGTTTGGCTAGCTTGGGATTTGCTATATGTTGTGATGGGTTTTTCTTTAAAAAATCATATTTCATTAACAGTTGAGGCTTATGGAAGCTCAACACTGATTTACTTCGTTCACATTCACTTGATCGCTTTGAAAGTATTCCGAAGTAGTTTTTCGCTGCAAACCTCTCTGTCTTTTTTGTGTATCGCTTCCTCTCTCTTTCTTCTTACTCTGAGTTGATATGTGGGATTTTCAATAATATCAGACAAGCTTTCTCTTTTCACTTATTATTTCTCTCTGCTCTCTCTCTTTCTCTCGTATTCTGTCCTTGATTTGATAATAAATGCGGTTTTCGTTAATACCATATTCGCTCTCTCTTTTTTCACTCACTATATTTCTCTCATTCTATCGCTTTTTCTCTTTCTTTCACACACTCTTTCTTCTTACCTTGATTTAATGATGAATGTGTTTTTCGCTAATAGCAAACTCGCATTCTCGCCACTATTTTTCTCTCCCTCTCTCGTTTTCTCTCTCTTTGTCATTCTCTATTTAATGATAAATGAGGTTTTCGTTAATATCATATCCGCTGTTTCTTTTTTCTCTAACTATATTTTTCTCATTCACCCGGTTTCTCTCTCTCGTTCTCTCACATACTCTATCTTCTTACCTTGATTTGATGGTAAATGAGGTTTTCGTTAATAGCAGACTCGCATTCTCGCCACTATTTTTCTCCCACTCTCTCGGTTTATCCATCTCTCTCTCTCTCTCTCTCTCTAACTCTACTTCTTTGTCGCTTTCTATCTTCTTAACTTTAATTGATGATAAATGGGGACTTCGTCAATATCATATTTGCTTTCTATTTTTTCTCTCTTTAAATGTTTTTCTTGCTCGTTTCAAGACATTAAAGGGGCATTTTAGATTATCTGCCGATGGTACTCTAGCCGTTAAAAATATACAAATGCTTATTGGATCGCTCAACATTGTCCAGCCAACATTTAAAATCCCGTTAAATAGTGCTTGAGCGTTCTAATCAGCACTCTCTAAAAGCTCATTAGTTCACAAAATATTTACCCCTCACTACAGATATTAAAAATACAGACTTTAAACATTCGAACTGATTTGATCGTAATGTGAGTGGTTTATATGTATGTATATTTAGTATGCAGATGTGATGGCGCTGTGCGCAATGCTCTTACGAATATTTGCACAATTTACAAATTCGCAATCATTTGAGTGCGTTTATGCAATAAATATTTAACCATTGCGTAGCTCTGACATTTATTTCTATGTATATTTAGTACTATGTTTGCCTTTATATGCGCTTGCTTCGCTCTCCAATGCAACTGCATTCAATGGTTCACCCCGAATGAAAGGAAAAATGCCAAAAAGACACAACAAAAAATGCGAATTGAAATTGAATCGAAGAAAATTTGCATGACTGTCGATTCGTGCTGCGCCTGCGCCGCTTCCCTGCTCTTGCTATGAATGCATCGCTTTTTGACTTTTATCTCTTTTATTGCGTAAATATCATTGAAGTGGCTTTCAGCGGTGTTTTTTTTTGTTGTTGCTGTCACTATCGCTGTTCCACTGTCAAATTCGGTAAAAAAATGTATATATAAGAAACCGAAATACAGTCGATTTGGAGCGTATATTTGATGCTTTTGGAGGTTTTGAGCGGGTGAGCGGATAAAGGTATATTTTCATGGCATTCAAATATAAGGACTTCCAACACTTCATATGAGGATTTGAAATGGACCAAAGATTCGCCTTCTAATTTTTTGAGGGGCAGTGGCAAAATATAGTTAATTTTAGGAGATTTTTAAACCTCGTCAGTTCTATCACTGCTGAGATCGAAAAGATGTCGTTGTTCAAACTCAAAGACCTTAGGCAAGAGTTTCATTTAGGTTCAGAATCTTGGGGGCGAGCTCGAATAAAAACGGAATTCTAAAGATAGGGAAGACTTCGATTTGGCAAGGCTGCTTTACATTTGGGATCATTGGTTAAGAAAAAACTTCTACAAGTTTAGTGACTATCGAAATTGGCTGTACCGAGGACAACGGAAAACAGGTTGATCTATTGTTATAATCTCTAAGTCTAGTTCCACTACTCGGCACTAGACTTAATTAGTGGTTTCCTAAAGACATGACTTTGAGGTTGCAGAATCTGTTCGGCTTTAAAAAAAATTGTTTTTTTTTTTTTTCAGAAAAAGATAGAAGATTTTGAAGATAATGCTGAGATCTAAGGAAACTATGCCGTGTTGTAGAAAGTGTGGTTAAAATTGGTCTACTAAATCTCCGATAATGATAATTGAAAACTTGTAAAGATTGGTGTGACAGAGTTTTGAAAGTTTGGAAAAATTTAAAGAAGACACAATGGGACTCAAATGGTGTTTTTTCGTCATAATTAAAATGACAGATTAATTTGGAACCTAAATATGTGATTTCTTTTAACAGTTGTAAGGTTTCTAAAGCTTCTTTTCGGGATAAAATATATTCCTAAACATGAACAGAGGTCATTTGTGATCTTCGAAGAAGTCAATCCTCCGATTCGCCCCAAATTTTTATATAATTTTCAATAAAATTTGAACACATTTTGTGATTTCGCTTCCACGAATTTTACTATGCGAAAAACTTCTACACTCACTCCATTGCGCTGGTTATTATTGCTGCCACAATGCATCTGGACTGCTTGCAACACGGCCACCCATTTCATATACTTTGCTTTTGTTGTTGCACTGTGACAATGTTGTCGAAGTTGCTGTCACTGCTGCTGTTGTTGCCGCTGCCTCTGTTGTTGCTGCACTTTGACCTGCTGCCTTGTAAATTTACGTCCATCCGCATCCAGTGCTCGGCAAAGCGTCTAACCAAACAACCGAGCAACTAACGGTACACCCAACTCAACAACAATTGCAACCAAATGTTGCGAATGCAAATTCCACATCGCTTTCCATTTGCATTGTTGGCTCCAATCAAGCGTATATGTTCACTAACGCCTTTTCACCGCCCCCACCACCCGTACACACCCACACATACTCGTGCATGTCGTTACTTACTGCCCGCCTCTTCCGGTTGTTATTTCATTGATTTCAGCAATTTTATGCTTTCATATGTGTGTGGCGGAATGTGAGGGTGTGTGTGTTGAGATGTCGCTTATATTTCTAATAGCAATTTTCCATGTTTGGTTCAATCGTCGTGGTTTTAGGAGAATTACTTCATTTGCTTAAATTTCGATAACCACTTTTTATAGCGGGGTGGCAGCTTTGGTAATAATCGTGTAATAATATTAAAAAATTAGTAAAACGCAGCAAACACTAAATATGAATTTTCAGAAAAGTTATATATATGTATGTAAATGTCTTCTCAGTAGTCCAATGTCGCTGAAAATTGGTTCTATTTAATTTGTTTTAATATAATTGGCAACTCTACTAAGTTCGTATATATTTTTTCTTCGAAATTTTGCGATATTTTACCATTTTCTTTGTATTATCACTTCTATTTAATTTTTTTTTTACATCGTGGCAACCACGACCTGTGGCAACTCTGCAAAATTTATTTGATTTTATCTATTCAAATTTTATTTGGCGATAATATTTTAATATTTGGTTGCTTTATTACTCAAAAAAATTTATTAAAAATTTAACTATGGTGGCAACCCTGGCTGAATTTTTCCAAAATATTTTACTACATCGCATATTAAGATCTAAATATATAAAAAAAATTAACAAAGTGTCATAAAAAATTTAAATTTATTGATTTTTATCGATAATACAAATTATCGAAATCGGCCGTGTTTTGGTAAAAAAACTAAAGTAGTAATTACCAAAATAGAAACTAAAGATTTTGATTTTTTTATCAATATTGATAAAAATATCGATAAATATTTTCATTTTTCAGATTTTGCAACTGGTAAAAACTTATCGATTTTTTTAATTCTTTTAATTATATCAATTTTGAAAATGTATAGACATACAAACATATAAGACTTAAACATTGTTTTTAATTTAATAGAATTTTTAAAGAAAAGTTTGCAAATGTGGCTTATTATTGTTTTTGTTTTTGGAAGTTGCCACCTGGTAGCCTACGAATAACCGCATTTTTAAAAGTAAGAAGTGATAAAATTTTGTTTGCAAATTTTCTGCAATATTAATTAAGCACAGTGTTGCCATCTACAAAAAAAATTATTTTTAAATGAATTAAAAAAAATGTGAAATATGGTAGTCTGCTTTAAAAGTATATAAATGAAGTAAATAATAATTTAGTTTTTCAACGTTGCCACCTGATTAAAAACCAATAAAATTTTTTTAATCAAATATTTTAAAAATTTTAACTTTTTCTGCGAATATGGGCTTATGTAAACAAGGGTACAGCGTTGCCACCACAGAAAAATTTATAAATAAAAAAGTAAAAAAAAAAAATTCATTCTAAAAAATCATATTTCAATTAGTTGTCCAAAAAAGATTAAAATCAAAATAATGTTACACAAGGTTGCCACCTGATGCCATTTTTTGATATTTTAAAAATTTATACTAAAGTTTTTAAAGGTTAAAATCAGTGGTATAGTGTTTACTAAAATAAAAATTTAATTAAATAGTGTTGCCACCTGATTAAAAAACGACAAAAAATTAAAATTTCGAAAATTATTTCGATTTTTAAAGGTTCGATCAAGTGGCATAATATATTTGAAAAATAGTGGAATTAGTCGAAACTGAAAATCAGTTCAACAGATTACCTTAAAAACTCATGATAATTGCAGGACTATTTTCCCAAAAATTAATTCAAAAGTATAGCTCTGAAAGTTGGAATAGTCATCTCACTAAATAATTCCAAATAGAATTATTTTGCTCTCTGGCAATGTGCCACATTAAATGTCGCAAATGTCGGCTGCCACAATTAAAGCAAGTTTACATAATTGCATCAATATGACGTTGCGTCAACAATGGCGACGACGACGACGTCGTCATCATAGCTACAGTAGCGCCCGCGGGCTGAGTGCAGTGCAAACATTGCATTTTAACCTAATTAGTGGTGCACAAATCGAAGTCAATTGGAATTCCCGCAATCAATTGACGCTGAAAACAGATGATTGGCGTTGAGTGGTGCGACGGCTGCGACGGCTGCGCGGGGTGGCAAGGTTGGCATGAGTGACATGCGATAGTGACGCTGCACACGCTGTGCGTGAAGCAGCCAACATATGCAATTGGTGAATTTCCATTGCAGTTGTACTTGATTTTGCTGTTGTTGTTTTTGTTGTTGTTGGATGCGTTATTTCAATTTTCCGCTCTAAAAATTTCGCCGATGTCATTTTAGTCATTTCGTTTGGCGCTGCTTTTGATGTTGCAAATACATATGCGCATATCCACTAGTTATGGTAAGTCGATTTTCACAAAGTCATATGCCACCCCTCCCCCAATTTGCATGTGAGTGCGTGTGTGTGGGTGTGTGCATCATCAGATTGTCACAACCGCAATGCGAATGCCGGGTAAGCTTCCAGCAAATCGAGCAATCGATGAACGCATTGCCTGCCCTCTGTCACCCATGTGTACTTGTGTGTGTGTGCGTTTGCCGCCATTTGGCATGTGTGCCGCACTGTCGGCTGTTGCAAGGACATTTATCGTTGCTATTACTGTTATAGTTGCCGTTGTTATTGTTATTGTTATGCGCTCATGAACGCATTCACAGTCATTTGGCATAAACCATATGCACTTTGTGGTTGTTGTTTTTGGTGTTGCCACATTTTCTTTCCACAATCCAATTCTCTGTGTTGGCAACCAACTTATCTTCGATTTGCAGTTTTGCAACAAATTGTGCTATGCAAATTTAATTCAATTGCTTTGGCCCGATTTTACGCACAAAATTGCTTTTACCCACTTTTGTTGTTGCTTGTGTGGTGGAAATTCAATATTTTCCTGAATTCCAGCATAAAACCAATTTTATTTTTGGCAAATTAAATTTTTATTGCTTCATTATTTTGTTGTGAAATTGTATTGAAGTCAACATTTATGGGTTTGTTTGTAACTCCTCGAAGTGCTTCAGTCCTGAGTTCAGTACGGGAGTGCCGGCCAACGATGGCCTTATTCCACGGTGTCTAAAAGCACAATGCGGTGATCAGCGCCCCAAAATATACTTACCCAACTTGGTCACTTGGAATTAAACCTTTTCCACCTATGTAGGTCGGGTTCGAGGCCAACCTAAAGCCTCTGCCATGCTGTTTCTGCGCACCCGGTCGCAGCGCGACTCCCCACTGAGCTGAATTTTCTATTCGACCTACCTTTAGTTTTAAACCACAGTAACCACGAATCTTCCCAAAGGTTTAAACCACATGAGCAGATTAAAACGAACTTTTAGGGCTAACTGTTCCGCGTGGTACCAGATTTAAATCTCTGGTTAGACCTTGTAGCTTTTGATACTACTAGTTGAGAAAGTATTCTCAGGCTGCTTTAAGGTGGTGGTAGATGTACTGCTGTGCAGCCATTTTTGGGGATGTGAGCATTCACTCTGACAGCAGAGCGGCAATACTGCCGCTGAGCTCGTTAACTGTGCGCTCAAAGCTACTCAAAGAGTGCGTGCCATCATTAGAAATAGCATCAATCGTCAGATTTGGTTGACTGCCTGATGATAGCGGAATCGCTGTTACCTGCAAGGACGATGAGCTAGCCACAAATGGCACTCTTGAACCGTTGACATCGAAATGGAACCGAGTTGGAACTACTTTGGATCTTACGTTCCAGCATTAGGCGCTGGCCGACGACCCGTTTCTGTGCGACTGCGAGGTCTACTGAACTACTAGCCTTTAGTTAATCTCACCGAAATCGTAGAGGTTCATACTATACACTGTCCAATAGGCATTCATGCGGTAGGGCTAAAAAAATTTGCCAGACGAAAGCTGTCAAAGCTGTGTGGAGAAGGTCGAGGTGGAAACATCATTGCACTTTTTCGTTCATTGCCTAGCCTTTGTAAGACTGAGTTGAAGCATATCGGCTATCTTGCCTTCGACGAGCCAGGATACATCTCCGAAACTGACATTAGCCGTTTAAAGAAATTTGTGACAGACTCAAAACGCTATGTCTATTTGTGACGGTCTTAAGATCTATTACATAAGAGTTTTAGGTATCATAACGCCCCGATATTTTAAGCTATATAGTATAAGTGAGATCGATTTTTTTAACTAACATAACCCGAAAACTGAGCGTACTCATATGTGGTTGTAGTTGTGTATCTTACTACAAGATCCCTGTGGATCCAATCTAATCCTAACCTAATCCGAGAATTAATCGTACATAAGTTGCTGTAGTGTATCTTACTAGAAGTCTCAGCTGAACTCTGCATGTGCCGATAATATTCTTTAACAATTGAATTCAAAAATTTGGCTAATTTATACCATAATATCTCTGTGTACTTTATGTCGAGGGAATAAAATCACAAGCTTCCAAAAGATAATACCTTACGGGTGATATTAACCCGTAGAGCTACCCACAGCCGATGTAAATCTATTTTTTCCAAACGAGATATATTTTAGTTGATATAGCTGAGATAAACTATTGTGCCCAGAAAAAAAGGTGACATTGTATTTATTTCGAAAATTTTTGATATATTCTTCCAAATAAATTTCATCCCCTTCAAAGTAATCCCCTCCCTATGAAATGCACTTATGCCAACGGATTTTCCAATCTTCCGTCTTCGCAATGGCTAGAATCTCCTCTATCGTATAAAAACGGTGTCCCGGAGAGGTCTCTTGAACTTGGTGAACAGCCAGAAGTCGCACGGCGACAGATCAGGTGAATATGGTGGTTGCGGAACGATATAGGTTGAGTTTTTGGCGAAATGATCACGAATTACGAGGACAGTATGGGATAGTGCATTATCGTGGTGTAAAACCAAAGAATTGTCCTTCCACAATTCCGGCCTTTTCAGGCGGATAGCGTTACGCAAACGACGCATAACGTTCAAATAATATTCCTTGTATTCAATGTTTTCGGTACCAGTCGAGATTTGACGCGCTTGAGGCCCAAACCATCCTTCAAAATAGTATTGGCTGAGCCTTTCGATATGCCATCTTCATCAGCAATGTCTCTAATTGTTAATCGACGGTTTTTCAACACCAAATCTTTGATTTGTTGAACGTGAGCTTCGTCGGTTGAGGTTGATGGTCGCCCTGGAAGCTCTTCGTCTTCGACACGTTCACGGCCAGCTTGGAACTATTAGACATAGCCTCATCACCAAAAGGGCTTTCTGCACCATCCTCAATGAATCCGCAGCAGAAAATTGATTCCGTAAACAAAATTTAATGCAAATTCTTTGCTCAACAAATTTCGACATCGCAAAAAACGAAAAACTCACTTTTAGCAGCTCACAAAACGACCCGTATCTCAAACACTAACGAATATTTTAACATGAAAATTGATATAAATGTGACTGACAGTACTACCAACCTAAAAAAAATAATTCTCCAAATCCTTCGACGCACGCAGTTTAAATTCAAATGTCACCTTTTATAAGTTATAGTATACTGATAATTTATAAGATTTTTTAATACATACAATATATAAAAATTCTATGAAGCCTTACTTATAAAGCCGAATATCTCAAGAAGTATTAATGATAGCGATTTTGACTTCGAACCTTTTTTATAGCAAATCAAATTTCCTACAATCGGGTTTAGGGCCCCGTACTACCTCTTCGGTGTGAGTTACGACTTTGTTGCCCGTGGAGCTTTTGTAGAGTGAACAATTCTGAGAAATATGCGGCTCAAGTCAAAGCGATGCCATAAAATACCTCTGATCTGTAGGAATTTAAAGATAAAAACTCACGATTGTAGTGTATTTTCTATGGAAAATTTTTACAGGCCTCGGTCCAATTCTTAATGTTAATATTGAGAGCTAAAAGTTTTAGGGAATTTTTTTTAGGGTATTTCCAAGGAAATTTCGTGACGGGACTGAAAAAAATTAATAGTTCAATAAAAAAAAAAAACACCCTAATATATATATTTTATATAATAGTACAATTTTCATAATTTAACTACATAGAACTCCATAATTTATATGAGGCAACTTTAAACGGGGATATATGTGAACATATGCATAATTAAGACGGTGGACTACGACAAAAGGTGGTGAAAGATAAACGTTCGCACCTTCACGAGGTTAACTCACTTACAGCTTCGAAATACAAACACCATACAATAATAAACGGCATTATACACGAGTATCCTTACCATTTTGGTATAACGACTTTCAATTATAAGTGGGAGTTGTAGTTATAACCAGTGGCGGATCGAAATTTTTTTCTTGGGTTTTTTTGTTCCAATATGAACCCAAGACCCACATTTTTAATTCAGTTTTAACCACCGCGGTGAGAACCTACTAGCGATAGAACAAGCCAAAACCACTTTGAAACTAGTTATTACTCTTCAGTGAGCCAATCTTCAATTAACTCGCCAAGTCCTTCGTGCACACTCCTACCCGGATACCCTTTCTGAATATTTACTCGATTTAATGAATAGTCTAATGTGCATGAATTTAGCACCTTTGTTGCCAATTAGCAGCACGCAACGTCGCCATCAACCAACTGACCGCTATTGATTTTCAAATTGTCAGTTCAACACCGTCAACACTTGGAGCTCACAGCACTATGAGAGGTGTGTATACATACTTATATATATCTGAGGAGTTTGAGAAACTAGTAGTAGTCTGACCTGTGTGGCCGACACCAGGTCTGTCAACGCACTGACATTTATTGCTTCGAAAGTAAAGTTCGGCTGTGCTGGTGGTTCGAGGCATATGTCTCAGCAATCATTTAGGTAATCAAAAGCGTTGATTAGGGGTGGAATTGGTGAAATTTTTCAATTACTTTAGTGGGTAGCTGCCTGAGCTGTGTGTGGTCAGTTTTGAGTGCGCTGGTAGTTATTATTAATATTGAATTATTAACGGCGTTGTTATTGGAAATTGAATTATTTCAGCGCGTGCGGATGGCATGCGGTTCGAATGTGTGAAAAAATGACTGCTGGTTATGACACCTTTATGTTTGTGGGTTAAGTCAACGTTTAGACGGGTAACACCATTAATTCACTGCTATGTCGCGTGTTTGACTTGAGAATTAAGTCTTTCTGGTATGAGGGTTAAGCTTTTGTAGCGAATTTGTGCCAGATGAAGTTTCTTTTCATTTCCATTCCATTGGTTTATCTAGAGGTAGCTAGGTTAAGTTAGGTTAGGTTAGCGGGCCAATCTTCAAACGGATCTCACTTAGATAGATTAGAACGGCGGCCCGTTGTGATACCTTTGGACTTTTAAAAACTGCATTATAAGACCCTTACAGAACGATAAAGCGCTCTGAGCTTATTATAAATTTGTTGAGATGGCTAATATCGGTTTCGGCTATGTTTTCTGGTTTGACGAAGGTAAGATTACCGAGGTGATTTAGTCTCAGTCTGGCTGGCAAAGGCTGGACAGTGGAGGAGAGGGTGTCTACACATTTCTACCTCCCTCTCCCCCATACAGCTTTGACAACTCGCGTACGGCAAGATTTTATGCCTTAGTTCAGTAGATCTCCTGCCTTCTACTCTAGTCTAAAAGATTTTGAAATTGCACAGAAGCGTCGATCAGCGGCTGTTAAGCATCCGCGATGTTCATTGGTTCTGTTCTAGAAGAGATCTAACTCGGTCCCATACTAATGTCAGCTGGACAAGGGTACCTCCTCTGGCTATCTTATCAGACACTTAAACGAGTCCGATGCTAACGTAGATGAGGACAGACACTAATTAGCTTTGAGCGCACAGTGTTTGAGCTTAGCTCTAGGATTAACGCTCTGCTGTCAGAGCGAACTAAAATAGCTCATATCACAGTTATGCCATAAAATTCAAACGGAATTTCGGTTCAAAAGTTCCTTCTAAATAATGAAATATTCATTCTAGGCATACTCACTTTGTGCAACTACTTTCTAGCTAACAGCGGAAAGCTTTTAGGAGCCACATCATTTATTTACAGCTCGCGAAATATAATGGCAAGTGCTTACCCCAACCGCTGAGATTTCCAGCGCTACTCCGCGACCTCTCACTCTCTATACCCACCCCATTTTTACTCATTCGTCTTTTTCATATTCGTTGAAGTTAAGACTGTTCTATGAATTATAAACGCGACATTGTCCGAATGTCCTCCTCCACGAAATTTACTCGTTCATTTATTGAATTGAACAACTAAAGTTGCCCAACAAATCTGTTGCTCAACTCGTCGAGCTGATGAGCATAATGATGGCGCGCGTGTTGCTGATGCCGATGATGATGAGTCTGCCTGCCTGCCGTTGGAGCGCATTCGCGCGTTAAATGACGCAGTTGATGTGTCGACAACAGCAACAATTGAGCGCTAAGCTGGCCACGTTGCACGAGTGGGTGCGCACGTTTCGCCGCCGCGCCCTCACACCAAGTCGCTCGTTGTTCGCGAGAAAGAAAAAAGCGGCGAACATACGCAGTTGATGAGAGCTGACAGCTCGCATTGTTCGAGCGTGCAGCAGCTTGTAAAAAATTCATAAAATACGAGCACTAGATGACGGCAGCAAAATTCGTAGGGACGCACATTTCATCGATTTCGCTTGCTTTTTTTGTTTTTTACTTCTCCGACGCTGCAGGGATTTGTGTTTGCTTAGAATTTTTTCGCTGAATTGTAGCCAAAAGTTGCTAATGCCTAGCGTCAGCGCGTCAGGACTTAAGACCAAAGGTGGGCGGTTGGTCGGTGTGAGTTTGAGAAGCGTAGATGGACAGACATTTAAAACGTACTCGAGATGTGTCTGTTGTCTGCAAGCTAATTGACGTGATATTCTTTCATAATGGAAGAAAAATATGCAGGCAGTAAATATTTTCAACATTTTAAAATATCTTCAAATGTTAATGAACTAACATTCCTGAGATGATGAGATCTTTTGACAGACACGTTTTCTGGAAATTAAATTTTTGGGGAATATAAAATAATGAGAAAAAGGCCGGATTTAAGCAGGGGAGGTGTTCGAGCGTCTCTCTCATATCTACTTCCCTGCACTCTCTTTTTTCCTGTGTCATCGTCCATAATGCTCGTACGGCTTGTCTGTGAGTAGATAGATAGAAATTAATTGAGGTTTTGTACTGGGACACAAAAGGTCCAGCACTGTGAATAATTCCAGGAGCTTGCTGGGTGCCATATAGATGGCCAAGGGTCTTGAGCCTGCTTCTACAAATGGCGTGTCGATGAAGAAACAGGTGGATTCTGGAGTTTCCGGTTCCATGTTGAAAAACCGGCAGCTGGAACAAGATGTTGGACAAGTTTTTCTGGAGCCTAAAGTGCCCTGTATAAACCGTGAAAAGGAGATGGAATTTGCCTCGGGGAAGGTTGGTTATATCTTTAAGACTTGTTAAGGTGTAATCTCCCAAGAGCAGCTACGCATGGCGCATTCTTGTTGTCTTCTGCCAGAGCCGGTTGCTGCCCACTCTCTCCTCTATGCGGAGCAACTCCTTTAAGGTCTGCGACCCCATCGCAAGGAATGGTTCTGGTCCCCTCTTCCTCTTCGGGGAGCCGCCACGGAGAGGGCTAGTTCGTTGGCAGCTCATTGTTGGCCTCCCTTTTACATCCCGCTTGCTTGTTTTCCTTCTGCTTCCTTGTACATAACCATGGTGATACTGCCTCAATGACATATTTAAGCGCATAAAAATTCAACGAATGCGCTGATTAGGCCATGTTGTTCCCAAGGAAGGTGATGCTTTAGCGAAATGCTCCTTCAGCTCAAGACCCATAGATGGATAACGGAAGCAAGGGCGCCAACATAACCAATGGAAGGACCAAGCGCATAAAGATCCTCGCAAAAGATAGAAGCAACTGCCATAGTTTTGTGTTCTCGGTCCAGATCGACCTACAGTTTTAGTGCCAAGGAAGAAGCAGCAGGTCAAATCCAGTAAAGTCTGAGTAAAGTCTTAACCAAACGGAAATGAGGTTTAAATAAAAAATGAAAGCTTTTACAGTTTCAAAATTCGTTGGCGAAAGCTCTGTGCAGAAGCATATAAAAAGCTCACTTAATTTAAGAGACAGTAGCGGCAATCTAAGCGACAACCTTTGCTCGAAATTAGATCGGACTCAAAAGTAATTACTATTCTCTAATAAATGTGAAGATCATTGAACACAAAGCAAAAATAAATCTTCTCACAACATGTTCTACTGAGTTATAGAACAGCTTTCGTTAGAGTGTAGAAATTTTCAAATTTTTTTTTCTTTTTGAGTTTCTTTACCGATATTTAAATTTCTTATCTTAAACTTCTGCCTCTCTCATCTCAAATTTGCATATAAATTCACGCATTAAAGCGACTACTTAAACCCCCATAAAAGAGTTTTAATCATCATTTTTCGCCAATAAATGTTGCTTGCAACACTGAACGCCATCTTATCGCTGCATCTTCAGTCTGTGCGTCTCACCTTGAAGCCAGTTGCCAGTGGCGGCATATTTAAAATTCCACCTGTGCAAGTGCAGAGTAGTAATTGACACCGATTTCAGGTTAATTCACTTCATCTCATTTCACACTCGATAAATTTTCACAACCAACGTCGAGTGGGAATGACAACAGACAGCAACTGCAAGTATGCATGTATGTGTGGAGTTGCCATAAAATGCCAGACCGGGTGCCGATACCTAACAGGGGCCAGTGGGTAGCTGCTATGGATGGCTGGTGTCAATGGAAGCTGCTTTGCTAAATTGAAGGTATTGTTTGTGCAGCAAATCAAGATCCAACACAAAATGGGCTCTTTCGCAGTGAGTACAGGGCAGCCATTGTACTCGTAATGAGAAAAAGGTAGAGTGGAGGGAGAACAAAAAAATGCACACTGGAAGTATTGGCTGTAATAACAGGAGCCACGCATTACTGTTCGGGCAAAAACAAAAGGTGTGCAGGAAAAAAAAAGAACTTGAGTGGTAACCAAAAAAAAGGAATAAAAAACGGAACGAGTTCTCAACGCTTGAGTGACATTGTAAAGTGGTACTGAAGAGACATCGCACAGCGGTGAGTGGTGGTTGCTTTGCTAAAAAGGTGCCAGGCATGTTGATGGCATGGACACACTTCAGTAACAACGCCAATGTGTGTAGCGGAGTACACTTGTCATTGATTTAGGCATGAATGCGTCTGAGGCCTTGTTGTGTGTTGTGTTGTGTTTGGTGGTGTGTTGTGTTTGTTGGTGGTGTGGACATCCAAAAAACGAGGAACATACCATAAATCGGTTGAAAGTTTTCTGAATTGGGTAGTCGAAAAAGTGGTTTCGTATTTTTAATCAAAATTCAACTTATTGTTTTATATTTAACTTAACTTAACTTTAATGAATCAAATATGTATGATTTTGACCATTTTTCACAGGCTTATCTTGAAGCCAACTTTACAGCATTAAGGAAGTTCTGCACTGACCGAAAGGAATAGTAGTCCGATGATGCGAGGTCAGGACTTCCCAGCCAAGCTCTCTCAGGTCTTGTCGAGTCATCAAAGATATGTGATCAACCTTAGTGATCTAGCCTTGTCCTGATGGAAGACGAAGTCCTTTCTGTTGATCAGTTCTAGCCGTTTTTGTCGATTGTTTGCTTCAATCTCATCAGTTGTTGACAGTAAAATGAAGAATCAATTAATGTAGAATAAAGGCTGGAGCAGCTCATAGTGAATAATTCCTTTCCAAACCCAATTTAGAACCCAAAGCTACACACTTGCTTCACTTTCGATCTTGTTTTTTTATCTCCAACGGTTTGAAAACATTTTAAAAATTTACATGGCCGCTTTTTTGCCGTTGTGCTTATTGTTATTGTCTGGAGCTTTTTTCTCTTAACATAGGTAGGCTGTGCGACTTAAAATTAGGACAATAGCCAGGCATTCATTCGTGTTTAAGTGGCTGCCGGCCTACTGAGAACACTGCGCCCTTTGCCAGCTTTCATTACTCGTGGTTGACTTTTATGAGCCATGCGTCGTTGTTGGTGGTGGTGCCTATTGTTGTTCCCGCATTTCGAAAATACTGTTTAGGGCAAGTCGTGTTGTTGCTGCTGTGCCATTGTTATGCGCCAAGGCACTCCATTACACCTTTGCGCCTGCAAAACTGCGCCATTCATTCATTCATTCATTGAGACGAGTATTTATTTCTCTTTGTAGGCTTGCTTGCCCCACTGATAATGGGAAGTAGCGCGTAGATGTAACAGCAACAACAACAAACAACAATAATCCCAACACGCCATTGTGAATGCGTAAAACAAAAACCGGTAATTTCGGCGCTCAAAGGGTTCGCGTTTCTGTTATTGTCAGTGGCGCGCGTTGCTCATTGCATTTGGCACTGATGAAGGTGCTACTCATGACTGCACTCACCTGATTCCGGTGGCTGTTACTTATGGGTCCATTGTTGTATGAATTTTTCATATTTTTGCTTGCCTTTCGTTTCCTATATTACTCGTCATCTTCGCGTTTTTTTTGTTGCTGTACGCAATTCACCACTCACCATTCACCTTTAAAAATTCATAGCGCTGGTATTTGTGTACATGAATTTGGACGATTCATGCAGTGCGTTGTACCAAACGAATGTTAATGTTAATGTTAATGTTAATGTTAATGTTAACACTAATATTAATGTTAATGTTAAAGTTAATGTTAATGCTAATGTTAATGTTAATGTTAAGGTTAAGGTTAATGTTAATGTTAATGTTAATATTAATGTTAATGTTAATGTTAATGTTAATGATAATGTTAAAGTTAAAGTTAATGTTAAAGTTAATGTTAATGTTAATGCTAATGTTAATGTTAATCACAATCTCAGTCTTAATCTCAAACCTTAACCTCAATCTCAGCTTCAGAACCTCCTTGATCCTTACGAATCCCGAAACATTCAAATTATTATAGGTCTTTTGCTCGTACCTGAACCAGCCTTATAGGGGTCTCCCATTACCCACAGAAAACTGTGAAGACTCCACGTAAATACATGCACAGTCGGATTGTAGCTCAAATACGAGCCATTTGGGGTACCAATCCCAAATAACAACTCGAGCCAGCCATCGTACGATGCCGCGAACTATGACAACAGCCACTTATTGTTCTCTACTTACGCAGCTTATGCATACCTTTTGTCTGTACGACGCACGTACTCTGAACAGCTTCCATTGCGCGCAGTTTCCTGTGTAATTTTCGGGGAGAGAAAGCAAAGAAGCCAACCAACATCCAAACGCAACAGCCGCTCGGGTCTTTAGTACGAACGCATGCTATGATGAATGGTGATGGGCTGATAAGTTGCTTGGCGTGAGTCATGCCACATGCAAATCTGAGTCACTGTAGGTGGTGTGTGTGTGGGTGTAAAATTAGCGCCCATTAATCCATTGAATATTGAAGCAGACTTTTCTTTCGCTTTTCCTACTTCTCTCACCGCATTCCGCTATTATGTCTTTAATATCCTTTAAAAAAATATACATATTTCGTGGTTGTTTCCAAAGATATGAAATTAATAATTTTCCACCACAATTTCTCTTGTAATGCGAGTGATAATTAAAAGCGGATTATTTGCATCTGCTATTTTGACTGATAAGATGCTACGTAGCCTGAGGGAAGGTGGATGAAATTGGCCGTCAGAGCCTCGTTTAGTTGAAGGTAACGGTAACAGCTGCTTAGTTTCTATTATCTATAAATATTTTCCGAAAACAAATTTCATGCTTCGTATATTCTTGTCGTGTTTGTGTTGTTGTTTTTGTTTCTGTTTTACATACCACGATTTTGGCTTGTGTCTAACGGCTTTCATATTTGTATGTATTAAGTTACCTATTATGTTTTTGTTGCATTTTCAAAAAACTTATTAGCATAGGCTTAATTATAATTTAATAATAATCCATTTAAGTGGAATGGAATGTGAAAACCTCCTAGTCTAATCAAGTGTTCGATGAGTGTGAGGTGAGTAACTGAACTTTGCATGACGCGAAACGGAGTGCAATTGGGGCCATTTATTTTATAATGAGAGTGGAGTATCTCCACAGTTTTTTTTAAATTTTTTATAGATATTAAGCATTTTGATTAACCTCAAACCATCTTTATTCGCCAAGCTTTATGTAATCTAGGAAAATGGTTTTAAATGTCTAATTAACTATTTTCTCGAGCGCTGCTGGTTTGAAACCTTTGATTTAACGTAACAATTGAGAAAATGGTCTTCATGTGTTAAATCTTAAGATTTCGGCTGCCTTTGACTGGACCGTTTGTCTAAATTATCGAGTCACTAAACTTTACAAGCAATGTGTCCATATTTAGAAGTGAAACATGAGGTGAAGAGCTATCTTTCTAGAAATATGATTCGTCCGCGTCGATTTCATTAAATTTCCGAAAAAATCGGTCAACACCTTGTTCTAATGCTCGCTGATGATGGTAAGGACATTTTTCATTTCGAAAGAAATAATTTCCAATGATGCCGCCCTACCACAATTCGCACCAAACGGAACAATTTTGGGGACTCAATTGCTTTTCCTGAAGCACACGACGACTTCACTGACTCCTACAGCAACAAGTTTCTCTGTTGACGAAGCCAATAACCCAGAAATGGGCCTCATCTGAGAAGATGATTTTTCAATGAACGTTTTTTCAATGTCTTTTTCGAGAAAAATTTTGATAATTTTCCACAAGTTGTACCAAAGTGATACCTGACATGATGAAATGGCAAACCCTACGGAGTACAATGATAAAATTTGACAAAAAACTGTAAGCAAACATGGCCGCCACGAGCTGTCAAAATCACGTAATCCTCACATCAATGATTTCTTCCTATAACAGCTGGTTTGTTCTAGGAAATTTTCAATTTAACACATTTTTATCGTGCTGGTCCGTACCCTTCATTTCTGAGAATGTGGTCTTTCGCAAACTGATGACATAATGACATACACAGAAAGCGTGATACTCTGGATACGTAAGACAAAGATTTGTGAGACATGATATAAAGATGAAATGGAAATTCTTCCAACCACTGTCTTTAAGGTTTGAGAAACCGATTTTTTGGAAATTTTTTAATGAGATGAAAGGAATTTGACTTAGTCAGTTAGAGGTCATTGTTGAGGTTGGGCATTTATGTACCTAATTTTCGGTGGATATCTGTTTTATTAGGAGTATATAATTACAGCAAATTGAAGGTCCCCAGAAGATTTTTTGTTTTAAACATATTTCATGTAAAGTATCGTGAGTATTTTAAAGCCTTGAGGTAGAAATCTTCATCACTTTACGGAAAAATATTTCTTGAATATAACTAGCTGATGTTTCTCAATTTTCGTTAAAAAATAATCGGCTGTCCTGAAAAATAATTATCAATTGATCGGACATAATAATAACTATCTATTGAGTGGAGATCGATCTCTCGATCATAAAAGAAAAACACTTCGGGGACTGGTCCTTATTTACAATTTTTTTTAAAGGTGGTCGAAGTGTTGAGGAATTACCTCTCCTGGATCTTAGTGATCTTACCAAAATATATCAGAAATGAAGGAAGAAATGTAGTGAGTAAAAAACGATTAGCTTTGAGAGTTAAACTCAAAGATTTATTTATTATCTACTATAAATACCTATATTTTTAAATAGTCATTGATTCTCTGTCGACTGATTTAACGAGCTTTTCTTTCTGATATTCACCATAATGTTGGGAGATAAAGGCTTTCAGAAATTCGAAACTGATATCTGATGACGGATTATTTTTTTCTCTTTCAAAAAACTATCATTGTTGACCTCTTCAGCAATTGGTATCATAATCCTCTACTTTTGACTACCGAAGTCTAGAGATCTTTTGTTGTGTTAATCCGCAGTTATCTTGTTGAGACTGATACCTATCTCTGTCTGGTAACTTGGGTTCAAAAAATCTAAACTTGTTTTTGCTTAATTTGAAAATAGAATGTCTTGAGAATATACTGTGAAATTTTCAGACAGAAATTAGAAATATTTCGGGAATTATAACGAGTTTCCTAGAGTGCCTCGGAGACCTCTCTCTCAGAGTTGTTCAACTTGAAACGCGTTTTTCTCAAAACATTGTTTTTCTGGTCGGCCCGGGTCCTAACTTTTTTTCTCCTTTTTCTCCTTTTTTTCTACTTATAGTTCCCGTCAGAACAAACGAGAATTTTTTTTACTGCTAACTTTTTATTATACAACCCTTTCTTTGCAAAATAAAAGGACTATTTTTTCAAAGTCCGCCATTTTGTTATTTACCCTTGAAATTTAACTTCAGTAGTTCCGACCAGAATGGCATGTCTATAGATTAAGAATAATCAAGAATATTTGATTTCAGATAACATCAAGAGCCAAAATCACCCGGGCCCCCCGTGCATTTTTTTGGGGTTCCAACTTCGAGTAACAATAATAATAGTAATAAAGTATTAATTTTTTTCAAATAAATTTTTTTTATAATTTCAATATGTAAATAAAAACACTCTAAATATTCAAGATAATTCATTTTCATTTTCCTATAAAAAACCACCCTCCAAAGAAGTCATGAAAATTGGCATAAATTACCAGACTACTACCTTAAACCCTTTAGGAGCCAACATTTTTCAATATCGTTTCTTTGAACAATTTGTATTTGTATATAAGGATATAGTGTCTTATGACAAAAGGTGCTCCGAAAAACTAACGTCCTTACACTAAATGTTATAATTACTTTAAATAAAACTAAGCTCATCATTTGGGATGGCACCTGCCAAACATGCAAGTTCCAAATCATTTCACAACCTTTTCATATTTATAAATCCTTAAGCGATATTTGGGTCACTCAAAGACGAGCTTGACGTCTGCAATCTTTTCCGCACAATGATAGATTTTTCACCTACTTACGCAAGCATCCACACACATTTCCAAAAAAAAAACCCAAATACGCTCACCTTATCCTTTTTCGCCGCTCTCACGCTGCTGCTCACTTTAACTATTACATCGCCGTCAATTATGTTTTGACGTTTTCTCCTTTACGCATCATTATAAATATGTCAGGCATTTCTGACAAGCAAGCAAAAAGCTGCACAGACGCGCACACACGCATACTTACATAATATATATTTGCAACGAAAATGAGCACGAATTCAGCTGACATGGAAAAGAATGAAGACCATTTTCTCCACTGCCACAACAGACAATAGGGAACAAGGGAAAAAATAAGGAGAATTTCGATATGTTGACTGCGTCTGAAAGTGAAGCGACTTGTCAATAAGGAAAATTATGATTGAAACGATTTGCTTACACAGGTGAATGAACAGAGCCATTCAATGTAAAACGGTGCCATGAATGGCTGGAAAAGACAACGGAAAAAATTGCTGACGAAATTGATAAGATAAGTAAATGACGAGTGATACTCGTGCAAAGAAAGAGGGTGTATGACATAGATACATAAATACCTGTCTTGCATGAGCTACCTTTTTGTAGATGCAGGGAATTTAAAAAATCATAAATAATTGTTAAAATGGTACATGATGTTGGTACTTGAGGATTCACAGTTAAAGTGAAAGCAGTGAAAGTCATAGTTTCTGGAGGGTTTAGTAAATAGATTAGAGCTGATCAGTAGATCTTTCTGAAGAAAACTTTGACTAGTGAAACTGGTAAAATCTCTATAGAAAGCTTGTTGTGCTGAAAGCTTTTGGTGTATTTGAAAGCTCCAATACAAATAATTTCTAATGACAAAATCGAAAGCTTTCATAAGAAAGATAGAAACCTTAAATAGAAGAAATAATGGTTTTTCAATATGTAAAAGCTGCCAATACAACGTTTGAAATTGAAAGCTCCGAAAATTTGAAACTTTTCAAACAAGTTTATGTAAATGTATAGTAAAAGCTCTAACCACAAAACTTTTTATTTCAATTCAGGAATAATAAAATACTATGAACCAATTGAAGCTATAACTGAATGAAGAAAGTTCAATATGTGAAAGCTTTCAAAGGAGCGGTTTTAAAAGCTTTTGACAGATCTAATTAATTCTACATTGTCATTTAAAATTGAAGCTTTCATTAAATAAAAGCTTCGAAAACTTTAATTGGAACAAAAACAAAATTCAATATATAAAAGCTTTGAAAGGAACTGTCATATAACCTTTTAATAGATCTAATTGATCATACATTGACATTTAAAAATGTTTTTATTAAATGAGAAATCGGAGAATTTAAAACTTGTGAGGATGAGATTAAAGCTTTTTTAAACAAGCTTTTTCAAGTTGCTTTAAAAGTTGAGGTTTTAAAAAGGTAAAAGCTTTGAAAGAAACTGTCATAGAAGCTTTAATAGATCTAATTGATCATACATTGACATTTGAAAATGTTTTTATTAAATGAAATCTCGGAAAATTTAAACCTTGTGAGGATGAGATTAAAGCTTTTTTAAACAAGCTTTTTCAAGTTGCTTAAAAAGTTGAGGTATCAAATTAATAAAACAGTATTTGCAGACCCTAATTAACGCTTATTTATAAACGAGTTTTTTTATGTAATTTTCAGGCGAAAAAAGACCACCATCTCTGCCAAAATAATACCTCCCCAAATTCTATTTCATCTCTAAATAATATTAAATTTCCGAATATTTCTATTCTTACAATACAGCTGGGATATTGCCAACAAACTATTGAATGCCATCTATTCAAGTATGCTAACCAAAAAATCTGTTTAATTAACCATAAATTTACTTGAATTTCATACATTCAATGCTTTTCACGAAAAACTGTCAATCACAGTGCGCAGCGCAAAAGAGATGTCAATAAAAGTAACAAAAGAGTATTTTCAAGCATAAAACCACTGACACTGACATTTTTCGGTTATGCAAACCGCCATTTTTATGGTGCATTGGTGCCTAAAAATAAAATTGACAAGCGCGCAGCGACCGAAGTCAACCAAAACGACAGCGAGAGCAAGAACGGGAGCGCGACGGTTGTAACGAGCGTTAAGTCATAAAGCGTAACAAGACAAGTTTGAGAATGAAAAAAAAGTAGGAATTAAAAAAGGACAGTATTTAAGAAGAAAAGTAGAATATCTACATTCTATACTCGTAGCTGACAGGAGAAATAGGCAAACGTATGGAAGAGTTAATTTTAGTTGAAATGCTGATTATGACTTTGTGAGAATACTAGCAGAGACTAAGTGGACAAGTGGGACTCATTAATTATAGTATGCATAGAATCATCGTCATTTACGTAGCTCTCAATGTACAGATATTTGTAGTCATTCTTTGTATATTGCAGAAGTAGTGCGATGTGTAATAAGTTCCCAATAGGTCTTACATGTTTTAATTATTGGAAATGGTTCGTCAGGTTTTGTAAAAAAAATAATAAAAGAAGATCAATTTGTTTAAATGAATACAGTCGTCCAATGGACAAGTCTTTTTTAGTAAGAACCAATTATGAATCGTTAAATATAATATTGCAAAACTCTTAGGGACGGCTCGGTATTTTTATAACTGTTGTGAGTTATCGTGTTTATGAGAGGCCTCTTTTCGTCTGTATACATGCAAACTACACTCTCAGTTTTTGAAACATCGATTTTGTAGAGATCTTTTCTATCCAAGAATTTGCTTATTTGTTGAAACCATCGACATTGGACCACAGATTTTAGGTCCTAGGTCTGATTTAGACTCGACGCATATCACTTTTACAGATATACGTCTTTTGTATTACCTATAAGCTCCTTAAAGTGGATCACCAAATCCTTATAGATTAATGAAGCGTTTCGAACCTACCACAAACTTATTAAGGCGGTCAATGTCAATTCCATCTACTTCGCAATGCTTGGTAGAGCTGTGTCGACCAAAATATTTTATTCTCAATCTCGCAAAAATAGCACAACACAAGCTGAAGTAACAACATTATTCCACTCCGCTTTCCTCCATGCGGCTTTGGCAAAGCGCGTCAGACAAAATATTTAGCCGCACGGTGTACAGTTAGCATACCTACAATTTAGGTGAGATTAACTTTGGAAAGATCCAGTAGTTCTAAGGATCTCTTTCAGTTCACTCTGAGTCAGTAGCATCTGGCAGTCTTGTTCTTGATTCGCGCTTCCCGAACTCACTGGAAGTCCAAGGATTCAAAGTCAGAACGGAAGCAGATATTAAAAAACTGACTAATTTCCAATGGGATGAAAGGATGCCCTTCTTAGCAAGCTCATCGGCTTTGTATTTCCCAGTGATTCCGCTCTGACCAAACACTAGTACCATACAAGTATAATACCGAGAGAAGTTGAAGATATTGCTAATTAGGTCCTACACTCCTTGACTAGTTTAGAGCACACAGTCCGCGAACTCAAAGTCAGTAAAGCCGTTCGGCTTACGGAGTGAATGCACACCTCTTTGAAAGAAAGCTGAGCTTCAAAGCAGCACCTTTATTGCTACCAACTCCGCTTGAAAGACGCTCTGGTAGTCTCTTGGTGGAGAGCTTCCGACAGAAGACTCCACCTCCTACGCTCTCTGTTAACTTCATTGTTGGCATTGTCTTTAGTGTATGACAGACGCCGGCATTTATTTTTTGAAGATTATGTCTTTCAAATGTTGGCCGCGGCCACGTCTCAGATGGTCCACCCATTGAGTCTAATTTTCGATGACTCGTTTGAGTATTTCGACTGATAATTAGCGGATGGCCAAAACCAAATGCTGCCGAGATCACGAGCTTCAATTTCAGGCCCTGAAAGTCGGTGATCACGACATGACGCCATTGACAGTTACGTTCTCCCCATCATCAATTTTGTGGCTGTTTGCACACTTTCAATTTAAGATCTCGACCACCCGTTATAGTGACGTATTATTATTATCAGAATTGAAGCTAAATATTTTTAATTATGTAAAAAATTACGAATGAAATCTAAAAGACTTAAATATGACAGCCAATGACAGCGAATATTATATCGCTCATCATAAAAGTCGTCATCAATCCGATGTCCTTCAAATATGACGTAATTCGCCAAAATATCATGAGCACATCATGTTTGAAAATTTTGCATTTTTTTTGCATTTTTGCATTCTTCGCTTTACTTAAATTTTTCACAATATTCATATTTTATTTACACATACATATTATCTGGTTTGCATCCATATTTACTGATATATGCAAAAAATTAAAGAAATAAAAATTATTCGCTTATGCATTCATGTGCACTCGCCCACAACGGCACGCCACGCGGAGCGGACGGAGACGGCAAAGGCGAATTTTAGTTTTATACAAGCATGAAAATTTATTACGTATGCCACCCGTGGCGCGGAACAGTAGTTGCGATTTTATTCATTTGGCTGAAGCGCTCGTTGGCGGCCACCTTTGAAAATTCCGCCGCGTCGCTTGAACTGCATGGTTGACGCTGGCACATGCAGTCACTCACTCACCCACTCACGCGCTTCTGCTCACTCACTCATTCATTCATTCATGGCTCACGCTGCACGTTCCACGTTAATTCGGTTTCTCAAATCCTGCACCACTGCATTCTATCCTTTTTGGTTTGCTAGCCTCGTTTTGCATTCCGCAATATTCATGCCACCCACCCTCAGTCCATACCTCCCTACTGGCTTCACTCCTTTTCGCTGTTGCAATATTTTACACGCTGACTTTCATGCAGCATGCAATCGCCCAAGCTGCCACAATTCGCCTGCATCGTTCGCGTTGCGCTTTATGCCGCGCCACGCCCCCTTGCTTGTCTGTGTTGCTCGCCTCTGACTTGGCTGACACATTGAGATGAACTGCTGTGCAGTGCGTTGAAAAATTGAAATGAATTTGAATTTTTACATTTTTAACGCGAAATTACGACAATTCAACAAAAGCGCGCATGTGGGTGGTGTCGCGAAGCGAGCAGGCGGCGGGTGTGGTATACAACCCATACAATCGTATGCAAGTTGAGCGTGGCTTACCAAATTGTGTTGTGTTGGTGTCATTGACAATTTTTTTTTTTGTGTTGCTGAAAGTAATTGTTGTTGTTGTTGAAGGTCTTCAGGTTTTCCTAGATGTCAGTGTAAAATATCGTATTTAATTTTTATGCTTTTTTTGAACTATAGTTTTAATAGAAGTCGAATCACCGGAACTGCGTAGTAAAAAAATAAAGGTCGAGGCTTTTATCTACATATACTATATATTTTTTCGGGGATTCATAGGTTATTTCTTATTTTTCAGACTTGTATTGTATTTTCTGTTTCTGTTGTCATTTCTGATTCTGTTCTTCAGTTATTTTTCGAAAGCATTTGCAGTTCCTTATAGAAATGAACAACAGAAAGAGGAAATATCATTTAACATCATTAAACATTACTTATGATATTTACATTTCTTTTCATTATCCTTAGCGCTAACAACTGCTTCTAAATTCGGTTCTTAATTCTGTTTTCAGTTTCTTACTCGGTTTCAGTCCACATTTTTAATATTTTATTTATAATTTTATAAAGCTTCTCACTATATAATATTTTTCAAATTTCATATTCCTTAAATTTGGAAGGTTTTTAGCATTTTCTAGTTTACAATTTTCTGTTTCTGTTTTTAATACGTTTTTGGCTAAATTTTTCTTCACCAACAAAGAAGTTTTGAATTTTTTCCAAAGTGTTTTATAAGTTCACTTTTCTGTAATGAAATCACTTTTTTGAGTTTTCAGTTTCTGTTTCCAATTTCTGTTCCCGTCTCCAAATTTCTCCTTGAAGCTCTCCCTTTAAGTGTGGTATTTTGCACTTCTTAATTAAACTTTTCTATTAAAAAGTTATTTTTGGTTTCAATATTTATATTTGGAATAATGTATGTTACTGAATTTGATAGAAACTCAGCTATGTTATAAATATCTGTATAATTCCTGTCCCCTTTTCAGGTTTGAGTTTTACAGCTTAGCTTACTTCCCGCCACTGTTCGCTTGTCAAAAACTGAAAATAAATGTCTTTGTCTGCACTTTTTTCACCTTAAACCACTACATTTTGTCGCTTTTTGCAAATTTTTCATTTTTACTCTCCTTATTTTGTGCATTTTTTTGCCATTACATAAATATTTGTTGTTGTTATTTGTAGACAGATTCACAACCGAAATGCTAACCCATTTGTCAATTGTCACTTTGTTGATGTTGATGTAATTTTTATTTTAGTACTGGATATATTCTTTTACTGGCATAGGTTTACATATGCATCTCGTATACAATATATACTTACATACATATTTAAGTGTGTGTGTGCGTGTCATATGCGGATGCCGAATTGTGTGCACTTCCCCCTTTTTTAGGTGCTGATTTATCAACGCAGTGATCAGGATAAAAAAGCGCAGTAAGTAAAAATGATAGATAGCGATAGGAATCTAGCGGTAAATTACTTTATAATTCAGTTAAATTTGAAATGGATATAAATTTACTACACAGTTGTACTCTTTCTCAGTTTAAAGAGGATATTCAGTTAAGTTGTTTCTGTATTAATGAATATTTCTAACAAAGAAGAAGTTTCGGGTATGTATTTTGGATTTAGAGGACTTAACTCGATTATTATTCCATTGTTTCAATATTCCCAACGTAACCTTGAGCGTCTTTCTCAGTATACTCGAATGTCATTTGAAGCGTAAAGAACAATTTTTTTATTAAAAAAAAGTATTTTTGCGGGGAGTTTTTCTTTATTACTAAAATATAACCTCAGCCGATTCATCCAATTTTGGTGAAAGTTTGTCGTGTATATGGTCTAGTTGAGTGAACGCTCAACCAAGCTGGTGATTTTGGCTTGGAAGACGAAGAGCGTTTATGGCGGTCAATAAAGTTTGGCGATGAGGACGTGGAAGGTTTGCTCGAAGAGTATTGGTGCCAGACACAAGTAGAGATCGCATAATATTTGTTAGTCGCTCAGGCAGTCACTTCTTTCACTCAAAAATGGTTTCATCACGACTACCCTAACCCAAAAAATAGTATCTGGAACCTGGCAAACTAGCGAAATCAGCGGCTATCCCGAACATCCATGACTTCAAGGTAATACTTTGTATTTGGAGGAATCAGAAGAGCGTGCCGTATTATGATCTTCTAAAATTGAGTGAATCTACATATTAATGGGAAGCTTTAATGACAACATGCACGACTAGGCACAAGGCACAAATACTCCAGGATGGCAACGTTATCTCTCATGTGTCAATGCCGGTTAAAAACTATTAGAAAAACAGCGACTTAAATGATTTATTTACCTAAAATTGGCTTTATTCATTTTTGGACGCAAAGACCGACGCGGTTTTTTTGGGCTGGAATCCATATAATGCCAGAAAGATGAGCAACTATTATAGTTTCAGATGAGCAAATACTATGGAAAATACTGTTGTACATGTTTTTCTTAAATAAAGCTCAGAATGGGTTAGTATTAATTTTTAAAGATCTTTTGCACTTATTTATTTGATTGCTTCAAAATTATAAATAAATCGTCTTACACTTCTTATGGCAAGTAAAGGCCAGAGCCTTCACTCAGAACTGTGCTTGACAATAAAAAGTTTTAGCGACTTCTGACAGATTTTTCAGAGATACTCTGTTTTAGGAATTTCGAGCCTTATATGTTAAGTACTCCTTTTTAAGATGACATTCTGTTAAACCAACGAGCTTTTCAGATCTTTTATCAAAATCAGTTGTATAATAGAGTATATTTTACTTCGGCTTCAGTTATGGAGCAGATTACTTTAAAGCAGGATCATCAGAAGTAAGATATATACGCATTATTCTGACAAGACTAACTTTCAAAGTATTTTTAGAGCTTTTCAGAGCTTTTGGCATAATTAGTTGTGTACTTTTGCGAGTATCTTTTATTTCCACTTCAATTACGGATCAGATTACTTTAAAGCAGGGTCTTTAGAAATGAGAAATTCGCTTTTCAATCTAATAGGACAAATTTTCAAAGCTTTTTAGAGCTTTTTCAAAAATTAATGTATAGTTTTAGGAGTACCTCTTTCACTTTGTTCTTTAAGCTACATACATAAGTTTTATAAACCAAGTTCAGTAGAATTGAGAACTTATTATTTCAATTTATGATGAAAGTTTGATGAACGAAATGGCTTTTTGTTTTAGAGCTTTGCAACATTTGTAGCAAAATCCGAGGTACACTTTCTTCCACTCGAATGAGATAGTTAATGGCTCTAAATAGCTAATAGTAGTCTTATACCAAAGCCATCAGTTAAGTAATATTAAGGCCTTCTTTATAGATTTCCCACGCATAATTTCAAGCTCTTCCCAAAAATATATAAAGAGAGGAATCTGTAGCGCACATTTGAAATAAACTTCAAATTCGTTTTTGTTTCATACAAAAAATATACACTTGAATTAATGTAAGCCTGGGGGTATGCTACACTAATGCTTTTAACTAAAAGTAAGATAAGACCACAAAAAAGACTCTTCACAAAGCAATAATAATAAAATGGAATAACACCAGTGGCGCGCTGCGTATGAGCAAAGTTTTGCGAATTAACATAAAACAGAGACAAGAGAGATAAACTGATTTACATGTGTGAGCGTACACTAGCGTAAGCGCTTAAAGGTGTGTTGGTGTTGCTGAGCATGCAAATGTATGTTTGTGCGTGTGAAGGGCAACAATAGTTTGCTGAAATTTCGTTGCGAAATTGGCGAATAAGCAAGCAAATATTTCGCATTTTAAATAGTGCCATGAAAGCGCAAATAAACCACACATACACACACACAAATGAACCAGGCTTACACACAAATGTACCCAGCACACACACACCAATGCATCCAGCTCTCACAAATATGTCCAACGGCACAAAAATCCATGTAAGGGCAAATATTTACGCACACACGTGTATTTGCCAGCGCGAAAGTGCAAATTTACATAAAATGCTTAAAATGGATTTGTATTTGTTGCTATTACAATTGTTGTGCCGTGCAATATTTGTGTTGTTTTTGTAAACTAAACACTACAAAATGCACGCTGATCGTATTTACCTATACCTACGTGGGCGGGAGGGGGCAAAACGCTTCTGGTTGTTAGTTGATTGGTCGCATTGCTCGTAAGTGGCGTGTAAATAGTTGCGAACACTATAAAATGGCGACTAAAAGCTTTTTCGCTCAAAAATGAGGAACAAACACAACAAAACTTGCGTTCGAATTGGTCGCTTAGGGTTAACGTAGAGCGTTTTTTTTCTTAAATGCTTCGTGGATGTTAAGCACAAATCAATGAAACTTTATATTTATTACTTTTTTAATTCGCTCTCTATAGTTTACTGTAAAGTTTTGCGGTTTATTTCGCATTTGAGTGATTTAAGTATCCTCCATTTAAGTGCTCTGTATGCGGAGTATTATTTTATTATTCCTCCCTTACCTTTTTTTAAGTTTTATTTTTTACATTTTTCATGTTGCCAGCAAAATGTTTAAAATTCACCAGCAAATTTTAAAATTTTTCACAAGAAATTTTTATATTTTTCCAGTATATTTTAAATTTTTTCCGTAAATTTTTCGCACAGCACAGTAAAATCCTCATTTTTTGTTTTTGTCTTCGTGTGTTCCGTTCGTAATTGGCGCGTATTAAATACAAGTGTTTCGTCATAAAAATACATCATCGTTGCCAGTCTCATAAAGGCGGAGGTGATTATCGTTTGGTAGTAAATAAATTTATGCTGTTGCTTATCATAAAAATTCATGTTGAGAGAATTATGGCAACGCTCAAAAATTATACGCGCTGCAATTGAGAGTGGAAAAACGGGAAGTGAGTTTTTTTTATTTAAAAATTAGGATTTTTTTTTTTAGATATAAGGTTATAAAAAAAAAAAACATAAAATTTTAAATTAAAAAAAATTGTGTGTTAAGGACATAACAAGGTAAATTTCCACCAAATTTCGTCAAAAAAAAAAAATAAATTCTTTTCTCAAAAGTTATAGATATTTTCATTACCTAAAACTTCATCAAATAACTTTTTTCAAAAGGATTCGTAGTTTTGACGGAAAACGAGATAAGCCATTCTTGACCCTTAAAATTTCAGCCATGTCCCTCCCATTCTTTTTCCCGGCCTCAGATCGGCCGTAAACAATTTTTCCCATAATTTTTGTTATTTTATTTTTCGTTTCCGCTGAGATCTTTCTATAATTTTTTTTTTTGATTAATGGACCGTTAAATTTTTCCTCCGAGATGATATAAGAAGGCTTTATGTGAGACGGTGTGAAAATTGAAAGGTGAATTTTGTCGATTTCATCTCCTTTAAAGTAACCCCCTCCCGCTGCAATACACTTATGCCAACACAATTTCCAGTCATCATAGCACTTGAAAAAATCTTCCGTCGTGATGGCCATCAGAGCCTTCTTCGATTCAGTTTTTATATCCTCAATTGAGACAAAACGATTTCCTCGGAGTGGTCGTGTGAATTTGCTAAATAGCCAGCATATTAATTGATAATGTGGCGAAATGATCGCGAATAACCAATGCAATATGAGATGGTGCATTATGGAATTTCTTTCTTCAAAAAATTCAGGCATAGTAAAATCGAAGAATTCACTTTTAAAGCCTCACAAATACTAATTAATATTTTGACGTGAAATTTAGCAGAGATATCACTAACAGTACTACCAACTTATAAAAAAAAAAAAATCATGATTCGAAAACCACGCGAAGTATGAATTAAAAATCCTCCTTTCAATTTGATCACAGTAGTATAGTTGACTTTTGATCGAAAATATCAGTCAATGTGTGAGGTACATAATTGAAACTCAGGAATAATCCTTCTCTGTCAATAGTATGTCTGTGTATCAAAAATAGGTTGAAGCAGGCAAATACTGCTATAAGCCCCCATATACTTAATATAAAGACCGGGCGAATTTATACAGCATAGGTAGATCGTTTTAGATAGATTGAAGTGTTTATTCTATTAATTTGTGAAAGTAATCACTAAAAATTTCTTTATTTCCGGAGCTTCATCCATTTCCTGCAATAGTTAGCTGTGTTAGAAATTCTGAGAATTCCGCTTAATTAACTCAATTAGGAAATTCTATATTATTTAATTATATAAGTGGCAATGGATAATTTATTCATTAGAAGGAATACTGAAACATTGTTAATGAACGAAATAATTTAATTACTGAAGGGAGTAAAATAAATACTTATTCTTCCTGCATTTCACCGAGAAAATATATTTTTTCATAGTGATTAAATCCAGGATAGCATAGCCAAGCAGTAGGAGGTTTTATTCCGAGGCTGTTTTCTTCTTTTAATTGGTAGTGCTTATTACGTGGCGAGGTCCAAACCCAATGCACAACTCTGGGGAAGGGATGTTTCGCCTTTTCACTATAATTCGCCTTCAAACGGATATTTTCTAGCTACCCATAGGATATTTGGTCTAAAACTGGAAATCATGAGCTGCTTCTGCCATATGTAAAAGAATCGTTTCTGGGCGCTCCTATAAATTAGTTGTTTTCCTCCAAAAAGTATAATTGACTCAATTAGTAAACACTCAATTATATGATATATGTACTCGTATATATGTAAGGATCTCTAGTTGACTCTTAAGAGGGGAAGTTTTCATAAATTTTCGTTTGTTTTTTTGTTGTAAAGAAGTTGTAACAAAGGGGTAACAAATAAGTCCGTCTTTGAGGCCTATTTCTTCGAGTAAACTGTAATAAGTTTTTTTCTGTCATCTTAAATTTATTGTGGGTACACGTTTTCATCATTCTTACAGGCAGTAAAGCAATAAACGGACTGCCCAAAACATGGTAAAATGAAATAGTTCATGAAATCTTCAATGAAACTAGCAAAATCGAATAACTTTTGTGTCTTTGTTCTCAACCAATAGTAGAAGGAATATTAATAAATCAAATTAATATAATTGATCTTATCAGTAATCAGTGAAAGTAATAAAGTACAATTAAGCAAAACTGATACATTTCTTAGTCATAAATAACTTAACCACTTAATTGAATAATCTACTAAGAAATCTACTAACTGGTAAAGCACTATTAAAAGGTATGTTTTTAGGTCATTACGACAAGCAATGGTAAGCAGACATTGTCATTGGTGACGCAACCCAGAAAACCGCCCAACAATTTTACAAAAATAGTTGTGTGCATGCCACCCGACGCAATTAACCGAACTTGCGTAAATAAAAGTCTACACTCGCTATAAAAAAAACGCACGCATTGTCTTAGTGAAGACGTCTCTTTGCTTAGCGAAGTGTGGTATGAGTATGACAGTGCATTGGGTTAGCTTAAAAAGCGGCAGGTACGGGTGGTTGCGTTGTTTGTTTGATTGAAGCGACGCCATTAACCCCAATTGCCCGTTATGGCAACTTGAAACGGCATAAAAGTCCAAGTTAATAACGCTCATAACTGTGAAGCGGAGGAACAGTAAAAATTTTAACGATTACAAATCGTCGCTTCAAAGCGTAGGAAGGGTTTTACAGCAATGAAAGCGGCGAAGACAGCGAGTTGTGAGTGAAATATGAATATAAATGAGGGAAGTGTGAAAATATTACAACTGCAGTGGATGAAGAAAGCAAGGGAGAGAGTCAGGTGATGTTTGGCTAGTGATAAGGCAAAAAGAAGTGCAAAAGGAGATGATAAAAAGAGAAAAGAGATGAGAGAGAGTAGAGTAAATCGGTTTATATATGTATGTACGAGAATACAGCGCTCTGTCGGTGGCAAAAGAAGTTATTAGCTGTAGAATACAACGTCTATGACTATATATAATACATATATGTACATCTCCAGAAAATACCACAACACCAAAAACTACTTAAAAATAATGTGAGCACGCAAAATGCAACGATTATTGTGCAATTAAGAACAAAGACAAGAAAGAGATATGAAAGAAGAAGTAAAAACAAAAACAAATCTTCTTCGTATATTTCTTCCAACTATTAGCAATATCTAAACAAAACCCCTCCAGCCAGCCCCAACCATCCAACCTTGTATGTATGTATGTAGCATACTTCCAGGCGCTTAACGCACCTAACCAACTAAACTCATATCTTTTGTAGCTTTGTTGTATACATAAGTAATTGTAGTTATTGTGGTCGTCTGCTCGCTCCAACATTACGAGCTCATAATGGGCACAATTAATAATTTTGACAATTTGCACAACATTTCATTTGCCCACGTAGTGCTGGGGTAGCAAGCGATTGATGAGCGCTGTACGCGTTGCACGTAAGCGTCTGCTTCTTCTTTCGCAAACAATTTGACCATTTTACAAATTGCCGCTTTAGGCTATGCCAAACATTATGGCTTCATAAAATCATTAATAAAACCACATTGAACTTTTTGTTTTTGTTTTTCATTTGCGGACGCGCTTAATGGGTTAATATCGTGTTGCCAAACTCAAAAATGCACGCACTGAGCGGGGAGACTTTGTTGAAGTTTCAGCGATACAGAAAAGTTGTGTGGAACGCCAAAGAGTTTCGTTATCGTTCGTTTTATCTTGTCTCTCATTGTCCTGTTAGGCATTTTTCTCTCTCTCTACGCTGTGTTCTTACCTTTTTACATTATTTAGGCCATCTTTATTTTGATGGGAAATTAGTCTTTATGCTTTGGGCTAAGACATCTTTTGTTTCAATTTAAATTTCTGACAGACAGTGGCGTAGTGAGTGGAGAAAACTAGACTGAATTTGGGTACTTAACTATTTTTTTTACCATACAATGTTTTTACCATTCTTAAAAGAGGGTTTCAAATAGCCTCTTCGCATTTTTAATTACATTACTTGTCATTTTACTTTTTTTCGGGAAAGAACCGCTTTATATCTTCTGTTTAATGACAGCTGACAAATGAAAAGCCATATGAATGACAAGAAAGTGAAAAACTGGCATAAGAAATATCAAAAAAATATTTATATTTAACGATCCTCGTCTAATTATCTTGAGTGATCCAAAATCACCGCCAGAAGAATAAGTAATAAAGTTACATATGACTACTGACAAGTGACATTATCATTAGCTGACTATCGGTTGCTCTCTCATAAATGGCATAAAAAACTGAAATTCATAGCTTAAGATGTCAGGGTTCTTAATAAAGCTCTATTAGTATGCCATGCAACTAAAAATATGGCACAAGCAGCACTGCTTAATGACAGATGACAAGTGGCTATTGACAAGTGACAAGCATAACGTAATACCGATTATTTTGAACTATAAACAAATTAAAATCAAAGCTGGAAATTTAAATAAAAATAAGTTTTGACTGAACGTCTGTTTGAATCTCGTGAATAAAGTAAGTTTTGCAACCAAACTTCCTCAATGACAGCTGACAAATGACTACTGATAAGCGACAAATGTTAATTGATTATCGAGTACTTTGGAACAAAAAATATAAAAATAGGAAAGAACTTTAACTTCGGTGGCGCTGAAGCTATGAGTATAATACCCTTTATAAATAAAAAAGTTTGTAAGACAGCTATATGTTATAGTAGTCCGACCGGAATAAATGTGCGGATATTATTGCATTTTATTCGGTAATAAACCGTGAAAATTTGGAGTAGAAAACTCAACAAATAAAAAAGTTTTTCTTACAAGGACTCGATTCCGATCGTTCAGTTTATATGACAGCTGTAGGCTGAAGTCACTCGATCTGAAATGTTTCTTCGGATAACTTATGCCAAATTTTATTCAGATAGCTCGTCAATTAAGAAAGTTTTCATACAACGACTTAATTTTGATCGTTCGGTTTATATATATATGTATATAATAGTAGTTTGTTTTCGGTAATATCGACAAATGAGTAGCTTTTTGAAGAGAAAACGACGTGTGCACAATTTCAGATCGATATCTCAAAAACTGAAGAACTAGTGCACATATATACAGATGGGGATAGCTAAGTAGACTTATCGCATTGTTCATTCATACATATTTGTGACCTGGTCTACGAAACGGGAGCATAGGTGTCAAAAAAAAAATAAAATAAAATGATTTTTTGACACCTAAGCCCCCTTTTCGTAGACCAGGTCACATATGAATATTTTACAGGGCCTCCAATATGTCATTAAACCCTGTTCATAGTATAATTAAATATTATTTTTTAAAATATCAGATACGAAATTATCTTTAAATCACCCAAAACAAAATTTGTTCCGATAAAAATTCTGAATCTTTATAAATTATAATTGCCTGTTTGCAATTAAGAGTTCATTTCATAAGCCATCACTGAGTTGTTTACCGGCCTTCCACTAAGTTACAAGTAATCACTTTCAAGTACGGCAACACATTTTCTCCAATTATGCCGTAAGACATGATTGTTAGCTGCTAACGCTGCCCGTGTACTGCTTATGCGCCTGTAAGTATGCAAAACATAAGTTCCAAATAACGACATTTTTACTTTACTGCAGGCATTGCAAGATTTAATCTCAGCGCTGCTGCTACGAATGTCAGAGTTCATGCCTTTTGACTTCATATCTTGCTCTTGCCTTCGCCGGGCCCCGCTTATTACAACACGCTGTCCTTTACTCAACGAACTTTTACTGATTAACCGGCTTTAATGCCAACCAAACCCTTTTGCACATTTCTCATCTCTGCCACACATCTTCCTCATCTGTTGCCCGCATTTGTCTCCTATCTCCAGCTTTTCCTTGTTTCTTTGTCTTAAAACTTTCGTGCATTTTCGTATATTTTTTCTTACTGCTGTGACAACTCTTTTGTTATCGCCACAAATTTATCAGCATATCGTTTTACGGTCTCAACCCGTTTTTGGCAACAATTTGCCAATATCGCCTTTTGTTCGTCGCCGATAGGTAAAGCGGCGGCGTCGTCGGTTTGTGCGCCAAAGACGAAAATCCCTAAAGCCCAAAATGGGAAACCTGAAACTAACGAATACCCAACATTGTTGCTGTTATTGTAGCTGCAGTAAAATTGTCAAAAGCACAGCCAACAGCCAGCCAAGGGCAGCGGCGGCAGCAAAGTAACTTGCAACATCAGCAAAGGCTATCAGCAACAATGTGTCAAGCTTTACAACATCGCAAAAGCATTGAACAACAACAATAACAAAAATAACATGCCGGCAACAACAGTGCGCTTGCAAAGCAAGATAATCGCTACTCTGGTAATTTTTTGCAATTTTGCTTTCGTTGCTGTTGTTGTTGTTATTGTCCTTTTTTCGATCGAAAGGTTAAGATGCTCCGACATTTGCGTCGGCATAAAGTGAAAAGTTACATTATAACGAGCTGATATCTATCGTTATTTGTTGCCAACAACAAAATACATTCAATGATAGCAACAACAATAGCAGAATTCAAGCACTTGTTAAGGGCCATCAAGTTTGTTAAGGGTTAAATTGATTTTCTTTATCATTTAATTGGCAGCTACGTTGCCATAATTTTTGCCAAACTTGCATTTAAGTGGAATTTAATAAACAGTTTTTTATAGTCCGTTAGATTTTAAAGAATTTTATCGGCTTTGATATACTAAAGTCCTAATTTTATAAATTATAAATTTTTAAATTTTTTTTAGGAATAGTTATAACTCCTTATTCTTGACTAGAATGCCAAAACCTTATAAATTTAGTCTGGCTGTTTGAAAGATTATGGATTTAAGGTCCTTTATGAATTTAGAAATGATATCGCAACCTCTAATACATACCGAAGGCCAAGCACTTACCCTAATAACTCATTTAGTAATAGTCTCCCATTTTCGTTGTCAAATCTTTCTGAGAACTAAGTTAGATATTCGTATTCTTCCTTATATAAGTGAAGAAGAACCAAACTAATAGCAGGGCGGCGATACTAGCCCTGAGCTATTAAGGTCAGCAAAGGAATGCCTAACCTTTTTACCAATGGCATCGGGCAAGTTTTTAGTGAGACTAGTATGGGCGACAGGTTACAGTGGAACCGCAGGCAACTGTAAAGCTGAGGAGCTGACAAGGAAAGGCTATCTGTAGAATGGGAACAGAGCGGTACTACCCTCTAGACGTGTGTTTTACTATTAGCAGCTGGAGCGTGGTCACCTCTGGTCTACTATTAGTACTTCCAAGATCGTTTTGGTCCAAAAGTGATCGTAAGAGATTCAGTGAAATCGTTTCCCTCAGCAATGATAGTCTCCCCGTAGTTGGGGGTTCTAATAGATCATTATCCTATCGGCTCTATGCCGTAAGGTTGAGCATTTTTCTGGACGCTAGCTGTAAAAGCTGTGCGGAGAAAGCTAACGTGAATATATGTCCACATTTTCTTTTTAATTGCTTCGCATTTGTGAGATCAAGTTTTAAACATTTGGGAACTTACATTTCCAGATATCCCACCGAATTTGTGGGTATAGAAACTAAATGCCTGAGCAAGCAAATATAATCGTATACAGTAGAGTTATTTTAATGGCTTCACATAGGATTGTATACAATGGTTCAAGCGCGATCTCAAGATCAGCCATCAAATCAAATCTAACCTTGATAGAGGTTGTTGTGCTGACTTGGTGTCAAAGGTATTAATCTTTTGAAACTGCCTACTACTAGATTTTCATACCACTTATTGAAGAACTCTAGTTCTTAATACAATGACTCGAACGACCTGTGATTTTAAGGTGGGAAATATTTGTAATATAACCGCCAATGTATATGTAGATGGTTGGTCCGGGTTGCCAACTGTTTGTAATTTTAAAGCCAAAAAAATCTATAAGTAAAAGAAACAATGCAAAATCAAGTAACTAAGAATATAGCTGAATTTTTTTTTTTAAAGGGTTGCCACCTATTAAAAATTTTAAGAAATATAATATTTTAGGATTAAATAATTAATGTTTTTAATAAGGGTATCAAAATAAGAACATTCTAAAATGTTACAACGTTGAAAATATTTATCTTTCGTGTTGCCACCTGTTTAAAATTTAATCACTATATAATTTTTAAATTCTATAATAGAAATTAATAATAAATAAAGTTTTGTATTCTGAGAAATTTTTTACAAAGGGTTGCCACCTGTCAAAAATTTGAAGCAATATAAAATTTTAATGGTTGACAAATTGATATTTTGTAGTAAGCATATCAAAATAAATGAATTTGCAAAAGTGGCTCAGTTGAAAAAATGTGGGATTAGTGGTGCCACCTGTTCAAAATTAAATGGCTGGAAATTTTTTAAATCTAATTCTAGAATAATTCTAGAAATGAATAATAAATAAAGTAATGTAAAATGAGTAATTTTTTAAAAAGTGTTGCCACCTGTTAAAATTTGAACCAGTATAATATTTTATAGGTTAACAAACTGACATATTGTATTAAGGTAAGGCAATCATAATAAATGAATCTGCAAAAGTTGCACTGTTGAAAATGTATGCGATTAATGTTGCCACCCGTTCAAAATTAAATTACATATGTATTTGAAAATTTTTAAATTTTATAGTAGAAATTCATAATAAATAAAGTATTGTATTATGAGTAATAGTTTCTCTAGGCAAAATTTGTCAGAAAAGTTGCCACCTGTTTGAAAATTTTATTAAAATATGGATTGAAAATTATTGGATAAATCTTTAATATGCATACACAATTTAAGTACTTTTTATTGAGATTGATAGGTTAGAACATTTTTCCCAGAAATATTTTTGTTAAAGGTTGCCACTTGTTTGAAGGATGCATTGGAATATTAATATCAAACGGAATATATGTATATGGAAAATCTTTGATTTATGTACTTGTAAATAAGTTGTTGGAAGTGCAGTTTGTGTACTGAAATTTAGCTATCACAAATCAATCACACATTCCTTAGAACATTCCAAATGATGCATCAAACTTAATTTTAGTTCCATAATTGCTTAAACACTTTTTCTAAATATTATAAAAAATTGCAATCCATTAAATATCACACCCTGCTAACTAACGCTTCTGGCGCTCTAAATTAAGAATACTTGCGCTCTCCGCTTTATCACCTGTTTACAGCGCACTCAGCGCTCTTTATGGCCAACTTTTAAAATCAATTTACTGTTATTTTCTCATTAAAAATGCAAAAGCCTAGGAAAATGTGAGCCAAGCAGAAAGCATACACATAATTGCAATTGCAATAGCGGCACATTTTCACCACCGCACCACCGCACCGCCGCACCCACACGTGCAACAAGCCGTAAACTCAGCTATTTAGTGACTGACAGCAACTGTCAAATCAGTCTCGTGCCAATGACAGTTTGACAGCGCCGCACTGCGCTTCCATGTCCGTTGCAATTTCGTAATACCAACAGTACAATGCCACCGAACAACAACAACAGCAACAGCTATTAGGTGGTATTAACTTTTACTGACACTTTCACTGTCACAGAGCACAACATGGTGCACCTTCACAGACATACACACGCTCATACATGTATACAGTTCTGTCGATTACAGGCATTATAATGCAAGTTTTCTTTCACTCACCGTGTCTGTTGCTGTTGTTGTGTTTCAGTCGTCGTATTTATGTTTATTGTCGAGCGCAGAATGTAAAAGTTTTATAAACACTCGAGAATTCCTAGAATAAACATATCATATAACTTCAAATAGCACTTAACCTGTCGCCGGAATATTGCATCCACCCACCCAACCGGCACCACGACAAACACACCACCACCAGCTCGCACATTGCCGTTATGCTTATGCCAACACACAATTACAAAGACCAACAGGCAACAACAACTACTTGATAGTAATAAGCTGTCTATTGCGTCGTTTAACCCGCTTGCCGCCCTCAACCACCAATAGCAGCCCCTGTAGCTAGTCGCTTGCTGCAAGGGAGGTAGATTGAAGCGCCCTCGCTCCCTTGTTGAAGGTGTGTTAGTGTGCTGGTGTGTGTTGCAGGTAATGTTGCTGGCTGCCTGTGTAGTTAATAAGCGAGCCACACTAAACACGGGTGTTAGAGCGCATTGACAGTTCTTGGTAGCACATAAGTAGCAGCAAATCTAGAATATAATCTCCACTCCACCGGTGCTCGGTGTAATTTATGGCATTCGCTTTAATGAGTCGCACCAACACATGTGCCTTCAACTTATAAGCTGATTTTTTAACAGGAATTTCTTAAAGGTTAAACATGAACATTTAAAACCCTTAAGGTACCATGACGAGGCATATAACTAGGTGGAGGAATTAAAAACGCTTGTGTTCTTCACATTTCTCAATATTCGTATTGTTTCATAGTCGTATGCAGTTGCTTGGTTAATCGATTTATAAATGTTTAAGTAATTTAAGGTAGTACCATCTGATCAAAATTGACCCGGACCCGTATCGAAAAAAAAAATTGGTCCTTGATTGGTTCAACATTTTATATGTACTTACGAAGGCGAGGACATCTCCACCAACTGGGCGAATAATCACAGCCTAACTGTCAATCTGGAATATAAGTGCAGAACAAAAAATTGCAAAAATCGATTACCGCTTCCTAAAGGGAATAACTCCTGCACGCTCGAGCTCTGTCAAATATCTCGCAGTTATTGTCGATAAAATACTGAGCTATATAAAACACATTGACAGGAGGTCTTACAAAGCCCTTCGAATGTGGAACTCCTGGTCATCCTCAAGTCGAGAGTCGAGTATTAAGGGGGTATTTTAGTCTAGAGGCTCGAATTTCGAGCTTTTTTCAACAATTAATAAAAATGAAGCACTAGATATTTTTACTATCAGTTTTTTTTATCATTTGTTTATTAAACTTAGAAGATTACACAAAATAAATATCAAAAAAAAAAAAAAAATTTTTTCATCGAGTTATGAGTTCGTGTCCTCTTCGCCATGATTTCTACCCTTGTCGTCATCTGAAAAATAAAACAAAGACAGATTCTTAATGAGTACGAATGTCGCTATGTCATAAAGCAGCAAAACTAAAAAAAAAATTCACAAAATGGCGGTTACTCAAAAAAAAGGTAATTTTTTTCTATAACTTTTCAATTTTGTCAATTTTTTTTTAAGTAAAGGGTGATTTTTTAAGAGCTTGATAACTTTTTTTAAAAAAAAAACGCATAAAATTTGCAAAATCTCATCGGTTCTTTATTTGAAACGTTAGATTGGTTCATGACATTTACTTTTTGAAGATAATTTCATTTAAATGTTGACCGCGGCTGCGTCTTAGGTGGTCCATTCGGAAAGTCCAATTTTGGGCAACTTTTTCGAGCATTTCGGCCGGAATAGCCCGAATTTCTTCGGAAATGTTGTCTTCCAAAGCTGGAATAGTTGCTGGCTTATTTCTGTAGACTTTAGACTTGACGTAGCCCCACAAAAAATAGTCTAAAGGCGTTAAATCGCATGATCTTGGTGGCCAACTTACGGGTCCATTTCTTGAGATGAATTGTTGTCCGAAGTTTTCCCTCAAAATGGCAATAGAATCGCGAGCTGTGTGGCATGTAGCGCCATCTTGTTGAAACCACATGTCAACCAAGTTCAGTTCTTCCATTTTTGGCAACAAAAAGTTTGTTAGCATCGAACGATAGCGATCGCCATTCACCGTAACGTTGCGTCCAACAGCATCTTTGAAAAAATACGGTCCAATGATTCCACCAGCGTACAAACCACACCAAACAGTGCATTTTTCGGGATGCATGGGCAGTTCTTGAACGGCTTCTGGTTGCTCTTCACCCCAAATGCGGCAATTTTGCTTATTTACGTAGCCATTCAACCAGAAATGAGCCTCATCGCTGAACAAAATTTGTCGATTTGTCACATTTCGAACCGAACACTGATTTTGGTAATAAAATTCAATGATTTGCAAGCGTTGCTCGTTAGTAAGTCTATTCATGATGAAATGTCAAAGCATACTGAGCATCTTTCTCTTTGACACCATGTCTGAAATCCCACGTAATCTGTCAAATACTAATGCATGAAAATCCTAACCTCAAAAAAATCACCCGTTATTATACATTTCATATTTTTATTATTTGTTGCTTCTAGTGATAGAGTTATATTTAAAGAATATTCATGCCAAATTTAAATAAATCGACTCATTAGAATATGAGATATTGCGGCTACCGCATCAAAAAAAGGAGTTTTGAGAAAAACGCGTTTAAAGTTTTACGTTATACGATATTCGTTCAACCGGTCTAGTTGCCACGTCACTAAAATGGCTATAACTTTGAAAATAATTTGAGTTTTGAAAAATCCTTTTAGAGGGATATTTTTGAATCTCAACTATCGAATTATGAAAAAAAAAAATCGATTTTCTCAAATTTCTAGACTAGAATACCCTTTAAGCAATGCAAAGGAAGACCTTAGCTCTGAAATTTCTAGACTAGAATACCCCTTAAGCAATGTTTCCGGTCAGCCTCCTGATTTTAGGCCATTAGAACAAAGCTCGACATCACTACGGGCATGTGTGGGCAATGAACTTGAACTAAATTGGCAACACTATGAAGAAAAGGAAATTCATGGGGGACTTAATACAACATTTTTATTCCCCAATAGAGAAGCATAGATCAATGATTCTGTGATCGAGAGTTTAAAGGGTAAATTATATATAATCACGGACATAATAAAGCGTGGAACAGGAAAGGAGTGGTCTTTTTCTGTTGTAATGAAAGATTGATTTAAAGTCATTCAGACCTAGATTCTGGGCACAATAGAATGTGCTTAGGGAGTTTCTGCTCTAACTGCAAGTCCATAAATCTTCCAGTGGGCAGTTAAACGGCAATTAAAGCTCTTCACAGCGCCAACGCTAAGTCGCACTGCGTTTAGTTATAAGCAGCCAATTATATAGACATTCAGAAGGTAACTCGGTTAATATCATCAAGATACCAAGAAATACATATAGAAATATAAAAAAACGAAAATGCAGACGAGTTTGGCCGTTTGGAGGCAGCTGGTAATACAATTCCCCTAAGTTGCGCCAAACCATTCAGGATATTCAATAATTATTTGAAGCAAAGGACTCCAGAGGCAGACCTCAGCTCTTGGAAAACTAGCAGCACAGGGCATACCACAAAGAGTATACCCTTTGCGTTGTGTGGATGGTGGAAAGACCAAAAAAATTCTACTTTTTGGTAAAAGAAAACTTAGCAACATTGTAGGGGTCATCATAAGACAGCTATATATTTGGTCCCACCTTCGCAAAATTTGAGATGTGGATACAGCGGCATGGAGCGCATGCGATAATGAAATGCCGGAACATTATCTTTCCGAATGTTCAGTCTTCAGCATGATGAAAAGGGATATATTCCACGACCCCAAAGCTCCAACTTAGAAGGCATTGGGCAGCAGGGTTGGATAAAATTGCTACAATAGGCTTAAGTCCGCCTGCATACCGTAAGGCGCTCTTGCCAATAGAAAAATTTTTAAAGTTACTGAACAAGTACGACTACGAAGCTGTTTTGGTTCACAGGAATAATGTTTATCAATTTTCGCCGGCTTGTTATCTTGTCACAGAATTTAAGAAAATGGTTCGTGTATGTGATTTTTAATTTGTTTTTTTTTGGAAAATTTAGTAAAGTTTCTAACCTTTAAAGGAAGAAATCGATGCTTGTGAATTAGAACAATGCTCAACTTCATACAAAAGTATACGATATTCAGAATGGTAATAATATACTGAGTTTTGTATAAAATTTGATATACTTTTGTCTGAAAGTACTATTATTGTTCCTCATGCCTTTTTTCAAATTCTCTGCATATATTAGGTTGTCAAGAAAGTCTTGCGGTATTTTCGCTAGTTGGCGCTGAAAGCGTGTAGTTCTAGTTTTATTCGTCGCATCGGGTCATGCCATACATTTTTGGAAAGCCCATTTCAGGCGCTAACACGTGTTTGATTGATTGTCGTTTTTTTTTAAGTCGTTTGTGAGTTATAGCGTCGCAAGCATGGAGCAAAATAGAGAGAAAATACGGCATATTTAACTGTACTAGCACGATAAAGGCAAAAATGCATCTCAAGCCGCCAATAAAATGTGTGCAGTTTAAGGACCCGATACAGTTTCCATTTCCACCGCACAACGATAGTTTCAACGTTTTCGTTCTGGTGTAGAGGTGGTCGAAGATGCGCCACCGGAAGGCCTATCGTCGAAAATTGCGATAAAATCGCTGAATTGGTCGAAAGAGAGCATAGTAGTCATCAAACCATTATAAACCATTTGAAGAAGCTTGGAGTCACTAAGAAGCTCGATGTATGGGTGCCACACGAATTAATTCAATAAGAATACCGCAAGACTTTTTTGACAACCCATTATGATAATTGAAGATTGCGTGTGGATTGCTAGGTCAGCTGATAGTTTACAAACTCTATTCTTTTGGTGACACATAGAATTGGTAAGATTGACGAAAATAGAGGGTCAATCGTTAATCATGCAACCTTTTCTCGTTGTGTGTGCTCTCTAGTGTAAATTTATAATTTTTGTAGTCCCTAGATAAGCTCTCTTTGAAGCATAAGGAATCATAATATTATTTTATTGACCCTTGTTCCGCTACTTTACTTCCACCTGCCTACCGCTGACATTTTTCGAGTGGCCGTCACATATACATATGTCTATATACACACATATATACATATACATATACATATTTATTTATAACATATTCAATAGCCCTCTACGGGAGAGGGCTCTAGCTCAAAATTCTTAGTTTGCCTTTGCTGACATAACTTTACAAATGCTATTGTGCCTTTAACAACTTACCTTGGCAATGAAAGCATTATTTGCGTATATACAATGGTCAATTGCGCTTTTCCATCTGCACTTCTTGGCAACTTGTGACCATTTTTCTACAATAGCTACACATACTTATTTCGTTTCAGTGATTGCTTTGCTTAAGAAAATATTTTGCTTTAATTTCAACGCTGCACATGAGGAGGTAAGATATGAGGCTATGGCTTAGGCATTAAACTTGTTGCTAGAAACTCTTGTGTTTGTATACTGTTCCGTTTCCGGGATGTGCCACGCTTTGCATTTATTAGTAAAGGCAACTGGGATTACTTTACATGTAGCAGAAAGAGATAAACTAGAGTTTAGGATTAAATTAAATATATATAAGTAATATACAAAAAATTTTTTCTAATTTCCAGAATCAAATGCTGATGTTTTACTAATATTGAAAATAATAGTTCGCCAGATTGATATTTAAGTTCCAAATTTATGAAAAAAAATATATAAAAAATATATTTATTTCCAAGAAGTATTTTGAAACTATTTTCCTACTGGGTCTCTCTTAACTTTACACAATTAAATTTCTATATTCTTTCCTCGCTTGTGTTCAAAAAATATCACCTAACGCTTGCATATTGGACGCATGCAATCGATTTCATATTTCTTCCGTTTTACTCACTTTTTGCCACCCGCCGGACACTGCACTCCAGCCACGTAGTTTTTTGGTATTCAATGTCTCAAGTAGTGCAGCAAAACTCTGTTTTTAAGCAGATAAAACTTTCGCAGTACTTTTGCGTCGTCTTCGACTTTTTGCTTGGTAAAGTTGGCGCGTCAAGTTCGAAAGACTTCAACTATTAGTTATGCGTGTGCTGCAATAATAATAATAGTAATTGTTATTGTTGTTGTAAAGCAATTGAGAATTATGCAATTGCTCAATAAGACCATGAATTTCTAAAAAACAAAAAAACAAAATGCCGTCAAAACGCTTTAACTATTAGAAGAAAGCAACTGTTGGGCTGCCAGTGATGCACTAAAAACACAGGGTGTTTGATTTTAGTTGTGTCGTGTTTTGAGATATCAATCTGAAATTTTGCACACTCTATCTGCTCTCCAAGTATTTGTTCATTTGTCGGGACTGTCGATATCGGACCACTTTAGCATATAGTTGCCATAGAAACTGAGTAATCCGAAACAAGTGCTTGTAGGGGAAACTTATTCATTTGACAAGGTATTGGGACGAAATTTGGTATAACTTATTACCAAATTCTCAGATCGGATGATTATGGCATATAGCTACCATATAAACTGAACGATCCAAATCAAGTGTTGGAAGGAAAACCCTTTCATTTGACCAGATATATTCACGAAATTTGACTTGGGTTATTGTCTAAGGCAATAATGAATTCTCCTACGAATTTGTTAAGATCGAATCATTATATCATTTAGCTGTCATACATAGTGAATATTCTTGAAAAATTTTGAATGAAAAAATTCTTTATTTCACAAATTATCTTCACGAAATTTTACACCAATTAATCTGCAGAGTAACCCTCATATATACATATTTTTTTATATTTATATGAATTTTTATTTCATTGCAATACTAAATGTTGCACCCTATATATACCTGCAATACTACTATACCCCAGACACTATGACACGACAGAGACGAGTAAAATGGTATTGAGTCCATCTGCTCTTACCCACCTTACCCCTCATCCTTTCAGTCACCGACCGCTTACAAACCGCTTTACCGTTAGAAATGCATAAAAAGCCATTGGACTCGTTCAAGTTCAAGATTTCTCTCGATTGTGCATTTTGTGCAATCGGCTGCTGCAGTACCCTCCAGCACTTTTCCCCTTTACCTTTATAGTATCAACAGAATATTTCGCTTTTCATTTTTGATTTTTCTTACAGCACAACTTTTGCCTAGCCGAGACGTATTTCCATTGCATTCCATATTAAAAAAATAGCGCAAACTAGAAGTCACCTAAAATTTCCAAAATTTCGTTTTGGCCTCTGTCGTCCAGCCACAGTTGGTTCCAATTGCTCTTCGGTAATTCAAGCATTCAGCAGTCGCCTTGCAATTTCAATGCTTATGAGTTCTGATGTCTTCCTCTTCCACTCGGTCTCTGCTTCGTTTAGTGGTTCACTTCGATTACACTTTTGTGTGCCATTCATTATTGGCTTCATTAGCGCTTTGAAATTTGCCAAGTTTGCACAAATTTGCATAGTAAAAATTTAAATACGAAATGTTCAATTGCTCGGCGTAATATCGAAGCTGTGCACTGCCACACACACACACATACATACACAAACAGTTATGCATACCATGCTGTGGCAAGACAAATTCGCTTGAAGTGCGCACACTTTGCGGGTGAAGAGTTTTCATTAAGAAAGTTTGAATAGTTCAATTGCGTTGGAATTGTGCAATTGAGATATTTTGTGGCAATAAAGTGATTTTTGTGGTTATAAAACAAATTTGCATTCAAAACTAAAATAAAATGTGCGCAAATCAAAGATGAGAAAATTGAATAAATTTGTAATGCAAGCTGTTGAAGAAGAGAGCAAGACAGTTCTACTTTTTTTTTTTGATTGGAGAAAATTGAAGGAGGAAATTGTAAGAAATTGACAAACCTAAAAGCTTGTATTTTCGTTCTTAAAGTTTTAGTTTAATTTTAGTTAAATTTCAGTTAAAAGATCATTAAGTAAATTTAGAAATTATGGTGATCCATATTTGCCTTCGATATGTCGAAATAGTAAATTTAATACTCCAGATTAAATAATTTTTTTAAATTACTGCAAAATTTTTGGATAGAGCTAAAAAATATATAGGTATGATACACTATCGATATCGTCTGTTAAAATACGCGTCAACCTCAGGCATCGTAAAGGATGATTACTCCTCGCGGACCTAGCAACAGAAAACCATCTGGCGTCGCAAACCACCAAAACTGGCTTATGATAGGTTTATTGGCCTACCAGATTAACCTAACCTAACCTTTCCTAAAAAATGTACCAATTTATTGTAAAAAATTCAACTGTTTTTATTTACATAGTCAAAAAAGAGACAGTTATCAGAACTAATGTTTTTACGGACGATCTTCGATTTGCCAAGCGTAATTATTCAGCAAATCCAAAAAACTATACCAGATGCTCAAATCAAAAGACAGCACTTGGGTTGCTAGCCTGCACTAAAATGCCTTAAAATATTAAAAATTCTTCATACGCAATAGTGTTATGATTCCTTCTTAGTGGAGAAATTCTTTTCTTTGCGTTAAATAATGTTGCTGTAACCCTTTAGTTTTTTTCTATAAACTACTTTAATTGATTTAAGTCTTAAGTTTTAGGAATACAAGGAAAAAAAGAAATTTTTATTTAAATTTCTCAATTTGAACCATTCAAAATGAAAGTATATAAAACTAATATGCATAACAAAATTTGGTGGTACTGATGATAGTGCCTGTACCATCTCGATAACTTTGTTGCGGCTTTTACAAGAAGCGAGCAGAGAAATGGCGAAACGAACACAGCTAGAATAAGCTTAAGTTCCAGCAATCATTCTTGATGACAACACTTACTAAGTAAGAAGTTCTGAAATTTCTTACTTTAGTATTATTTAAGCAACTTCGGGTCGGTGTAAAATAATATCAGAATCTTCTAGCCTTATAATTTTTTTTCAAATATGGCTTGCTTTTATTTTTCGCTCATGTATATACTTTGACTTGTAAGACTATTTTCCTAAAATCTTACATTTTGACACTGTTTATGCTATCAGAATTTAACTAACTTAAGAACTAGGTATATTTTTATATCAAAACATACCATACCAACTTTTTCTCACATCCATTGCAGTAATGGCTGCCTTCTGTGAAACCTTGAGATTGCAAAAATGCGGAACATTAACCAAATTCCTACACGAGGGTTGCTTTAGCTGTAACTTGCCTTTTTGGAAAACTTTTTGTTTGTGTCGATCAAATTTTGAAACTAAAAACAAAAGCAGTGGTCTGAGTAATAGCAATTATATAACATATTCTGTCTATCACTTTACTAGAGACGGATTTCGACTACTAGATGTCGATAATCGTGTAGTTCTGTACATAAATTCACAAATTCGAATTGTAGTAATATCTGCAGATGTAATTCACTCATAGTACTAGAATCTTAGAGAATAAAACTTAAATCACCAATATTGTGTTCCCTTCCATAGAAGAGTAAGGCAACCGTGAGGTGGACAGTCATACAGGCATCTATATGGATTGGTCCAAACTAGATTATCGTATAGAGGTGGAGTCTTTCCCGCAAAATTGGATGCCTGAATCGCCTTTCGACTAGCTAACAACTGAAGTGTCTTTCAACCAGAGATTACAGCAATCAAAAAAATCCTACATCTTCCGATAAAGCGTGTTATCACAACTGAATATATAGTATACTATTTATGTACACAGATAGCGTATTGGCTTTGAAATCGCTGAAATCTTTTAAGGAAATGTTAGAGTGGGGAAGCTATGCATTAAAATGGCGCTACGTCCAGCTATAAAGCACTGCGAATGTCTTCTTATGTAAATCGCTTAAAGTTGTTAGAGGGAGAGTGAGCACCAAAGCGACTTTCGGCATCAAAAAAGCTATGCAACAGCTCGCCTCGCTTTGCCTCTTGCTTTAATATACCCATAGTATCACTCTGCGATTGAGATATTATCGCTTCAAGTTTCCACTCTGACATCGATCTTAGAGTTACACAATAGATCGCGGTGCCATTTTCATTTATTTTAGGGTTATATCAAAGGTCAACAATTGGGAAAAATGCTAGGACTCTTGGCGGATTTAACAACCTATTTGACGAAAAACCTACAACCGGTTCCTGGACATGTGACATTATTGGTAACGAAGCAGAGACTATTGAAGAAGCAGCTAGAAGGTAGAAGAAGAAGAGCTTATAGAATATCTTCTATGCAAATAAAAGGCTTTGTACGGTAAAACAATCGCAACTATTTACCCAGGCTTTCTTAACGATGGCTTGGATATTGCTTAAATAAATGTTTTTGTGGAGGTGACCTTAATCAGTTGCGCAGATTGGTTTAGGGTGTTGTGTCCACTTTGAGTGAGGTGATTTTAGTCTAGATGGTTTCAAAATAAGCCTACTTAGGGACTCGGAGCGTCGTCAGACAGTCACTCTGCCTACCTACCTACCTAGATAGGTGTGCGACTTAGATAAATTGTGAACTACGCCTATATGTAGGCAACAATTTTTTTCAATTCCTTAGCTCTCGAAAAAATTAATGCAATATTGATATATAAATAATTTGCAAGTGTGCTTAAGTAAATAGACAGTCAAAATACTCTTATATCTGCCTTAAAGTTTAAAATTAGAAATTTTAATAGTTTTAGAATACACAATTATGTAGAAAGGATGTGCTTAAAGAACTTGTTACGATAGTATATATGTAAATTCAATTTGAAATTTTTAATTATGAAAACAAAATTTAAGCCCTTTCAATTTATCGTAAGCTTATGAGTTTTGCAAAACATTATAACTTTTGTAGAAAAAACATCAACAGTTTCTTATTATTATAACTTACAAATATATATAATGCACTCAAGTTGTCAAGTGGTCAGAAAATATTGCTAAAAGTAGAAGCCGTCTGTAAGTTCATTAAAAACTGCCTAACTTCGGTGCATACACTTCATGTAATAAATAACGAAACAATAAACCTTTTGGCGAAAATTTGCATTTCTACCTTTTTCACGGTACATGTGAAGGTATAATGTGTATAAGTGTGCTGTTGCTGAGTGAAGAAAGTGGGTACAAAAAATCATGCAAATTAGATTGCAAATCAACTTTCAACTTAATAAGACAAACCAGATGAAGGCAAATAACAAAACATTTATATTTATGTAACAGAAACACATAAATGTAAAGAAGAGTGTGTGGCTGCGCCTAAATGTATGCAAGGTAGAGTTAATGAAATTGAATATGCGCTGACGGAGTGCTATAAATTACTATTTATACGTGCAAATGAGTATGTGTGTGTGTGTGTGTGCAATGAAGAAAAGTTACACAACAACAACAACGTGAACAAGCAACAATAAAAACGCAAAAGCAAACAATAATAATATGCAAAACAGACAAGAAGACAAGGTGCAGGCGTAAAGAAGGTAGCTGGAAGAACGCTATGGTGTATATGTATGTGAGTAAAAGTAACAGTTGCTTAAAAGTGTGTGTAATGTAAGTCTTTTAGCGCTTCACTGTAATTGCTGACTATACGTGAGTGTGTTGCTGTTGTGTGTGAGACTTGGCTGTGCTTGTGTGCAATGCTTGTAACCAAGCGAATTGTTTGCATAAACGATTTAATCGAATTCCAATGCAAATTCAGTTAAATTTCATTTCCGTTCCGCCAATGCCAACATACGCTGCGGTAGCCCAGCAAAAACCGAAAGGCTGCAAGCACGGAGAGACAGCGTCGGAGATGCTAATGCTTGGTGTTTGAGCGTAGGGGAGGGTTAAAGTTGACAGACGTGTGGAGTTTCCGGCAGAAATCAGCATAAGACAAGGGCCAAAAAATGACAAACAGGCAGACAGATAAACAGACAGACACAACTAGCAAGCAAGCAGTCAAGCAAGCAGCGCTTGATGATAGAGACACGCGACCGGCTTAGGGAAAAATAGGTATAACAGTAAGAGAATAGGTTGATGGAAGACACAAATGTTAAAAAAATGCACTGTTTTCAAATGTAAAGACGGGGCATGGGGAGTTATGGGCGGAAGTGGTGCAAAAAATGTACTGCAAGTTTATAACCAAGTTGGACGGGACGTATGAGTAACTTCCATGTATGAGTGAGCACACATTTTCCTTATGCCTGCGTGTGTGTGTGTGCTGACGGGATATCATTTATATTTATTTGAAATGTTTAATGCTGTTTATATAATTATTGTAATAACCAAAAACAAGCAAACGAATTACATTCACATAATTTCCGCGCAGAAAAAAGTTTCCACTTGCACATAATCTGCCGGCAACCCGCTGTGCCGGCGCGTTTCAAACGTTTACTTTTTTTGTGTCGGCAGAAATTAAGCAGACAACGCCATAACGGCACAACTGTCTTGAAAGTATTTGCCTTTTGCGCCAAAGGTTTGGCATAATTTACGGGCGCCAAGCGGCATGTGGCGCAGAGACGAGCACGCAGGGGTTGTGCAGCAAGCGGCGCGCTCAATTAATGAGTTCAACAATGTCGGTAAGTTATGTAAATGTAGCATACTCTGCAGTTATAACCGCACTTTGAAGTGTTTTGGTAACTTCATTTTTAGACATTTTTTTTAACAAATATGCATACGCTCATAAATATCAAGGAAAATTAAAAAAAATGCTGTCTTCCTTACTTTATATGAGCCGCTCTGCTTGCCATGCGCCATTTAACTTTTTAAGCTCTCGCTGAAGTGCGGAAGTTTTGTTTTTGCGCTTTTAAATGTCAAAATCCAGCAGACATTTTATTTACAGCTCATAAAGTCTTGGCATGTGGCAATAAGCCGTTGGAAAAAAAAAAAAGAAAACATATTAATGAACCACACAAAAATAGACACAATTTGAAACAAAAAGTAAGAATAAACAACAACAAATGCACACAACAAATGCCAAAGCGATAAAAGAGTGGTAAAAAGGGGCGCAAACTTTATGAAATTATTTTAATGAAATCTTGAAATAACGCCCCCAAAGGCATAGAAAGAAAATTCATTTTTATTGTTATTGTTGTATTTTTAACTTTTTTTTCTATGTGTATTGTAACTACACTTTTTATGGAGTGCTAAGTGTGAGGCAATGAATTTTTATTGCTTCAGTTAAGGAGAGAGATGGATGCTTAAGCCTAACATACTTGTTGTTCCAACAAAACTTGTTGTTGTAATGAAAATATAATTTTTTAAATATTATATATATACATAAATATTATTATATATGTATATACTTTTTACATATATAATTTTTGAAGAAATTTGATCTGTTTTCTATAAAATTGTAAATATAGATGTTATATAGCTCATTCTGAACAACTTTGTCTAAGAGAAGAAGGACAATATGGCTCTAAAACCGAAAGGTTATTTGCCAGATATATTTTATCTTCTTCTTCTTGGAGGATGGAGTCATGTGTAGAAGTTCACGCAAATGAGAAAAGTTCTCCGATCGCCATTCAGTGAGAGGCCAGAAACGACTCTTTTACATATGGCTCACGACTTCCGGTCTTTGACCAAGTATTCTCTGGGTAGCCTAAGAACATCCGTTTGAAGGCGAGCTAAATTGAGAAGGGGAACGTCCCCCACGTAAAAAAACACTCCCAATGAAAAATAAAAAAAAAATATATGTATCTATATTTTATAGTTTTCCGATTTTTAGTGATACTTATGTCTAAATTTCGATCTAGGTACAAAATATTCATTGACGATCAGTGATTTGAGAATGGGAGATTTGGAATTTGTGCTTTGCCAGTTTAGCTTTTTCACTTTCAATTAGTAGTCGTTATGCCAGCATTGGAAATCTTCAGTGTAAAAATTGCACTTTATTTGTTTCCACTCATAATTCTCTATTCTTTGTCAGCTCACAAGCACACAACACCTTGTCTTTATCCGTTAAGATCTCCTTTCTTTTCTACTCATTTTTTTTCTTTTACTTACAGTGGTTATCTCTGCTCATTGTCGACTATTTCATTAGACTCTAATGAAATAATAGAATACTTATAGCAAGACTATTTTACAAAAAGACACGCAAGAGTACGAACAGGCTTCAAAAAGTTAGTATTTCTAAACCAGATTAAAGTAGTTTTTAGTGTGACTTACGAACCACTCTCGGCTTTCGTGATAAATTGACCAAATCCTGCCCTAGTTCCCTTTTGGCTAGCTTGTTCTGTCACTATGCTCTTTTTAGCAATATCCTGCAATTTCAATCTCGAGAAGAGATCACTTGATCCCCTACGATATGCGATATGGCTTCGAAATCACATAATACATCAATCGTTATTAAAGGGTATTTGAGGATGCCTTCAACTTTCAATGGGATAGATCTTATTACATTAGTTAAAGAAGTGAGGAAGAATCAATGACATTTAGCGAGAGCCAATAAGAACTACAAAGGGACAGTGAGAGCTATGGAGATCTACCGAGAAACGGTGAAAACCAGCAAGAACCGGAAAGTGACCCGGAGAACTAGAATGAACCAGTGAGAATTAACAAGAAGTAATGAAAACCAGGAATAGTCATTAAGAAGCGGGGAGTATCGGGAGATCCACTGGGAATCGTTAAGTGCTCCTGAGAACTACGAAGATCCAGTAAGAAGCATGAATGACTATTGGGATATTCAATGAGATTCACTGAGAATCAAGGAGAGTCACTGAAATATATAATCTGAGAGAACCTGTGAAAAATAGGGATAGTCCTTGAGACCTAGAGAATACAAGGAAGATTCACTGAGAAGCAGAAAGAGCCAATAAAAACTAGAGAGGGATAAATAGAGCTGTAGAGAGTTACTGAGAACCGGTGAACACCAGTAAGAGCCAGAAAGAGCCTCTGAGAACTAGCATGAACCAGTGAGAACCACGGATTGCCATTGAAAACCAAGGAATACCGGGGTATCTAAAGAGAATCTGGAAATGCCACTGAGAACTAGGGAGATCCATTGAGAAACAAGAAGACCCATTGAAAAATTAGGAGATATAATGAAAACCAAAGAGAACCTACGACCAAAGAAAAACAAGGAGATCCTTTGAGATCTTGGGAGTACAATGAAGATGCACTGAGCACCAGGAAGAGCTCTTGAGAAATATTGATAAACTCTTAGAAAACCGCTGATAACCATGAAGATAAAGTGAGAAGCAGTGAAAACTAGGAAGAGTCGTTAAAAACCAGTAAGATCTAATGAGAACTAGAGAGACCGAGTAAGAATCATTGAGGACCGAGCAAAGGAAATGAGAACTATGTAGAACCACTGTCAACTAGGAATTTCATTTTCGAAGCCTTTCATACAGGATTTTGATTATGTGAAACCACTTTGAGAAGTTAAATGCACTCTGCACGCCTTACAAAACTGTAGCACATACATAATACGTAACTTTCGTTCCACCTTTTTTCGCTCACTGAACTTTATTTTGTTTTAAAGCAGGCTTTAACTCTTTCGTATACAAATATGTAAGGCATGTATCCATAAACAATTCTTTTGCTTTGCCAATGACAAAGTAAAATAGCAAAAGCATGAAAAATATTTCAACGTGTGTGAGAGAATTGACAAATGAAAAACCACGGATTTATAGGCACTTGAACTTTTGTCTGCTTTGAACTTTGTCGTCAACACATAGAGGGTGTGATTTTCCTACTCTCATTGAGTATTTCTCTTTACTGCAGATCCGTGTGTGTGTAGCTATTTGTACATACAAGTTTATGAGTATAAAATAAGTATTATAGCTTAGAGGCAAACGTTTTTCTTTTTATGAAAATCTTTCTGCGCCGTAATCCATGCAGATGAGATACATTTCAAAGTATCACTTTTCTGGTGAAGACTTAAGAATGTAAGTTTTTCCAATTTTCATTCGAAAATATTAAAGTGGACGTAGTCGTATATGAATATAAAGAACTTCTAAGGAAAAGTCAGACTTAGTATTAGTTGGATAAAGAATTAAAAAATACACATTTTTCTAAGAAAGAGGCAATAGTCTCATATTTGAATATGCAGACGTGGTTTACAGATTCTTTACATCGCAAGGTTTTGATCTTGCAGTCGAATTATTCCCATAAGAGAGAGTAATACTGCATATTCCTTGCCTTACGAGCTTTGAGGTAGTCAATATTCCATGTGAAACCCAAATTATACTGGCTTAAACCTTGTCGACCGACGGATGGTGTTGATTTTTCAACGATTATTATTAGTAATGCTAATGAGCTAAGGAAATTCATAGTCAGATCCTTCCCGTGAAGTATAATGCATTCTAGTATTCTTAGCCAGGAACTTCGAATATCTCTGGTTGGGAATGAGTAGTGCTTACAAGCTGTTTTTAAGTCTGATTTCTATTATCTATCCTTCCACGACACACTGTTCTTTACCATCGCTACAAGAAAATGTGTCTAATACAAAAAGTATACCACCTTAATCCTATTTCTCTATATTCCCACCATTCATCATCAACCCGCGTATTCTTGGCAACGAATTAACCGCTCATCGTTAACACCGTTAACCGTAACGAAACTTTAAAGGCTGTTTCACGCTTCACGCAAGTGACATGTCTACTTCCCACATTTGGCAGCGCAAAATCGCAAGAATATAGCACTTTCTCCTCACATCAGTCCGCGCTCTATACTTCATATTTTTGCACTGGCATAAAAATCTTAAAATAGACAACGAACGCTGCAAAATTGAAGGAAAAGTGAAAAACTGCTGATATGACAAAACAAAAAAAAAAAAAAAAACACAACAACTACAGAAAATAAGAAAGTACAGTTATGGCTCATGAAAAACTGAAATTAAGCCGCCCTCAACAACCCTGCCACCTTGCCACCTTGCCAGACTCCGCTCCTAGCCGTCTCCAATCAGCAGGCTTAAAAGCGGCTGTCATCATTTAGCCATCAAGCAGCACCAGCCGCCTCAAACAACAACAAATGCTAACAGACGTCAAACGGTAGGTTGGCATGTAAAACAGAAAAAGAGATGGAGAAAAATGTAGAAAAAAGCGCAATAAAAGCGGAAGTGTTGTAATGCTGGAAAAGTGCGAGTTTATCCACGTGATGACAATGCTGGTCGTCGCTTACTCCATCAACATATTCGCTTGGCATTTACTTTGCCAACTTTAGTGGCTTCAACGGCGCTTCACGGCCTAGTCATCGTCATCGTCGTTGTCGTCGTCATCGTTGTCGCCTCAGTTGACATTGGCCGTGGCAGTCGTGTGTCATTACCATAAAGCGCACTTTCGTTGTTGTGCTGCCTTTGTGGTGGTTTCTATTGCTCCATTCTCGCCTTGTTATTGTTGCAGTTATTAAGGCGTTTGTGTTTGGTTGACTGATGTCAGTCGCTTGACGGCTGCAATAGCAACAGACAACACTTAACGGCTTTGCTGATTATATGTAAGGCTGTGGCTTCGGTGGTTTGTGGTGAGGAGTTGCATTTTTGTTGCAATAATGCAGAGGAAAGCAGAAAATATGTATAGAAATTATTGTTATTTTGTTTTATAATATTTCTAACAGATCAGTGTGCGGGTTAAGGGTGTATTTTCTACATTTTTGTTAAATCTTTTCTAGATCACTTACATGTGATACGTTTTTTTAAATATCTATCCATTATTCAACCTCTATTTTGATCCTTAATCTGCTTTTGCCAACTCAGGTTCGCAGAGAACTCTGAATGATATTTTTGAGTCCTCTTAGTGACGGGATTTACCTGTGCTGAGCCAAAAAGTGACGTTCTCAGCCTTTTCTTCAAGTGCTTGTTACTTTTTCATATGTTTCTTGATACCATATTTTTGAAAATATATTTTAAAACCTATCGAGTATTTTAAAATCGTATTTTTTAAATAAATTTTGTTCCATTACGTAAAGCAGATACTTACATAATTCATCCAGTAAGTTTCAAGTTTGAATAGTTGTATTTTCCCTAATATTATTTCTGTAGTCCGAGCTTTCACTTGGTGAAAGCTTTTGAAAATAAAGTTCAACGCCTGTAAATTTTAGCTCTTATTCAAAGCTCCTCTATGCCTTCCTCGAAGAAAAGTTAAGTTTAAACTTTTTTCCGCAGCTGTTCTATGTCTTCTTCGAAGGAACTAACTTAACTTATATTTAGGGTCGAACTTTCCAGCTCTTTAGTGAGAGCTTTCACTTAGCGAAAGCTTTTGAAATGAAAGCTCAAGCGACGAGATTAAAGTATGCTCTGTTAAAATGCGATTTTCTCCGTTCTTCTTTCAAAGTTTTGTTTACTTTTTCAAAAGCTTCAAGTACCGTCCTATATTTACATAAATATATTTGGAAGCCTGTGGAAGTCGTATTTGTGTTCATTTAGATAAAATATGTATATGTTTTACTGAACCATTTCAACTAAAAATGATTTTATTTGTCAATAACATTATTTTTAAGTGAGAGCTTTCACATGGCAAAAGCTTTTAAAATGAAAGTTCAATTCTTTTAAGTTTCAGCGCTTTTCCAAAGCTCCTTCATGCCTTCCTCGAAGAACCAAATTGTACTATACAGCCTTTTTCTATTACAACAAGCCTTAAGTGAGTGAATATGTTCAAAATATGGTTAAAAATAGGATGCGAAGACTGCTAATTTTTCTGGGAGTGAAAAAAGTTACTCCAGGTGAAAGCTCATAAACTACCTACCGCGTTTTTCAGCGAAACGCTAAGTTTTATCATAAAATTATCTCAGACAAAAATTGAATTGAATAAGATTATTTTTAAAATTGTGGGATTTCTTTTTTCCTAAGAGTTAGCATTTTTAAGATCTGAGCTCGTTTCTTGGCATATTAAAGTATAACTCCACTCTTTCAATATTTCAAGCTCTTAGACCTCATATGGTTTGAACAGTCTCTCTTTTTTTACATTTTACTTCCGGGAAATTTTAAAATTAGGTTTTATTAGAAAATATGAAACCTTATATATCTTTACACTCTTAAAATCACTTTTCTAATCAATTAATTCGACACTTAATACCATTTTTCTTTTAATATTCCAGATAAACAATTTGGCGTCGCTCAAACAGGTGAGTCCATTTGCAATATAAATATGCATTAAAATTATTTATTGCCAACAAAGACAATATTTTGTGTACTTTTACTGTTATGCTTGTAATCAAAATAAAATTGATGCTCTTTACAATCCAAATTCGAAAATTTCAATACAAGATGATGGCTAAAGAAATACATTTTCGATAAAAATAAAATTTGGCCATAAAATGCAGCTGTAACTCTGCGTATAAGTGCCCCGAAATACACGTTCGATTCACAATTATATTGCTGTGCATGTATTTATTGCATGTTATTTTGATTTCGTTGTTATTTTTGTTTTTATTTTGTGATTTTTTTTTGTTTTGTTGGTTTTGTTTCTTACGCAAATCCTTTCCAAGTATTGAGATTTGTCAGCATCATCTCAAGCGCTCATAAAACTTTTGCGTAAACATTTTTATTGCATTAGAGGACTCTCAAAAAAGAATAATACACTGAGAGAAATTTTGCGCAGTTACTAAATTTGATGTCCTTAGTAAATAAAGTAGGTTTAAATAGTCCATTGATTAAATTGAAGCTTGGATGTAAAAGAATTTTTGGATGGGAATAGAGTAGGTTAGAATATAATAAAATAAAATAAAACAAAATAAGATAACATAAAATAAAATAAAATAAAATAAAATAAAATAAAATAAAATAAAATAAAATAAAATAAAATAAAATAAAAAATAAAATAAAATAAAATAAAATAAAATAAAATAAAATAAAATAAAATAAAATAAAATAAAATAAAATAAAATAAAATAAAATAAAATAAAATAAAATAAAATAAAATAAAATAAAATAAAATAAAATAAAATAAAATAAAATAAAAAATAAAATAAAATAAAATAAAATAAAATAAAATAAAATAAAATAATTAACTTAATTTATTATAACTTATCTTTAATTAAACTTAGCTTTACTTAACTTAGATTAACTTATCCCAACTTAGTTTAACTTAACTTAACCTAACTTAACTTGACTTAACTTAACTAAACTTACCGTAGCTTAACTTGACTTAACTTTACTTAACTTAACTTTACGTAACTCAACTTAACTTAACATAACTTAACTTAGCTTAACTTAACTTAACTTAGCTTAGCTTAACTTAACTTAACTTAACTTACTTAACTTAACTTAACTTAACTTAACTTAACTTAATTTAACTTAACTTAACTTAACTTAACTTGGCTTAACTTAACCTATCTTAACTCAACCTTAACTTGTCATAACTTAACTAAATATAAATTCTTATTGCACATCAAAAATTACAGTGCATGCACTAATGTATAACGTGATTTTCTTTCTCTACTTATTTGCTAAATTTTGCTCCATCTCTCCTCTTGGCAGCACTTCTGTATCTGCTCCATAACTGTTTCACCGCTAACCTGTGCATATCAACGCGTATAACTGCGCCACCTTCACCGTCGTTGTTAGCATCAACAACTGCGTCATTTTGGCAATAATCTGCGTGGATTATGCCGGAATTGGAATATCGTATAAAATTTTCATACGTGATTTGATTCTCAAATTTGGTGTTCCGGCAAAACGTTTCTTTTTTCGCAACTGCGGACTTGAGTGCAGACATTTTTGCATTTTTCTCCAGCTAGCCAAATATTATATTACATTTTTTGCGCTCGTGTTTTTGTTGTTTTATTTTGTCGATAGCAAAATATCGATGTGCAGCTTTGTTGTTTTTGCTTTTTCACTACATGCCAATGCGGGCTTCGGCTCATTCCTTGATTGCTAGTGATTTCGGTTGCCTTTATGAAAGGTCGTAGGTTGCCACGTGTGCTGTCCGTTGGAGTGCCGGCTATGTAGTCTGTAGCTCAAACTCTCGCTTTTTACCTTTACTTGCTATTTTTTGTTTTCTTTCTCGCACTTGACTCGCATCACGGCTTTTAATATGATTAATGTGCGCTTGACGCGTTACGCTTTTCTTATTGTACTTTGCCTAACTTTCTGATTGTCTCCAGTAAAAGCACACACACACATGGACAGTCTTATGCTTTTACATACACAGACATGCATTTGCTTGTGGCTTTGTATTTGTTGCAAACAAAAATATTTGCACGTAACGTCAAAACCGCCAGCAACTTGGCCAACACAGCGGGCGGTCCAACCAAGCACGCACACATACATACACACACACGCGTACCAGTTTCATGCAGTGTTTGAGTTTTGCCATTCAGTTAATCGTTGCATATGCTAGGGCGCTGAAGTTCACACAAGCGAAATACGCGCAAACACACACACAAATTTATGTATGAGACTCATTTCATTCCCAACGCACACAATGTTGACTGCAGCGCAGCGCACTTTCTTGTTATTCTTGCTGTTGTCGCCAGCGCTGTCTATCGCGTTGCCTCGACTCATCTTCTCTACTGATTTGCGCTTTTGTTCTGCTTCTATGCATGAGTCTTGCGTTTATTCTAACGCGTGTTGTCATCGTTTTAAGTGGTGTAATTTACAAAAGGATTATACAAGCGTCCGGAAAGTCGGTGCGTTTGAAAATAGAAAAGCTGAGCCGCAGGTCTGGTGGTTAAAAAAATATATATCTTTATAAGTATATATATATATTTCACGTCACCGAAATCCCTTATGCTTTCCATATGGCAGACTTTATTACATCTCCCCACTCTCCACCCCATCTACCACTTGCCACGTGCTACGTGGCGAAATTACGGCTAATGCGTTTTCGCTTGGCGTCGTCTTCATAAAATTTCCTGCCAACCACTCGTCTGTGGGAGTCATCAACACAGCGGGTGTCTGCGCGCTGATTTAAGCAACTTTCTTTTTTGCTTTCCAACGCTTTTTCCACTTCTTTTCACAAGTGTAATCTTTGTGTCTTATTCAACTTCCCTTTCATTTGGCAGATTCTTTTTCTACTTCATCTTCTTCATGCACTAATCCGCGCCGCAGTCTATGGACTGTCATTTATGGACTTGTGTCTTGCGCCGCGTGTGTCAAAATAATGATTCCACTTCTTGTTGCAATTCTCATTTTTCACTTTTTTGCCTTTTGTCTCTTTGCTTTTGTTATTTCTTTTATATTACATGCGTGTGCCTCGAATATGAAATTAAATTTTACGCCTACACTAGCGCCGTGCATGAATTTGCATCTTTGTTGTATTTGTATTTGCATTTGTTTTTGTTGCTTAAGTTTTTTTCTGTCGTTGTTTGCTTAACGAGAAGTTAAAATGTACTTAACGCTGAGATTTGCTGTCAACATGGCTGTAATGGCGCATAATATGTGTGTGCTGGCGCTCATATTAATTGACAATTTCATTTTCATTTCCTTTAGCTGACGAAGTTAAGTAAATAAGAGATGAATTTGGGTATGAGTTAATAAAATTTGGAATCGTTTGGTTTTAAAATTATCAAAAAGTTCTGCATTTAAATGCAAACTGTAGCCTCTGACTTGGTACGTTTGGTATGGAATTATAGTATAATTTTGGCAGTTGGCCTGTATTTTTATAATTTTTATGTAATTTTGTGGTACTTAACAATAATTTTTATTCATTTTTGAACACAACAATTTGTTTTCATTATTTTCACTCAAATTATATTTCTATTTCTTTGCTGCGTTTTAAATGATTTCGGCTATTTTAAAAGTAATGGTTGCTTAGATCCTGTTAAAAGTCTGATAAATCTTCTTTTCAATTACTCCCACAAATAAGTTAGAAGGACTCATATTTTGAAATCTGGCTCAGGGTCAGCCTTTCGAGTACTCGTAGCTGTTTGAATGATAATATTCTTTATGTCAATGGCACTAAATATTGCAACAAAAATCGAATCTGCTCCGCAAAGTAAATTCTTAGGCTTCTTTGAATTCTTGCAAGCACTTTCTTCGACAGCCACAGTCAGTTTTTCAAATGTCTTAACCTTTGTTTTTTCAATCATATCTCTTGATTCTGATAAGAACTACACCACCACATTAGTTCTTATATTTGCTTTGTCTATAAAGAACTGACCTCTTAAAGAGATACCGATTTACATTCGCAAAGTATCGAACTGAAGTTTTAGATCACTAAATTTTATATAATAATTTGTTCCAATCTTGCGTGTTAACAGTATGCTTACCATATACTCTTCTTCAACCGTCGCAACTAGCTGAAGGCTCGGCATTCGCTAAGGTGAGGTTCTAGCATCTCATCATCTTCCGCTTAATCTCTGCATTCCGCCGAATATAGTTTACTTTTTTTAGGAAAAATGTGCGCCTAGAATGATACATGGCTGACGTTTGTTTAAAAGTGAAAGCTTTTTGGTGTATTCACCATCGACAAACTTTATCGAAGTACCTTTGTGGTATATCCGTGGTATGTTCTGTGCTTGGGGTCTTCCTCTAGCGGTCCTTGAAAAGGCTGAATGGTCCAGGCGGTTATGTGTTCTGCATTCCTGGCTGCCAAAAAACTTATCAGCCTTTTTGTTTACTTCTATGAAAGTCTAGTTATTGCCTGAGATTTTTATCAGGCGATAGAAAAACGGTGTTAGATTAATCAGGTATGCTTACGAGCCACGAATTAATCCCATGAAGAGTACTCATCCTGGAGGATTCCAGCTGTTGACGCGAGTTATAGCAGACTCAGTGGCCTCACTTATTATACTTATTCTCGTGCCTCGTACTGTGTGACCCCTGAATGCTTGATGCACTGTCATGAAAATGTCTTAAAAGTGCGCAAAAGGTTTTCGAGTATTTCCCTGGTGCATTGCTCTTCACATTACCTTAGCCTTCAGCCCCATTCTGCTGGCGTGTGCCGCCGCTAGGCGGTGAACAGTGAGTACTCTAATTATTTTTCTGCAGCTCTTCTGCCGTGTGTCAGTATGATTTTTTTTTATTACTGATCCATGGTTTTGCACATGACTTTTATAGTTTTACACACAGGGAGGTCAATCCACTGCGTTTTGATTTTTCTTGCATCGTTTTTGTCCAGATTGTGTTATAGTCAATGGATTGCTTTTCCATCTTTGATTACGTTTTCGGGAGACAATCGTAGACCACACTTTTAAATCGCGTCCACTAATTCATTGCCCTCGATGGCTTTCTGACCTGACAGCGGGTAGACGTGAAGTCGGTTATTTTTTGATACACTCTCCACTGTTTCTCTGATTTCCAAAACACGTCTGGCCTATATGCGAAACAAGGATAAAGCCTCGATTACTGCTTGGCTGTCCACTTAGATGTTGATACTGAGGTTGTCTGCTGATTGAGACTACCTCTTTTTCCCATTAGACCTAAAATATCTCTTCTTGAAATATACTGCTGTGGTTAGGCAGATTATAGAGCTGCCTTAGCACTAATCTGTATAGTTTATCCCCGCACCAAATCCGTCCTTCATTTTCGAGGCATCCACAGTATATAAATATTTAATATATTGCGCATAGTTGACATTTCTTCACGCCATATTTTTCTATATTTATTCCAAACCTTCTTTTCCAATTGAAAAGTGGAACCATGTAGTCGGTACTGTGAACTATGTATGTTCGAAAGCTCTGTCTGTATGTAAATTCCGCTATAGCCATTAATCGTTCGCTGCATTTGCCCCGCGGTTTTTAGCAAAGAGGTCTATAGGAGGCAGATCTAGCACGACTAAAAGTTACGTTTGCAGAGCTTCTTAAAGCATTCTTTATGAACAGCGCTGTAAGTCGCTGAATTCTCTTCATTGTCTCTCGATAGCTAGATTTCTGTAAGTCTGTCCACCACACTAATGTTCCGTAAAGCAGAATTTGTCTTACAATCGCTGTGTAGCATCAGTGCATGAGAGAGATAGAAAGCCCCCAGTTTTCGCCGAGCCTCTTCCTACATGTTAAAGGCATTACTGACTTTTCGTACTCTTACACATTGTACTTCCATAACTGTCTGCTGTCTAAGACTACCACAAGACATTCGGTGCGATCCTTCAGACCGAGTTGATCCCCATTTATCAGAGGGAGTCTCCATGGCGGGTTTTAAAGCTAATCACCATAAAGTTTGGTCTTTAGTGGAATCAAGCTGTAAATTTAATTAGGTCTGGGTGTTATAATTAGTAATAATATTCTTATAATATTCTTAGAAGCAAAATAATTTATAGATGAATAGCAAGAATTTCTGAAGTTTGATGCATTAATTGCTTTGGAGCAACATTTATTAAAATGCATTTTAAGGGTTTTCATAACCTGAACTGAATATTGAGTTTACTGTAAAGTTTGTAACACCCAAATGGAAACGTCACAAACTCCATAAAAATACATGTAAATTACACCATTGAAGTTCATCTACCTGTCTGTATATACAAGTATAGTACGCGAATTTTTCTGTCAGCTTTTAAGATATCAATCGTTTTCTCACTAAGAAGCAGCTCCTTTGTCGAAAGCACCGATCAAAATCAAATTAGGGCATTTTTGTATTTGTGAAGGATATTGTAGCTTCGATGTAACCTAAATTAACAAAATTTATTTTTTACAACAACAATAAAATTATAAAAAATTATTAAAAAACTATATTTTTTCGTTTTCGTTAATCTGCTTATCGCCCAGCTTTACTAATTGAGTCAATGCGAAACAAGTATTATGTCGTTATTCCCTTTTAATGAGCCCTTTGTAGCTTTTGTGTGGAGCCAGAAAAAAGGGAAATAACTAATTAAGTAATTAACGGGCTTAATGTGTATTACAGTTACATGGATTTTTATGCAAATAGCAAACTTTACTAACTTTGTGCGTACATACACCAATAAATGTATGTAAAGTTGTGGTTATGATATGTTTTCACAAGCTTGAGGTTTGCGCGTGGCTGCTGTGCTATAATCACAAAAGTTCGAAACGACTTTTTCTGAGATATATTTAAAAAAATATTATTTAACAGCTTTCAAAATCCGTTTGGTAATAATAAATCATGGTTAGAGCTTACCTCTAGTCTTTTTATACCCAGAAATCCACCAATCTCTGCTATCTGATCCGCATTTTCGCAGCAACCCGGCCGCAACCCGTCAGCACTCTGCTTTTGCCGCACATTTATTTCCCACTTTATTATAAGTATAATGCGTTCATAAATCGATTGTGCCGCGCAGCTGCTAATTACATATGCAAAATGGATTTGCATATTCCACCAAAGCAAACACATATGCGTATCCAAACACCAGTATACACACACACACACACACGCCACATACACATATGCCGGAAAATAGCCAAAACACATGTATTTACTGCTGCTTGGATATTTGTTTGCTTGTTTGTGTATTTTTCGTGCTTTGCCATTTTAAATTCATTTCTGCTTCGTTGGCTTTCGTTTACCTTTGCGTTCGCTTTGTTGCTATTTTGCTTTGCACTTAAATAAATTAAATTGTCAATGATTTGCAAACAACCGCAAAAAGTAAACAACTGCACCAACAAGCAAACAAATGTCCGATAAAAAAAAAATAGAAGAGCGAAAAAGTGAGTGAGCGCACACACACTCACGTTATTAATGCATGTGCATTGAACAAATGCTGGAATTAAAAAGCTAAAAACATATTTTTTTGCAACAACACGAATAAACAACCGGCAGTGTGTCGTCTGGCCGAGTGTTGGTGGCGATTGTGGCTTTGGCGATTTTTGCGGTGGTTAGGACTGTGACGAGTTGGAAAGTGTAGTGTTGCATTGAGATATTGAGGACGAGGACTGTAGTTTATAAGCGATAGGTATCTGCCAGATTGTTCAAAAGGTTTGTCGTTTGATAAGAAAAACACAATTTTAAGATTCAAAATGAACTGCCCTGATAAAAACGGACTTCTGCAAACCGGCTCTTTTTTAATTGTTTTGCATGCTTGCAGTTTGCTTTCTGCAACCCGAAATTCCTCTTAAAATACGGCTCACATTGCCTAATGAAATGTGTTGAGCCTCTACTAAATTTCTTTCAGCCAATCGACTATCTTCCAAAAACATGTCCTTTATTTTGGCTATGATTTCTGGTGTTGACGCGCTTTTTGGACGTCGTTCACGTGGATCGTCTTCAAGGCTTGTACGACCACGTTTAAACTTAGCAACCCATCTTTCTACTGTTCTAATTGTAGGTGAACAATAATTATACACTTTTAACATTCGTTCGTGAATTTTTTTTGGCGCTACACTTTCCAAAAATAAGAATTTTATCAGTGGATTCGGTGGAATAAAGATGCAGATTTCAGCTAGATGACAGTTGCTGAATAAGGCTTAATTTTGGTACCACTCGTGAGCATAATGGTCCCAATGATGACCTAAGCTCAGCCCTCTGGGGTTCATGCGCCAACCAAGCTGAACTTGATCGATCAATATCTCAATGTAGAAATATTGAAACTCGCTAAATGTCCAAAGCATGATACCTGATTGTGAGGGGTCTCAAATAAAATTAGGAGATCATTGGATTGGACAGTATTCAGTCGCAATACCTTCTACGGTGACGCGATGCTAAGAGCAAGTAGTTCAGTATGTTATTGTTATAACGACTTCCTGGGTACATTCTGTATAAGCGGGAGTTTAACTTGTTGAAATACCCAGAATGAAGTTGCGCAAGGGTCATTGCGGTTTCATGTGCCAACACGAGGTTTTGTTTTACTATGGAAGGTGCTTGGGTTCTAAATACAACATTTATATGTTGCGGAATTCTTTTTCTGTTCTCTCTGAAGAAACACCTGAGCAAAACCTACTTGGAGAGAAGTATATTATCCTCTTTAAGCGGTAGAATGTGGTATGAATATGTTCGTTAGGGGGTATCAGGAGATTTCAGATGACCTTTTGAATCCTTCTTTAGCTAGAAAAACCTTGGAACAGCACAAGATTTTGTTGTTAACCAGCGCTAACCAATCTTTCGGGAGATTCATAAATCCAACACCAGAGCGCAAAGGGACAGAGGAGCACCAATTAGTTGCCTCATATAGCAAACAGATTGGCTCTGCTGTTTTCAGCGATTCCGCTGTCAGCCAGCAAATTATGTTAGAACATAAGAAAAAAATCTTCTGATTTTGTTTGACGATGTAACAAATTTTCCACATGAGAATGCCAGAAGGCTTTACCAATCGATGAATATAACAGAATTTATTTTTCCGGGATCTTCTAAAATCTGTGTACCTTTGGGTTTAATCGAAAAAATTTTCATGTTGCTGTATAATATTTCAAAACTGTGTAATCTAATAGTGCTAAGACATGATTTGAAATACCAACATTACTTCGAGAGTGATATTTTTCAAAGAATAAACCATCCATTGATTACAAAGTAGTCTAACCGCTTCCAAAATAATATTAGCAAAAGCAACTCCAAACCTCACTTCAAACCAAAGCACATTTTTTTTGCACGTCGCCAGTGTAAAGCTAGATTTTACAGCCATATTGAATTCCCTGCCAGCAGCCGATTCAATATATCCTTGTAATTTCACATTACAAACACACGCACATGCGCACAAACCGAAAACATGCACATAAATCCATAAAAAGTAAACTCATAATCCAGTATGTGTGTGTGTGTGCTCACATTTTCACTGCCTTCTTCTTCTTTCGTTTGCTTAGTTATGCGTTTCGTTCTCCTCGCCACTTTGTTGCTGCTGATGCAGACATTTATCATATGCCTTTGCCTTTGTAAACATTTGTTTGTGCCAATAGTCAAATATCATAAAGTTATGTGGACAGACGGAAAGGCATACGGACCAAAACAAACAGAATTTACCATCGCCGAAGTCACAGACGAACGGCCAACCGACTCACACTCGCATTCAAAGCAAATCATTGCATTTCGTATCCTTTTTTTGCTGCTGTGTGAGAGCTCATTAGCATAAAACATGAATGTTTACTTTGTTATGTGCCCCCACCCTACCACACAGCCAACAGGCAGGCCCTGCAGCAATCATTTATGAGCATTTTTTTGTTTTTGCCATTTTTGTTTACTGATTTTTGATCAACTTTTTGTCACATTATCGCTTTATGCTCAAATTTGTGCGCTTTTAATTTGTAATAAAAAATTAAAGTTTATTGAAAGCGTTCGATGGACAAACGGAACTTTTTGTTTAATATCGCTGAGAGTTGAAATCGCTCACTTTGATACTTTTTTGGTAGATTGTATTTTAATAACCTCATATTTTAGGTTTGTAAAGTATCTTTTTTTAGATTTGTGAAATGCTAATTGTTTAGTAAATATTTTGATTATCAAATTTCTTTTGTATAAAAAATTCAGATCTAAGAAAATTTTATATGCTATCAATAATAAAAACATAAAGATCAAATTTTATCTAACCTCAAAATGTGCCTCGAGTGTAAATATGTCTATTTTAGCTTTACCTCATGATCAAATTTGACTCGGACTGGTCCATAAAAGATTCCTAGAATAGTGTAAAAGTTTCTATATTTGTGTGTAGCTTGATCTCCATATGTCAAATGAGTTTGGTAGCTGGTTGTTTACGACGTCCTTGACATCGGCATGCTCCGAAGTGGTTGTTTCAGTTCCAAAAACCGAGAAACCTCATTGTGAAGCCAATATGGCGAATACAGTGGCTGAGCCATAATTTTGGTTTCATGTTTGGCCACAAAGTCAGTCAAATCATTGTAGAATTTTACGGGGCAATTAACTGCTATGGTAAGAGTCTATCATTAACATTTGATATCAAAACATTACTTAAAATAAGTTGAGTTGATCTTCAAGAGATGTTCAAATCATGGGATGTCATTCTAAAGCCAACGCAACAATTTTTAAACACTATTTCTTTAACTTTCCCGATATTTTCGTCATTAACAGATGACTCGCAAGTTTTCTTTGACTTCACTTTCTGCCACACAAATCCTTTTTGACAAATTATACTCCTTAAGGGGCTATACCAGTGTGACACTTTCAGAATTTTTTTTTTACTTTTTCGATAGTTTATATATTCAAAAATGTCCTGTGAAATCGGCAAGGTCGTATCTTGACTAGTTTTTGAATGTCAGCGTTCTAAATGGCGACCGCTCAGAAGTGCAAACATATATGAGTGAAGCTTTAAACGCGTTTTTCTCGAAACGACATTTTTCAAAATTGCTGACATCATAACTCAACGGGAAGTTGACCGATGGACTTCAAATTATAACTGGGTATAGTTGAATACATTTTCTTTGCAATGGACTACGATCTTTTTGATTGGTTGAAAATTGTCAATTTGGCATTAAAAAAACGTCAGCTAATTTAGGAAAAAAACGATTTCTTTTTTAAAATTACGCCATTTTCTTAATTTTTGGTATTTTTTGGTATTTTTTAAAGATCGTAGTTCATTGTATAGAAAATATATTTAGGTTTAATAAACATTTTGAATTTTTTTGTTCCAGCTACTCATTCAACCGGAATCATGCCAGCAGTTGAAGCACTTTTTTTCGGTCCTTCCGCAGACAGCACATAACTCCAATATTTTTCAATATTTTTGTAAAAAATTTTAATATAGCTAAAAATATACTTTATTACGTCCATAGAACGTTGAAACATTCAATCTAGTACTTTCTTTAAAAAAAAATCACGAAAATTGCCTAAATTTTCATGCGTCACACTGGTATAGCGTCTTAAAATACTTCTCCAACATTTTCAACGATTTTATAGCCATCATGGCTCATTGGAAATACAAAATTTTAAGAAAATATAACACTTATAATTGAAATCTTTGGGATTTGTATAGAAAGATGACTTATCATCTATTTGTAGGCATTTTCAAATTATTTTTATGTGTCTACATTATTAAAAAATATTTCAAAAATAATGAAAGCTTGGTGACCGCCATTCGCAAATTGCAAATTTAAAGATTAATTGAAATGGCGGCAAGTTTTAATATAGTGTAAAGTTTGGGTCACCGTGTATTAGTACACGATGAAAATTTTGAATCAATCTGAAGTATAGTTTTACTTATCTCACTATAAAAGCTGATAAGTCTATTCATATACTGAGTTTGCCCGTTTTCAAAAAGTAATAACTTGTTGTTGGTTACTATAGCTTTGAAAGCAGCTCTTCCTCCTGAAACTTTACCTAAGGTTAGGTTTAAAGGTCGATACTAACATTAGTTCCACTAGAACGGCTTAGCACGCCGATCAAAAGTTGTGAGAGTCAATTCAACAGTGTTTCATTAGCCTATTACAAATTTGCCAGTTTTCGTTATGTCTTCTGGTTGGTCAAAGGTAATTTATTTTTAAACTTATCACACTACTTATTACCCAATTCTACCCCGACGATTGTGGTAAGATGAACTTTGCTAAGATCAGATCGTCGACCAGCTAAGCGCACATGAAATCCATTTTTTCAGTGCTAGAAAGCAGTCATTTCATTTATTATTTATTACTAAACCAATAGTTTATTTTTAACTAAATTCAATGTAATTTTTAATAACATAAATAACGTTCAAATAAAAACTTAAAAATAATTTAAACGTGCTCACTTCTCTCATTTCTAAACAATATCGCTAACACCATAACCCCTTTCCATTAAATACGAAAAACGCTAATTGTTTACTTATCATTTACTTACTGCTCCATTATCAACCTAAAATAATAATGCTAATGCCATATATAATACTTTTTATTATTATTTACATGTTTTTCGATATTTTATTTTTTGTCGACTTCCTCTATTATTTAATTAAACAAGTGCAAAATATCATTTACAGAGTATTTGTTCTGTGCATTTACGGAATGCATAAATATACAATAATTCAGGCGCAAATGACAAAAACAAAGACAAACGAAAAAATAATAATAATTGCGACACTGTGATTAACAACATTTTTATGCTAATTCCGGTTATAAAATAGCAAAATGTTAAAAAAATAATGCTTAAAATTACACACAAACATACACATTTAAAAGGGTTGAATAGTATCATTTAAAATTGCACTTAAATTGGAAATATTATTAATATTTGATATTTTGTCTATATTTTGGTGTAATATTGCTAAAAGTCTTCGATTTAAAATTGTGAAATAGTCAAAAGGATTATTAAATTTCTTTCATTATACAATATGATAGTACTTAGTTTAAATAGATGAAAAAGTTTTAAATTTATTAAAATAGAGGATGGCGTATATTGCATATATTAACTTCTTCATATTTTTGTAATCTATAAATTTTTTTGATCAAAATTTTCCAATACATTTTTCTGAGAAAAATCCAGACACTAATAATAATGACAAAGAGTTTACATTGTAAAAAATATATGTATTTCTTAGCATATCTTAGGGCATAATAGATTTAGTTAGGTTCAATGGTCCCTAGATCGAAGTAAAACTACCATATGCAGTTTTTGTCACCAAAGCGCCTTTAGACCAACACAAATTTGATTAGACGTTTAATTTCTATTTCCAACAATTCGGTGGGATATCTGAAAGTGTGAGCACTCAAGTGTATGGTATGATCTAGCAAATGCGAGACAATCAAGAAAGAAGTGTTGAAATGTTTCTTTCTCATCTTCGTACATACAACTTCTGCAGCTGGTTACTGTTAATATTCTCAACTTTACAGATTAGACACAAGATCTCACTGGATTTATCTAAGGCCAAAATAATCTTGCTAAAGTGTTTGAACTGAGGTAGTCCAGCGATGACTAAACTCCCGCGAAGGCCATCTATAAAGTAGTAGACCATCCGATGGCCGTTCTGATAGTAACTCTCGCGGCCATACACCTTATGACGATATTTATGGTGACTATATGCAAATTGGCATTCAATTTTATGGTGGGTAAGGAACTTAGCTTATCGCACATGCGGTTGAGTGTTGCTCCATGAACGCTCGCGAGCTTCCTTGTAAGTATTGCTCTTTCTAGTGCCCTCACCCAAGCAAAGAACCAATAGAACATAATGTGCTTGACTATGATGTCGTAGGACGAGAGAAGTACTTTTGGTAAGAGACTACACCTTTTGTCAATATCTCATCTGCACTATTGCAAGGCATTTAATGACTTCCTTGCCCTCCTCTCGATATTTTATTTCCATGAAAGAGGGATCTTGTATGTCAGGTTTATTTGGGTTAATGATGAGGCCACTTCCAGCCAGCCACTAAAATACGACGTGGGATATCCTTGCGTCAATAGAAACTCGGTCCATCAGAAATTTCCTTCGACCTTAAGTGTTTTTCTAGTACCAGGCGTCCACGATACACAAGTTTTTTTGTTGACGACCAAGATCCAGAAAGGCACAATACTACTACATAATTTTCTGACAAATTTATTTAATCATAATCTCTAGTCTAAAAAGTACTATAAACTGACAAAAGTAATCTAAACTTTTATACACACTTTTAATTTTTTTCGAAGCTTCTGTTTTTATTTCTGAATAGCATCTTGATAATATCCGAAAAGTAAAGGAATTCCTTTATTTTAAGACCTATATTCTTTGGTTAGATATCGACTTCTAAGAAGTAACCATTCATAGAGCAAGTCTAACCTATACCACAAGCTCAATACTCTGCCGTCTATCGAACTCTCTCTCTCTTTCTTCGACACTCTTTTGCTTCATCTCTTCGTCTTATCTTCTTCTATTATCTCTTCCGCTCTTCTCCTTTGTGTGACTTATATTGTATAATTATTTTTATAATATTTCTTTAGAGTTGTGAATATATCTTAAGTAAAGTTTATGTTAATAATGAATGATTTAGAACTTCTCGAAGACTCTGTTAGATAATTTACTAAATATTTTGTGAGTGCGAGGATACTATAGTAAGAATATTCTCATTTTGAAATATTTAGTGATCTGCCCTCACATAAAAGGTAGATGTCTTTAAGATAATATTAAAAAATGAAACTGAAAATAAATTAAAATTAAAGCAAAAATTATAAAAATGTTTATAGACACACAATAATAATGACCAACACTAGTAACAACAACAACAGTTGCATACAATGCATTTGTTTCCAACTAATTTTCAAAAGCGCACTTGAAAAGCCCAAACCACACCGGGAAAAAAGCAAAAAATGTGGCAGACAAAACAGCAATCACAAAAAACGAAACAAAAAAATATCACAGAAACCCAAATCGTGGTATTCTAAAAAAGTTTAACACAAAATATTGCAACAAAATGGAAATACAGTTATAAGCGAAGAATGGAGAAAATTATCATACCTAAACAGTCGAGGCACTTGCTTGTTGAAATTTTGCTAATAGAGACTTGACTTGAGTGCATACAATGGCGAGCATATGACTATCTGTGTGTTTGTGTTATTGTTTTGTCGCTTTGCTTTCGTTAATTTTACACACACACAGACACACATGCAAACCTGCCGTCACCAGCAGCATGAAATTGTTTTGGGCAAAGTGCCCAAAAAGTCTAACCATACATACTTACGTAGTACAAAAGGAGAGTGCGGTGAGCGCATAAAGAAGCAGCGACCGAAAACCACTAGCCATTACCGTCAAGCCGGCTACCGACCAACTATTCAGCTAACCAAAACGGTCAACCAACCAAAAGACCAAACCATACAAATACAAATTAGTGTAATAAAACGTTTCATAAAATTTTTCGGTTAACAAATACCCATACATTTATTTGTATGTGTGCGTGTATGTGTCAATCCTGGGTACATGGAGAGAAACTATGAAAATATTTTAATTTTTACTTTTTGTGTGTCTTTGGTGGTAGTGTTCCTTGATATGCAGCAGAAACATTCTTTACAGTACTTATTTTGACTGCTCCGAATGAAATTAGCTTTTCGTAGCCTATTTTGTAGTCCACTCCTCGAAAGGAATAATTGGTTTTGGTTAGTTTCTTTAAGTTTTCCAAGTTTACCGCTTGCGTTGTCTTCTGAGATTAAACGCTCTAGATTTCAGTAGGCGTTCGAGGCGGATTCGCTATATTTCTTCAGCATTATTTTCGTTGGAGGCGAAATATTTTATTAGATTATTTAACTTTTCCTTAGTTCTTCTGGATAATCTAGTTCATTAGTTTGATTTTCTCAGTTTTATATTAAAGGAAGAACTCTCAAATCGTACCAAATTTGAAAACAGTTATATTTTTCTGGTGGAATGAGGAAGAAGGTAAGCTGCTTTGAGGAAGCTTCTTGGTTTAAAGTGTATTGAGTTCAGAAAGAATGAAGAGAAAATGATTTTTTGGACCTAAATATTAGTATACTATATATCACTTTTTTGCAGGGATTTCTTAGTTCTCTGAAAATTTGCAGGATCACAAATGTTCCGAGTAATACAACACTATTTTGGAGGTGTTTTAAAATTATATATTGGGGAAGACCTGACGCTTAGTATACGTACCAGCCAAATTCCTATAGCTTAAGCCAGCTTCTTCGAATATTTAAGTAGGCCATCGCAAAATCTGAACAGAAAAGGCGGACGAGAAATATTGTTTTGAGCATCCACTTCAAAAATCTGTAAAGATTTGTCTTAAGCTTCTGGCACCTCAACTTTTTACACACAGTGTAGCCTGTGTGTTTCTACCTGAGAAATTAAATAAGCACTTGCTTCCTGGTTTGATCCCTGTTCGATTTGGTAAACCCGATAACTGGACAATCTTTTATGAGTGAAACGAGTTGAAACGATCTGTATAAGTCACTGATCTTTCTTTAGTACTTAGATTATTTTATATGGCAAAGCGTGACTACCTCTTCCGCTACTGTGTCTTTTCCTCCCTTATAGAAGTAGAATCAGTTATAGACCTAAAGAGATATAAATTAATGGAACTTGGAACACATTATATAATAAAGGATTTTGCCCATTGTGCTCCCAGAAAGGTTAGTCTCTGAACAAAGTTGGAATTTCAATAATTTAGAATTCCTGGAAGAGTCTAGAGACTAAACTTTCTCAGAGCGCAATGGATCTAATGATTTCCTAAGTGTGACCGCTTGCGATCCGGGGCTCATGCGCCTCCCTTTTAACCCAACTTCTCTTTATAAGTGGGGCTTTAACCTTCTTCCATTAATTATTTATAAAGGGTGCTTCATTTTGAGGTTCCCTTACACACTTAGAAAAAAACATAAACTTTAAACTTAATGGAAATGTCTACTATCATTCGAAAAAAATTCCTTTGACATTTATTTTTTGAAAATTTTTTCTTTCAAATATTGGTCGCGGCTACGACTCACATGGTCTATCCGTTGAGTCCAATTACAACAAATTTGAAACATTTACTTTTCTCACTGTACAAATAAATACAATTGTTCGCTGGCGAACAACGGTAAAGTTCAAACTCACCACAGGCAAATAGACGGAACGAGAGACAGACAGACAACAGGCCATACAGGTTCGGTGATAGTTTTCATTGTGTCCTTATGCCTGTGCGGTGGACCCTATGCACATTTTATGTCGGCTTAATAGTTTTGTTTTCCCTGTGGTTGCCAAATGGAAAGAGCGACTGATGGCCAAAAATAAAGAACATCACGGCGAAGCACTTGCCTACAAACGCATGTGGAGGGTTGTTAGTGGAGACACAAGCATGCTTCTGTGTATGTGTGTATACCCCTGCAAGTGGATAGAGTCTCAACCATTTGAGTAGCGGTAATGATGGAGCGCTTAATTTCTAAATATTTCTATAAAATACCATGAAATACATTTGTAGCACTTGTATGGTAAATATATATACACGTATGTGTGTCTGTGTGTGTAAAAATTACAAGTGGTTTGATGGAGCCGGAAGTTAAACGGTAATTTATCGCAATGGCGACAACGACGAAGATGAGGGTATTAGTTTGCGCTAAGAATATACGAGTATATATACTATACATGTGTACTATATACATAAGTGTGTAAGGGGGTTAGCGTCGGAGGGCATAATTTGATAGTTGTGGTCGCCGTTCACAGCACGACTTTGGCGTGAGTGCGTTAAACGTTGCAAGTGAAGCGGCGAAGTAGCAAAGCAACTTGAGGGAAGAAATGAAATTAAATGAAATGAAATTCAAGCAATGGAAAACGCTTTGTTGCCACAATTGATGCTTAGTTCGTTAGGACGCTAGTTGACTGCCATCCTCATCACCACCGCCACCAGGGAACACCAATGCTGCCTAAACCGCTTGAATGTGAAATTGTAACAGCCATAAACAAAAATGTCACTTAAATTATATTATCCGGCGAGGTGATGGTGTGAGTGTTTTAGCGTCGTTGACGCCGGGTCTGGCTTCGGGTCGCGGCACTCATGGAGTGTATGTGGTTTTGGCGGTCAAAATGTCGCACATGAAGGCGCAGCAGACTACAGTTGTCGCGCTTGTCAGCTGATTTACTTTTTGTGCTTGCTGCGCTTGTCTCCGTGCTTTGCGTGAACCATGGCGTATACTTAACACGGCGATTCTTTCATTTGCTGGCGCTTGTACGCTTACATAGCCACTATCTCGCAAAGCATTTGGCAGCCTTCAGCGCTTCACAGTGGCAATGTTGATGGCGTCACAGCACTAGCGTGGACTATGTTGACTCCGGCGTCGACATGTCACGCTGCGTTGATCACAGCGTTGATTGCTCTGCTGCGGTGGCTGCCTGCCAACCAGCCGGGACAGACAGACCCCCAGCTTAGAGCTCGTATGAGTGCGGATTATTTATGAGATTAAGGAATGCGTTGCTATTTTTTCTGCTTTGGTTTGAAGAGGGTCTTAACGGTTTATTTTGAGAGCGCAATTTTGGCGGGGGTCTTAGTTTGTGGTTTTATGGTTACTTATCTTCTAAGTTTTTCTTTCGAACATTTTGGGTTTTATATGAACTATTTTAGATTTAGTATGGTTCTATTTATACTTTAGTAATTAAATAAATGGCTTTTGTCATATCTGTAAAACCGTTTATAGCTAGTTTAAAATTAGGTCCCGTTGCTTGTGAGTTTAGTTTTCCACTCAAGAATATCTCATGAATAACTTTATTCTATTTTTATCACTAAAAATCATAAAGAGGATATTTTTAGGCAATCCCGAAAAATTTTCGGGATTCCGAAATTTCCCGAAAGTTTATATTGGCCAGTTTTCAGTTCTTGTATATCGTAAATTGTGTATATCTTACGAATGTGTTCGATTAATTTATTACTTAATAGGCTTTAAAAAAATTCGCGATAAAAACTTTCAGGATTGCTGGAAGAAATATTCTTTACTTTTTCAAGCAATCTCGTAAATTTTAGGCAACGAAATTTTTCTAAAGCTTTATTAAAAAAATAGAAATAATATTTCTAGGCAGTCCCAAAAATTTTTCGGGATCCATAAATTTCCATAAAATTTATTAGCAATTTTTGGCTTCTTGTATATCGTACATTTTTTCTTATGAATGCGTTTGATTTATTTAAAAAAAATTCGGGATCCCGAAAAAATTTCGGGATTGCTTAAAAAACCTCTTTAGTGATTTTTAATAAACTTGCTAAATTAACAATATTTTTTCCAGTAATCCCGTAAATTTTCCGGGATCGAAATTTTTTTTGAAGCTTTTCATTGATTAAATGCACTTAAAATTTAACTCAACAGTATTACTCACAGAAAAATTTTAGGTTAAATTCTCTTAATTCTATCTTATTACAACTAAAGACTGGATTTTTGGATTCTTTTTTTTAACTAAATTAAGTATTTGTTAAGCAGCAGGATCTTCATGAACGAAACAAAAATGAAATTTGTCCTATGAACAGTACTGAATATGCCACGAGCCTTTCGACATTAGCTGGTTCTTGTCATTTTTCTCAAGCAAACCGAAAAGCCAAAATACCAAGGAAAACCGCAACCAAAATTTAAAAAAAAGCAAATAAATTAGGAAAGTGAAAATGAGACTTTTATAAAAAGAGTGTGAGCACTTGCCAGCCTCACTCAACGAAGCGCAAAATTTCTGATTTCAGCCATTTAACTGTTGACTGGCATAAAATGACACTAGCACATTTGAAAAATCAGTTAAGTACTTAAGTAGTCAAGCAGCCATGCCATCGCCACTGCCATTCCACCTTTTGGTGCTTGTGATTGTCAAAGGTGGAGCCAGCCGCTCAGCCAAGCCAGACGACTGAATATTTTATTAGCAAAATGAAAGCGAAGCAAGAAGAACAACCACAACAACAAGCAACGAACAGTTGACAGCAACAGCAGACAACACAAGAATAAGTGCAACAAGCTGTGAACCAACGAAGCAACAGTCATTTTGCGCTCTCCACACACACACACACTCAGACTCTGCAAGGAGCTTACGACCATTTCCAGACATTCAACATTCAGCATGCCGAGTTCATTGCTGAGCTGCCTGCTGCTGCTGCTCTGGCTGGCTGTTGCTGCTGAGTTAAGAATACAACAATAAGCAGATTTGAGGTAAACAACACCGACTGAGCTGACCAAAGCGCAGCACGAAAACAATCGAACAAACAAACAGCAGCAGCTGTTGTTGTTGTAATTAAGCAGACAAGTGTTGTAGTATGTCGTAGAAATGCCGAAATGTTTGCAGCACTGAAATGCAGAAATGCAAAATTCTACTGAATTGTCATGAAAATTTGTTGTTATAAATTATTTTATTTTGTTTTGTATTTTTTGTTTTTTTTTTGCACATTTGTCTGTGTGTGTTTGGTCATTGTCGCTGGCTAGACGGGAAACAACGATTTTGCATACCGGCGAATTGTCCAAGCAATGATGTTACCTGCAAATCTATGCCAGCTACCTAGTGTGTAGGTGTGCATGTGTGTGTTTATGAAAACGGACTTACCGGAAGTTATGGTAATTTTAGTAGAAGTGGTTGTTGGTTCAAGCCTTTGCTATGTTCGGCGTTTGATTTTTAGTTCCAAAGTGTATTTTATTCAACTTTAAAGTACATGGTGACAAAATTTTTAGTAAATAAAACGCAAAATATTCAATTACTGATCAATATTTTTTTATCGCTTTCAAAGTTTTCCCCCCAGATGTAATACACTTGAGCCTACGATTTTTCAATCTCTCAAAACGCTTTTCAGAAGCACTTTTTGGGATGGCCTGCAGCTCCTTCAGCGAATTGTGAGTCATTAGTCATCTCTTCGATCGACTAAAAACGGATTCCTCTCTGATGATTGTTGACTTGTCTGCATCTCAAACTCATAAACCCATGGCTTGTCTGCAGTTATACTAGATCAAACATGTCCAAAGAAACTTGTTGACGGTAATCTTTTTGAAATAAATTCAGCTTTATCGGGACGAGTCGAACAAGAAGAAGTGTTTTATGAACAAAATATCCACCAAAATTATTCGAACGGACTTGTGAGAGATGTCGAGGTCCGTTGTCATCTCTCTAACACTTGCCTGACAATTATCAAGCACCAAACCCGTCCCTTTTTAATTTTCATCAGTTGTATATATAGGTCGAAGATCGCCCAGAACGAGGCATGTCCTCACCGTCTTTGAAGGCTTTGAATCACTTATAGACTTGTGTTTTTGATAAAACTGAATCACCGTAAGCCTTATCTCTCTAAAAAACTATACATAAATAGCGCAATTTGGTTGAGTTTTAGATAAAAGCATATTTGAAGTTTACTTAAAATCGGGACTTCTCTTATGACTACCCATCACTAGGGATGTCTATCGTAGGATTTTACTCAAAATATGAGCTGTAGTGACTTGTTCTGATATGTTGTGATGTTACTACATACAGTTTTTTATATCGTACATATTTTTGTGCTCGTTCTTCTCAATGAAGTGGCTTACTCAGGTATCATTTATAATGTAATGATATTTGTTTTGAATTGGTATGATATTAAGTGACATGATTTGTTACTATTTGATGTAATTTTTTTGGAAGTAATGCAATGTGGTATGTTACGATGTGATATTTTCGTCATGATATGATGTGAATTTTCAGAATTAATGTGATATGATTAGATTTGTCGTAATTTACTATTAATTATGAAATAAAGTCAAATTATTAGTTTTTTTTTGTATTTATTGGGACGTCACAAAGTGATACGATATTGTATAATTTGTTTAAAGATATGAGTGATGTGATATTAATTGATGAAGGGACCTGTTGTGATTTCATATGACCACTTGATCATGTGAGTATTGTGTGACGTAATTTGTTATGTGATGCGAATTTTTATGTAAAATAATTTGACTTAGAATGCTTACATCCATTGTTGTCAAATTGAAAGTGATATGCAAGTGATGCAAGTTTTTTATGTGATGTAATTTGAAGTGGCGTGATAAAAAGTGAGAATAGTTTTCATCTTACTAATATTCTTATATATGTAGTGTTAAGTGATGATTATGTCATGATTTGACTTGATAGGTGAAATACTCTCATTTTTTTATTATGTTGATGAGTGATATGATTGCTGATATCTGATATGATATCATATAAATCGTTTGATCGGTATGATGAAAGGTTTGATAAGTTTTTTGATTAAGTGGAAGTGTTATTTGATGTAATATTTCTGATGTGATGTGACGCTAGTTGTGATTTGTGATGATGATTTTGTTTAGTATGATATTAAGGGGGGGGATTTGATTTCTTGGATTTATTGTAGAGTGATGCTAAAAGTGAGAATATTTTTTATCTAATATTCATTGAGATAGTGTGATTTCACATGGTTATTAGTACATATGTTGTTATAATTTTATCGAAATGTTGTGATGTGATCAGTAATGTAATCGCTTTGCTATAACGTCGTGAAGTGGAATGATATGATCTGACTGGTTTCAGTGATAAAAAGAGATTTTATTTGGATGTTTTTACATATTTTTATGAGATTCTGATGATGGAAACTTTATGTGACACGATTTGATGTGTGATGTGACATCACACGATTATTTCTATGTGATGTGACTTGTTTTGATATAGTTTCGATAATGTGTCGTGATGTAAAATCGATGAATGTGGTCAATTAGTCTTTATCGATTTAATGTTGCTGTTGTTGTAGCGACAGAAAACATTCCCAAAGTAATTTCGAGGCATACTACCGAGTTGGCAGTCCTTGGCCGGATAAAAATCCAGGTCCCTTCGGGTTACTAAGACCCGACTGTCGAGGAAACAGATTTATTTAATATCCCAATTATTGGTTGAACGTTCTTAAACGCATTCGAGTTCCGAATATACCACTTTTAAAGTTTTGTTTGACTATTAGGGGAGAACGATAGATACAAGAGTCAAAAATAATTAATTCTTTTTTTCTACCTGATTAGTTTTATAGTCAAGCCTAATATCTCTATCGCAAGACCTATATCATCCTTACTCTATTAAAATCATAAATATTTTATCATATTTCAACTCTTATAATTCTTCTCAATACTTAACATGCTTGCCAATGAAATTGGCTCCTATGAAGTGAGGTTATGACATTTAGACGTTATTTTATACTAATTGCTTTAAGCATAAAAGCATAAAATCATTTGATGATCTGACTTTATATATCTGAGAGCCGTTGTCGGTGTTCTGTTTGAAAACCCAAAAATTTATCTTTGAAAGTATGCGGAAAAGTCATCTCACTTTTTTGAATACTTATAAACAGAATTTCCCTTGAAAACATATGCTCGAAAAATCCAAAATGTCCCCCATGATTTCACCACTCATTTCACATACACAACCCTAGCAAAGGAAAGTCAAAGTTTTGCCGCTTCCCAGCTGCCTCCCAGCCGCCACTCAAACATAATTCCAAAAGTTAAGTGCAAACAAAATGAGCCACCATTTTCCATTGTTGACTTTGCATGATTTTAATTTAAATTGACAGCGCAAAGACAGTTAAGCACTTGTGAAAACATTTTAATATCTCGTAAACCTCAAGAGACCAAAAACAAATGGCAATGGCGGCGTCAATGGCAGTGGCAGTGACGGTGGCGGCGACGTCAATAAAAACCCAAAAGAAAACATAAACAAATGCGAAAATACACAAAATAAGCGCATACGAAAATATGCAAGGTAAATATGAGCAGAAAAGCCGTACGCACACATACACACACAACCAAATGCACACACAAATACACTCGAAGCAGGCGGCTGCAAGTCAGACAACAATGAGGCAAGCACCGCTGGTTGTGAGCCAATAGATGGCCAAATCATTTTTAAGCCAACAAATTGCGCAGGTGTGCGTGAATGAGTGCGTGGCGGTACTTTGTATGAGTGTGAGTGAGTGTTTTTGCAGTTGAGCAAATATTTGCTTTAAAATTTTTATATTTTTGTTTGGGGTTTTCTTTGTTTATTTGCCGACGAGCATTGCTCCGAAATTACGAACAATTTGCATAAAGTGAAAACAAGCATTTTAATTTCAACAAAAATATGCACAGTCAAGGCCACAGCAAAGCGAAGCGGTAAAGCCGAAGCGGGGTGGAGGGAAGAGCAAGCAAATGCATACACAGCAAACCCCCAAACACCAACTAACGCAACTAAAGCAAAGCGGTGAAGCGGTGAGTGCGATAGTAAGCAGCGAAAGTCAGTCAGCTCCCAGGAGGCACACGCACTTACCGGAAAGCAGCGCCCGGCTACACAACTAACCAATGGTGCAGTAAAACCACTTGCAACCACACCACATTGGCAGTGGCAGTCGCTTTCTCGAGGTAAAAGTGTAAGTGATACTGGCGCAGCTGCCGACTAGTCGGTTGGGGTGAGGGAAAGCCAGTCGGAAAGCGAAAAGCGCAACATAAACGCAAAACAGTCCAATTTAATTTGAGCTCCCAGAAGGGTTTGTGAAATGTAAATGCCAAGTGCGGTCCACAACCACAACAGCAAAATAACAAAGAGCGAACAAGGCCGGCTCTAGCAAAAGTTGCTACTTAGACAAATGCTTGGAAGCCATTAACGAGTAGAGTGTTGGAAATAACTGAGGCACAGCAAAAGGGAAATGGAATTTTAAGCATCAAATAAAATTATGGAAGAACTGAAGAAGAGTTATCACCATCGAATTCTAGAATATTTGAATATTTTAATTCTACCTTTCTGGTAGAAACTCGAAGATGTTCGACGAAATTTTTCATTATGTCTCTTATTTGAGCGATTTTTATAATTTTCAATATTTAGAAGTACTTTTGGCTTTAAAATAAAAACTCTAACTGGGACCTCCAAGAATACCTTCTATCTTCTAAGAAACTGGCTTAACTGCAACTCGGTTGGATTCGTTTCCAAGCAGGGACTTCCATCCGACAACTTAAGTGAGAGCTATTTTTGAAATGTCTAAAGCAGCTACGCCCGATCCTATCTCGTATATCCGGGCAGATTGTTGTTTTAACGGGTACCTAATACCTGTTTGGATGGTAAGGACTAAATAAGATGTCGTCGATGTCCTCCAACGGTAGGCCCAGGAAACGTGCTGTTTCGACGGGGTCAGACCAAAGCGAGAAGGGTGTCAGATGAGTACGGTTAGCAGGGCATGCAAAAAAGTGGCCAGTGCTATGCGCAGACTTATTGCACGCTGGACGTATATTATATATATCGGGGTCTATTCTGGATAAGTAAGAGTTTAACCTGCTACAGTATCCAGAACGAAGCCGCGCAAGGGTCATTATTGTTTATAGCAGAAACTCGAGTTCCTTGTCTGCAATGGGTAGTTGTTTGACTCCAGTGGGACAGGTCTAAAGGGTCGGTACCAGTCCAAACAGTTGAAGCAGGTAGCTCGAGTTTTTGTGATTGCTGTTATTGTAAAAATCAAAAAACTTGTTAATAAATAGATTTTGGTTAGAAGTTTTGGAGTGAGCATCGCGGAATCGAGTTTGGGCCTGTTGCTGTTATAACAGCCTTTGACTTTTGAGTTTCTAAAAACATATATACATTTTTCGGAAGATTTTTTTGTCACTTATTCCATCGTTTCTGATATTATACAGTTAGGGAAGACTTTTATGGTTGCTAAGTTTCGCTGATACCTTCGAAGGAGTTTTCTGGACAAATAAATATTTAATAATACTTCCAACAACACATGAAAATCAAGCTCATAAAAAAAACCTGCCCGACAACTCATCAGCATCCAATATCCTCCAGCGAATGCCATAAAATGTTGAAACATTTAAAGAGAAATATTTTATTCCGCCACGCAGGGAGGTAAAGTGCTCAAAGTGCTGTGGCAGATATTTAAAATTTGTGATTTTTACAGCGCCACAGCCACTTAAAACAAAAGCGAAACCGTCGCAAAACCCATCGGAAAAGCCGGCGGGCAAAATGTTTTAACAGCGCAGTTCGCCGCAGGTACACTCACCAATTTCACTCGCCAACTTCACACGCCAGAGACACAAGTTTTTACTGCGCTCCCCGCCTCCTTGCTAAACTACCCACTTAACGGCATTAATTGTCCCATGTGCTGCTCACTTTCAATTTCGGCTGTGTATTCTTCTCCTCTCACTTATATAAATATATAAAAAGGACTCGAACCGAAAGCATCCCGCGTCGACTTGTATTTTCTAATTAAACAAGTAAAACTGTTTTGGGACCAGCACGGTTTCTTCTTTTCCTTCTTCGACTTTACTAATCGTTTCTGTGCCGTTGGTTGCAGATTTTTATTTATTTGTTTAATGTGTAAATACCCAAAAGAAAGTGCTGTTGGTATTTGCTTTTCGAATGTCGAAAGTTAGAAATTAAAAAAAATATATTTTTTTTGTTCGTTTATTGGTAAGATTCGGATTTTGGACGTTTTGGATTGTTAGGTGGGGTGTGAGAATTTGATTGTGAGAAAGATGGTACAATGCGTGATTAAATACATATATTACTGAAAGTCATTTAGATAATTGTTGGTTGATTATTTATAACATTAAAAAAATCGACTTCGCTTGATTCTCAGAGAACGTTAAATTAACCTAAGAAATTTTCGGATTATTAAAGCTTTGAATTCCTTTTTGGAAAGCGTTAAGTTATGTAGATAACAAGTTACGTTAGGTTAAGTTAATCTGGTAGGCCAATAAGCCACACATAGACAAGTTTTTGTCCTTTGTTTCTGGCAACACTCTCCACTGCTGTCCTGTTTCCCAAGACACTTCTGGCCGATTCGCGATACGAGGTTACTGCTTTGATTGCTGCTTGGCTGTCCACGAAGATTTAGAAAAAGAAATCCCCTGCAGGTGCATTAGAAGCCAGCTCTGCGGCTTTGTCAATAGCAAAGACCTCAGCTTGAAATATACTGCAGTGGTCCGGCACCAATTCTAGTGATAGCGGTCCTACGGTGCCTTTCCTTGCTAGCTCATCAGCTTTGCAATTTCCTGCGATTCCGCAATGATCCGGAACCCAATCCAGTCTTATCACAAAGACACTGGATGTTATTAATATATAGGTTAATGAGTTCAAGGCTAGTACCGCCGCTCTGCTATCTGAGTGGATTGTCACTTCTCTGTAGGAGCCTGTAATCTGGAGCAGTAAATCTACTGCTTTCCTTAATGGATGCAACCTCGGCCTGTAAGACAATGCAATAGTCATGAAGTCTGAAGCTGGAGTTGACAGAGAGCTCTTGACAGTAAACCCTTCCACCATCCTTCCCCCAGAGCTTTGACCCATCCACAAAGAAGGTTACCCCTCTCCGCCAGCGGCTTCTACCCACCCACCACTCGATCGCTGGTATATGGGTAGAAAAGGAGCCGCCAGAGTTCGGTTTAGTGACTCCATGATCCAAGTAAACCAATGCACATAAGCACACTATATATTTTTGTGAAGTTGTCAAATCGCCAAAAGGTTTTTAGTTAGTAATATTTATTAAGCATAAGAATTTTTGTTGTAATGAAGTGAACAGCTTATTATGCTTGTCCCAAATAATTGAAGTTAATCTCATAGACGCAAGCCATATTCAGACAAATATACCAGGCAGTACCACACACGTTCTATATATGTAAGTATATTATTAAACACAATTATGAACATGTGAGTCGCCAAGCGCAAGCAAATTTGTTATCACCATTTGCTAAGATAGAGAAATTGCAGCGCAGGCAGAGTTTTATGACGTTTTAATGAGAGGAAACCCGCTTGCGTAGAGAAAGACAAACTCAAACCGGTTGGCCAGTGACAAAATAGTCATAAAATTACCAGCGCTTATTCAAGCAATCTAGCGCTATCAGTACACAGGCTCGTGGAGCTTTAATGGCTCGCATATAGAAGCAGGAACAGGGTGGTAGTTGGGAGGCAGCAAGTCGAGTGCGACATAAACACAAACGACAATGAAAATAGGCAGCAATAAAGCATAAAAACGGCAAAAACCAACAACGAACTAACCAACCGTCAAACCAACCAACCAACAATCCAACTAAATGTACTGTAGGCGATTAGACAAAACCCATACACAAACAAAAACAACATACATATACTTAGATACTTGTATATGTATGTACAAGTATGCTAACATCCGGCAGCAAGTGCTTTATGTGTGTGCGTGCGTCCGTGTGTATGTGCATAATCACTTAGTCTTCGGTGTGATATGCTGCCAAAAGCGGCGGAAGTAATTTAACATGAGATAGTAGATACTAGAATAGTGCAATACATACTTATATGGCGCTATAGTATATGGGATTTAGGTATGTCTGAGTTCTTATGAGAGTGATAGTTTCTATTTGTTTGTATGTGTGCTGAGAACGCACAAAAGTAGCTTTTTTTGCTGCTGGTTTTTGCTCAAAGAACAATGGTTAGTTAGGTTGATAGTTTTTCAACGGAGACAGTGAAGGAATATAAACCCACATACATACATATGTATGTATTGAATAGAATTTCTAATGTTTTTGATAGCATCAAAGTCACTAATTTATCGTAGGAAAAAAATCATATATTTTTTATATAAAAAGTTAAACTAAAGAGTATTAGGAAGAGTATAGTTCATAAGAGGTTTTTATGGGAAATCCAACCCCGGACAAACCCGGTTGTGGAAAGTTTGTTTCAAATGAAATACGTTTCTTTTATTGTCGGTTAAAATTAATTCCAAGTTTAAATAAAATATCTTCAATACCCTTCGATATAAGTATGATTTTTGATTGGAGATTCCAAGTGTAGCTAGGACCTTTACCATCTGGTCTCTCTAACGGAGTGGATGTATATCCTCTTCCGTCGAATAGTTTCAGAGCCGCAGTGTTTTTATCCATTCGAACGACATGACCTAACTCGCTGAACTATGTTAATGTCGTCGTATATCTCATAGAGGTCGTCGTTCTATCGACTACAATATTCGCCGTTGCCAATGTGTAAAGGACCATCCATGCCTCAGCAACATGTAGTAGGACGGGAATAATGAGCGACTTAGAGAGTTCGGTCTTTGTTCGTCGAGAGGGGACTTTACTTCACAGTTGCCAACTTAGTCCGAAGTAGCACGTGCTGGCAAGAGTTATTCTGCGTTGGATTTCACTGCTGACGTTGTTGTTGGTGTTAATACTGAATAGACGAAATTTTCTATTACGCCAGTAGCTGTACAATCTTGAAGAAGATTTTATCTTCTCTATACAAATCTGCAGCTCGAATTATCTCCAGCAGCAGATTGAAGAAGTTGCATGATGGGGAGTCTTGTCTGAAACTTCGTTTAGTATCGAACGGCTCGGAGAGGTACTTACTGATCCTGATGGAGCTTTCAGTATTGCTCAACATCAGTTTACACAGTCGCATGAGTTCTGAGTGTGGATACCAAATACAGACATCGCGAACATGAAGGCAGCTCCTATTCGGGCTGACAAAAGCTGCTTTGAAATCGACGAAGAGGTGGTGTGTATCGATCCTCTTTTCTCGGGTATTTTCCAAGACTTGGCGCATGGTGAATATCTGGTCAGTTGTTGATTTTCCAGGTCTAAGGCCACACTGATAAGGTCCTATCAGTTTGTTGACGGTGGGCTTTAATCTTTTACCCAATAAGCTCGATAGTACCTTATACGATGGTAGATAGCTCAGATTGTGGCGTCTCAATTTTTGTCGATTGGGAAGACCGACCATCCGATCATATTCTATAAAGCAGCTGATGCATGCTTCTTATGAGTTCTTTGTCGCCTTATTTGAATAGCTCGGCCGGAAATCAATCGGCCCTCGCCACTTTATTGTTCTTCGAACGGGTAATTCCTATTCGAACTTTTTCATGGGCAGACAATGGAACGACCATCATCATTGATTGGGAATACTACCTAATATGTCACAGAGCTCTTTAATTGATCAAATCTATTTATTTATTTATATCTGAGTCCAAACTCTGTATTGTTTACGTGCTGAAGCTTCCACAATGACCAATATATAAAAAGACATACGACTGAAAAAAAATTTTTCCTAGCGATTTTGTTTTGCTGATAATTTTTATTACTTTTACGCTTACATCTCTTCGTATGAAAACGCATTGCTTTCATTCTTGTTGTGCACAAACAATTTTCTCTTGTTATTGCTTTTAGTACATTTCTGCTTTAAATGCCATCGACGGCCGTTCTTCTCGCTTCCGTTTACTTTGTATTCCCAATTCTTTTTGTTTGTGAGGTTATATGCGACTAGTCGTAAAAGTATGGATTTAGCAATATTACACTTTATGACATCAAATTTGTTAGCAATTCGCCTGAGTTGCAGAAAACTGTGCACTTCCTTATCAAAGTATGTAATACCGCTCGGTGTGTTGTACTTGTGCGTCGTTCCCTTCGACATCGCAAGGGACACTGCTACTGCTTGGACTCATATACATTACACTTACATATGCATGCATGTATGTATGTGTCCCTTTATACCGGAATCACATAGAATTAGTTCGATATCGTAAAATCTTAAATATTACGCTGGTAAAGGTCGTAAAAATATGACTTTTGCTGGCATTGCTTTTACTTTTTCCCTCCCGTTTTTTGACCGTTTCCCTTGGTTTCTTCTTGTCAAATAAAATGCGTAAAGGTCAACAATGCTGTCTGCAATATTTCAGTTGCCAAAACGTTTGCAATCTAAATTTATGACATTTCAGCTTTTTGGCTGATTTCGCAGTAACTGGAAGTGGTTGGTCAAGTGCTATGAAGATTTCATAGTCGAAGTTTGGAAATAAAATGTTTTCTTTGCTTAAATGCTTTTATAGTTTAAATGAAATTTATTGGTAATATAAATTGTTTTTAATTGTTTCTAACAGTAGTAATTTTTATTTATAAAATATACGCAATAAAATGGCAACTTATTCTATTTCGGATTAAGTAAATTAGAAAATTGGGTTAATAAGCGATTTATGGCTTTCTTGACTTTTTGAAATCTTTCTCTCATGGTTTCTTTACAATGATTCATTAAGAAATATTATTTATAGCAAAAGAGAACCCATTTCTTAAATAATTTCAACCTTAACATGCTTAAATCTAATAAGTTTGCATTGTCTAATTTTCGAATATGTGGCACCCTTCAGAATATTACATTTTTGTGAGTTGATGTAGGGTTTATTTTCCTGAAGAAATAGCATTCGATAAAAGGGGATTTAACGAGGCACTAATTCCAGGTCTAATTACAGTTATGATATTAAACTCACTCCTTCGAATATATATATACATTTTTCATCCTGAGCAACCCTCATATGAAATGTGATTACCAACTTTTGTAAAGTCTAGAGTAATGTGTGATAGAGTCGAAACTTTATCAGAGCTTTTAGTTTTATTCAGTGCTATGGTCCCAAGAAGTGTCTATACGAGTATATGTATATTACGGTCATATTTCTAATATTTACATATATCCATATCTTATAATCAAACCCTCCGCGGGGGACCAAAGGGCCATCACGTGACTTCCCAAAATTAACGCAAGATTATAATTAAATAAAAACACAATTTTTAGTCTTTCGATAGTAAATTTGAATCATGAAGTACACAGAATAAGGTTATTAATGAAAAAACACATCACGGAAATGGCTTCTACAGCTTTCCATACATAAACGCACTCGTTCGTCGAAATTTTCCAGGACGATTCTGCACAAATGCGACTGGATTTCATTGATGCAACGCTGAATCTTTAAATAACCCCATAAAAAGAAATATGATGAGGTTAAATCACACAATCTGGAGGCCAATTCTGATCGCCAAAACGAGAGAATGCCTGATCAAAAAAATATCTAATGCATTAACACAGTATAACAGCTAATCTGGGGGGTGAGAAATTCTAAGTCAGTAATTCAAGTGTTTCACGGGCTGCGTGGTATGTGCCACGGTCTTGTTGAAAACAATATAGCCACATCAATATCATCCAATTTTGGCAAAACAGAACTAGGTTATCATGTCGCCAGTAACAGTCACTGCTTCACCAATCTCATTATCAAAAAAGTATTGTCAAATTATGTTTCCGTCGCAAAATCCACACGAAACAGTGAATCTCTTGAATATAGAATTTAGATCTGATGCTTAATACTATTAAGAGTTTATTAAAAAGTTTTAAAAACCTTTCGAAGTTGTCCAACAAGATACTTATGATAATGTAAAGCAATGCCCTATTAAGTGATTCCAAGAATCGAATGATTAATGAAATAGTTATGTTACTACATTTTGCATTTGTTTTACTGTTTCATAGTTCTATTGAGTTAGATTTAAAGCAAATAGAGAAAAATGTGTATAGTGGTAAATAAGTGCTCGTGCGAGGATTTTTTTTTTTTTGTCATCTGCTAGTGGCGACTTCCTTTCGTAAGAGCTGCTAAATTCCGTAGGCATTCATAGCTTCGCAGTTCTTGACGAATTATCTATTGGAAACCCTTAATCAATTATTATTATACCCTTATTCCTAAAATTAAAACTATTCCATCGATACATTCTATCACTGAATCCATTTACAGAGCAGTTTGGATACTTTAGTTACATACAAGTCTTTCAACATATTCGTCAGTAATCAGATTTCAGCTGGACTGGACTAAACTGCTCGCATGCCGAACATTTTGTCTAGCGATACTGTCGATAGAGTCATGGCGGGTTTTCCGGAGTGAATATTGCAATTATGAAAACAGGAAAAAATCACATAGAGCCCAATCGGCTGGATACGAAGTCGCAGCGATAAGTTTGGCCAGAAAGTCAGAAAGTGAGTCACAGAATGCGCCGTATTCAGTTATTTTTGGTAGTACGAGTAGTCTGGTAGCGACACATTTTATACCAAAAATACCATATTAACCAAAATGTGTGGAGTCGATCCATAAGAAATGTGAAAAAGCTCTGCTAACTCTCTGAAGTCAACTTCAGAATTTCAAGCAGTGTTTCTTTATCTCATTGATGTTATTGTCATTAATACTCAAAAGGCTTAATCTTGTGGGACCATAATAATGCCTTATGATCTGCTGCTGATTTGGTTGACTAAACTCATCCTTTAAAGATCGTTAGACATTTTTTGGCTTCCAAAAGTATAATGTCAATATTCTTGTTGAATCCGCTTTATATCGCCTGAGATCTTCGAATTTATTAGCAAAAGTGGGTTAGTTTTACTGTGACCGATAAAAGTCCCCACATGATCGATCTTACATTTGCGAAAGACACATTTTGTCTCAATTATTCTCTCTTTACATAACGATACCTGTATAAAAGAAGAAATAGACTCTCTACTACAGTTAGATCAATAAATATTTAATTATATTAGCTTAAGGCGAATGTTTCGAAAGTTCGAATTGCATATACCATATTATTTAATAAATTATATTAAAAATCTCCTCCTCTATATATTATTGTAAGATATGCCATGTAAACGCTGCTCTTTAAAGACATGCACCAATTTTTGCGCATTCAACATTTTCAAACTTAAATTGCTTGTCATCAACTATTATATTTTACTTACTTTATTATTATGTGCCAACTAACATCTTGTTAGTGTCAACAACTTGAAACCCATTAACCCTTTTTGTTGCTGCCGCACAGCCAATGATAGTCAGCCATTATTTTTGCTAATAATCCGGCTTGCAACAATAGCCGAAGAACTTTATTGATAACATAAATTTTTGCAACGCAACAAAAACGAGTACAAAGAGTTACAGGAAGGACCTGCTGAGTATACAGAAGCTTGAAAAGAGAAACTATGAGCGCTTTTAAGCATTTAGTTACAACTAAAGTGCTGACATGCTGCTGCTTAACTCTTAATAAAAGCGCCGGGTTTATTACGACAATATTTTTGTATTGGATAAATAACGGTAGAGGAAACTAGTATATCGAGAAAAAGAAAGAATATGAAGAAATGAAGTTAAGGAACACACACACAGACTTCTGTCCGGACTGAGGCTTGAGAAACGCAGCATTTTGTTAAGGGCAGCGTTTTAGCGCTATCAGCACATCGGCAGCTGACAGACGTGTGGCAGCATGCTGACCGTTAGTCGTAGCATTTAGTGGCTGCCAGAAGCGACCTTCAAAGGATACAACGAGCTATTGTTCACAATGAGCTTATATAAGTATGTGTGTATGTATGCCTGTATGTGTGTTTCGTTGGGCGGCCAGCAGCCTAAACGTATTGGAAATTGATTCTTTTATAGGCCATTAGTTTGGCTGACGATGCAGACGCTGCTGCTGATGATGATGATGATGATGAGGACGATGGTGTGCCGACGGTGTTGGAGGTGGAGCAAGCACTTCATGGCAACGAAAGCGTACAATAATGATTACAAGACAGTGTTATACTTGTTGTTGCTGTTTTTTTTTTTTTTTTTGTGAACCTGTTGTTGTTCCCAGCATATATCTTCAATGCCATCCAACCAACCATACTAACATTTGCTGTTGCTCTATCCAAGTAATAGCCGAAGATAGTTGTCAATAATGTTAGTGCTGTTTAGTTGCTATTAAGCTGTGCTCTCTATATAAACGAGCGATATAAAAAAGGATAATGTAAACGACAGGACATCGTAAAAAACTAAAACAGGCGCGCTTTACTCTTCATGGCGCAGGCGAGTCGCAAAATATAACAGTACAGCAACCATACTAGCGTCGCAGCGCATGAAACCAAATGCGAAACTTGCGTTACGAACTACTAAAGAAGCTCTTAGGGAATCGGTTGCTGCCGGTGTGGGTGTGTTATAGTCAGCGCAAATAATTTGTTGGAATAAACACAAGTAACACAGCCCTTCATGGCAGGCAGAGGAAGTAAAGTGACCAAGTCAAGCAGTAGTTCGTGGGTGGAAAATTTCGGTTGGGTTGAGGGGCGAACTTGGTGGTGAAGGCGCTACAGCTGCGTAACAGTTATAAGAGGGCCATAAAGTTACGACTGAATGCACCAACGCCTACAAATATAATTTTAGTATGCCGTGCGGTGTTGGTCAGCGGTGCTTACAGAAATTTGAGAAAAAGCTGTGTGGGTCTCACTGGTTCACAGTTCAGTGCTGCTGGGTATACTGGATGCATAGAAGCCAAAGCTTAATTTTGGGCCACTATCCAGTTTTTTTTTTGTTTTTCTCTTGTTTCGTCTAAACAAGAGAGTGATGTAATAAACTATTAAAGTTTGTCGTTACTCTAACTGTTAATAGTTGGTTTTTTCCTTTTTTTGTTAAAAAAAAAAATAAAATTAGTTTATTGTCGTCCTTAATAACAATTGAATACTTTTCCAGAAGAGCATTCTACTGCGACAGGAATAACAGTACTAGAAGATACCCTAGAACCTGCGAACCCATGAAATTGAAATTTTTAAAAATTTTGTAAATGGCATTTCAGCGTATATGATACTGGCAAAAATCTCATAAGCAATTCCATAAAATTTTCGGATATCACTCTCTACAATTAGAAGAAGTAATAGTCCGGAGCCAATTGGAGATTCCATGTTCTAAGTGTTGCAGGTCCTTCCTCACCTGGTCTTTGGAGCGGAGTGGAGGTCTTCCTCTTCCTCTGCTTCCCCCGGCAGGTTTTGCGTTGAATATTCAATATCATCGGCATACGCCAGCAGCTGTACACTCTTATAAAAGATTGTACCTGCTCGATTAAGTTCTCCAGCTCGAATTATTTTCTCCAGCAGTTGGTTAAAGAAGTCTCTCGATAGGGAGTCGCCTTGTGTGAAACCTCGTTTGGTATCGAATAGCTTGGAGAGGTTCTTCCCAATTCTGACGGAGCTTTTGGTATTATTCGACGTCAGTTTACACAGTCGCATCAGTTTTGAGTGGATACAAAATTCAGACATCGCGGGATAAAGCAGCTTCTTTCTTGCTGTCAAAAGCAGCTTTGAAATCGGCGAAGATTTGGTGTGTGTCGATTCCCTTTTCATGGGTTTTTTCAAAGATTTGGCGCATGGTGAATATCTGGTCAGTTGTTGATTTGCCAGGTCTAAAACCACATTGATAAAGTCCAATCAGTTTATTGACGGCTGGCTTGAATCTTTCACACAATACGCTCGATAGAATTTTATCTGCGAAGTTGAGGAGGATTATCTGACGGTAGTTGGCGCAGATTGTGGGATCTCTCTTTTGTGGATTGGGCAGAGCACACTTAAGTTCCAATCCAACATTAGATTAGTGAACTTTTTGGACTATATTTGAGAATTGGCTGCTGGTTGACCAGGTCACATTATAGTAGTCATATAAGATCCAGGAGTTTAGAGTTAAACCAGTTGGTGATTACGAGTATAGCGGATCTTCAACCAGTTACCAGTTTGATGATGCAGGGATGTTAAGTTCATCTGCTCCATTTGACTAAGTTGCCAGTTTCGTAGTGGGAAAAACTTCATAATTTTAGTGTATTTTAAATTATTTTTGGTGATAGTAAATCTCTGAAAGTTCCTAGAAAATATTGCTGTTTGTCGGGCTCAGTATCTGCAATGGATATATACCTGTAATACTGTCCGAACGAGAACGGTTATATTTTGGCTCAAAATATCATACATCATATCATTCTTTGCAAAGTTGAAGTAAATGAGTCCCGACTTGTCTAGGTCCTTTGACCATTGAAATAAAATTTTTTTATATAATTTTTCGTGTGCTTAAATTATACTCCGATTTTTCGAAATAAAGCACATTTCGGATTATTCAAGCTGACCTGAGGCAGCAATAAATATATTTACTTCTGCTCATCTATGCTTATATGTATTATATGCGTATGGATGTGCATATGCATTTCCATGCTTTCCATGCTGGTGCGATCAGAATCCATTGGCTATGTGCTAAATTTTCATTTCATACCGGTATTCCATTTCATTTGTCGGCAAATGAATTTTCGCCAACAACAACAATAATGTGTAACAAAATGTTATTTGTGATTTGGTATTTGCTATTTTCTATGCAACATATGTTGCCACATGCCACATGTTACATGCTGAGGCCACTAACATACTATAGTCATAAATATGAAAGCACGAAATGCCGATTGAAGTGGGAGGGGGAAGAGGAAGCGGACAGGCGTTTGAGGGCATGAGTGAGCGTGGATAGCAACCATTTAGTAGCTTTTGCTTTGGTATTGCACACATTTGTGTGTGTGCCACACACAGTAAATATGAATGCATTTATTGAATGTTGCAGGGGCAGCCGGACGCTAATGCTAAAATTTAAATGATACAGCAATGCATTTTAGGTTAATTGAAATCTAACATGTGCATTTACAACCAAATTGGTTGGCGGAAGGGATGTAGCTGGATTGATGGTGGTTGGTTGGTTGAGGGATTGGTGGTTGGGTCTAACGGTTGATGCGCCGCATAATGCAGCCGAAAGTGAAGCGCGCTCTGTTAGCTGTTGGGTTGATCGTTTTCCAAATGTGGCAACATTTTTACCTACACTTTCGCATTTGCATGCGCATTTTGCATAAATTGTGGTCGCCGTCGCCGGTTCGGTGGGCTGGTTGGTGGCTTCGCTGTGTGTAAATCGCAACCGAGCATCATGTTGTTGGCCCTTAAAAGTATTTACGCCAGCTGCTTTGCAATGAAATATTACTTAATTATTGTGAAGGCGCACACTGAAAGCGGCTTTTGCGTGTTGGTCCACCTAAAAAGGGTGAGTTCCAACCAGAATGGTGTGTGTTGTTGCACAAATCGACTGTCCTGCTGGTGGTCGATGTTGTTTTTCTGTTGTTGTTGCCGCTGTTGCTGTTCATCAGCGTTGCATTGCTTAAAAAGTCAGAAAAAAGTATGAAGCGGGGGAAACAGCCCCACGCATTCCGTGGTTCGCATTTAGATGATAAAATCCATGGAATTATCCAAAACGATGTAGGCGCTGTGGCGACGTTTTAATGGCCAAATTGTTGTGGCTGCAATTAAATTTAACTGAGTTGGCATTTGAGTGAATGAATAATGTAATGACACGAAGCGTTTTGAAATGAAATGAAATGCCATGAAATGCATTCAAATGTGTGCCTGGCTCTGTGTGTGTGTGTGCGTGCGTGCGAAGTGTGCGAATGTGTAAATGCGTGGCTAAGTGAAATCAAATGCCCATAAATGTGTTCAAATAAAAATTTAATGAATTGTAATAATTGCGTGTTTTTGCTGGCAAACATATTTAACAGCTTGGCCGCTTAAGCTTTATTTAATAAATTTCAACTATTTAATGGACTAACATTTTTGCGGTAACTTTATTTGCTTTTGCCTAAATTAAGCAATTATTTTTCAATCATATAATTTAAGTAATTGGAAATAAACAAATAAAATAAATATTTTTATTTTAATGGACAAAATAAAAATGTAAAAATATTTTAGAAATCTAGTATAAGCAGGAAAATAAATTAACTTCGGTTGCTCTGAGGCTATAATACCCTGCGAAGGTGTAATTTTTGGATCATAGGAGGGTATAAAAAAATTTCGACCTTGGTTTTGTTTCATCAGTTTGTTTCGTGAAGATATCTCGTCAAATGAGAACGTTTTCCAAACGAGTACTTAATTCTGATCGTTCAGTTTGTATGACAGCTATATGCTAAAGTGGACCGATATCGCTGATTTCGACATATCAGTATCTCTTTGTAGTGAAAAGAACTTGTGCCAAATTTCATATAGATATCTTTAAAATGTAGGCCACCATGCTGAACATTCCGTCGTTTCCTTTGGGGAACACTTTTTCAAAATTATATTTCTTTTCTCAAGCAAGAGATCTAGTATAAAATATATTCAAAAAAGTTCGTATCGTTTTGAAGAAAGTCGCTGTTTTATTTTTAAATCCTATTTTGTCTTTAGTAGAGTTATAATCGAAGGTTTTTTTATCGATTACAGCATTCTTCCATTTTCGATACAATTTTTTGTAGTCATTTCGATTACAAGTAGTTGTATGTATCTTCTCAGTTCAAATCAAAATCTTCAAAACCTGAAATATCCAAAAGGTTTTTATAATAACATGTACCCAATAGCGATGAATAGGGATTTTGTTAGCTCTTGTCCGTCATGTTTGTTTACGGATTTCTTGTAAATTTCACAACTGTGTTCAGTGAGGTTTGCCATTTCATTCAGTAACGTTTCACTTTACTTTTTACTTTGGTAGATTGCTCATGGTTATTACGCAAGTCACCTTTTCCGGTGGCTACTGTAAGAGACACTTCATCGAAAAATCATTTCTGACTTAATGTCTTCGTCAGCAAACAGAATTGTCACAGTTAGCGCAAGTCAAGTCCTCGTGTGGTTCAGGTAACGCAACTGCATCCCCAAAACTTGATCGTTTGGTGCAGCCTGGGATATGGCGTTGTCATGGGGCCTTATTTCTTTCGTAATGAAACAAAAAATGCCGCTAACAACTATAGCGAGGGTTATAACATGATATTGACCCCGGAATTCGATGGAATCAACGCGGAAGATCTCTATCTCCAACATGACGGTGCGCCGCCTCATGTCCCACTTTCGAACATGAACACATTGATTGTAAAGTTAAGCGAATTGTTAATTTCGTGAACTAATCATGTCAAATCAGACGAAATGCTAAACCGGGTCATCGAAAACGATTCACCTTTCAGAGTCTTTTTGCGACTTTTAAATAAACTTTTATTGTATGGTTCGTCAGAAGGCAGACAAAACTCAACAAGGCCAGATCACGAGAATACAGTGCAGACAAAAGAATTTTGAAACCCCACTCACACAATTTTGTCACTTTTTTTTTTTTTATTTGTGAAGTCGATAGTAAGTTTGCTTGGCACTGAACTTTCAAACCGACTTTTTCAAAAATGATAATATCCAACAAGTTTCGTAGTAGACCTATAAATAAATGTCACCGAGATTACGAGCTTCAATTTCAGTCAACAAATACTCGGTTATCAGGCGATATCGGTCGCCGTTGACGGTTACGTACTCACTGGCATTATTTCTGATGGTGATCGATGATTCCATCGGCCCACTAACCACACCTAATCCTGGGTTTTCTAAATGACACGACAATTTTGCTTGGTTACGTATCCATTGAGCCAGAAATGGGCCTCAGCGCTGAAAAAAATTTAGTTCGAAAAAGTCATTTCTTCTTGGAACTTATCAAAGGCTCGTAGGGCGAAGCGATATCATTTGGAAAGGTCGAGCGGTTTCAATTCTGACACAAACTGTATGTTATATGATTTCAATTTAAGATCTCGATGTAAAATGCGCAAAGTCGTTCTTCACATCAGTCCGAGTAGTGGCGAATGGCACCGAATCGACTTTTCACGGTCTTCGTGTACACTATCAGCTACGGCTGTTATATTCTTTTATTGCGTGCTGGACGTGGTCTATTCGGTCGAATATTATCCAATAATACATGTCGGAGCTCAAGATGGGTGATGGTGTTGCAGTTAGTACGCTCAGTAGGCCGATTAAGTTGACCATCGGATGAGGGAAGTGCTCGAAATACATTATTTTCAGAATGTGAATTTTCGTAATAAAGTTGAGCGATTTGTAAATGTTGTTCAGGCGTTAGTCTTACCATGATGAAATATCAAAGACTACTGAACAAAAATAACATGACAGTGGTGTCATGCTGTCATGTTATCTGTCAAAAAATTACTATTGAAAAAATACCTCTACTTGGGTCAGTAGTAGTTAGTAGTAATATGTATTGAGGTTAGCGCTCATTTTTCTAAAAGCTGAAGATCTCAAGGATTTTTTCGAGGAAATTTCCGCCTTCATTTTCATTATTGGTGACCTGTGCGGTCTAATGCAGAAGAACTGAGAGGAAAAGTTATCGCCTATAACGGGACCTATTATTCAATAGTCAATTCGACAAATTTTGTCTGTTAATCTTCACACAAAGATCCTGCCTGACAATCCCTTCAAAACGTCGTCTTTTCGTCAGTACTCTATTAATGTGGTACTGTCCTCCAAAAATCGAAGCTATTATAATTCTAAAATATGGGAAAAAATTATCAGCATTTACCTGGAAGTAATCCTTTCATATGGTTTTGAAATTTAGCATCCATCTATCGAAGGTTTAGCAACTATATTTTATACTTTTGGTTGAGTAAAAGGGTAGCAAATCAGGCTATTTCGGTTAGCATAAAAAATTGAGGTTATGGTAAGGGTTAGGTATCAAATCAGCGCAAATAAAAGCTACACAATTTTGTATTTATTTATTTATTTTATTCAGCATAATTATTTATTTACTTTGGTTTAATTTTGTTTGCTTATAATACATAGTTAATTAAATATCATTTAATGTTACTCTTTACAAATACAATTAACAGCCTTATTATTAGCGTTCGTACATATTTTCATTATTTACTTCAATTTCGTTCTTATTTTTGTTGCTCTTTGCTAGTTTCTCTTCAAAAAGGTGGAGGGTTGTTGGGGGAGCGCTCTTTAGATTACAAATTACATAATTATAGGTGAGTACGATAATTTTTGTTTTGTTTTTGGTTTTTGTTTGCGGTAAGGTCTTCATAAATTCTAGTTTGCGTGCGTTGTCGCTTCGTTTTTACTTTTTCCCTTTTCGCTTTCTTGTTTTTTTCTTTTCGTTTTTTGCTTATTTACTTTATTCTTGTTGTTGCATGATTGATTTGGTGCAACGTGTCGTGTGCTGCAACTACATATTCGCTACAGGGTTCAGCAGGAGGGTTCGAGTTTTAAGCTCTAACTATTTTCTCATATATACTTGTATTTATGTACATGCTCATATGTGTGAGTGCGGCAGTTGCTGGCAATCGTCGATTTCGAGGATTTTTATAATTTTTTGTTTTCGTTTATCTTAAGTGCAGTTTACTTTTTCTTGTAAGATATGAGAATATTTTTTTTCGTTTTTTTTTTTCTATGTTATTCTCCTGTTCCTAAGCTGCTTTTGTTTATCTTTACGTTTTCATATTTCTTTACTATTTTATATTTTATTTTCTCTATTTTTTTTTAATGTTTTTACTGCTTCTTATTTCTGCTGGTGGTGTGTGTGTGCTCGCTTATTTTTATTTGCAATAAAATCTTTTTTTTTTTTATAAATAAATGCCCTCATTTTGGCAGTTTTCTATAAATATCGTAGGTGTGTCCATTAACCTATGCCCCAGCTTTTCGTCGTTAATTTGCTTTATAAATATTAGAGTGGGTCAAAAAAATTGAATTTTTTTTTCGCTTGGTACTCTGAAAGCTAAGTTCTTAAACAGTTTCAGAAAAATTTCTCCAACTATATGAACTATTAATTGTTGAGAGAAGGTCTTCCGCCTTACAGTTTTCTATATCTTTCTTACTATCAATTAAAAAAATTTAAATATCGCTTCCAGCTGCTAGAAGAAATATGCTGTTTTATAGTCTTTTGTAAGAAATTGAACTCTCCACAAAAAAGGTCTCTTACGATTTTTGCATAAACAAAATTCTCATTACAATTGTGAGCTAATACTTGGAGTTACTTTCCCAAAGGTGTTTAAGAACCCATTTTTCAGAATATCAAGCAAAAAAAAAATCGATTTTTTACCCACCCTAAAATATATGTATATATATATATGTATGTAGTTATCTAGTATATATATACTTTTTTTATATTTCATTCCTTTATTTAATATTTACTTTCATTTATATAATCATTAATTTATTTTTACTTCATAAATAACTTTACATTCAACCCTTAGTATCTGCTTCTCGGTTTCCTATAACTTTAGTAGAGCATATACAAATCATTCATAAATGGTTTTCATCTATTTACAACTGTATTCTCGTAAACATATTCGTTATTATTTTATTCACAGTTCGAAGTTGTAGTATTAAGGTGCATAGTGGCATTGTATAGTGACTAGAATTCGAGGTTTCTAAAGTTCGTTAGCACAATAGTTTCAGTATTTTTGCAGAAAAACCGTAACCTAAAACTGTTAAGGACTCATAAAAATCAACTAGAAAGCTCTCAGGATTAAAAAAAAAGAATAAGAATGTTCAGCTATTAATTCCATATAAATTGCCGGAGGTGACGTACGCAAAATAAGTAAGCGATGGTGGCCCAAAAAGTTGTTGACATACAAAACAAAGACGAAAATACTGAAAAAAGGCGACTTACTTCTCCTGTATTTCTAACTCGTCGTGAAGCCAATGATGCCTTAACTTCTGTAATCCGTTCGAAAATACTACATTTTCTAGAGGTCTGTAAAGTAGACCTCGAAAAATATCTATCAAGCGAAGGACTTTATTTAATTTGAAAACAAAGTTGCATCGATCCATATTGGAAGAATACGATAAATAGGGCAGCAGTTCATAGCTTGATTCGACCAATTCGGCGGCCATGGTGGCGTTGGAGGTCTGAGACAATGAAAGAGTACTTTTTTCATGAAATTAGCTGTTTTGAGCGATGGAATCGGCCCAATATTTGGGTAAGGTAGAGCTCTTTTTGCCGTTATTTTTTTCTAAGGTATTCAATGTAGGTTAGGTAAGGTTATATGATTGATCAAAGATCGCAAGTGGGCTAGTACATTTGTTAGGCCATAGAAAAGAATAACTCCTGCGCTCGCGCTATAAATTAGCAGAACGCTTAGTGGCACAGGCGTTCAGTTTCCATGCCCCAGTTCGACGGAATGTCTAAAGGTATGCCCTGTGAAGTGTGTAAGTCTTGACCTCACAAACACGAGACGTCAAGAAGGAAGTTTTGAGGTGTTTTCCACCTCATCTTCTTCTATACAGCTTCTGCAGAGGGCGTCTGGTAAGATTTTCAGCATTACTGCGTGGACGCCAATAGGGCAATGGCCCGTTAAAAGCTCAAAAGCTAGGGAGGGGCTAACCTTACTGAGAGAAAAGAAGACAATGTAGGCAATATTATCACCAATATAATATTTTTCACTTTTCTATAGTCTATACGAGTCGTTCCAACTTCCATCAAAGGAACCGAAATGACGCAGAAACCCTTTCAGATTGATTTTAAACACTGTTTCGCTCGCTATACGGTGTGAGCAAATGCGGTCGTATAGTCTGAAGGGTTTTTCATGATCAATATTTGCGGGATGTGATCCACTAAGCTTTTTGAGCTAGCTATCGTATCAGCTATTCTGTGGATCACAATTCAATCGACTATCGGCCAGTACGAAATGACGCAGACGACCTTTCAGTTTGATCTTAAACACTGTTACGCGACCCCATAGCCCGAGAGCTTTCTCATGATGAACACTAGCTACCGTCTCAGCTAATCCGAGGATCCTCAATCGATGGTCGGACAATACGATACCTTTGCCACGCCATCATTTCTGGAAGTGGCTTTCGGAGCACCGGTATCTGTCTAAAAAGCCGACATAAACTATTTAAACCATGATTTGAGGTTCGTTACTTTGATTGCACGATTTGCCCTCTAAAAGCAAGAGATCAATTTACCGATCGATATTGTCCTTACTAGTAAAACCTGCTGCTCAAAACTAAATTAAGGATTCGGCTGATATTTTTCATATTACTGCGCACTGCTTAGAATTATACTATAGAAAAGTTAGGCAGACTGCACCAGAACTTTGAAATGTCTAGTTTGCCAGCTGCTTAAGTGAAATCTTAAATAAAAAAAAGAGCAGGATTGCAAACATGTTAAAGTATTCATTGCAGTTTAGGCGGGTTAATTGAGAACTAGTGCATTTCTCCCCCACATATAACTACAGTATTCCACGGATATATGTGTTATGAAATGTTCTATTTCTAATATGGATTTATTTTTGCTATTTATATTACTCGTGTTAGGATTTTCGAATTTTCGTGCATTTTTAAAATATTTCTTGCTTTTTTATTTCGTGATATCGTTTAACTAGCTTCACTACCTTAAGAATCGTAACAGTTTATGTACGCATCAGATATTTCCTATAACTACCGCGCGACAAATTTTCGTTTTACAATGGCTTGCTGCATTTAATGTCAGTTTGCGCCAAACTTATGCACCAAAACACCAACAACTACACTCATTTCACTTCATCTTCGTAGTTCGCTTTAATTTTTATCTAACTGATTACATTATATATAATATTTAACGCCTCAGCTAGCGCTTAACTAGACTGCCGGTCACTAATTTTCGCTCGAACACACACCGCCCATTGGCGCTGACCAGTTTTGCGCCCTCAAATCTCTGAGTGCGCGCCGCGTTAATGACACACATTAATGCGCTTTGTAATTAGGAAAGTGAGCGCCACCTACAAATTCGGCGCTTGAACTGGAGAGAAAGGAATGTGGAAGTGCAGCGAACCGAACGCGCGTAAACGCCTCATGATTTACACCTTATCGCTGCTGCCGTAGCTCGTAAAATACTTCCCTGTTGTTGTTGTTGGCTGTGATTGCGCGGCGGCTTGCTGTGTATGTGTGGGTGTGTGTTGGTTGGCGGGCATATTACTGTAATTACAACTACTATTATTAGCGCTAGCGCTGGCCTTTTGCAGCGACGCGTTGAATTCATTTAAGCAGCTATCAAAGCTCTTCTGAGCGGCGCCCGCAATATTACTACTACTATTAATACTACTACTACCGTTACTGCTACTACTAATGCAACTATTATTGCTGGCATTAAAATTACTGCTATGACTTGCTGTTGTTAGCGACTGCTGTTGTTGTTGTTGTTGTGGCTTATCACCTTGTGTCAGCGCTTGTTGCTGCTGCTGCTTATAGGATTGATATGCATCCGAGGAGACGGTGGACCACGTGCCATCCTTCGCCTTCACGTACAAATGCTGCTTGCTCGGCTGTTTGCTGCCAAAGCTGTGATTGTAGTTTTGTTGTTGGTGTGGCTGTTGATTCGTTGGTTGGTGGTGGTGGGCTGTTTGGTGGTGATGCGCTGGCGATTGCGAGAACGCCGTTGCATGTGTGTTGGTTTGCTGCTCAGCCGCGACGCTGGCGCTGGAAGCCCAATCATTGAGCAGTTGATTCGTTGATGTGCTAAGCGCGGCGCCAAAGTCGCTAGCCGCCTCGTTGATCGCATTAGTTAGTGCCGCGCCGCCGCCACCGCCTAGCGCGCCATCTTCGCCGCCTGTGAGGAAGTCAAAATGCGCGGCGCTGCTGCTATTTGTGGCGGCGCTAAGTGTAAGCGCATTGCCGGCGCCACCGCCACCGATGTGGTTAATGAGCAATTGTGATTTATTATTGTTGGCAGTTGCATTATTGCCGCTGCCATACAGATTGCCAAAGTTAATGTTGTTTTCGCTTTTGAATATTTTCGGATGACGCTGGCGACGCAGGGTGCCCGCGCCACCGCCGGTTACCATCTGCGCGGCCAATGTGGTGCTGGCAAAGGCGCCAAGTCCCTGCCGCAAAGCATTACTGGCGGCAAGCAATTGCTGTTGTTGTAGTTGTCGTTGATTAGCATTGCCAGTGCTGGTGTTGCCACTCATGTTGCCAGTGTTGAAGGGATTCATGCGCGGCATCAGCGCATTTGTTGTTGCGCTCATGCTATCACTACCCGCGGAGCTGGACGCGGTGGCGGCAGATGAGCCGGACGAGCCATTGGTCGGTGTGGGCGAAATGCGGCTGATGTTGCTCATGAGATCCAGTTTATTTTCGGTAATATTGATTTTTTGCTGGCTGCCACCGTACAAACTCTTCGCGTCGGTTTTCTTATTGCTTGCGCTCTTCGCTGGTGAGGCGCTCAAAATCGCCGTAGACGCGGTGGAGGCGGTCATTTTGTCATTGAAGGGATTCGACGCGGCCAAATCGATGAGGCCGGCATAGTGCGCGCTGGGTGGCGCCGAGTACATGCCAGCGGCGCGATAGTCATCGTGTTTATTATGCGCTGGACTAGTGTTGTTATTGTTGCCGTTGGCATTGCTCAATTGGCGCATTGCCTTACCGTTGGCGGTGGCGGCGGCATTGCCCGTTGAAGCTGACATGGCAGCTGTTGTTTTCGCGGTTGTGGCATAGCGATTCTGATAGAGTTTGGCATTCGCCACCAAATTCGTTGTTGCATACGCGCCGCAGCTATCATAGAGCGCATTGCCATTGTGTATGCCACCGATGGCGGGCGCATTGTTTCCTCCAACACTACCAGCATTGCCACCGGATGTTTGCTGCAATATGGCATGTGCATTTCCGTTTGGCGTTACGTGTCCCAGTGGGCCGTTGGGCGTTTTGAATGTTGAACATGCAACCTCAGCATAATCGGGCATGTTGAGCGGTGTCAGCCTGGCGAAAGTGAAATAAAGAAGAAGGAGGAATGTGTTTTCAGTTAGCTAAGAGTTGGCAAAGAAGTGTGCGTGTGTACATATGTATGTATGTGTGTGTGGGGGGTTGGTTAAGTGTTTTTTGTTTTCATTATTGTTGCTGTTATTTTCTGGCAAACGAGCGAACATTTTCATTAGAACGGAAGTACATCGTACAAACATACATTTTATTTACCATTTTCGTTTACTCGAACGCTTGCCCTTTGGCAGCGAGAATATGCCATGCCATAGCACGCGGTGCTATGCCGCGCATATGTCACACAACCGCATACCGCGACAAACGTACATATTGCAACATTACGTTGCATGTTCGATTCATGTGTAGCAACTTCAATTGGTTTGTTGCATGCCGTTGCGGTGTTTCCCGTTCTTTTTTTGCCTTGCCGCATCCCCCACCGGACGCCTGGCTAGCACCGGGTTTTTCGCTTGCATTCCGCATTGTACTGGGGTTTTGTTGCCGGAAATTGTTGTTGTTTTTGGCAAAATGATTGAGTATTTATGAGCGTTGTTTGGTCGCAGCATTCACAATTACAAATAAATGCATTCAAGCACATACACATTTGAACACAAGCTAGCGACTAGACGTATAAAAAGAAGAGAGTGGGCTGAGTGGCAGCACCGGTCGCAGCTCGTTAGCATTATCCAGCAAGTGTAGCTGGTCTGCGGTCTGACTTTCTAAGGCAGCGGAGGGGGTGGCTGTTTTACATGAGACCGGAAACGGAAAATGACCGCTGGCAGTAGGTTACAAAAGAAATCGCGTTAAATGAAGACATTAAAAATATCAAATAGCGCTAACTGAATTCCTATACCTAAACAAGTTATTTAGGCGCTAATAGACTTATGCAATGAGCTAAATAGAAAAGCTCAATTTTTTAAGCAATTTATTCAAATTTTCGCAATTCCCGATAAATAAGAGGCGGTTTAAGTAATTTTTAAGATCCAAAACTACATTGTGTGATACATTTTTACCAACAGCAACTGGCATAATTTCGGCCGAGTTTTAGTAGAATCCTGGACCGGGTCTGTAGGGTGTCCTTGGAGATAGTCTACGAAGACTCTTGTCTTTCGCTGGTGCCTCGAAAACAGCAAAAATAGAGGATAGCGTAATAAATATGCCCGATTCGTTTCCACGACAGTTGGGTCGGGTGTGCAGCGAAACCGTATTTTGATCCTGCCTAGAACTGTCAAACCGGCAGAATTCCGCCAAATTGATTCATGAATGCTTACTGCCGCTACAACAATCATATCCACGATCTTATAAGGTTTGTCCGGACTGATTTTCTACCGCCTCAACTGTATTTCGGAGCGTGCGCGCATAGACTGAATTCGGTAGAGGGCGTTCGTAGCTAACGAATGAGCGGCTGGTCAGATGTCTCTGAGAACCTGAAGAGTCAGGAAAAACATTTTCGCGTCACGTGTCTCTGTGAGTGATGGAAGCAGAGGCATCATCCATCATGATTTTTGTCTTCCTGGCCAAACCGTCAACGCCAAGTTTGACGTGGAAGCCCTCAAGAGACTCAAACGAAGGGTTAATTGGGTCCGACAAGACATCGCAATCGATTGGAAGTTGCACCACGACAACGCCCCTGCTCACACTGCCTTTCTTGTGAACTGCTATCTATATAAGGGCAGCAACTTAAAGCTTCCGCACCCACCTTACAGCTCAGACGTGGCCCCCCGGACGTGTTTTGCTTCCTTGCATGAAGAGGCCAATGAAAGGCAAACAGCACTGCATCGACGCAGAGGGAGCCTTTTTTCTTTCGGCGTCGATGCAGCGATCCCAACGCGATATCCAAGCACTGAAGGCGCCTCGGAAGGCATTCTCTAGGATCCCTTTTTGGCAAGGAAAGAAAAAATGTCCGGGTGGGCCTCATCTGGGCTTTAGGGCGGCTGGGGAAGCGTTGGGATGCCGGTCTTGGTTAGGTAGCTGTTCACAAGAAAGGCAGTGTGAGTAAGGGCGTTATCGTGGTGCAACTTCATCAGCGTCCTCTTCCCGATCCTCCAAAAGGCCTGGTGCCACCGAAACACACCACTTATTGCTAAAGCAACATCTGGGTAAGTCTTCTTGATCATATCAAACGTCACTGTAATAGTTTCATATGGAATTTCATCGCGTACCTGTGCTCTATGACCAGCCTACCATTTATTACCTAGGACCGCCCTCTACTAAATCCAGACAAAAAGATAAGCTTTCTACATATCCTCCCAGGAAAAAGTATAATGGTGGTGGCTATACCACCAGCCCAAGACGTAAAATTACCTGTGTCCTCTCAATAAATCTATTGGTTGATGCGATAGTGGGATGTGGCTCCGTATTCTTGAAGCTAAATGGCGCCGAGATCACGAACTTTAATTTCAGGCGTAAAACATTCGGTTATTTAGATTCTCCATTGACTGTTACGTTCTCACCGCCATTTTTAAAGAAATATGGACCAATGATGCCACCGTCCAGCAAACCACACAAAACCGTTAATTTTTCTGAATAAAATGGTATTGAATCTCTTCAGGTTATTATTTATCACAGACGCGGCCAAATACCCATTTACCCAAAAATGGGCCTCATTGCTGAACAAAGTTTGGTTCAAAAGTGTCGGATCCTCTTCGAGTTCACAGAGCGAAGCGATGTCGCTTTGGAAGGTCGAGCCGCTTCAGTTCCAGCTCAAGCAAACTGTCAAACATGACAGCTTGACACGACTTACGCGTGACAAACAAAGAGGCTATTGAAAAATCACCACTACTGGGATCACCCATTATAATGGAGAGAAAAACCCTTTGAATGTACATGTATTTATTTCTGCTGTCAATACACCGGCCGACCGATAAATTACCGATATCCATTTGACATAAATTACAGGTAAAAAACGAAGGAAACTTGCGTGCGAACGAGACAGCAACAAAATTTTAACTACACTTTTGAAGTATAGGAAAAAAATTTTGTGTGCGTAAATAATAGAAAATGGCAGCAATAAACGCGATTGTAAAAGTGCCAATTAAACGGTTTAATTGGAATTTCTTTCATACGAATGGCAATGCGAAAAAATGTGAATACGTGATCAATGCTAACAAACCGTTAAAACGCTACGCTAACGGTGGTATATATTTTTTAATAGTCATTAACAAGAAATAATGGCAGATTTTAAAGCAGTTGAGAGAGCGCTCAGTAGTCAGCGCGAGGTAAGCGGCAATAAAGAGACACAAGCGAGTGAGGGATGCGTGAGGGATCAGAGGAGAGTTGGGCGCGTAAAAAGTTGGTGTATTAAAAAATCACAATTTTAATGGCTTTGATGGCAATAAATTTTATGTTGACGCGCGTTGCCAAATATAATGCGGATATAATGAAATTTCCCAGCGAAAGTATATGAGCGCTACACCGGAAATGAAGTCTATTTCAAACAGTGAGGGGAGCGCGCAGAGCACCAGGTATTGGCAGAGAGGGTTGTGGGACTATAAACTAAATAAAAATAGGATGTAGAACAATGCAAACGCAATAAGGTAAATAAATACGCACAGCGGCCACAAATAAAACAAAAAGCAACAAAAATACTCGAGTATAAATAAATGCAACCACAGGGCTGCTAGCGCCGGATGCTTACCGCCTTTATTTCATTTGCTACACTCAATTTTAAGCAACAGCGAAAGGGATACGCAATGTGTATTTCGGCAGCACGCAAAAGGCGGAGAGTAGGAGTGGATGGAGTTGGTTAAAGAGGTGGAGTAGGGATACCACCAACTCGCTGGGAATTCATTAAGCGCGCCAAGAGGTGGGCGGGTGCGACGGTTGGCAAGCAAGCAGCCAGGCAGTGGGGCTGTGAAGTAGACTAGCAGCTAGAGCAGCAACAACGCTGATAGACAGTATGCTAGACATTATAGCAGGGCGGTTTTAACAACGCGCTGGGAGGCGGCGAGTGGGAGGCGAGAGTAAAATATAAAAAATAAAAAGTACATATAATTCGTGCTTCTTTCATAGCCGACAATATTGTTGTTAGTGTTGTTTTTGTACGTTGCAAGCATTTCTGTTTGTTTATTGCTGTTGCGTTCTTGTTGTTATAATTGTTTCTGCATCGCTGACAGCACGCTCAAAAACGGTATGCAGACAACACGTGGCCGCGTCCTAAACATTTCATTTCGCTTTCACTAAGTTTGGGGGGTTTGCTTTAGCGTGCGCTGCGCCAAAAATGCCAGCTGGCAGCCATTTGATTTGCATTTCTTTCCACTTTTCGACATCCTTCGTTCGTCGCGTTATTCGCGGCAGTTTCCTAAAAATGCACTGAAGTGTAACACTTTAATGACTTTGAAACGTTTTTTCATATGAAGCGCGTTGTTGTTGCTGTTTTGGCGGCTGGAGCGCTGGTTTTTAATTATATGATACGCTGGCGAAATAAGCGGTTTACTCATTGACTTTGAGTGTTTTAGTTTTTTGGAGCGTTACTTTCTTCGACGAGAAGTGGTGGTGCACCCGGAAATTTCGAGGTTGAATATCAAGGTTCCTAATTAAGGCTAATAAATTTATTGATTAATTAGTGTAATCGACACTTGAGTATGTATTGTAATTAAGACGAGTCGGCATAAGTTGCTTTGGCTTCCTACGCAAACTGAGCAACCGTTCGTTGATAGAGAATAACGAAGTCATGTGATATAATTTTTATTGATACTTGTTCAAGATAAAACAGTATTGATTCCGAGTAAGCGCATATCAACGTTTTCTTACTTTAAAGCCACCAATGAAAACTAGATAGTTGGTAGAGTGTACCTCGGGTAATGCTCAATGCTATTATGAGCAATTATCAGACTACAGGGTTTGTCCGTAAAGTAGTAGGACTGAGTTGATTTAAAAAAATTAACTAATCGTTTCAGTTTTTTAAATGCTCCTTCCGCGTCGATGCAGCGCTGCCAGCGCGATTTTCCAGATTTGAAGGCGTCACGGAAGGCATTCTCCGGAATAGCCTTGAGAGGCGAAGTGCATGCTGCTTAGATCCCCTCTGTCATCTCAAAATGCTTTCATTTCATCGGCCTTTTCAAGCAAGGAAACAAAAACAAAAATCCGAGGGTTACATCTGGGCTGTAAGGTGGCTGCGGAAGCATTGGGATGGCGACCTTAATTGGGGAGCTGTCCACAAGAAAAGCGCTGTAAGCCGGTTCGTTGTCGTGGTGCAACTTCCAATCGGTTGCGATGTCTTGTCGGACCCGATTAACCCTTCGTTTGAGTCTCTTGAGGGCTTCCACGTAAAACTTGGCGTTTTCCCTTTGGATTTGCTCATTCACTAGCGACCTCTTCCCGGCCCTCCAAAAAGGCCTAGTGCTACCGAAACACACCACTTCTTGCTAAAGCAACATCTGGGTAAGTCTGCTTGATCATATCAAACGCCTCTGTCGCAGATTTACCGAGTTTCCTACAGATTTTAATCGTTTACCTCTGCTCTAACGAACGCTGCATTTTTGTCTTGCTCCACTTACAGAAACATGTCTTCAGATACTCGTTAGCTATTAACGCCCTCTACCGAATCCAGTCGGTGCGCGCACGCTCCGAAGTACAGTCGCGCCGGAAGAAAATCAATCTTATGACTCTTCGGTCAAACCCCGTACTTATGAGCCACTGAGGCCAGATCAACACTGGTTTTGTGTAGAATTTAGTTTTGGATTTCAACCCTGGGTCGAACTGATAAATACTTTGATGGAAGCAACACCGGGAGAGAAAGAAGTTTGGAATCGACTTCAAAATCGGACGGTGTTTGGATGGATCTCACCACCCATGCCGTCAGAACCATCTTCTTGGTATTGTAGAAGCCTCTCAAGAACCACGGCTAACTTCTGCATGGAACGAAGAGACAGGAAATTGAACTGACGCTGACAAGAACTCTAGGTAGGATTATAACGCAAGACGAAATGGTCAATACCAGCTCAAGAAGCTTTTTTACGCCAATCGGGGACTCAGAACAGCCTAAAGCCTCTTATGGAGCAAAAGGTTTTGGGTAATGGAGAGGACGACACAGTTGCAGCTTCAGTTGAGGAAACAATTGATCCAATCTACGGTTAAGTGGTAGGTAAAAAACCACATAAACTTAAACTACAAAAACGAATGAGAAAGAAAAAAAGTCGGAACCAACTTCAAAATCGGACAGGGAGACGGTTGGCAGCTCATTATTGAAAGGGCCGAAAAGAAGAGTGAATGGGCTGGGGGTCGACGAAAAGAACTCTAAATAATAAATATCAGTTGAGGAGCCTCTGTAATTTTCATGGGAGTTTCATTGACTTCATCAAGCGCTAAGGGTCCTAATAGAAAGCAGACTGTGCTGATTGAGGGAGCAGACAACACAGTTACAATATCATGCGAGAAAACAATGGCTTCACCTTCGGTTAAGCGACCGGTAAGAAGCCACAGACGGAACAGAAACCAATGTTTGGCGTTTAACGGTTGTGCGTGACTAGAGCAGGGAACATGGAAACATTTGGAACTGGTAGCAGTGACTACAACTGAAATTTTCATAGAAGTCGTCAGAGAAGACCAGATAACACTTCCTAGCTGCGAAATTGCCGGTTAGCGGCACGGACTCTTTCAGCTAATCAAGCGTGCGCACGATTGGTCGGAATTTCTCTGTAAGGATACGTCTTTAAGGAGATCGAAATTTGAAAGGAAGCAAGAGACGAAAATGTGCCCAAATTGGTTTTGCCATTGCACTTTTAACACATGTCCGATTCTAAGTCTCACCTTTCACGCCTGGAAAATTCGAGAGATTTTACGACACTGGAATTCTACTTTCTATAATGGCAACTGCAGTATGACGGAAATGAACTGAGGAATCTTATGACAAAATAGTCTGGAAATGGTTACATAATACTATCAGAGAAATTTTAAAGATAACTACTGATAACTTTGTATATGTCACCATTTATAGACTAATTATATTCTTTGATCAAATAAATGCGAACTAAAATCAATGCTAACTATCTAACTATTTGCATCCTGAGTTCCAGAGTTAAAAGCATAAATTAATTACAAAATCTGAAAAACAAAACAATAAAAGAGATAACTTCAGCCAAAAGCCAATAATATTTAATTTTATAGCTACAAGCGGAAACTTTTGCGAACGCTTATCAACGGCAGTTAATAGTTCAAAAGTTGTGGCAAATGAGAGTTAATAAAAAGAAGCAAAAATCGGAAGTGAAAATGGAGCAGAAATAAATAGCGAAACTAAAGCAAAAACAAAGCATTGAAAAAGGAAGGAGGAAATCAAAAAAAGAAAGGAAGTCACAACGCGCAGAAAATGTAAGAAACCAAAACCACACGAAATAAAAAAAAACTGAAAATCAAATGAAACCACAAATGCAAATTAGTAAGCAAAGTAATTAAAGGAAGAGCGGAGAATGAGTAGGAAGTCTTCTAAGCATTGATATATGCTTATAGCTAAAGCTGCGAACACACACACCGGCCATTACAAGCAGTGCCATGCTTAGATTATTCGCAACACGCACATTTCGTAACTGTTTGTGCTAGGGCGCCTAAATGTAGGCAACACTTTGCCGTTTTGTTTGCGCTCACACAATAGATAACTAATTTGCTGAGCGCGCAGGTGAGGCAAGCGATAACGCCCTGCAAACTGACGACTTTTGATTACATTTTCATACAACTATGTATGTGTATATATGTGTGTGTGTGTATGGCTGTGTAGGCTTTTGTATTGGAAATTACCGAAATAAGAGCGTTATAACTCACCGTTCATAATCGGGTAATGGCAACGTTTGCTGCCCGGTGACTTGTGCGTAATCCGGAAGTTGGTCCTTTGTTGTGCAATTGCTAGCCTGACGCCATACACCGCCGGTCGGATCGATCCAAACACCATTGGCATTTAACGGTAGCGTAGGAAATTTGCGCACCGCACCGATTGCGTGATTGCCTGGAATAAGAAAGCTAGAAAATGCAAACGCAGGATGAGTAAGCATATAGAGGTGGAGGTGGAATGAAAGGAAAGGAAATTACTATACGAAGAGATATACTAGAAATATATATGTATGTATTATATATTTATGTGTGTGTAGATATATATTTAAAAACGTTGCTTAATTCTTGAATTCGTATTCGCCTAAGCACCTAAGGCACCTTCGAGGCGTTCAAAGTCAGCGGTTGTAGCGTTTATAGCAAATGCCTTCATATCGCTACATTAGGATGGCCTACATGACTGGCGGCCCTTCTAAAATATCTATGTTTTGCGTGCTCTAAACCCTTTGACGTATTTTTTCGTGCTCTCATTTTACTAAAGCTGGAAGTAGGAGACCCATAAAATGCAAAAAAAAGAAAAAAAAAAAAAAAACAACTTTGCTGCACTCATTTACTCCAACCACTCACGCCTCATCAGCGATTTATTTGCGTGTAGTTAAGCAAATGACAGTTATTGTATCCTTTCGCTGGGTAATGTGCAGCTCTTAATCAAGTCGCCTAATTTGCTAAGCTACATTTTATGTACCTTTTGTTTGCTTTATTATAATTTTATTTGCATTTACTTATTTTTTTCGAAGTTCGCCTTCATTGTGCTCATAATTAATGAGATTTTCACGTGCCTCTCCGCCATTTCTCAATGCGCTCGTTGTTCGTAGATTTGTTCAGCTTTGCTTTTGCATTTCGCAAATTTATGTATCTGCAACGTTGGAAGCGGTGGCACCACCTTTTTTTCCACACACTTGTGGCAGTCTTGACTACAGCGCAGGATATCGCTCGCTAATCGGCTTCGTTAAGCATTGTTGGGCTTTTGTTTCGTTACCGCGCGAAAAATATTAATTGCTTTTGTTTTATTTTTGGGTTCTATTCGGTATTTAAGATAATATTATAAGCATAAAAACCTTTTGTATTTGAGGGCACAAAGCTTCGTGCAACAGTCGCGTATCGACAAGCAGGAAGTTTCAAGGAAATTTGATGAAATGCTTGATTATATCGATAAAACAGCTTAGAGCGGCTACTAATATTTATGATAATTAATTAAGCTCGTTGGGAAAGTAGGTTTATGATACGAGATATTATATGTCGGTATGTATGTAGATATTTAATAGGTTTGAAAGAAAAATACTACCTGCTTTTATATGTGAGATACTTTCTATGAAATGTGCTCTCTTAACCGTTTTCCCATTACCTTTTTGAAAATTTTGCTTTGTCATGAGTTCGTGAATGGTTCAATAATCGTTAAAGCATATTTTGCTTTTCAAAAAATTCTACAAGAACGCCAGTTCATTTTAAATCTAGTTATATATGAGAGCCACTATTTGATCATGTTGCAAGCGACGTGAATCCTGGGTTGACAATATTATCTGGATTAATTCTAGACATTTGAGATGCTGTATATACATATATTGTTCGTCTTATTGTTTCCTACCTCAATGAACTCAATGAACTATCGTTTGGTCTAGAAGCTGTATGAACTCAGAAATATATGCTGGTATCATTTTATCATTCACAAGAGCTGCTTCACAGTGGGTGGACAATTGAGGTGAAAAAACCTCTCGATGAAAAATTGGGAAAGAAAATTCTCTCTCCATGAAAACACAGTCTACAGAGTCTGTTCCAATATTTATAAGATGACAACCCGAATACCCTGGAAGCGAGTTAGTTTCATTTCTTAAGAGCTCTCGATAAACCCCTTTTAAAGTTTATAGCGTTTATTCTAATATATGTAACGGGTGATCCAAGCAAAAGTATTGTTTTCAATAGCTTTTTTTTTAACAGATTACAAATGAGTCGCGTCGACATGCCATGTTAGTTTTGTTCAGTATTCTTTGGCATTTCACCGTGGAAAGATTTACGCTTGTTCGTAGCAAGTTGGACTGACGTATTGAACGACTTGGCGTTGAGATTTTAAATTGAAAGCACACAAAATACAGCTTTGTACAAGAACTAAAGCAGCTCAACCTTATCAAGCGACATCGCTACGCTCTATGGGTTCTCGAAAAGTTCCAAGACGAGAGGTTCATTTCTGGATCATTGGGAAACATAAACAAGCAAAATTGCTGCATTTGAAACCAAGAGCAACTTTAAGAGATTCAAGAGTTGGCCTTTCATCCAAAAAAAACAACGATTTGGTGTGGTTTGTGAGCCAATATTTTCTCAAAAAGGGAGATATTAGCCTTGAGTTCACCAATCATGCATTCAAGGCTGGTAAAGGAATGCCTAACCTCGTTAACAATGGCATCGTATCACTTCGTGATAAAATTAGTGTGGGTGTTAGGCCGCAGCTGTATCGCAGGTAACTGCTGATGAGTTGGCAAGAGAAGGCGCCCGAGTCCTATTCTGCCATCAGTAAAATGGGAACGAGTCGGTGTTCCACTATTTTCGTGTATTCAACTACTGGATAGCTGGGCTTCACGAGAGCTTGATCAGCGCTGAGCTAATATCGCTTCTAGCCCAAGGTTAATTGTAAGAGATACAGTGTGCTCTTTGCACTAAGCAATGCTAGTTTTTCTCTCGTTGTAGCCCTATCCGAGCATGCTTGAAAGTTGAGAATCTTTCCCGATGTCAGCTGTAGCATTTGTTAGGAAGAAGACGCGATTGAAATATATCAACACTGCCTTCCTTATTGTCCCACCTTTGCGAAATCGAGGCGAGTTTAGAATTTGAGTTTTAACGCTGAGGAGATGAGAACAGAAGTAAATCGCTTAAACAGGTTTATATTGACCTCAAGGTGCTTTGCCAATATATAAAATGTCTATTATATGGACTCAATAGGGATTACATATAGTAGTTCAAGTGCCATCTCCAACTTGAGGATTTGCCATCGAATCTAACCTAAACTAACTAAGAGATGTCATTATTACAAAATGATAAAAAACGGGTCGAAAAGCTTGGACCTTAAGACAGGATCAACCCGTCTTTCAGCTCTAAAAGTCCTCAATTTGATACAAGTTCTTGGATTATAGCATGAGCAAAAGCTCCGAAATAAAGAAGCTTATGTCTCGTACGATGTGTCAGCTCTTAAAGTGCTCAATGCGATACCAGTTCCTAGACCAAGAGCGTTTGATGTCAGCTAACGAAGGGTGTACGGACTACTTGGATGTCATATTAATATGAACTTCTAAACAATTATCAAAAAGAAAAAAATATTATATTCTCCCGGAAACAATTACGCCTATCTATTACCTCATACTCAGTAAAAGAATCGGGTATCCAATATATGAATTCATATGGTACGTATAATAATAATAAAGCTCGCGTGTGTGTGCGGTACTCACCATGTAAACTGCCCAACGATGTTTGCTTAATGAATTGATAACGTTTGAAGAGCACCAAAGCGCCGAAGAGAAACACAATTAACGCTATAATAGAGCCCAGCAGAATGATGAACCAGGTCTGTGTTAGAAAATCATCAGCAATGTCGCGATTGATGGGATACCTATGAAAGCAACAAAAGCGATGAGAAACGATGGAAATAATGTGCGGCAAATGAGAAAATGGAAATTAATGTACTAGAGACCAGTGAAAAGGATGAATGAAAACAAGCGACACCGTTAGGTAGAGACACATGCCAAAGATGCCAATAACCAGCAGGCAGCAACAACAGCAACACCACTACATTTTCACTTTAATCAGCAGCAAATTTGCGCAGGAAACAAGTGAAATTGCTGTCGATTTATGGCTGTTGCATGTATGTTGTCAGCTGTTGTTGTTGTGGCTGTTGCTGTTACATGTGCTGTATATGCTGATGATGTTTTGTCGCCTATGGTTATGCTGTTATTGTTTTTGTTGCTGTTGTCGTGTTGTGATTGCGTTGATTGCCGGCAGCCCAAGGGCGGGCGCCCCAACTCGCACGCAGGCTAGTTGGTGGCCATTTAAACAACAAATAACAGCGCTGTGCGAGCGTAATTGCGGGACACGATAGCAACAAAAACACCAACAACATGAACAGCAACAACACCAGCAACGACGTGAAAAATATTATTTTTGGACGCAAATAGTCTGATGCCATTGGCACTTGCTTTGGTCAACTAAAGCCCACGTCGCACATACACATCCAGCAGGTGTATGTGTGGATGTGTAAGTGCCGGGTGCCCCGGTGCTTTTAACACACACTCGTGCACATACATACCTCGTGTAGCCGGTGTCGAGCGACTGTGTGCGTGGATCCATGCGCAGCACAGCCGGCTTGCTGAATGGACCCACACCCACCTTGGTGGCGGCCGCAACGGAAATGTAATATGTAACGCCGGTGCTGAGGTTGGCCAACAGCAATGTCGGTGAGCCGGCATCGATGGTCATATTTTTGAAAATGCGTGTCGTATTGTGCGAGTCCAGACCCTTCACCAGCACATTGTAGTTGGTTAAAATGCCTGCAACGAAAACCAAGCGTGTGAAAGGAGAGAAAAAAGTAAGGAAAAAAGAAGGCTTCGAAAAAAGTTGCATGTATGGTAAAATGCTGGAATATGCATAGCAAAAGAAAACAGAAATCTCATTTCTACTCGAAGCTAAAATGAAAATTGTCAACGATATGGATTCCAGGTATCAAACCCAACTCTAGTTGAAGAAAAGGTAAGGAGATAAGGTGCCTTTTGTGCAGATTTCCTCATAGAGATTTCCGTCTTCTCGTAATATCAGTTTGTGTGTTGCTTTGTGCTTGTGTTTATTTGAATTTTATACGCACCATTTCGTGTCTTATTCGGATAGGGCGGCTGCCATTTGAGGAACACCGATGTCCGATTGAATTGTATGGCCTCCATGGCATGCGGCGGCGACTCGGGCACTGTAAATGAAATTGACGCTTTAATATAATCGCTTCGGCTGTGTGTCTGTATGTATATATGTGTATGTACATGTGTAGTTGGTCGGGGTACGCAGTGACCCATGTTAAGTGGCAGCAATCTAATGCGGAGCAAAAGTGTACTAAAGCGTGTGGTGCTGTCGTGTTGTGCGGTGTGTAGGTGTTGGTTGTGTATGACCCAGTAGGGAAAATTTGGAAAAAAATAAACGGAAAATTTTTGAAAAAATGTTATTTAGAGTAAGCACTTTAGAAGCTATGTGTTCTTTATAAGACAGCTACGGTATAGTTTATAAATAAATATTAGTAAATTTTTATAAATATAATTCAAAAGAATATACTGTTGCCCTTTCGGCTTTGGGGTCATACTATATATGTTATTTTTGTATACATAAACCTAACTTATCAATCATTTACACATCAGCTTTATGAAGTTTAAGAGGATCTTTTTATTCAAAGAAAGATGACGAAAATGAAAAAATTGTTTTAGATTTTCGCCTGGATCGATAAGCTCTGAAACCTATGATCTGGTATTGTCATCTACATATTATTCTGAATATTTTTGAGGATATGAATCGGTCTTATTCCTGACTAAGAGTCCCCAAAGGGAATACTAAGAGATCAATGTCTGGTGGCGACACACGTCCGCAGGCTGGGACCGACAGAACGAGAAGATTGCGGGAAATGTCTAGAGACAGGTACAAGACAGATCACGGAAGTAATTTTATTGCACTTGTTCCGCATTGTCAATACTACTTTGTAGGCATCTGGAGTCCCCACGGTTTGATACAATGGAAGAGGTATCGATAGTGCCCCCGCAGAGGCTCTTAAAATACGCGTCAAGCGCAGGCATCGAAAAGGATGTCCTCTTGAGCTTAGAAATTGAACTCTATCTGGTATCGAAAAGCACCAAACTGGTCTATGCGTGGCTTATTAGCTTACTAGATTAACTGAATCTAACCTAAGAGTTACCCAAAACATCGATCGCGATGACTAAAAGACACATTCAAAATATGTGTGAAGACATATTGAGGGGTTGCATATATACTGGGTTCCAGGTCACAAAGAAGTAATGAAAACAAAATATCTGTTTTCTGAAAGGGCTGACAGATGAAACATGGGGGAGTTGGAAAGCCTTAAGGATTCTCAGGATCATCAAAATCATGTGTGAGAGCCTTGAAGAAAAAGGACTCGAAAGGACTACAGAATGGTTGTTGGTTACCACCACTGTCATCACATGCGACCCCGATAGACATAAGTAACGACGATACATAGAGAAAGTGCAAGGAAGTACACACGAGAGAGGAACTGGAATATCTCAAAAAGGAGCTTCGTAGTTCAGTGGCCAGGCGAAGTATCAAAATTAGATATCAAGTTGATTTGAAAGTTCTCGACAAGAGTTGGCTTTCTGTACGACGAATACTTCAGCCTCAAACTGAACTGAACTTCCATCTGGGAGTTGGTCTATGTATGGCGTGGCAGCTGGCCTAGCCTAACTTTAACCAACCTAACCCAACTTATGGACAATAGAAAATTAAGATTTGAGTCTGATTCCAAGACTTATCAAAAATAAATGTGAAGATATATCGACGAATCGAAAATCATGAAGGAATGTTGCGTACTGCTTTATAAGCGAATCCCACCCTTCTAAATCAAATAATGTCCAGTGTTTTTAAGAAAAAGCCTATATACTTGAGAAATAAGGCAAAGTTCTCATAATAGGGGCACACAGAATTGTTAGTTATGAAAAGTTTTGGTCGTGTCTACATCCATTTTGGTGACTTAGTTCTTTTTTATTTCAAAGCATCATTAAGCCTATCATTTGCTTTTCTAGTGCAGCGTCTACATTATCTCTAAGTACTCGCTAACTCAGCAGACTTTACAGTGAAGTTCAAGAAATTCGAAATGCTTCGACTTTATCTTTTCTGACTTAAATAGGTCTGTCTTCCTTGTCGTCTAAAGTCAAATCTTATTCAGAGTGCTAAATTTCAAAATCTCTAACAAATGAGTCAAAGCTTTGATCATAACTTTTAAGTATAATTTATGAAAAGGGGCCTATGATAAATCATTGTAAGATTAAACAGTTTAAAATTTTTAATACGAAAACTGATAGATCTAGTAATATTACCCGAAAATAACTCTTTTTATTGAGTTTAAAAGGTGAAAAACAACTATACAAAAGAATTTTTTTATTCTCTTCTGTAATATTCTAAGCCTCTACTCCTTCAATTCTATTTCAAAGTGGTAGGAAATTGCGAACTAAATAATAGTATATATTCTACTCGATTACTTTCAGTTATCCACCTCCACCCCCCGCAGCAAAAAGGTTTCCCAACTAAATTAAATATTTCCTACATGGCCAGCCAATCGATCCAATTTTAATAGGTGGCTGGTGTTCGTCGATTTTAAATGAAAATTGCCGTTCAGAGCGGTGTCACTTTTGGCCATAAATCACTCAACTAAAGCTGCTGTGACCAAAAAGACAATCACAGCACACAATTGGGAGCATTTTGTCCAATGAAAATGTGTTTGTGTGCGTCTGCCTTTTAGTGCTTGGGGCTGTAACTAGAGGTGTACAGTTTTCTGCTTTTGTTCTGACCATTGTTTTGGTATGTGAATGTGAACCTAATCAAGTATCGAGCACATAAAACCCTAAAGTGGACAAAAGTCCCTTACGCATACCTCAATGCACACATACACACACACACACAAACTGCAAACTGCTACACTGCCACATTGGGGCAACATCGTTAAAATTCACTGACTAAAGTGGGTTGTATCCCCACTTTCAATTTCTCTCACATTTGCTACTTACCATCTTCCATGGTGCGCACACGTTTCGAATTGGACGGTTTGCCTACGATGCTCTTGAAAAATGGCACAAGAAAAAACTCATACATGCTCGCCTTCTCCAGTCCATTGACCGTGCACGCCGACGCGCCGCTACCCGCATTCAATATGGTCATCATTTTGTATTCGGCCGAGTGTAGTTCACGCGCGTAAATGTAGAAACCCTCAATGTACTGACCGCTGTCAATGTCCCAAGCGAGTCGCACCGTCGTCGAATCGGTGGCATTGGCCTCGAGTAGTTCGACCAAATCGTTGGTCTGCAGCACAGCTTCCGCTTCATTGAGCAGCAGCTCTGAAGTGGCTGTACCGCCAGCGCCGACACCACCTACAACGCCACCGTCGCCGGCACCGAGCAATTTGCCCGCCGTAATTGGCTCCGAAATGGGGCTGGGCGGCGAGAAACCGTGTGCATTCTCAGCGCGCACAATAAACATGTACGCCGCACCGCCACTAAGGCCTTCAACCGTGAAAATGGGTTCAGTCAAGCGTGCCGCTATCGGTATCCACGTCTTACTTTTATTCGTTGAATACATCTCGACCGTGTAGCCGAGTAGTGGTGAGGCGCCCGCCTTGTCGCTAGTTGGCCAGACAATAGTGAGCGCATTGGCGGATGCATTCAATATGGTGGGTTGACCGGGTGCATTAGGACATTTGGTTTGTTCGGGTGCACGATAGAATTTAATATTCGGATTGGTGGGCACTTCGATGCGCAGATAACCGCTCCATGTGGACTTGCCCGTACGACTGCTCGCTACACATGTGTACAAACCCTGATCTTCTTTGCGGTCCAAATCGGAAATTATCAAATCGCCGGCCGCTGTGATGTTCACTTTAGCATTCGGATGCACGGGTATGCCGTCGCGATACCAGGAAATAGTCGGATTCGGCAATCCAATAGCCTTGCACTGCAAAGTGGCTAATGACTTGACGGGTAGCGTCTGATTAACCGGGCCGGCAATTATAATGGGCGGTGGGCGGTCCTCTTGCGAGTCAAGTGTTAGCTGTGCGCGTGCTGTTATTGTTGCAACCTCATTCATGGCATTGCAAACCACAACCAAATCGCGGTCGGTGCGTTGGAAATTCGTCAGCGTCAATATTGAGTGACCCTCCTCGGTGTTAATGCTTTGAAATCGATCTAGTGGTGGCGCGCCCGGAAATATGATTGTGCGGTTATTTTTAATAGTCCAGAAGAGTGTGGGCCGCGGATTGCCACTTGCTCGACACTCGAACGAAGTATCGGCGCCCAGTTCGATGGATTTGCTTATTGGACGCTGTATGAATTTGGGAGGTGCTGTTTGCAGGCGTACATTTCGGGTATAAGGTTTCGTTAGTGCAAAATATTGTTTTTGCGGGTTTGCGAAAGAGTAATGAACAAATGAATTAGCATAAATATTGTGTGCGTAGGTAAACTATTTGTTTGCTAGCAACTACTTTTTATTATGGTCTAAATGGGGCGAGCTTTACTTACCAAACACTGTCAGCGTGCCCATAGCGGATATCGCACCGACCACATTATCAGCTTCGCAACTGTATTCGCCTTCGTCCGCGATTGTAACGCGCTCTAGACGCAAGCTGCGATCCTCAAGCACACTAACGCGATCTGTGGAAAGGAACACAATAAGTTTAAGTTAGATTTTGCGTAAGGTCAAAAGCATATTAAATTCATATTTTGGTTTTTTGTTATTATTTTCTAGTTCCTGTTTGAGTGGCAAGCTCAGGTGGGTTCTCATTGAAGTTATATAACGGTAGGTCCAGGAAACGTTTTCGAAAGAGTCGGACCATAGTTAGAAGGGTTTTTGATAAGTTCGGTTTGCTGGGCAGTCACTATTTAGAGCAATGCGAGGTCTCATTGTATGTAAGTATTCTGGATATGTAAGAGTTTAATCCGCTTCGATATTCTGTACGAAGTTTCACAAGGGTCAATCTGGATTCTCGGAGCCACTGGAGCTCTTTGTCTTTAGATAGTAGTAGTTTGACTCCAAATTCGGCACTCACTGAGAGGGAGTCGGTGTTGTTTCTGTGAATGGCGGTCAATTCATGTCTAAAGTTTGTTGTGTCCGAAGTCTGATCGCCGTACTGTACGATATTGTTGACGTAATCCAGATAAGACCTCTTGATGCTCCTAGACGCGGATCCGTTTCAAGTAGAGGGCTACAGGGATGTATTGGCAGAAGAAACTGTTTGACCATATCGGTGTAGCCTACTTTAGGACCGGCCAGCAGATTACCTTGTATGTCATCAACAATGTTTCTTTGTTCTTTGCTTCCCTGGAGCTGCCAGCGAATATCTTTAGGATGTCGTTGCGGTTTTATACATTGGAAGTTTTGGAAGTTGTATGAGGAGCATACCTTAAATATTAGGGTTGCTGACAGTCGCAATATGAACGCTATCGACTGTGATCTTGAGATCCAGTATGTGCTACTTTGTCCAGTTAGTGAATAATGTCGCAGTGGAACTTAGTTAGGGGTGTGTCAAGCTCCTTGCGGAGAAGAAGTGAGGAAGATCGGAATAGTAGCTATTTTCTTTCGAATACATGAAGTCGACTTGAAGTTTTCTCTGATAGTTGAGGGAGTTTCGAAATATAGAAGTTAAACAGTAGCGGGAAAAGGACACCACCTTCTTTAACCACGTTTTTAACTCTTCTTAATTAATAGTCTTGTCCTCGAAACAATATGAGGGGTTGCCGACCACTCAGATAGTTCATACAGGATCTCTTTAGCCCTGGAGGTAGCGTGGATTGTGCGCTGTCCTTAGCAGTTTTTTATGATTGACTGTGTCAAAGGATTTTGATAAGTCTAACTCACAGAAACCTTTCATATATTAGTATCCTTGATACTCCTATCGACTATTTTAATACAAACTTCGTTGAAATGGATAGTTCTCCTAAACTGTGTCTATATGATAAGTGCCTTGTAATAAGACTCTAATAATGAGGTCCTCAAACTGCAAACAAATCGAAAGTGGAACTGGTATTCAATCAACTAATCTAACTCATACTATAGGCAAGACTTAATGTCTTGACTTACATTTAAATTACTGCAGTTTACCAACCAAACTTTAAGCCACATGAAATATACTTCTACCCAAAAGAAGGAAAGACACGTATGCAACATACACATTTCACAGAGTCATAATTCCACTTACCCAATGGCATATTTCCGCCGGATGCTGTGCGCAACCATAAAACATCTGGCATTGGATCGCCGCCAACGCGACAAGGAAACGTCACCGATGAGCCCTCCAACACGGTTTGATCATGTGGGCCACGTATGATAAATGGTTTCACTGGAACGATAAACAACAGAAAATACAAAAACAAGAACAAGGTAACAAATAAATCGAAGTGGCTATAAATACGAATTAGGCAGGCAGGAATAAAAAATGACTGAATTCTGAGAAAGGCAAACGCCTACGAAAGTGGAGCAAATTCAGCAGAAATTTACGATTTAATCATGGAAACCGTGTTTGTGGCCAACAGATATGTACCATATGTGTGCAGGTAGGCGATGTGTGTATGTGTGTCATACATGACACATTGGTCAGCCAACCAAGTCGGTGTATAGCTAGCTGCCAGTTGTCAGTTGCCAAGTCAATTTCGCTGCCAATCAGCTGTGTAAATTGCCTGCAAAACGGAGCCAACACCAACGAACTGACACTGGCTTACGAGCACGTAAGACATTTGCCTCGCCACACACACACACACACATGCATATATAGCTGTCAGCTAGAATCACGTGTGTGCGAAAAAAAAGAAAAGAAAATATTATGCTTTCCATTTGCCTTACTCACCATGCACTTTGAGCGTCGCCAACACAGATTCCCGTACGCCCACAGGATTCTTGGCAATGCATTGATATTGACCCTCATCACTTTGACGTGCATCCTGTATGGCTAAATTGCCACCGTCGACGATGCGTATACGCTTCGTGCTATCCAAATCCAATTTCTGGCCACCTTTCTTCCATGACACCGCCGGCTCGGGGATGCCACGTGGTGCGGCACATTCCAGCAGCGCTGTGTCACCCTGTGCTATGCGTGTATTCTGCGGCTCCAGACGGAATTCGTCGCGCAGCACTGTTCGAAAGAAAGTAAAAAAAGACGCAGAAAAGAAAATACTTTTTATTGCAGTTGAAATATGTTTAAATAAATTGTGTGGGTGGTGAGAAGTGTGCGGATGAGAATGCGAAAAATGCTGCCGGCGCTGGGAAAATGAAGGATTAGACGCAAATAAATGATATAAGACACGATTAAGAAATGCCGAGCATACCAGACGATTGGAAGCGGCGCTGAGGAGCGCAGCGTGTCGTGAGACAGCTTTGCCGCTTGGGTGTAGTGTGTACTTTGAGTGACTGGGTTATGCACGACTGGTTGGTGAAAGTGCAGACTAAGTGTTCAATATTGAATATGTGGTAGAAGGCGTTTTAAAGCGGAAGCTTCTAAGAATATGTGTAATAAGTGTGAATAAGTGTAAATGATACCGACGTGCCTGAGTCACTATTATTTGAAGGTTTAAAGTGGAGTCTGCTTAATCATGTGTCTAGGATAGAAGAAGGTAGAAAATTTTTCGATACATTTTTATTCGCTTTATTTATCAGATCTAGACGTTCTAATCTTGGCATCAAGCAATAGATTAATAGGGTTTGCTCTTGCAAAAATATTTTAAACTGAACTTGAGAAATCAATTTACTCTAAAAATAATTGCGTTAAAGCAGCGCGTTCCCAGCTAACCCCAGTGAGCATAGACGAGTGTGAAGATGGTGCCAAAAGAAGCATTCGTTTTTAGGCATTTATTTTTCAAATTTTTAATCGTGACACAAAAGTAAGAAACTTTCTCTCTCTCTTTTATATAGGTATTTGAAGAAAGCATGTTATATGACAGTGCTCCTGAAATGTAGGCAACGCTTTTTTGTTAGTTTTTTAATGACAGAAAAACCAATATATAACTTGTGGAGCGGTTCCGATTACATGTTACCATTAAGACGACACTAAAATAAGAACAAACTAGTATATTAAGATTTGCTTTTTTTTTTTGATAGATTTTCTTCGTAGTACAAGTCATTTCGATACATTCCAAGCTGACATCAGATAATACTAGAATGGATTGCTTCTACACAAAAATATATTTAGTCTTCTAGTTCTAACCCTCACTGAGCACAGGTGAAGGTGAAGATGGTTTAATGGATGCAGTGAAACGCAGACGAGGAAGTTACAGACATGTCAAAAGCCTTCAGTCTGGACTAAAACATGATGTCTCCCGTCAAACATATGCACAGTGAGGCTCGCATGCTTTCAGTTAAGAAGCATAATGAACTGTCTCCAAGCAGTTTCTGCTGGAGTGCTTTCGTAGAAATCACGCCTGCAATCACATGTTTGTAAAGACCCGCTTCTTAGCAGCAGTCAAGGGCTCTTTCCTCAACTACGTCGACGATATAAAGCAATATGCCGACCAGACTTGGGACTCAAGAAACTTCAGACATGACTGACCGCCATTCACAGTGGAGCCATTAACACCTTCATCGAGTCCCTCTCTGTGAATGGCGTACTTGGAGGCAAATTACCGCCTATTGAAGACGACAAGTTAGATTTTCCGCGAGAAATGAGAGTGAACCTTGTGCAGCTTCGTTCTGGATACTCTAGCAGGTTAAACTCCTACACATCCACAATCGAAGCTGAGATATCAAATATATGTCCATCGTGCAACGAGTCCCCGCATGACTCTAACCCGCTCTTTGTATGCTCTGCTAAGCCTACACATCAGACACTCCGTTCCTTTAAGCCCGAAGACGTCGAAATATTTTTTTTTTTTAATTTTCAAAGTTAATTTATTCAAGAATATGTATGTTAAGAGGAGCTTTCAAAATTCAAATTATTTTCGGAGATATAGTAGGTATTTTGCTGACCCGCCATACAAACTGGTTTGGTTGGAACTGAAACTTTAAACGCGCTTTTCTCGAAACTGTTCTTAATTAAGATTTTTTTCGTTTCTAATTTCAGCTTGCTGGTAGTATTGAAGTTGTGGTCACGTGACCATTTCTTGAGACCCCCACTTTATCAGCTGCTATTTTTAAAATTTTCTAATTTTTTTTTTTTTAATTTTCTCCTGTATTACTGTAATGTTAGTACATTATTAAATAGAAACAGAAATAGTAAAAATGTTAATTGCTTTTTGGACAACACTTCCATTACCTGAAACGTATATTTCTAGACTAGGATAACCCTTTCATATGTTAGTTATAAAAAACATTGCCTACATTTTGGCGCAAATCTAATTTCTGATAGTTATTTAAACAAAAGCTTAGAGCATATGATAAAACTCTATATTTTCTATTAAAAATAAAGAAAAATTAAAGCATTTTCTTTCAAAAAAGCTTTCGACAACTTTACAAGCACTTGCTTAATGCTGGTACTCTGCCACTAAATAAATCAGTCGTCACATTTTTTGGTCTTTTTCACAATTTTGTGTCCAAAACTTTACGCTCTACAATTAATCAAATCGCAGTTGACATTTGTTAGACCACTAAGCCAGAAACAGACACACACAGCCACACGTTTCCGCCTTTCCCGACATATTTCCGCAACTTGAAAGACGGAATCGTTAATTAATGTCAGCCAAAAGTTATACTTTCAATTCAATCTCGTTGCTGGGTCGAGCAATTATGTGTAATTTCTAAGCTTTCAACCGACTGTGTGGGCGAATGAAATGCTATTTTCGCCAAAGCCACAGATAGACATACTCACACAGCCACATTATAATATATAGTATACATACTACTACACTTGTATGTACTATATGTATATTATGTAATGCGACGTGCAAGTTAGTAGCTAAAATTATATAATTACAAAGACGTTGACTTTAGTGACAACAACAATTTCAACTTTTCGCCGAACTTTGACATTTTTGCAATTAACGTAATTGCTTGCAACAAATGAGCCAAACTAAAGGGAGCATGCCAAAAATATATACAATCATATAGATATATGTATGTGGTTCAGGGTAGTATGAGTAGCTAAAGCAAGTCGCGGGTAACCTGCATGTGATTGGCGCAAAAGCTGAGCTTTGAAGTTATGTGTGCACTTAAGTGCCCCCAAATGTGTGCATACAAAATAACCCACAAGTTGGCGAACTTTTCCACAATTATTACACACAATCACATGAGAGTCTTAATTGACGCGCATTATAGCGGTAAATACATATGAACTTCTAAGGTTCTTTGACCGAAACTTAGTTGCATAATTGTGCTGCTTGCGAAGGGTGAATATTAAATATCCGTTTTAGAAAGCGTTTAAACTATAGGTGATATAGTTTCTATTCACTTTTAAATACAATTATGATTTTTTTCTCAAAAGAGCTCTTTTGAAATATGATTACTCGGAGACAAATAGGTATGTCGCCTCCATGCAGGGTATCCTAGGTAACACTAAATGACCTGCGGCCGTCACGGCTTTGGAATACTCCAAACGGCCTGACCTTGGTTCAACTCGGACTACGATTTTAGGCCAAAAGCTTTTGGATTTGGTTGAACTCTCGGCTGGTGGTCGTGGTATTCCGTCACCTGAGCATGTAGGGATACATCTGGCAGAAGTGACTGGTAGGTTAATGCCAAGACTGCCTCCGTTCCGTTAAAACCGTGCAGGCCTCCAAGAACGGTGTAGGTTAAAGGAGTCCCGCTATATCCTGGTCGGCTCTAAACGCACTGCTCCAAAAATTACCCTGGCGTCTTAGCAGAGATAAACTGGAGACCATGAAAGGAAATTCCCTTCCGGGGTTGGATAGCGGCTCTGAGTGGGAACCCAACAGAAAAGAGTGTTGGAATCGTCCTCCATGAAAATTTTCTTTTGCTTGATTCATGGTGGATTCGGGAGCTAAAAGCAAAGCTAAACGCTCCGGTAGAAAGAAGTCGATGGCAACTGAAGCCGGACTACCGCATGGCAGAACAATAATAGCTCGCTACGGTTACAGGCAGACTGTTCAGGTATATGAGCAGCATGCCAGCACACTTGAGTGGACTAGAGGGATGCTTAGCGGCGTCGAGGATGGTGTATTAGTTGGATCAGTTTGTCCACTAAAACTAAGCGCAGAGGTCACATGAGGGGGAACCCTCGCTCGGTAAGAAAGCTTGGACAGTAGCAGCAACAATGTTTAACGAAACCTCTAAACGGGCTGACTCAATAGAACTGGGATGTGGGATCGTAGAAAGGAAAAAGTAGCCAACTCCGAGGAGTGGAAGTTGGTCAAACGAAACTCCGGTACAACTCCAAGGTCAGAGAGAGCGAGTTGGCACCTATATAAAAGTTGATCAGGTGGACCAACGAATGGTCAGAGCCTCCCAGTATAAAGAAGTGGTAGCAAGGGTTGTAGAGGTTTGGAAGAGAGCTAAACTAAAAACTCTGGTCAAGATAGATCCTTCACTGAGCCTTCACGCTCATACCTGACTTCCTTCAGAAGTCCTGAGAAGATGGAGTAGATATTGCGTCGCTGTAATATGTTTTTTCCAACGACTAGAGGGTGATCAGGCTCATGAGAACCAATGAACCATATCGGCATGTGCTGTTTTTCACGAAAAAAGAGTCCGTCTGTCCTTTTATCTATGCAAAAGGTGCCATTACCAATGTCTGAAAAAGGATGGTGCTTAGAATCGTCTCAACTAAAGTCAGCGTGGATGTTCCACAAACTACAAGAGCGACAGAAGACACGGAAACAGTGTCACAAACGAGCATGGATGTAGACTCGTCCTCTGTGAACGCAGCGAGCGTTGGAGGCAGGTCATCGACATACGACTCTGTCAGTAAACTCGAGTGACTATTTGAGGAATTTCGAGTCGGGAGTTTCAAGAGAAAAGTGTGAAGAATGAATATTTTGCTTCGTCACAGGAGGGACGGATCTATAATAATTGGTGGCCTTGTAAAGTATAAAAAGATACTTGATGCCTGACTATAGATTTATGCTTTGTACGCAGAGGCAGTGCAGTCTTCATAACAATAAATGTAGCCTAACATTTCTACTCCAGTGTGTGGATACGAATACATGTGTGGGAATGTACTTCAGCATCTTCAATTCACACAAAAGCAAGTCCACACTCAAATATATATTTCTCCCATACACATGTTCATACAAATACACGCGCTTGTTTGTGCGATGATTAAATTTTTACACCAGAAAAATCAATTACAATAATGTCTGTCTGAGGGCCAGTTGAACAACTATAATAACAACGGCAGCAGCAGCAGCAGTGGAGAGCAAAAACAACCAAAACGAGCTCGTGTGGTCAGTAAAAGTCAGACATTTATGTATTCTCCTAAGGAAGAAACCGCCGGTCAGACACTATATGTACATGTAGGGCAGCAACAAAAAGTCAAAACAACAAACTTTTCAACTTTTGATTTCACTTGCAGCGGCGAGACGATTGCGGAGTAAAGGAAAATGAATGAGCACACACAAACACATATCAGGACATACGAAAGAAAATGCGACTGTGAGTGAAGAATTCCATCTTTTCCTATTGCCTTCACATTTATTGAGGCATCAGTTGCGTCTGGAGCTCAGTAATAAAAAAAGTGAAAAAGTTGAATTCATCGATGAGGCGAGTTGCGGCAAGAAATTGGTGAGTGAGTGGTCAGCGCAGTGGTCAGCGCAGCAGTACTATGTGGCATATGATGGTGTGTTTAGAAGAAGTGAGGCTGTGATCGTTTTGCTGCGGCGCGACGCAGGTGTCCGGGCGTATAAAAATCAAATTGAACCGAGACGCAGGACCGGCGTATGTTCAATGAAAGTTGGCTGTATTGACGTGGAAAAAACGGAACAAAAAAAAGAAAGAAAACGATAATAAATTGATGAAACATAAATAAATAAAATAAGCAATGCCAAGACTATTAAGCAGCAACTATAGGTGCTCAATAATGCCGATAATAGTAAGGAAGTAATAAAAAGAAAGCTTTTGAATTGATATTGAAGTGGAAAATGTGGGAGGTGCACATAGATTTTTGAGGTATAATTGGCGGAGGGCTCTTCCATATTAACTATTAATTTGGAAATTTATTTTAAATATATATTTTTTTTTAAGAAAAAGACTTTGAAAATGTTGGCTTTTAACCATAATTCAACACTCGTATAAGCCGGTCGATTGGTCACCTAGATTGTGTGTTGTCACACCGTTAGGCTTTTCCTGTCGGGATATGTAAAGTCTAAAGTCTATGCGTACAATCCCGATTCAGATCCTGGAGCAAAACATGACGCGTGTAATTCGCCAGTTAGCACCCTTTATAATATCAATATAGCCTCTTTAATGCAAGCAAATATTTTTTAAACGAAATTTAAAGCGAAATTCAGGCTTTTAAAGAACTTTAAATTTTAAATATTTTTCTTTCGCCATTTTGTATAAAAGAATTTAAATTCAGCTTGTCAATACTATTTTTCTTTAATCCAAATTGATTGAAGCAAATATTTTCTCACAAATAATCGTATAAGGAAGTATTTATACATATTTGTCTTGCTTTATGCGCATTCATTTCGTTCATTTTAATTTTGTAAAAAGCAGCAAATGGACAGGAGATTTAGTGCTTTGAAGCAAATGAAATTTCAAAAGATTTACTTTCATTACTTGAGTGTTGATGGCCGTCAATTTGTTTTTGTTGTCTATGCCGTTTGCACTTGCCACACACGTAATTCGCTTTGCAACTTCTGCTTCTTCTTATTTTATTTTCATTTCTTTGAAAATGTTTCTATAACTTTTGCTGGCTTTTGTTCGAAATTCGTGTTGTGAAATTGTCCGTCGCCTGCTTCACTGTCTGCCACAGGCAAATACAAGTAAAATGTATGTGCCAAATGGTTGAAATGGAATTGAAAGTCAGAAAGTGTCACTAATTGCGGATGTCAAATAGCAAACACAAAAAATAAAACCAAAAAAAAACTAAACTAAAATAAAAGGAAAATAGGATAAAAATAAAAATTTGAAAAGTTGCAAAGTCTTAATGAATAGCCAATGTTTAGATCTATGTACATATTTTCAGATATCTATATATATACGAAAATAGACAAATTAATTTAAGAAATATATACCATATATATGTACATATATACATACATATCTCTATATAATTTTATACATATATTCTTGTCAAATTTAAAGCGCAGAAAAGTTTCTGTAAAGATTTAGAATGAGTAAATGTTGAATTTCATTTATAAAATAGCTTTTTAGTTGGTAATTCCGTTATACGTATTTTAGTCTAAATATCTTCCTTGCAAGATAAAACGGAAATCATATTCATTTCATCATTTACATCATCATAATATATTTGGCTAAAGATTTCTGAAATGACTTATCTTGAGGACCACTTACTGAAAGGTGGATCGAAAATATTTTGATTATGCTACCAGCAAGCTCGACACAAGAAGAAAGCGCATACATTTATGATTATGGGTTTCAAGAATAATATTATTTACATAGAAATTTTGACTGCTTAAAGGTGGATCAAACACCTACATATAAATTGCCAAATCTTTAGTGGTATTATATTTCATGTGAAACAAATATATTATTGACCAGTTGCCTATGATTTTTTTAGTTCTAAGTGAACTTTAAAATTTATTTCCGAAAAACTCTCCATTTAATCTACATACGACGGTTTCCTCTTATTTATATTGTTTACAGTAACTTAAAATATTCATCTCGGAAAAAACAATGTCTTAAATCACAAACTTTTTTGCGTTATTTTTTTTACAACTTTCGACGTGGATTAACTCAGTAAAAGTCCATCAATGAACTTAATTAAACTTTTGACAATAAAGCTCCATCAAGGACCAGTGTTTATCGATTATATGGTGGCTTCAGGTGAGTCTGTAGATCACTGCAAGATGAATTTCGTGAAGGTCATCTAAAGTCAGTTGTTGTTCCGAAAACTATTGATTTTGTGCGCAAACTATTATATCAAGATGTGACCTATCGTGATATTGAGACATCTAAAGACATTAATGGGACCACCATAGATTCAACAATTCATCAACAATTGACTGCAAAAAAAATGTTTACGTTGAATTCCACAAAATTTTTCAATCGCACAGATAGGGCTGTTGTCGATTGATAGAGATAAATGTTAAAAAATACGATATTGGTGCTGTGGTATATGTCTATGATACCACCACAAGTAAGAAATCAACGAATTACTTTTTTCTAGTAACATACATAACAAAAAACTGAACAGATGGTTGATGCCTCCAATCAGAGTGGCAAAGTTTTTCGTAAATTGATTCAAATGCTAGCAAAGCTTTTTAGATCTTAAGGGATCGTCTCAGTGCGACCTTCCGTAAAATCACCGATTTTCGCGATATTTTTTAATGCTGAAATTAACTAATCAGTCTGATTATTTTATGATTTTCTTTATGTATTTTTTTTTTGTTGTGTATAATAGTTATATAAATTTGTTCAAATGACACGTAAAAAAAAGGAGCCGGTGTCCATTATTTCAAAAAGATTTTGAATCTGTAGGAAAGTCACTCTGGCACTTGGAAAAGAGTTTTTTTTTTTGAAATTTGAGAAAATGGCGGCGGTTTGAACAAAAATTATCGATTTTGCCCTTTTTTCCGACAGTTTTTCGTAGAAAAAAATAGGAATATTTCAAAAAAAAAAGAAACCTATGTACTATTCAAACCCTTTCGGAATATATAAATACTCTTATCAACTACTATTTCTTCACACTAACAACAAAGCAGCAACAAAGTTACAAGAGAGCATGCAAATGCCGCCTAGTTTTATAATGCCAATCCCTTTAATTTGCGCGAGTGGTTTATTCGATTCGCCGTTGACATGGCACTTAACTCAAGTTTAGTACAAATATTGGGTTCATTTACATGTAAATTTTTATGTATATTTAAAGGTTTTCAAATTTTGACGATATTTTTCACTTAACGTCGATTCATTCATACTATAACAGTATAGTTAAAGTTTCAACATTAACTGGCAACACAGTAGATGACAACGCTTAGAGTTGGAACAAGGCACCTGGACCAGACAGGCGATGCTAGCGTGAGTCTCATCGTGGTTCATTTATTTTAAACTCTTCTTTTACCTTTATTTTAAGATATTATTAATAAACCGACATCGAAGGTTCCAGCTGCTTCGTTTTATTCACAATCCTAAGCCACAAATTTCAACTGTCAAAAGTATGTATATACTTAAAACTTTTTTTTTTTACCTGGTATTCACACACAACCCCTTCATTTATTAGAGAGTGCAACTATCTAGCCAAAAAACGCTTTTAATTTCCATAATTGCATAAATTTAATTCAATTTCGCAAATTACATAAGCGATGAAGTTCTATGTGAGAGTGTGTGAGTAATGCTACCGCCGCTAACTGACAAGAGAAATACCAAACCGGCGACCGAACGTAGAAAATAAAAATCAAAATCCATTACCTAACCAACCAACGCAGCGAGCTGACAAAAGAACCGACAAAATTCAGGGAAAAACCCCAAAGAGTAAAGTATTGAAATGTGAAAAAGTGGAAAGAGAATTGAAGCTGGCAGCGAAATGTAGAAGGGACATAAAGGCACTCAGACAGACAGACAGACAGACAAACCGAAAAAATGCAAGCAAATATATCAACTAACGGCGAAGGGCAGCACAGAAATAAATTCTACCTTTCTACATGCCTACATATATGCATGTATATATGTATATATACATATCTATGTACATATGTACATACAAGTACTTTCTAAAGGGTGCTGTTTAAGTATGAGCAGGCTTGTATATATGTGTGTGTGCCTGCGTGATTTGATATTTGTGTGGCAAGGTGTGCGGTCAGCTTAACAAAACTTGATTTATTTCACTTCTGCCTGTCGCTCGGACTAGACTACAAAAACACGCTCAAGCAAACCTTGTACGAGTAGCAGCATTAAATATTGGTGAGTTTGCTAGCGCGACGCTGTGTGTCACTATCAGCCACAGCCAAAGGGTGTCTAGCAAAGGCACTACACTTGTAAAAATATTTATATATATATTTGAATCTCGTAATGTGCTACCGGCAAACTATTGACCACAAGAAATGGGAGAAATGTTCGTAAAAAACCGGTGAAAACAGCGAAAATGAAAAATGCCCTGCGAAAGCAAAAAAAAAAAAACAAAAAAAAACTAGAAGAAATACTAGAAAAGAGTGAACGCGGACCTTTTCTTTTACAGCTCGCAGTAACTTCTTCTCCTGAAGCTGATGAATTGCAGAGTTGTTAGGTGGCAAAGTGACTGAGTACCTAAGTACCTGGCTTTTTTACGTTCGCATATTTCTTTGCAGACACATTTATTGTTCTTCGTTTGCATTTTTTGCTTCTGCGCTCATTTCCGTTGCAAAGTTGTGGAAGTGACAAGTGTGTAAAAATGTACTGCCATGCAATCGGAGACAATTGGTACTGAACAAGAGAGTAAAGGTAGTGATACTTTGGAAGCTGGTGTGCTAAAAAGGATTTGGTTGCAATTAAAATTAGTAGGAGTGGTTGTGTTGTTGTCAGTAATCATTACATGATTGTCGTCGGTAATCGTATTGTTAGTACGAATATTATGTAGTTAGTTATTATAATGGTAATTAGTAGTTGTAAAAGTAATCGCATTATTCACTATATAAGTATACAGTAATTGTAATAGTAATGGTAATCAGTAATTATAGTGGTAATGTTAGTCAGTAATAGTAATGGTAATCGCATTAGTCCGAGTATTTTGTACTGATTATAGAGATATCAGATTACTGTTCGTAAACATGTTATTAGTTGTAGAGGTCATACGAATATTTTTGTAATTAGTAATCGTAATAGTATTATTTCGAGTGATAGCTGTGGCGTTTGATTAGTATTTACTATACTATTAGCTGTAGCAATAAAAGAAATATTTTTGTAAGCAGTAATTATATTGGTAGTACTTTGAGTATTGAGTATTAATTGTAATGGTATTAGATTACTGTTAATGATTACCATAATTATTATAAAAAAATCTTTAAACAGTAATTGTAATGGTAGAATTTATAGTATTTTGTAAAGATAGATAATCTAATGCCACTAGTAATTACTATTAATTCTAACAGTAAAAATAAAATTTTTGTAAAAAGTAATTATAATGGTAGTACTTCGGATATTGGGTACGGAGTGTAAGGTATTAGATTTCCAATGGTAAGGACTGTTATTATTAGATGGATTTGTATTGGTAAACGTATTTTTTGTAATTAGTAGTTGTAATGGTATTACTTCAAGTATTGGGTATTGATTGTATTGTTATTTGATTACTATTAGTAATTGGTGTTATTATCAGTTGTAGTAGTAAAATGAGTTTTATTGTAATCAGTAATTGTAATGGTAATACTTCGAGTATTGGATACTGAATATGATGGTAGTAGATTACTTTTATTATTTACTGTTATTATTAGCTGTACTTGTAACAAGATTATTATGTAATCAGTAATTGTAATGGCAATACTACGAATATTGGGTATTGATTGTTATGGTAGTAGATTGCTGTCAGGATATTCTGTGTACTGGTAACACAATCACCCATTTTTACTATGTTGGTTTGATACTGGCCAATTGTACAGCCAATAGCATAAACCATTAAACAGTGGCGTGTCAACTCAAAATAGTTCATCGGAGTAAAAACACTAGACCTAGGTCAACTGCCACATAAGCATACATATTATATCGCTTAGTACTTTTTTCTGTTTGCAGGGCATTCCGGAGGACCTGTTCAGGATTACTCACTTTTTAAATAGAAGTTTCTGTTTCATTTTTGCTTAAATTTCTACACGATTCAAGTTGTTGAGGATGAGAGTAAGCTCGTGTTGATAAATATTGTTCTTAGAGCTAGAAGTGAGGAGTCTAGATAAATTTATTGCCGAAAAACCCCTTCTAGTCGTCATCGATCTAGCATGACTTCGGACTCTATATATTTGTCGGCTTTTTCTTAACCTAAAGAAAGTTTTCGGCCAGGATGGACGTTAACTCCACTTCAACAAACTTATTATGGCCTTAATTGGCTCTGAAACACATATGCGAACTCTATTTGACATTTATTTTTCACAGAAGAAAAAACAGTTTTTGGCACTAGAATGGTTGCCATATATTTCAAGCCTGAAAGAAAAACTCAAAACTTGGTGAGTGGGGACTAAGAAAAGTTGAATCTTGAGAGATGTAAAACACATTTCAAATATCTACCTAACTATCGTAAATTGCAATGATAAGATAAGAAACTCATTTAACCTAAAAGAAGTCTATATGTGAGAGGTAGTAGGAATTATATCTGCTGGAGTTTCTAAAAGGCTAACAAAAATTATTTTTTTAATACAAATATATAGATATACCTTTCGGCGAACTCTGATACGTACGAGTATATCCTTACCATTGTTAATTTGACAGAAACTAACTATCGCTCACGACTACACCCTACATTTGAGTTCCTGATTGAATTTCCGCTTTCTAGAGCCAGCGAAACCATTTGCCTTCATCAAAAAATTAAATTAAATTTAAATTATACTTCACGGTCTCAAAACGCAGGTCAGCGCTCTACTTCTCTCTCTCTTTCTCGACTACAACCCAACTCACTGCGAATTATCGTGAGGTCTACAAAGGCTAGTCGAAGCCGCAAAAATAAATCGATACTAATGAATATTAATGTCAAAAGTCATAAATCTCTCATCAAAATGCTACGCACATAAATCATAATAAATCAAAGGCAAACGCAGGAAGGTGAATTTTGAAAGCGAAAAAAAAACAACAAAAATAAGGTAGTGGGAACAACAACATTACAAAAGAAACAAAAACAACAAGGTTGTACAAACAAAAACAACATGGTAATCGAAACAACAACAACGTGTTAGCAGAGTTCAACACGGAAATGACCGCCGTAGTCATGGTTTGAATTAAGGAAATTTTATTTGAATTTATGAATGCTGATAAAGGAGGCAGGGCGCTGAAAGCACTGCTGGTACACTGGGCGAATTGAAAGTGATACAGAAAAAAAAAACATAAATAAAAATAGAAATAAATTATATTGATAGAAAATATAAAAGCGCACAGACGCGCCTTAAATTCAAGGTGATATTGCCAGTGTGAAATGGAGTTGTAAGTCACAGCCATAGAGCACACAGAACGTGTGGTTTGTGCGTAGTCGACAAACCATTAACAAAGTGCCTGCTGGTGTGCGTGCTGCGATTTGCTGGTGAAAATCAAAGGCGAAAAGTGCGAGGCAAGTCGGCAAAGGCACGCCAACAATCAATAAATTAATCAAAATCAACAGCAGCATCGATGCGCAGGTAGGGGCAAAGGTGGTGCGTGGCAGTGACAAGCGCGCAACATTAGAAACAGCCGGCAAATCACGCATACAAAGCCGTTTGAAGTCAACGGTAATACACAGCAACACAAACACATACACGCGCGTGCGAGGAAGGTTGCCTGCTTGGGCGCCTAGGTCAGGGTAAGTGGGGCGCCTGGGCGGCGTCAACGTCAACGTCACGCATAGCGAAATGGAAGCAGACGTATAAGGTGAAAAATGGCGAAAAGTTTGTGTGTGGTTGTGTGTGTGTGTGTGTGTAGGTGGCGCTGGTGGCAATAAGGCGTACAGGCTTGTGGCAAGCAGCTAAATTTAGCATTGGTTGGTAGGCCTATACAATATGCAATGTGGCAGGTTAGACAAGCGCCTTGTGCAGGCAAAATACCGTTACTTATGAACTGTTACATATAAATATATATTTGTATTTGAGTTTGGCGCTAGGTGCCACCACACAAATCAACGCAAGTAAAACAAAACTGTTTAAGGAAATTTAAGAGGAAATTACATAAATGTTGCGGCGTCGACGTGTGCGTGGCAAAGTGGCAGTGTGTGACGAAGTGTACAGTTGTTTTTGTTGTTGGTAAGCCGTCTTACGCTTAGGGAAACAGAAAATTTACACGAAAATGATATGCGCACATCGAATGGCACGTCGGCTTTACGTTTGTAAGCCTGAATGTGTGTGTGTGTGTGCCTTTCACGGCAGGCAATGACGTAGAAAAAGTCAATATTGTTTATTTCACATTTTTCTTCTGATTCACTACACACTTTCCGGCACCACCTAACGGCAATAGGTGAATTAAATGAAGGTAGTTCACTTCGGCGGATGGAAATGGTAAGGAAATGTGGCTTTGCTCTTATCGTGCAGCAAAAGCATTGTGTTAGCTGCTTTGTTGTTCTTGCAACTTGTGGCAGGTGCCTAAAAGCAAATTGTTTCACTACACACATCTTTAAAGCGCCACAAATACTTTTAGAGTTGTGTGTGGCGTTTTCTTAACATACCTGTAGGCGTAGCAACTTTCACAGTTGCCTTCGGTTCGAGGCCATCTTTGTTGGTATAGCAAATCTCTAGGTGCACAGTCGGCTCGTCGTTCTGATTTCAATTTATTTTTTGATCCATTTTTGCACTTTCTCCGTTTTTATTTATTGTCATACGCCTGCTTTTGCTCTCATTTTCATGTGCTTAGCAGGGTTCGTGGTTTTTCAATTGCCATTGAGAGTGAATTGCGCGGAAGACTGTATATATATTTGGGTATCATAATGTGTTGTTGCAGCAATGTGGCAGCACAGTTGCTCTGTTTCGTTGCGGAAACATTCCAGTAACAAAGCCAATTGCCGCCGGTGATGTTATTGAATTTTAATGGCAGCAATCACCTCATATTGTATTCGTGCGCCATGGCGTATACGCATCATTGCCGCATATTTGAACTTGACGAAATTATAAAGCCATACAATTTAAGTGGATTTGGCATTCACAAAATCTCTTATGGAAATTGTTATGAATTCGTGCTTTAAAGTGTCTGTGGAATGCGGCAGTTTGATAACGAATTCTCATTTACTTAAAATGATATTAGTACACTTAGTGCGGGCATACTTTTTAATACTGATATTATTTTTATAAATTTTCTCATATTTTTGCAATGCTAAGACTAATAATAAAAGCTTCTAATAATGTTAAGTGAGCTTTAAATAAATTGTGTTTGAGATACTTAGGAATCCAATTTCAATTGGTAGTGCTTGTTAAGTATTGAAGCATTTTGAATCAAATAAATATACACTTATCAGAGCTTAAAAAACAACCTTAAGACATAGAAATTTTTCAAAAATATGTCAATTTAAATATAATTTCTTTCTATACTTTACTGTTCTTGAGAGTAAGATTAAGCAGTCTAGGAAATTTTGATTTGAGCAAAATATATATTGAAAAGAGAAATGCCTAAGGCTCATGATACGATTATCTTTAAAAGTATGCCTTCAAACACAGACGTCTTCCAAAAATGAGCCAGGGCTATTTCAGAAGCTTATTTATTAAATGTTTGTTAGACTGTTGGATTATAAGAGGGTTTTACATTAGTAATGGGAAATTGCATTCTGAAGGACAATAAATATTTATATTCACCACATAAAATGCTTTTCTAAGGGAAAGGAATCTGAGACTCTATTACTCTCTCTTTATAACTTAATTAATCTGATTTTTTTTATAGTAGAAATGACGAGATGATATTTTTACGCTTGGCTCTGAATATTGGTTGGAAAAAAGACATATCTCAAAGTAGCAGATAGTCATACGTTCGTTGCCATACCTTAACGGATGTCCAGGTTGTTTCACAATTTTGCCAATGATCCTATAATAGCCCTTCACAGATACAAAAGAACTGTTACCAGATTTTTTCGGCATCTACATATTTTCAGTATTGATCCAATCTAAACGATTTCTTCAGAAATTGCATCATTCGGTTAGAAAATAACTCATACTCAATATATCGAAGATATCGCGTCAAATGAAAACCCTTTCATATACTTGATTCCGGTCCTTTAGTTTATATGACAGCTGAATGGAGGATCACTAGTCCAATTTCGGTTATTCAGACAATTAAACAGCAAAAACTGAGGGACTGGTTGGTATATACTCACAGTCAGACAGACAAATGGGCAGTTTTAAACGACTCAGTTCGTTACGTGGATCATTTATATATAGAAAAGGTTTCCGACTTTTTCTATGGATTATTAAGAATTTCCTGGCAAACTGAATATACGCTGTTCAAGGTATAATATGTAAACAAATTGGTCTTGGCTCAGCAACTTTATCTAACAGATTGTTTTCACAATCAATTGGAGCTCCGTGGTTTTTTGTTTAAAACATGGCAAAATATTTTATTGCATTACAATGTTTTCTCAAAGTGCGAAGTAAAGAAATTATCACATTTATTGCAGCAATCAAATGGATTACCAATCCCTCTACGCTTGCAGAACTCTATCGCAGCCATTGTACATTACAACGTATAGAATTACCCTGAGTTCACATTTTTGAGATATACCATCCAATTATTTAATATTTTTGCTCAAATTTGTGACATATGTAAACGAACAGTGACACATTAGGATATGAAAAATAATGACATTCATGGGATTAAAAAAATAATCATGTTTTACCTAGAATTGTTAGTAATCAAAAATATATAAAAAGTTGCGCCAGTTGACTCTGTTGTCTGCGGTAGGTAACCATTTATATTATAAATTTCAGTATACAGTTGTTGGACGGCAACTGTACTAACGCTATTATAGATACATATAGGAGTATATATCTTTCTCCATGAAACTGGTAGACTAATACAGAAGCCTTTGAAAACGATAAAAGTGGAATAAATAAACACTTTTGGCAGTGAAAGTGTTACATCTGGAGATGTCGAACCGTTTCCCCAAATGATGACGCTGGAATAGATGTTGTATTGGCCGATTATGGTTGGGTTCGAACAGCAGTTACCTGCTTGAAAATCAAATAAGCGGTAGGGGCAAACAGATTACTGACCGAGTTATTCAAAAAGGATGGCGAAAACTGGAAAGGTGCATGAATCACTTTCTTTGTAAAATACGGTCCCGCCGGTTGGAACCTAAATATACTCCAAAAAATCCAATCCAAAAAAAAAAGATCTCAAAATTTGCGCCAATTATCATGGCTTTGTCCAGCGTAGTGTGTGAAAAACTGAAGACCGCTGTCAACAATCTGATCGGGTCTTAAAAGTGTGGCTTTACCCCTGGAAAATCTAAAATCGAGCAGATTTTTACCATCCGGCATTCGCCGACGATATTGATATCATTGGCCTCACAATTCGCGCCGTTAGTTCTGCTTTCTCTAGACTGAATAAGAAAGTGAAGCAAATGGGTCTGAAGAACGCATAAAGACCTCTACTATGTTTAAAAGACCAGGTGCAGAAGTACCTGGCTGAATTTGGAATCTCTAATGGACTCCAAACTGCGAAAAAGAAGAACGATTGGAACTTCGAATGCTACCAAAACGTAGATGTTGATGATTTATAATATAAAGAGCAAAATTAAAATAATCGACATGAACTAAGAAACTTTAAGAAACAAATTTTGGTATATTGTATATGATTTAATATTTGAATTCCCCAAAAAATAATTTGAATCACCTTAAAAGTGCTGCTAAGTCCAAAACATCACTACAATATGGCACAAGACATTTTAGGAATGAAAATCCCGAGTTGCAACAATAAGGTACATTTGTTGTATGCTAAATACAGGTACTTAATTCCTGCTACAAGAAAATTTTCATTTTATGCCAATAATTTAACCCAGTTTTCACACTCGCGGCACGAAGTATGTTACTATGTAAATATAACACGACAATCTCTGTCATTTGCATAAGCATTTCACCGGTAAAAGTAGCAAAGGAATCTTTTTAATACTTTTTATCGATTTAAGTTGACTTCCAGTAACGTGGCATGGCAGCAGCAATAACGAGCAGCGTGTTGCATGACAATGTGGCAGCAAAGTAACCTTGCACACAAGCGCACATACAAGCACACAAGTAACTTTAGCTTAGGAGGTGGCAACTAGAAGTGGACACGGCCAGCTACCACCTGCGTTAAGCACCGTTAGAGGTGAGTAAGTGGCAAAAAAGCGATACACTAATAAAATATGTGCACCTATAAAATATGCAAGTCTTGTTTCGTTGCTTGAGTGGATGTAAAGTAGGTGCCAGCGTCAGCTACCGCGCAACAAAGTACGTGCAACAATGATGCGCAACTTGAATTAACCTCGCTACGGTGAAAAAGGGCAGCGAAATAAGAAAATGTGGAAGCAGCAAACCACAAATAAATAAAAGTGCAAATCAGGAGGCATAAAGTGGCACGGGGAAGGTGAAAAGATTTGATTGGAGTCACGAAGATTGGCGCTGGGCAAAAGGGCACCCGCACAAATAAGCGAAAGGAGTGAAAAAATTTAATAATTCCAGCAGCGTGTGCACAGCAGCAGCAGAGTGGCGCAAAATTTTTATAGACACACACTTGCACAGTTGCTTGCAAATACCTGCTAACGGTTTAGGTGTTTTAATGTATTACATTTGCTGGCAGCGTTGATGCCAACCTCACTCGATTCATGGAACTGACAAACCAGCATCGACGTGCCTTTCGTGATTTCCATGCAAATATTGAAAAATACACCCCAAGCGATTTAGAAAGCAAAAATAAGAAATTGAAAAATGTTGCACGCACACTTACACACACAAGAGCTGCATGCCGTTAAAGCGCTTACTGCGTGAAGAAGAGCGAAGCTATGGCAAAATGTAGAGGTAGTAAAGAATATTGGCAGAAATTAGCTACAGCAGCTATTCAATATGGAAGGAGCATGAAAAATGTGTGGCAACAAAAAATATATAAAATTTAACGTTGGGGAGGGGCGACAACAAACTTGCGGCAGTATCATTTCACGGCTTGTGTATCTTTGCACGCGCGTATGCGACCGCTCATGTGTAAAACTGGTTAAATATAATGGTCGAAAAGGTAGCGCACCGACACAGTGTTGTGGTTGTGGCACAAAGTGGCTGCGCTGCCGCTCACGCGTGCAAGGAAATTTCTTTAGTCAAGCAAGCCAGTTTGCATAAATTTCACATAACTTGAGCTAGAGCTGAGGCAGAGAATACCAAAAAAAAGAAACTTAAATGTGCAAGCTTCTTGTAGAAATGCGTGTTATTTGAGCTGACAGCAGACGCATGCAACACAAGAACATATGTGCGTGTGCAGGCGGCAAGGCTGCGGTAAAGGAGCAGCGGCGCTTGGTTGACAAGGCGGATGGTGAAACGCGCAAAGGTCGTATGTGAGCAGCATACGCTCTCCAATATCACACGCACATTTACATGATACACACACACATCCTCAAATGACACACACACACTCTTAAATGTATTTCACACACGCTCAACTTTCACATCTGTAGAATACCCTCAAATATCACACGCACACACTCATACTCAGAAAGAGTGCGCTCACTCGCGCGTCTCAAGTCTCCAGTGGCAGCAGCGTTGCCGCCGCGATTGACTTCAGTTGCGCGCTGCTTGTCTTTAATTTTATTTGCAAATTTTATTTCAGTTTTTTTTTGAAAATATCCTTTAACCCTATCATGTCGTTGCGCGGCTCTAAGTAGCGCCATATGCATTTAAGTATTTGCACTTTGGCGCGCTATAAAATGTACACACACACGCTTATTTATTATTTGATGGTTATGGATATCGCGGTGTACATATGTGTTTGAGTGTGTGCATATTAGATTTATTTGCTTATATGAATGTATAAAGTTTCTTGCGAACTCACCGGCAACTTGCAGCGTCGCATTTCGACTTCTCGCCACACCTAACTCGTTTTTCGCCTCACACCAGTAGACGCCGGCATCCGTTTCGCGACGCGAATTTACAACCTGCAAGGAAGGAAAGAAAGTTGAAATATGCTTAGTTTTATCAGTTTAAGGAATGGAGGGAGTTATTTGTATATAGTTTGCTTAAATTTGTGGCAAGGTTGGATTATGACAATATATTTTTTATAGTATAGAAAAACGTGTCATAAAATTTACAATTTACATATTTACAATTATTTAATTCCATTTTTTTTTTATTTTTTCAATTCACAAATTTGTTTAATTTTTTGTCCATTTTTTAATTATTTTATATTTTTTGTAAGTTAGAATTTTAGGTACGTTTTTTGTTTTTACTACACTATCACGTCGTAGGTAGAGACAGGCTGTTAAAAGCTAGCATCTATTGCAGTGGAGATGTATCTAGCTAAGGACAGACCCCCTATCTAGAAGTTCATCGCTCCAAAAAAACATAGCATTTATGGTAGATGTGTAATCTTGGTATGATTTCGGGTACAGAAAGTGTTGGATCAAGGTATAATGCGATCCGTGCCGAGAATCAACTTTGATGCCTTGAATAGTTCAGTTCCGAAAAGAGCTTATGAATAACTGGCGATCTCTTTAATAGTCTTACGTGGGTAGCGGGAGCTATACGTAAGCGGGCATAATTTCTTCTAAAGTCATGACTCCAAAATATGCGGCAGAGTAATAACGACAAAAAGGTCAATTGAAATGGTTTCAAGCTTTCCCCATAAATGCAGCTTTGGAATTGTCATTAAACACTCCAAGTTCACCATCGTTATGGACGGATGCCGGATCGTACCGAGGCCAGTTTAAAATGACAGTATGTGATTGAAAGCGATCGGTATAGCTACATAAGGGCGTTATAGCCAATCGGAGCCAGATTAGTAACGGTTGACGGGAAAAATATTCCATCCCGACCAAGTAAAGATTATGTATCTTGGCTACACTATCCAGATAACCAGATAATGTAGCTCATCATACACTGCAACCCAAATCTGAGATTTGAATTCGTCGAGGCCCATAAGGGTCCCACAGCGGAAACTGGCGCGGATACGAAAAGAGCCCTGAAGCAGATCTTGTTGCTGCTAACCAAATAACTTTTAAAACCTCTGGTAAAAAGTGGCGGGAGATCAACTACTAAGTACTAAAAACTATAAACTGCGTACGTATAAATTGCGATTTATTGTAAGCGTATGCAATCTCACCATAATTTATGACAAATCAGACTCAAATAGCGATTTAGTGAATGTGTAATATTTTTAGTACGTTTTTTCTAATTTTAGTACCCCTTCGAGTTATTACCAAAACAAACTACTACTTATCAAAAAAACTTACAAAATGTAATTACAGAAGTACAAATTTTTGAATAAATGGACAAACTAAAGAGTTTAGCAAAAAAAAAGTTTGTACTAAAAAAGTACTAAAATGACCAAAAGTAATGATTGTTTACTATTAAGTGGATTTTCCATAGGCAATAAAATGAAAAGTGAACATTTTTTGTACTAAAAATTTTAGTACTAAAACTTTAAATTTATTTTACAAGAGGCTTATCTTAATAAGTAAAACAAAAAAAAATAATAATTTCGGAAGCACAAAACGAAATGTACTAAAATTACTATATACATTTTGAGTAATGTAAAGACTTTGCTTAAAAAATCCTTTCTTGCTGACAAATTTACGAAAAACTATCAATTTAATTTGGCCTTAGTAGTTTTTAGTACAATAAATTACTTATGTTTTTGTGTAATTCCTTTATTGACATCAAAAAATATTAACAAATATATGGTAATTTTATGTTCTCAAAAATATTACGGTGCTTTTTTGGCATCTTTAGTACTAAATTCATAAATTTTAAAACAAATTTCTAAATAAAAAAAAGTTTTTCATTCCTTAAATCAGCCTGACAATTTTAGTACCAATTCAACAATACTAATATTTATTGGAAATATCCTTAATATGACAAAAAAATAGTTTTAGAACTCAATTGCCGTAGTTAGTGGAATATTCAAATATTCATATTTTGAATATCTTCAATTATTCGTTTAATACAGCTCAATTTGTACCGGCTTTTGTACTAAAACGTATTTTATATTTAATTTAATTTAATTTTATTATAACCAAAATTGGATTTTTACTTTCTTCGTTATATTAAAAAATATATAAATCCAAAACACAGTAAATTTTAGTACTTCAGAAAGCACATATTTTTGGGTGCGATTATTATTAATGGTGCACTAAACCGCATTCGATGAAAATCAATTCTGGAAAGTGCCTTTAAAATAAAAAAAAATAGAAAGACAAATTATTGAACATACCCAACCAAATGTGAGGTAATCTTTTGGGTAATTTTTTATGGCTCACCACTTTGCGCACGGCTTCACCAGCGACGTTAAACAATTTGCATTATTTGCTTAGAAAAATCGCAAAAATATGCAAATTGGTACTTTGCCGCCCCCGCTTATTTTTACTCATACTTTCACTAAGCTTTCACTTTCTCACAAGCTTACTGCCAATTTTCTTGTTGCCACACCCGCTGCACACACCTTTACTTAAGGTGAGCGTAGGTGAAAGTGTGGGTGGCTGAAATCAAGATGGGTGTGTGTTTTGGTGCCACATGTTGTGTCATGAGTGATGTGAATTTTTAGCAGATCACACGCACACAGTCACACACACACTTGCCTGCTTATAGTATGTCTCGAAGTGTTGTGCTTGTTTTGCATTTTGATGAATTGCATTATTGAAAGGATTTCAGATTGGCGCTAACAACTTTTTGGGCTGCTTTTCTCGCAAACTCACACATATATATATACATATATGTGTATGTATGTGTGCCTGTAGTGCTCCTAAAGGATGCTGAGCATTTTTAGTAGGTAAATAATTGCGGCAATAAATCATAGCCAGGTTATGATGAGACGCAATTTAGCAAACTTATGCGTCATATAAATTGATGAAGGATGCCAAGTAATCGCAAATGTATAAAAAATGGAGTTGTGTGCCGGCGTGTATGTGCAATGGGATGTACACAAGTGCGCTAGTCATACTGAGATTAGTGTTGTGTGCTCATGCACGCGCTGGCTGTATTGAGTGAATTGATGGCTGTTCACTCAATATAAATTGGGTAATTTAAAAAATAGATTCTACTGTAAAAATGAAAAATATGCTTGTGTAGGTTGAGAAATATATTTCAGTTTTTAGGTTATATATATAATTTTTTTTAGATTATGAATGAGCTGGGTTAAGTTTTGACAAGAAATAAGTAGATGGATGGTGTCCAACTGATATAAATAAGCAAAGAGAATTTAGTTTGTGAACAATTTTCTAATTTTTGTCTAAGAAATATAAATAATAATAATGAAATAATGTTCCAGTTTGGAGAAAATCAATTATTAAGAAATTCTAAATCAAAACAGCTGCATTTTTATAACCTAGACAGGATATATTAAGTTTGCCACGAAGTTTGTGTAAAATATATCGTCACTTAAAATGCAAAATTACGTAACATTATTTTTAAAAGTTTACAGACTAAGAAAACAACTCATATTGAAACAAAATTCGAGTTTTGGTTATATATCGGTTACCTATTGGTTATATCTGTGAGTGGAGCTTGAAAATTTTATGCTAGATATATGTAATATGATGTAATAAATCGTAAGCAGTAAAAAATTCAATTTCGATTTATCTTGATGATACGTAGTAGCATTTTAGGTGACGATATGTATATATGTATAAAATATCAGCATATTGAGCTGTGTCGACCTAGCTATGCCTAGTCCCACAGTTTTTGAGATATCCAACTGGAATTTCACACACGTCTTTTTTTCCTAAAAAAAGCTGCACATTTACCGAAATCACCGATATCGGACCACTATAGCATAAAGCTGCCATACAAACTGAACGATCGAAATCAAGCCCTTGTATGAAAAATATTTTTAATTGAAGAGATATCTACAGGAACTTTGGCACGGATTATTTTCGAAGACGGCAAGGTAATCTCCGAAGAAATTATTCGGATCGGATTACTATAGCATATAGCTGCCATATAAACTGATCAATTAAATTGAAGTCCTTGCATAGAAAACTTTTTTATTTGACGAGATATCTTCAAAAAGTTTTGTTTGAGTTATTACCTTATACAATGGCTTAATCTTCGAAGAAATTATTCAGATCAGCTTACTGTATCATAAAACTGTCATACAAACTAGGCAATAAAGTTCTTGTAAGCAATATTTTGTGTTTGGGTTGGGGATTATAGTTCTTTGCTATCTATATATATGCTATATTATATTTTATAATAATATTTTATAATGTAAAAATATATTTTTAATCCCTATCTGATTACCCTCTTGCATTTTGCATTTAATTTACGAAATTAAAAGTTTTGCGAATCCTGAGAAAACAAAAATAAATTTACGCATAACAAGCAGCAATTTAATGCTTGACTGAAGCGCCCAAACTGCAAGAAAAATTGCATGAATTTATCAGAGGACGACCTATTTTCAATGCTCCTTACATACATATATACATACATATGTACATACAAACATATTAGATTGGGTTGCACAAACATGCACATGATTATAATATTCAAAGTATAAAGTCCAAACATAAACAAAAATTGTAAATATATCAAAATAAGGTTAAAAGGTTATAGAAAGCGTCTTGCAGTGTATGTGTGTTAGGGTTGCCCAAACAAACGATTTTTTTTTTTTGCTTTGTGATCTTAACGGTAAAGGATTTTCCGTCTTACAGTTTTTTTTTTCTTTTTTTTTTCAGATATAAAAATTCATATATTGCTTCCAAATACTTAAAAAAATAGCAATTACATTAATTTTGTAGGAAATTGAATGCTCTACAAAAGAGGTTCAAATGGTTGTTTCGTTAATCTAAACATTTAAAAAGTATTAGTGGTTGAAATTTGATTATTCTAAGACAACTTTTTTTTAATGAATTTTATGACTTTTATGGTGATCCTTAAATAATTAAAAGTAATAATACTATACGCAGTTGGACCCTCAAAATTAAAAAAAAAAGATACAGCAAATTTTTGAGTCAAAGTTCAGATCTCCCAAAGCGCGTAAAAAGTATTAAAATTATTGTTATTGTATCCTTTAACAACAAAAACTAACTTGTAACAACGAAATCCTTACTTTCATTAACATCCTTAGCACCCGATCGATCAAAATTGCTAATAAAAACTATCTTCCCATACTAAGGACCACCCTGTTGGGAATATACTTATATGTTTGCACTTTTCTAAAATTTATACACACACACTCTATCATAAGTTTTCGCAACCTTTCACTGATTATACGCACATTCCCACATTTTCTCCCTTTCACTCCACCTTTTTCCTATATCGCAGTTGTTGATAGTCCAACAGCTGTTTTGTTGCTTGTTATACTTGAATGCATTCAGAAAATTGTTCAAAACTCAATTTATAATATTAACGAGCAACACTTGTGCAAATAAATTCACACACATACACATATGTATGCACACGTAAAGGCATGTCAGTGCTTTGGATATATAAAATATGAGAGAGTCGCTATAAAAAATATATTTGTTAGAGTGTTCACTTAAGAAGTAAATCATATGAGAAGGAAAAATAATATTTCAAGATATTTTTTTTTCAAGATTTGGTAATATTATTAATAATAATTTAATTTTGAATACGATATGAAGGTAATGGATGAAGTTATACCATTGTTCTAAGTTAAGTTTTCCTTTGTAAATGATCACTTTTTCCCAAATTTGTGCGAAATGATAGCTGGCAATAAATTGAATTTTGCTGTTTTTTGGAAACAATTCGGTGACAGCGCCACCACGCGCTATATTTTTTAAATTTAATCTTTGCTTCTGTTACTATAGACTTATTAAACGTGTTTCATTGGCTAAAAAATCGATTTTTGATACCAAATTCACTCTGGTCTGATATCTAAATGCAATTTTTTAGAATATTTGTGTGTATTTATTTTACATTTAGTATATTTTTACTCGGTGACTTCAAAGCAATCAAGAAAACAACAAGTAACAATAAGAAATGGTTATATGGCTGAGTGACATCGTATATCGGTCTGTCCTTTCGCTGTTCTTGAAACAAGAGAATGAAAAAATGGAGACTTTTAAGATTTTTGAAACAAAATTTTGACTTATTTTGGGGTTAGTGTGTCCATAGAATATTAGATACAAGAGAGAGAGGCTCATACTCAAAACCGTCCAATGAATATTATTGGGTACTTCTGGATAACGGTTTTCGGACTGTACTATATAAAAGACTAAACGTATATAACTTCTAAATGATACAGCCAAAGCTACAGCAAGCTATAGTTTAGGTGAGCCTTTATATTTTAGGTCTTGGAAAAATGTTGCTGAAAAATATGAATTCGTTTCGGGTCTGCGGGCTCTCTAAACACTCACACCTGCTGTCTATGGAACTGTCCTCCAATTCAGCTAAACTCAGTGTTAATGCTCCAAAATAAGAATTTGATCTTGCCAAGAAGCAGTGCAGGTTATTTAGATTGTAGAGAGTCTTAATGTTGCCACAGGTGATATTTCCGAATAACAAATAATGAAGCATAATTTGTTAAAAATTGCTCGAACTGGTGCTTGGAGGGTTGCCTTGTTGCTTATATATTACAAAAATCCCCTTGAATCATGGAAGACCGGAAAAATGGTTTGAACTTTTATGAAAACAGTGTAAGAAAAGTGATGTTTCAACGGCAAGAATAGATATATCGTCAGACGAATATAATTTCATTGATTTACTGCTAAAATAAGATTGAATATTTGATGATATAATCCATATAGGGCCGCTTCTGTCGAATAACGACAATAATATCTGATGTGAGAATATAATAAATGTGTATATATCAACTTATATTAAAATAACGGCTGATCTAAGTAGAGGTTTTATTTTCAAAAAAAATTTTTTTTTTTTTTAAAGATCACGTGAGATTCGAGTCAAGAGTCAAGCTGTCATGCAATTTTTGTTTGGTATCATCGTGGAAAGAAAGCGTACAAAATGCAGTTTGTGCAAGAACATAAGCCGCTCGACTTTCTCATCTCTTAGCCTTGTGGGCTCTTCAAAAGTTCCAAGAAAATCCCAGGTTTTCGGGACAAATTTTGTTCGGCGAAGAGGTCTATTTCTGGCTTAATGGGTATGTAAAGAAGCAAAATTGCCGCATTTAGGACGAAGAGCAACTTAAAGAGATTCAGGGACTGTCATTTCATTCAGAAAGAAAACTTAACTGATTTCAAGTTTTCGGCCGGTCGATTGGCCACCAAGATCATGGGATACTCCGAAAAATTTTCTTCTATGGGGATGGGAAGTCTAAACTCTGTAGGGACAATCCCGCTTCGATTCAGACCTTGGAGCCAAACATCATGCGTCTAATTTGTCAGTTACCAATCGAAAGGTTCAAACTAGTTATCGAAAATTGGAATCAACGGATGGACGATCTTCGAAAAGTAAATGCCAAAAAATGTTCTTTCGAATGATAACAAATATTTTCCATTGAGTTTGAAGTTTCCGTTTTTTCCGTAAAAAAGTGGAGAAGCTCTCTAGCTCTTAAAAATTTTTTAAATCACAATTCAATTTAAAGCGGTCGTCTTTAGAAATTCCAAAAAAAAACAAATTTATGAGTGTTTAATAATTCCTCAAATTTCCTAAAAAAAAAATGTATGAGTGTTTAATAATTCCTCGAAAAATAACAAACGAAAATGCTGCTTAAATTGAATTTTAAAATATTTTACATAAACTTTTTAATCTTTTATGCCAACAAACCAGCGCAAACACCGCAAAAGATATTCAATCCATTTTACCTTCTGACAAGAAAATATATTAAATCAAATTGAGTATAGCAATAAAAGGGGATAATATATGCAAAACACACAAATGTACATATAAAATATAAATACTTGGCAGCAACAACGACACACATGTCACTGTGCGTCGAAACGAGCGAGTGAAAGCAAACACTTTGGCAAATAAAAGATGAATGCACACTAGTGTAAATATGCCTTCATAGAAAGCGATTGTAAATAAACACACACAAACATGCATACACATTCATCCTTAAATGTAATAATGCCTTAATGTGTAATCGACACATAAATAAATAAGAGAAAACAACAATAACAAGCATAGAATCGGCTACACAAAAGCAATAAAGGCAACTGTAATGACACAAGCCCCAAACAAGTTGTTAAGTTTAAATGCCAAAAAAGGTAACTGCACATATACATGGTATGTATGTGTATATGTATGTGTGTGTGTAGAGTGTAGGAAAGGCAGCAAGCGAAGGACATGCTGCACGCATACATATTTATATATAGCATTTCCTACTATTTGGTAGTTATTTATGTACTTGCATGTGTGAGTTTGTTTGGCAGTCAGCGCGGCTTTCGTCTCCATATTTCTTGTTTACAACTTAAAACTACACATTCGGTGAGCACAAAGCACGCCACAATGCGTTGGTGAGAGGATTCGTTTTCGCGCTGCACGCGCTGGCTGCACACGAGCGCTGATATGCGAGCGGAAGGATCACATTGCCATTGCCATAATTACGTTTCACTGTGGCGCAGGATCACATAAACACAAGCCATACCTCTATGCAACTATGTATGGCATATGTAACTGTAAAGCAGTAAGCAGCTCAGCTGTGTGTTAACTAAATTGTGCGTGCGTGTTACGGTAAACTTCAAGGAGCGCCAGCAGCTGCTAGCTTCACACACACACACACACAAACAAATATATGTGCATAAGCGGCGATATTTCACTTCAGTCGGAAGAAAATTGTGGTGCTGCGGTTGTATTTCTGAACTTTTCCGCATCGCTTACGCCTCTACGCGTGACGGTATGGGTTTTGCGACTTTTGTTGTGGTTGTTATTTTGTTGCTACGACTTCGCCAATAACAACAGCAAAGTGCTCGCGCGCCAAGTTCGGCATAAGCGTGTGGGGGTGGTTAAGATTTTGCGAAAAAAATTTAAGAAATTTGTAAGCAACTGAGTTGAAAGTCGCTAGCAAGCACACACAAATGCACGCACACAGTTAAACACTATCAGGCACTCTCAGCGCACGCAGTAAAAGCGAAGTTAAGTCGATAAATTTTCGTCGCTGTCAGCAGGAAACAACAGAAATATATGAACATCACGTGAGTTCTTGCCGATTGTCTATTTTAAGCGAGTTAAGTTTATTTATATATTTTTTCTTTAAATATATTATGATATTTACATTAAACAAGCTTATTAACTTTGAAATTAATTGCATTTAATACGAAAAGAGAAATATTCGCAGGTCAAACATGGATTATCAAAAATCCAATTTTTTTTTTTTATATTTTTTTTTAAGTGGACTTCAGGGTTCTTAATACATTGTTCAATGCGCAGAATGGAAATAAAAAAATTGTGCAGTTCGAGAACAGGAAAAACCGTTTATCTCGGCAGCGAAGCTCTAATACCTTTCACAGGTGCATTTTTAATATAATAAAATGGTAAAAGAAGATCTTTATTTTGATTTTGACCGAAAAATATATATGGTGGATATCGTATATAGTAGTCAGCTGTAAAAAATTTCGATCTTAAAAAATTTCGTGAAAATATCTTGCAAAATGAAAAAAGTTTTCGTATAAAAATTTGATTTTGATCGTTTAGCTTGAATGCCAGCTATATGCTATAGTTTTTGGATCTGAACAATTTCCTCGTAGATTGCGTTATTGCCTTAGTCAACAGCTCATGTTTAATTTCGTGTTGATATTAAAAAAAAAAAAAAAGAGTCTTCCATTCACATACGTGATTTTGGTAGATTAGTTTGTTTGGTAGCTTTGTATAACCTATAGTGCTCGAATAGCGAAGGTTCCGTCAGAAAACCACCTTCTTAGGGAGATAAAGACGCATACAAAATTTCAGTTCAATATTTTACAAAATTGAGGAACTAGTTCGCGTAGACAAACGGTTAAACGGGCTTTGGTATCGCCTTCGAGGTCTCCTTCCGGGTATTACAAATATCGTGGTGAATACAATGTACCATGTGCAGGGTATAAATATTCCTCACTAACCAATATTTCCAGAACAAAGTCAATACGAAGGTCGAAAGGCATTATGTACATAGGTAAATGAGTGTGAGAGAAAGGTATGTTCCGAATTTCCCTAATTTTGATTCAGGGATGTCTTATAAGGGACATTATTTATGTAAAGCCTTATTTTATTATTTTAATTTTTTTAAGTATTTTAAAGCACAACAATAACATGGAATACAACATGGCATTCTATTGAAAGCCCATAGTCGTTGTAGAATTTTTATTGTTTTTTTAAGCTGTAGTTATGGAACATAATAAGTCTTCTAAGCACCAAAGTTGATTAAAATTTGTAGAGCAGTTTGCGAAATATGAAACAAACATTTGATAATAATCTGGAGGGTAAAACAGGAATCATATTTTGGGGATTTGTCCCGAATTAGCAAGGCAAAACTTCGGTAATTTGGATACATCACGGACGTGAAAAATGCCTTCAACGCAGCCAATTGGACAAAGATAATCAAGGCTCTGTATGACATACGCGCTCCTCAATATCTAATGGAAATTATGATGAGTTATATTGAAATCAGATGACTATTATTCGATACTGATGAAGGCAGCAAGAGCTACTCTATTTTGAGTGGAGTACCGCAAGGCTTGGTTCGAGGGGTCCTTCAATGGAACTTAATGTATGATAAGGTGCTATGGTGACACCAATCGAAAGCAGTTTAATTAATTGCATACGCGGATGATCTTATTGTGGTTGCAGTGGCTAAACACCTAGATGATCCTCGGTGCAAATGTAATGAGTGCATAAACAGTCTGCGCCAATGGTACTTCTCAATGAGTTCAGAACTGGCTTAGCAAAAGACGGAAGTCTTGCTCATAACTACTAGAAAAGTGGAAATTTAGAATACACTGCAGATAAAGTGATTAAAATGCTAAAGACATTAGCAAGAATGATGGCAAATAAAAGCTGTGTGCATTTCAGCCGGTTATTTTTACTTCTAAAGGAATGATCGGTAATGAGAGAGAATCAAAAGCTTAGTAATATGGCAGCAGCGGTGGTAAACCTCACTTAAAGCACGGTGTGCTTTTATGGTGGAAAATTTGACGACACTCAAGTGTCAGTCCGATGAGAACTAGAAAGCTGTCAGCGAAGCGGCAGCCACAATCATGACAAAACTAAGGCATTTAGAGCAGAAAAAGCCTAAGTCAGTTCATTTCATAGAAGAGGAAGAGGGTAAAAGTTTCGATTGTGAAACCATAAAACCTATCGATATTCATATAACGCACTGATGTCCAACTAACATCGCTAAGGACCAAAACGGGACCACGCGCGGCTCCGAGCCTACCAGATTTACTTAACCCAACTTTTTAGATATTAATAATCGCTTAAAAATAGGCCAATAGTTATTACCACACCACTTTCGAGTCATTTTGCGACTGTGATGTTAGAGGCTGCCTCTTGCTAAATTTGGATTGCTAAAACCGATAATGATAGTAAAAATTTCCAAATACAGAGGATTTTTTGTGTCGTAGTTAAAATAGTAGGGCTCAATCCGCCATCGTTTACTATAATTACAAAGATTCCTTTACGTGGTGGAACATATTTGAGCTCAAATTCGTAACTCATTACACCCAAAAATACACCACAGATCTCGGAGCACATCAGTCGCAAATTTTTCCTTTAGATTTGTTGAGTACTTTTATAAAATTTTTTCGAGTATTGGTTTGGAACTTCGCTTATTTGCAAAAGATTCAAAATTAATCGCTGTGTAGGCGGGAGGACGTTCATTATCCGTTGCTACTTGATTATTCCTGACTAGGCATGCGAAAAAGAAATGTTCCCACCAAGTTTGTTTGAAGAATTAATTTCTGTATTAAAGCTATTCGAGGCCATAACCACAATTATAGAATTTTTAGACCAAAGATGTCCATCCCTGCTGTAGTGCTCTGTACTAAATTTTATAATTTCCACACCATTTTATAGGTGTAACATAGAATCGATCTATATTACCGGAAAATTCAATGAAAATTGGTGCAAGCTTTTATAAAATCTCTCAATGTTTGTTTAAAACGTCACCTGTATGGACAAACAAGCGAGCGTAAGGACAGACAGATTCAGAATTTAATTCTTCCCGTACTCTCTAACTCGACATACATATATAAGTCTATACTATACATCCATGCAATTATTTTTGATGTCATCATTAGCTGAATATTAAAATAATATTTGCCTGCAACATGTGGCGAGAGTGTAATAAAAAATAATATGACATAGGCATATTCATAAATGAGATTATTTCAAATTTATTATAATTGCAATTTAATGTCCAACCAACGCATTTTTAATTACAAACACCACTCACTCAATTTGCCAAATTTAACGGTTAAGTAGTGTTTTCCGCCAATCAGCAGTGGCTGGTTAACATTTAATGAGCAAACTCATTAGAAATTCATTTTAATTTATAATAAATAATTTTAATTAAACCAAGCTACGCGCATAAAACCAAATTTATTAAATAACCCTTGACAAACGCTTGCTCAAATTGAGCTCTTCACCGGCTGGCTGGCTGGCTTGCTGGTTGAATGAGTGGCAGGCAACAGGCACGCGCGCTGCAAGGCAGAGACTGACAAATTGTCAGCTAACCGAAAATGGCTTTTGCTTTTGCGCCTAAATGAGCCGCATAAATGCTGAGTAATTCAGTGCCAGCAAATAAATTAAGAGACACATATATACCTACATACGTGCGAGCATATAAGCGGTGGAGGAGTTGCGGCTCCATAGCCAAATGTGCTTACTTTCGTATACGTTCATATGTGAGTGTTTGCAGCCAGCAGATGAGGTATTTAAATAATTAAATTTAATTTATATTTGATTTGCGACGGCAGAAGTGCTTATTTTCTTGTCTAACGAGCTGCGCTTCTCAACGGATTTCGGAGTAATAACAACTGCTATCATGAGTGGAGCAACAGCAAATATAAGAATAAAACATACATAGCAACCACATGCTTCTGAGCGCGGAGTAACGCATATTTAAGCTTTGAAGCACCCAACCACAAGTGCTTGAGTCCGGTAGATGAGCGCCAGCATCTTCGCTGGTATTTCCTACCGCGCATTTAGTACGTAATGAAATTTTTTCTAAGGTTTGCATTGTAGTAAACAACCTTGCTCGAAAAGTTACGAAGCTGGCAAACAATGCAAAAGTAAATATTTCCATCGATGAGAGTTTGAAAGAATTTCTGAAACTATTTTGAAGTTAAGAGAAGTTTGCACATATTTTTTGAGGTAAAGGAAGAGATCGAAGAGATACGAAGATTTCAAAATAACTAATCTTTATATTTAAATTTTAGTTTGCTTTTGACCATTTTTTTGGGCCCTAAAGAAGTTTGTTTGAACAAATTGTGAGATATAAATTTTCGCCTAAAAGTAGACAAAATCATCATTAATGGGGTTTGAGTCGCACAAGAATTTTATTTTTATTCGAGATATCACTCTGAAAATTTGTATACATCATTTTCTTTAGAAAAAGCTGCTCACTTGTCGAAAGCGCCGATTTTGGGCCACTATAGCATATACCCTGTCATACAAACTGAACGAAAAAAATCAAGTTTTTTTTAAGGGAAAACTTTTTTAATTTGCAAGAAATTTTCTTGAAATTTTGCGTGGAGTATTATATAAGGAAAGTTATGTAGTCTCCGAAAGAATTGTCGGATTTGGTCACTATAGCATATAGCTGCCATACAAAGTGAACCATTGACATAAAAGTTTTTGTATTAAAGAACTTTTTGATTTGAAGAGATATCTTCATGAAATTTGCCGCAGGTTATTACCCTAGGCAAAAAACATATTTTCTATAGAAATAACTCAGATCAAACATTTTATAGCATATAGCTGCCTTGCAGACTGTACTATCAAAATCCAGTTCTTGTATAGAAAACTTTTTTCATTGAAGAGAAATCTTCATGAAACTCAACGTGAATTATTTTCCAAGTCAACAGTATAATTTTCAAAGAAATTGTTCAGATCACATGGCTAAAGCATATAGCTGCCATATAAACTGAACGAGCAAACTCAAGTCCTTATGTGGAAAACTTTTGAAGTTGACAAGCTATCCTCATGAAATTCAGCAGAGTTTGACCCATTGAAACAAACAACAACGACACATTATAAAAACTAAGCCATTAAAAACACAATAAAAATCATTTTTTTATCCTTTTGTGCAACCAAAAGTACAAAAAATAATGAAAAAAAATAAAAAATTTTAAAAATTTGAAATAAAATGTTTTTTGTTTTTAATTTTAGTAATTTCCCTTCATAGAAGGACTATCAAATAACTGTTATTTGCATATACCGAGGAGTTTATATGTTATTTCACAAAAAAAAAAAAGAAAATATTAAAGGCATGAAAAAACTAAGCAGACACGCAGGGATTTAACAGCAGCTTTTTTTTTATTTCGTTTCCTTTGCATTTTGTAAATTCACAATTCAAGCATTTTCATGAATCCAAAGGCAGAAAAAACGCACACAGTAACTAAATACCCGCCGTAAGCTTACTAGGAATAAAGAAGCAAAGGCACCAGCATTAGCTACAATATGGCTTTAAAAATACTTTTGCATGAGCATGTTTGTGTGTTGAATTTCTGCTTTGCTTGCAAACTTTGCTAACGGAATTTTTGAAAATATGCTATTTCTTAGCAACACAGCCGACATACAAACGTACATATACATTAAATACAAACAACAACAGTTGCATTGAGGCTTTTACAGCAGCCTACTTCATACATACACCCACTACACAAAATATGAAACATATGTGTATGCGTGAGTGTGTGCACATCTACGCATTCACAACTGCGTAGCCTTTGTATCACTTTATCCCTGCGGTATTCATTGTACTTGTTGTTGCTGCTGCTTTTTGCCTATTGTTTTTCCACTTTACATTCCTTGCGATTTGCTCAGCTCCCTGCCGCACGCACACTCATCACACTCGTGCGCCTTGTGGATAATATTCGTCGCATTATTTCCTTCCACAACATTTCCTGTGTTCAGCCACATTCCTGCCTGACACAGCTATACGCAAAGCATATCAAGTTGCTTGTTGGCTGTTGTGTTATCTTCTGATTTTACTCACTTTTCTGCTACATTTTGGTAGCTTTACTTTGTTGTTGGTGCGTTTCTTTCGCTCTACTTCTGATTTTGTGCTTTTTGTTGTTGTTCTCGCATCACTTTGTAAAATTTCATTTGCGTTTATTGTTTGTTGTTTGTTGTTTACTTTTTCGGCAAGTTTAAAAAAGTTCGTAATCGTGCGTTGGAAATCATGCAACAGTCGAAAGTTGCGAAAAAAATTTTAATCTCATGTGTTCATATGCTGAGAAGAAATTGGTATTAAGGATATATGAGTAAGCTTTGAATTGTGTGTGTGTGTGTGTGTGTGTGACTCTAATATTTTATTTACATCATTTAAGACAAACATTTCATAGCAACTGTTTAAATTGATAGAGTGTGTGGATGAAATGGACAATATTGAGAGAAAAATGTCTTAGAAGTTAATCTATGGTGAAATTAAAGCTATAAGCGGAAAGCTATTTATTTTCTGACTTTAAAATGCTGACTTTTAAAAATTCGTTGCACTCTTTTCTTATAAAGAATTTATTATAAAGAGCATTATATCTGAAGATTTTTGCTTTAAGTTATATTTCACGGTAACTCAGTTACCAAAAATTTAACTGCAATTTATATTCAATATACTAAAAATCATAGAATTCAATAGAAAATGTTCATTTCAATATGCAAAAAATTATTGCTTTCAATAAAAATGTTCATTCCTCAACTAAAACGACACAATTGTCTTAACAATTTGGTTGCCATGTGGTATGAGTAACATTCCCTATCCTTTGCCATGCCAATTTATACATTATTTCATAATTTAATTTTCTAAAAATTTGCTCAAAATATAAAAAAAATGTTTGTTATTATTTATATGGTGCTACAAAATATTTCACTATTTTCTCTACCTACTCTTTTGCAATAGATTTTCCGATATTTCTAACATTTTGTTGAGCATTTACTATATTTGATATCGCTGGTGGATTTTTATTTTAATATTATATCAGAAGTTTCCACTGGCTAAGCGCAAAATATATAATACAATATTTCTAAAATAATTTTCTTTAGGAAAATGTCCACAATTATGAGAAAAAATCGCCCGCCGTGGCGCATGAGCAACATTTTGTGTCAATAAAAATAATGATTTTTAAAAAGGGTCTGATTTTCTCAATTTTTGAGTCCTCGATATGAAATTTTGCAGAAGCCTCTTTCTCGCCAAGGAACAACACATTTATTAGAATCATCGATATCGAACCACTATAACATAAAGCTGTCATACAAACTGAACGATCAAAACCATATCCTTGTATGGAAAACTTTTTCATTTGAGGAGATATCTTCGCGAAATTTAGTAGGGATTATTGTTTAAGACAATGCTGCAACCTTTGAAGAAATTGTTCGGAGCGGAGTACTAAATCACATAGCTGTCATACAAACTGAACGTTCGGAAATTAAATTCCCTTGTATGGAGAGCTTTTTTAATTTAAGAGATATCTTGTGAAATTTGGTAGGGATTATTTTTTAAAAAAGCAGTGATGTAATCCCCCTGAAGAATTTGTTCTGATTGTAGTATTATAGCATATAGTTGCCATACAAACCGAACGATCGAAATCATGGCCCTGTATGGGAAACTGTGTCATTTGATGAGATATCTTAAAAGTAATTTGGCATGGATTATTTCCTAAAGTCAGATAATGAAATCTAAAAGAAATTGTTGAGATTGAGTCACTCTAGCATATGGGTGCCATATAAACTGAAAACAGTACAAGCCCTACAATAAGCAAAAAATACACCCCTCAGATCGAACAAATTATAGTATATAGCTGCCGTATAAAGTGATTTTTCCTACTTCAATTTAAATGAATTTTTTTTAACATAAAAGCTTTTACCTACTGAACTAAAAAAAATATTGGGGACACCATTTCGTATGGGGTAACGTGTTCCATTGCTTTCAGTAGTGAAAGAAAATCATTATTTTCTGCATGCCTACGAATTTTAACTTTTTAATGCATTAAAAATGAAATAACAGCGTTTATATCTAAATTTCCCTCTAATTTAACATCTACGCACTATGAAAACTTATAAAACATAACCTAAAAAAATTTTTTTTCTATTTCATTACTTTTATGAGACTAAATGAAATTCCATGTTACAGCAACATATACTAAATTATTTTATCTTACATCCACAATAATCACGCACAAATGCTTGCCTCAGTCGCTGACTGAGATTAAAGATGCTGCTTTTAAATTTTTCCCGCAGCTCTCTTATTATTACAATCACGCACTCATTTATTATTTTTATTAAATGTAGCACGCAAACGAAATGAGAAATGCACGCTCTAGCAAATGAATGCAACACAGAAATAAAGTACAGTTACATAAATAAATATAATTAAATTTTTGTACAACTTTGTTTTATCGCAGACATACAGCATTTATTCAACATTCTATATAAATATATACATTTACATCTGTACAACATAATTTCGTCTATGTGTTGATGCTCTTAGCATTCGTGTTGCTATTGAAATGAGCTCATTAAAAAGGATTTAGCATGTAACTAGGAGCAAATGCTTGTCTGTAGTTAGGTGGCATTCGACCACTTGCTGTGTCTACACGCTTTCGCCATGCCTTCGCACTTTCTTTTCTATTAGACAATTTATGTTATTACAGTTCTCTGCTACTATAGTGTTATATGTGTGTGTTAGTTATTATTTGCTGCTGTTGCTTTTGCTGTAGTTCTGCTTCTTAAAACTGGCATGATTCCATACACTAGTAAGTAATATATACATTATCGTACTATGCTTCTTCCATTATGCTATTTTTTCATTCATTTGGCATGCCACAATCTCTGTCGCTGTTCCGCTTGTTTCATCTCGCTTTGCTTTCGCTAGCTTTCCCACTTTCATTCGCCTGTCCTCACACTTTAATGCGAGTCTCAGCGCTTTGTCCACGCTGTTGAATAGCTGCTGTGCCAGCCGGCGATACTTAAGCGCATAATTTTTTAGCTAACACACATAAATACATATATATAACGAAATATATACATATATATCTGTACATACATATACTGATACACAAATGACTTAGCAAAATTAAAAGTTGAGATGAAAAAATTGCAGAAAAAATGTGAATGAAAGTGGAAAATGGAAAATATGAAACATTTCTGCATAAAAATACAGTTATATATATATATGTATAGTAAATATAATATACAGCAGCCTGCTTGTATATTCATTCACACTGCCGCAAATATGAAGTATCCTTCCTTTAATGCGCAGCTTAGTTGTGCGTAAAGTAGCAAATGATTTGCGTTTAATGAGATCGCGCTAAGCTCTATTCGCTTTTCTCTATTCTCATTTTTTATTACACGATATTATGCATTTACATTCACTTTTGATTTTATCGCTTTTTTACTTGCAAATAAGTATATTTATATATGTATATACATATGCATGTTTGTATGTGTGTTAAATAACTTTTAATGGCAGTTTTTACAAGCTCTGTAAGCTAAGCAAATAGTTTATTGATTTTGCAGAGCTTTTGCTTTTCAGGTTTAATTTGACCAGGTAAAATATGAAGTAAACAAAGTTGAATGAAATTAAAAGTTACTCATACGACATGGTGTACTGTTTATTCATGAAGTTCAGCAGTAATTATTTATAAAAAAATATTCAGTGAACTCATTCTAGTGTGTATTAATAAAAGTGAATTGCACAAAAAAATTATAAATAAAATTTGGATTGGTTTTTTTTATAGTTGGTGCTATTAAGGGGTCAGTATGTAGAATAATCTGCTTTCAAAAATTTTATTTTTGCATTTTCTGTTTCCTTATATCCTTAGAATTAATATAGAAACCCATTTTATCATTGGAAGGTTTCGACAAAGGTTCAAGAATAATAATACCGCTTGACGTACGGAGCACTCGGAGTGCACACCTAGCACTTCAAACGCATTTTTCTCAAAACACACTTTTTTAAACTGGCGGACATGATTCCGGCCGAACTGCTTAACCGATTTGCTTAATCGTCTCTACTAGATTCATAATTTTTTTAACGACTTAAACTTTTAGTATGTTATTTCTTAATGATATATCTCAGAATAAAAAATTAAAAAAAAAAAATAAAAAAAAAAATTTAGATGCAACTTCACATTTCCTGTGCCCTTCAAATTCTTAACAAATTTTATATTCCTGTATGATGGTTATCATACGATTTTTTTTTATGACAAGTCGATTAACATTTATGCTTTTTTCTTTTAAGTCTTGAACTAAAACTCAGAGTTGTCTAGGTAAGCGAGAATCTTTAGAGCATTTTTTTTGTCTTTTAAAGGCTCTTTAGTACCCATTTCTATCTCTGAAGATTATACTTTAACACCAACAATATTTTTTTTTAACAAAACTAACCTCCCAACTAATTTAAAAAATAGTAAAATATTCAATTTTTGCACTTCTCTCATTGGCTTGTTATATTGCACATAAGAAAAGCCAAATGAATTTATTATGCCTCTAATGACTTAAACAGAAAAAATGGCTGAATAAATAGAATGAAATAAAAAATTGTTAATAATGGGAGAACAATATATTGGCATGGCTTAGAAATACACACAAACTCCGAATAGAGACACGCCAGCTTCACTCATGCTTGTGTGAATGCGAATAGCTTCGCAGACCGGAAAGTGTCGTTTGTGCGCCGCCGGTAAGTGCTATCAATGCTTAGCCATCGCGTAGCGCACCAAACTGTTGGCGAACCAACGCTGCGTGCGCGCAACACCAAATCAATAGATGCTTTAATGGCTAAAAGCTAAATACACCGTTACCAACATATATGGATTACACCACTTGAATTTGCGCTGTCTGTGAGCACTAAGCCCGCAAGCCACTGGCGGTGCCAGTTTGTCTGTTAAGTGTGTTAAAGGTGTGCCTGCGTGATTGCCGCCATACGATTTTCGCCACGCACCATTGAGGGCACTTTGCAACACATTACTACCAACCCTTACTCTTTTTCCCTTTCTCTATCTCTCTCTCTCTTTGTGTTTTTAGCTTGTTTTATCACAGCTCAGTTTGGTCAGCGAATTCTTCCTTCCCATTTCATTTACAGTCACTAACACTGTTGGCACTTGCCTGTATTCGCTATCACTCCTACTTCTCCCCCATCTTCTGCCTCTATGTTGGCGTTGTCATTGTTGAAAACATTTGTTTCCGTTTTAATTTAAAATAATCATAAATTTTCAGTGTTCACAATCATTGGGGAGTGATTTCGCTTGTGATTGTGCCGCCGCGGCGGAGAGTTGTTTTGGTGGCTTGTTGGCGTAGTTACCAGAATATCGTTGGTGAACGCGGATTTAGGCAATGTAAATTAAAGCTATTATTTGAGAATTGGTCGACTTGAAAAAAGTAAAAAATAAAATATTTTAAAGCCGATTTTACATGTATGGTGTTTTACAATTAAATTTTTAAATAAATATTTCACTAAAATGTCAGTTATTTTTATTTTTAGCCAAAATTTTTTTAGGAAAATCTTTAGCAGTCGGCAACAAGTAGAGTTATGTTTAATGAAGTGTGCTAGTATCTACATTTTTCTTATTATACTGCTATCGTTTCTGATGAAATTTACCACAACAAATCAATTTTATGAATAATATAGCCCACAGTTAGGCACAAGTGACCAGTGTCGGTCATTTTGCTATATGTTAATACCAAGCCAAAGCCGCAAAAATAATACCCTTGTACTAACCACCTGCTAAAAATTTGTGTAAGGATGTACTTCACTTCCTAATGCGTCAAAGCAACTATGGAACAAATTTGTATCCCAATATTGGGAGAAATCCATTCAACTGGCTCAATATAGGCCCTAATTTTGCACTTAAAAATACCAAACATGTATTAATAAAGGAAATGTTATATGTTTAAATTTTCTACATTTTTTCCAAATTTTCTGCAGTATTGTGTCGCAAAAATCCGGCAAATTTCAGGAGTTACTTATACGCCATGGATTACCAAATGTATTATAGATTGTATATTTCTGCACAAATTCAAAAAAACCTCTTTGGATTAGTTTATAAATGTTGCTAATAGAAGTTTAAAAGTTTTCTTTATTCCCTAACAATAAAAGATTTGCAGGTAGATCTAATTAAATCAGGAAGGCTCAAAGTCCGAGAAGACCTTATGAATAATTATATATTTCTCAAGTTTCGCACAATCTAGCTGGCAGTACGTAACACAGCACTTACAGGACAAGGCTATTACCTTTAATTTTAGACTGGTAAAAACTTTATAATCTTACCTTAATTACAGATATTATTAAGGAAGTAAGCAAGGGCTAAGTTCGGTATTTATTGGCCAATATACACAATAAAAATTATACCAGAAATTAAACATTTTTATGTTATGTATGCAAGGTCATAAGCTAGTATAAACCTGATTTTACTACATTTTCTTAAAAACCATGTGAGAGCGCTATATAAAGTCAACCGGAAGTTCAAAAATCTTTTTATTGCAGCTAGTGTAGACTTCAGAGGATGGAGTCATGTGTAGAAGTTCGTGCAAGTGAGGAAAGTTCTCTGACCGCCATTCACTTGGGAATGGTCACAAATAATTCTCTTACATACGACTCCAACACCTTACGACTTCTAGTCTTAGACCCAGTATCCTCTGGGTTGCCAACGAACATCCGTTTGAAAGCTAGCTAAAGTGAGAAAGCGAAACATCCATCCGCAGGATTGTGCGCTTATTTTGGGACCCGCCACGAAAATCACACCCCAAATAAAAGGAAGAAAACAGCCTTGCTGTTGTAAACTCGTTTATAACCGCATAAGCGGTGTCTACGCTACAGAAGAAGAAGTGTGATTATTGACACGACTTTACTCTGTTTGAACTCCAGGGCATACTATTTTTCGGAAGAGATTGACTTTGAATTTCAATAATATGTCTCAGAATTGTATAAATATTTTGGTTAAAAAATCCATTAAAGGCACTGAGGTACACTTTTTGGAAGACTAAATAAAATATGGTTTGATTTCGACAGCTTTTTAAGTGTCTAAGGTGAAGTGAAAAATTCATATGTAGTTTCAACTTGTATTTATGGGAAGTTGAGTGGGGTTCGATTGTACATTTTCACAAAGTAACATACGACTGCCGAAACTATGTTATGCACCAAACTTTGCCTGAAATTAGTTCATTAGTTTCTGAGATATAGGATTCCACCTAAAGGAAGGCGGTGCCACGGTCATTTTCCAATTTTGATGCCGACTCCAATGAAACCCTTCCGTGACATCTCGGTTGTGAAATTAATGTCGCGCACGAAATTATTAATTGTTTCATTGATTTATTATCAACCTCGCTGTTATATGAGTAGTGGGCATGGTTATCACCTGATTTATCCTATTCTCACAGTAAGTAAAGAAGTATGCAAAAGATTTGCTTTCAACAAGTTTGGTTAGTTGTATTAGATTGATTGGCCACGCTCCCATTCACAAAACGTTCTGCCATATGTTTCGCTTTTTACTGCGATATCTTGCTCCAATAACAGTTTTGTATCTATATTTTTAAACTTAGTTATAGCTTTTTACTACTGTGCCCAAAAAAATATGGTGACATTGTATTTATTTTGAAAATTCTTTGTTTATTCTTCCAAATCAATTTCATCCCCTTCAAAGTAATCCCCTCCCGATGCAATGCACTTATGCCAACGGATTTTTCAATCTTCGAAACACTGGTTGTAGTGAACAGCCAGAAGTCGCACGGCACCAGATTAGGTGAATACGGTGGCTGCGGAACGATGCGGGTTGAGTTTTTGGGAAAACGATCCAGAATTACGAGGGCCGTATGGGATGGTGCATTATCTTGGTGTAAAAACCAAGAATTGCCTTTCCACAATTCCGACCTATTTAGGCGGATAGCGTTACGCAAATGACGCGTAACGTTCAAATTATATTTCTTGTTGACTGTGTGACCGGTTGGAAGGAATTCATAATACACAACATGACCTTGATTTTTGGGCGAATTTGGCACGATTTTTTTGGTCTCGGCTTTCTTTTGGCACGATATTCGCTCGATTTATCGGTTGTTTCGGAGTCGTAAGCATAAATCCAAGTCTCATCGCCAGTTATAATGCATTTCATGACACTTTGGTAGTCGGAAAGCATCGTTTCACACACTTCAACGCGACGCCTTTTTTCCAAAAAATTCAATGTTTTCGGTACCAGTCGAGATTTGACGCGCTTGAGGCCCAAAACATCCTTCAAAATGTTATTGGTTGAGCCTTTCGATATGCCAACTTCATCAGCAAGGTCTCTAATTGTTAATCGACGGTATTTCAACACCAAATCTTTGATTTGTTGAATGAGAGCTTCGTCGGTTGAGGTTGATGGTCGCCCTGGACGCTCTTCGTCTTCGCGTTCACGTTCCCGGCCGGCTTGGAACTCACTATGCCACTTGTAGACATTTTTTTAGACATAGCCTCATCACCAAAGGCTTTCTGCACCATCCTCAACGTATCAACAAATTTCGACATCGCAAAAAACGAAAAACTCAATTTTAGCAGCTCACAAAACGACACGTATCTCAAACACTAATGAATATTTTGACATGAAATTTGACGTAAATGTGACTGACAGTACTACCAACCTAAAAAAAAAAATTTCCCAAATCCTTCGACGCGCGCAGTTTAAATTCATATGTCACCTTACTTTTTGAGCACAGTAGTATATGCTTTCGCTTAACAGCATATTTTAGAACTGGAAATGGTTGTGGTTATTTGCAATGTGAACTCTCGCTGGGTGTCGAGGAACACGTGTATTCATTTTCATTAATATATCCCAATTTTTACCAACGCCATCGCTTCCAAGACGCACAGACGGATGAACAGTCAATCGGAATTCAACTCATCTCATCAACCTGATCACTCATATGTTTATATATAATTCTATATCTACTTCGATTACTTTAGGTATTACAAACTACCTTTAGAAGAATTAAATCAAAGACAATAGGGCATGTGATCAATCGTATTAAACCTTAGAGTATTGTCACTCGCCTGGTTGTGGTTGGTAGGTACTTAATGATGCTGATGGAAGCCTGCACCATCCAAAGGATGATCCAGGGTGTTTGATCTAACTAGTTTACAAACTCCAGTCGCCACATGTTGCGAAAGGCTGGAAAATCATATGTATACGGAACAAAGTCATACATGGATTGCCACGCCTCTGGTGATGATAGTGATAAGGGAATCCCATAGCATCTTATAGACGATCCGTTGGTAAGTTCGATTTAATACCCTTTACTATATATTTATTCCACTAAATTACTATAAAATTCTAATTTGTATGTGAACTCCATTAAATTCAAAGAACTTATTTTATTATCCTGCTAACACGAGTACTCTTCACACTTCCACAACTTAAAAAAGTACTCGAAAAACTAATTTTTCACAGCACAACAACAGCGCTTATTTAAATACTTAAAGAAGCATTAAACAAATTTACGAGATAATGTTTAACTCAACGGCTGTGACAAATATGCGCGCAACACGCACGCAGCAGAAACTCGGAAACAAACACAAACGCTCAGACGTGCACACCTACAAAGCGAAGACGAGTGCTGCGAGCATGCGGCAAGCTACAGCTGAACAGCGCAGCAAATGAAGCAAACAACCAAAAAATTCAGCCACCGAAAAAGCAATAAGACGTTGTTCGTGCAGAGTGTGGATGCGTATCTGCTAGCGACTAATGCGCTGGGAGTCACCATGGCACACTTGGGCTACACTATTGCCTAGCGAAAGGCAGTCGAGTCTTATTTCTACAAGTAGATGTGCGTTTGAGTTTATGCTTCTGTAACCAGGCACAACTACAGCGCATAAAATCTTGTCTAAGGCCGGCGGAGTTTCCAAGTTACGTGCCACACACTCTTCCGCACATACATACACATTTTTTGAAGGCATGTAAGTTTGGGCATTCTACTTTAATGTTGCTTTTCGTGCGCGCTTTATCTACTTCATTCACTATGATGCCCACTAAATTCTGCTTTTGCGCAAGTATATACAATTTATTTGCCACCATAGGGTAGTGCCAGGTCGCGTGTCGGCAACGATGAATTTTGCTTTTCGTACTTCGTTTCGCTTGCGCTCGCTTCATGGTTGCGCTACTCTGCCGTTGCTATGCTTGCGTGTAGTTGTGTTAGTGCTGGCCTTGTCGGCAAAGAGTTATGCGCGGAATTTTCTTGAACTCATACAAACTCCACTCGCGTATTTTGTAACTTGCGTGTGTGTGTGTGGGTGCGCATTGCCTATGTTTTCACCAAAAAATATATATGGCCAGCTATAACTAATGGTTGCTTAAAAGAAATGCAAGTGTATTCGCATAAAGGAGCGGCACATAAGCAGCTCTTTAGAACTTTTATGCTACTCTCGCGGAAAATAAGTATATTTTGAAGTGATTTAGCAGCTTTTTTAAGCAAACTCATAAAGTTCTTTGTGAGAAGCTGTAGCTTCTTATGTGTGTGGCAGATGCAATGTGTGTGTGGTAAGTTCAATGTATGTATATGTGTGTGTTTTAGAGCATATTTATGTGTTTGAGCACATTTTGAACGCAGTGAAAGTGCGGCAACTTTCTTTGGCTCAGTTTTTTTTTTTGAGGATGAATAATTTTTCTCTTCCAATAAAAGTTGCTCATACGCCCTGTTGATGTCGCAGAATGTGAATTGCGTACAGTTAGTTAAATTTATTTGGGATTTAATTATTTAAGAACTTTAATTTTGATGATGTTTAATTTGGTCCAAAAATAGTAATAAAGTAGGTGGGCGAAATAATTTCCAAAAACAAATCCAATTTTTTCTAGTGTGATGTCTAAAACTTTTAAGCAAGATTGTTAATAATACACTCTCTTAGCATACATAAATTCCTTTACACTGAACAGAGTATAACAATTTTTCTATGAATTTTGAAGGCTTCTGAAGGAAACGGAGCTGATTTAGTCTTGTCCATCTGTTTGTATATATACACACTATTACCACAGTTTATGAGATATCGATCTGAAATTTTGCGCACGTTCCTTTCAAGCTAATATGAATCACATTTCCTGGAAACGCCGATATCGCACTACTCAGCATACAGCCGCCCTCTCTCGAAATTCATTCGTTGTACGGAAAATGTGGATTAATGTGTGATATATACATATATAACTGAAATTAAGGAATAATCCTTCCCTTATAATGGTATGTCTGTATATCAAAAATGGGTCGAATTGAACCAATACTTCCATTAGCCACCAATTACTTAATATAATATAAAGATTTGCGAACTTCGGGGTGACTTTGTATCGCATATGTCAACTAATATGTGAGGTATCCCAATAAAAATAAGAGAGCGTGTTTTATACAAAAAAAAAAATAAATAAATTATAAACTAAGAATATTACTGCAAAATATATGTAATATCTGAAGCCATCGACTTCTTCCTTCTGTTAACTGAAGTAAAAGAAATTACTTCGGGCAATAATTTTATTTTCTGTTTATATATACATATAAACGTATTATAATTTCATTGTGTTATTATTTCAGCCAATATATTCCTTGGCGTACCATGGAATCTGTGCTGTAGGAACTTTAGTTGCTCATCCGCCATGGACTACCAATATCATAGCACTGCCGCACTGATCACAGTTACTTTTCTTTTCATTCCGGTTTTTCGGTTTCTTTGATTAAGAAAATGTCATTATACAGCGCTTTTGTAGAAAAAATATATATAGGACTATCACTAATCAAAATTGTCTTCGTTTTTTTTTTTTTGATAATATCGTGTACTGTCATTCAAAATCGGTTAAATTTTATTTAAAATTTTTTAGCGGAATAAAATGGTATAACTTAATTAAAATTCAAAAGTAGAATTTGTTAAATTTTTTAATATTTTTTGTCAAATGAAATTGATTAGATCACATTGTAGTCATAAAATACTTGTTCATAGAAGTCGCAGTTATATTTAATTAAGAACCTAGTTATCAGAAAATATTGCATCAAAATTAGCAAAATTCAAGAAAAGTAGACACAAGTCAAGATGTATATACGAACAGTATCTTAATAATTAATTTATAGCTATTAGCTACAAATAACTACTCATAAAGAAATGAGGGGTTTTTATATAGAAGACCTTCATTTAGTCGAAGCTTAGCTTGGTCGCAATTGTTTAAAGTGTCGCTTTGTAGCCTGCCAATTCTGACAGCTGGAGTTCACAAGCGAGACACACACTCCCACACACACATTGATAAGCAAGCGCGAGCATGCGAGTACAGTTTTCGTCTGCGTCAAGCAAATACACTCAAGAAAGTAAATAAACATTGCATATGTATGAAGTGCACTAAAAGCAGAAAGCAAACAAGTGCGCGCACACACACACACGCAAGCATGCATACACACACTAGCATGCATACACTCACATGTATGCCTAAACAAACACGAACAGACAGAGAGCGATGTGAGTGCAAACAAACAGAGTGCACCACTTGCACCACCAGGCGCATGTATGCGCGTGTATGCATGTATAAGTGAATAACAGTTAGCCATGGTAGCAGACAGTAGACGCACGGCAGACAGCGCACTGACAAAGGTGCGAGGGTGTTAGCGGGGCAGTGCGGGACTGCAAGGCAGTTGAACGAGCCACAACTGGAGAACACTAAAACTAGGGTGAATACCAGGTAGCTTGCAGTAGCTTTGGTGGCAGCTGACGTTCAATTCATTTTTTGCTTTCTGGGAAATTTAAGCGACTGCAACGCATTACGAACGTGCAACACAAGCGTAAGAGTTGTACGCCAACTCATCAAACGCAGTAAAAATAAATAAACGCATAGTTGGGAAATGACAGCTGAGCGCTGATGATGCGCTGCTGAATATGACAAGGTGTACGCAGAGTGCGCCTGAGTGTAGGCAACAGCAGCAGCATTAGAGCCACGCAGTCAAACGGAAAGTGGATGAAGTAAGGTCGCTGAATGTTCGTAAAGTTGAATTAAATATAGCCTCTGGATTTGCCAACACTATTTACCTAACGTTAATGAAGTTGAGCATTTTTGCTTTTAATCGTTTTTCTTGCACACTCTCGGCATTCTCTGCAATTTAAAGTCAAATTCCGGCGTCTGCTAACGGCTGCCAGGCACAGCCAAGCAAAAAAAAAACACAAATATAAAATAAAACACAAAAAGGCAACAACGCTTTGCCATGGAGAATTTGCGCGTGTACAAAAAGAAATCCAACAAAAAAAAATATGAAAAAAGTAATTAGTGCGCTCAAACGCTCAACAGTTGAGAAATGAGAATTTAAATGGAAATAAAACATGGCAAAAGGCAAAAAAGCACAAAAACAAATTACAAAAATGCTGAACACTGCAAATTAAAACAGAAATGGTGTGAAACATGGCAGAATGGGTATTTAAATGCGAATAAAAATTATATGAATGGACAAAGAATTAAAATAAATAAAATGAAAAGTAGAAGCACGCACACACAGAGAAAGTGTAAAGCAACTGTTTGAGCCACAAAGAAATCGGGGAAAAAAATTGCAAATCAAAAACGCGAGTCAGGAAGTAATTATCAACGCAGAAATGGAAACGAGCGCTTGAGGCTTAAATTCAAAAGTAAATAACATTAAGACTTGAAAGATAATTATCTAGCACACAGAAGACTGTGAAGGATAAAATGGCGATGGCATAAGGCAGCCCGCTTGAAATATGCTGGGTCAGCGAAATACCTTAAGGAAATTTACAGAAAAATTATATTTTTTTTTTGCAAGGCATGTTGTGCAAGCAAACATTTTTATTTAAGAGCAAACAAAAAATTGATTAATGCTCGACATTATTTTTAGTCTGTTTTGTAATTTCTTTGAATTTTAATATTTTGTAAACAGCAGGTTTACTGGAGAGTCTATTTTATTGAAATTCTGTAAATAGAATAAGAAAACACCTTAAATTCCTAAGCTTAGTTACACTTCTCAAATAAAACACTTAACTGAGCTGGATATTGTTTGGTAGGCTTGTATTTCAGCTAAATACTATAGTTGTCCGATCTCCAAAAATCTAATTAGATATGGTAGCATTGCTTTTTATTATAGTCCATACTAGTTTTGTAAAGATATCTCGTCAAATGAAAAAGTTTTCCTTACTAGCACTTGATTTCGGTCGTATATTTTATATGGCAGCTATAGGCTATATACACTTGATCTGAACACTTTCTTTGTATATTACTCCGTTGTCTTGGACAAAAACCCAAGCCAAATTTCGTGAAAATATCTCGTCAATTGCAAAAGTTTTTCATGTAAGGGCTTAATTTTGATCGTTTATTTTGTATGGCAGTTATAGGCAATAGAAGTCCGATCTGAACCATATCTTCGGAGGTTATATAATTTCTTTGGGCAATAAGCTGTGCCAAATTTCATGGAGACATTTCTTCAAATAAAAAAGTTTTCCATACAAAAACTGGATTTAATCGCTTAGTTTGTACGGCAGATATATGTTATAGTAAGGTGATGAAAGTTTCAGATCGATATTTCAATAATTAAAGGCCTATATACAGATAAACAGCAGGGCTAAATCGACTCAGCTCGTTTCGCCGATCATTTGTATGTACATATATACACTTTACATTGTCCGGGATGCTTCTTTCTGGGTGTTACAAACTTCGGGGAAAACTTAGGATATTTGTTTAGGCTATACAGGTATTGGTGTTATTTAATTATCAAAATTGGAATACAGTTGAAACTTTTGTTGAAATTTTTTTTAAAAATTGCATTAACCAATCGCATAAAAAGACAAAACCGGGTTTATGATACCACACGATTCGTAATTAAATCGCTTTAGAATATTCTTAAGGCGAGAAAAAGACTGTAGGTTTATTAGCAATTTTTTCAAAAATTTTTTGAAACTATAATATTAATAATCAGATAAGCATAAAAGCATCATTTAAGAGAGGTCTTACAGCTATATGCTATAGAAATCCAAAAAATCTTGAAAACATTAAGAATTAAAAATATATTTTAAGTTTTCTTGAATAACTACTATAATATTTTTCTCTGCAGCCAAAGAAATAGTATGTGTCTTAGCTAAGTCAGATAATTGCGGTGTGTAACTTAGCTAATATAGCAGAATTTATTAACTCAAATCTATTCGCGTTTTTGAGTATGAAAGATGGAACGGAATGTACAAAAGGTGTAAAAAAGTGCGTTGGATTTTACAATAGATAGCAGAGCCGTGGTACTAGCCTTGAACTCATTAACAGTGCTTTCAAAGTTGGTATATGTGCTGTCGTAAACACCTTTTGGTTCAAGATCGATAACAAGAGATCTAGTGATCCTTTTCCCCTTAGTAAGGCTAGCTTTTCCCTAGTTGGGGACTTTTAACAGGATACTGCGTATTGGCGTTCATGCTGTATGGTTGGGAATCTTACCAGACGGGGAAGCTGTATGGAAGAAGATGAGGTGGAAAAAACTCAAAATTTCCTTCTAGATTGTCCCGCGTTTGGGAAGTCAAGATTTAAACACTTCGGAGGGCATGCCTTCAGATATCCTACCAAACTGGCGGAAGTGGAAATTAAAAGTCTATTCTAATGGCTACTAACCGTTTTGCTAATTTACAAGTTCGAACATAGGAGTTGTTCTTTTTTATGGCTTCCCAAAGGACGTCATATAGCAGTCCACATGCGATCTCTCTATATAATCTAACCTTACCAAAATTATTTCTATAGAAATAGCCCTCCATCTGCGTGAAGGAAAATTTTAAGAAATTTACTTCTCAGGAACAAATTTAAGTGATTTTACTGCAATGATTAAATACCAATGCTCAAGGATTAAAATACCATTCAAACGGTCAAACTAACGTCATAGCAGTTCATTTAAAAGAATTTTGACGATAAAATTTTGCATATTCCGAGAATAGTGGCAATAATTGTCTCAATCTCACGATAGATCACATGACGATCTTGCGAATACACCATATTTTTGATAGAGTTTCATCGCAGAAAATTTAATTAATGAGTTAATCCCCACCGAAAGTTGTAAAAAATGAAAGCGCGAAAATATTCATGATTTAATTCCATTTTTGGCCTAGACGAAAATTTTAAGTTACTGTAAACTACGCAAATAGCACTCGTGTGTCAAAACTTTCTGTGTATGTTGAACTCCAAAAATGTTAAAATTGACGATAAAGTTGTGAGTTGCCAGATTACAATATTAAGAATTCCAAGTATCCGAAGTATATATAGAGCACGCAGAGATTTAAAGGAAGTGGGATGATTTGTATCCGAATTTGAAAAATTTAGAAGGCGGAATCATTTGTCTCAAGTAAAATTCAAAATTTTAGTTTTGAGAAAAATACCTTCAAAAATAAACTGATTTTGCTGAGATCCCACATTTTTAACGGTTTTGAAATTTTGTTATTTAAATTGCTAAATATATTGAATACTCGCTAAAAAGAAGGACTTTAGCTAAATTTGCTTAAGAAAGTTAGAAAATAATATGCTTTGGCTGGATAACATCCAACAAAAAGTCTAGCTGTGATCAAGAACTTTAAACATTTGCCTAGAAGCATGGCATGCCAAGTAGATTGATAAGTTCAGTATACTTTCAAGGAAATTAATTCTGCAAACACAGCCAAGCTTCGTTTATTTCAATTAAAGTACATTACGAAAAGTGTGCATTTAAATTAAAAAATAATAGTAATTAAAAAAAATCCAGGTAAATAAGCTGCCGTCTTTATTGTCAACGCCAGCGCACTTGCTAAGCTTACACAATATCAGAGCAGGATATATTAAAAAATAGGTAACGGTATGCAGGCGCAAGGTTTGTTGAGCGAACGTATTATTGCAACGCCACAGGCTCATTTACAAAGCGCAGTGCCCGAGCCATTGCCATTATCATAGCAGCGACCCATAAATCCGGCTCAGCGGGCAAATGACAGAAAAGAAGTAAATAACAAACTAGAAAATAAACTATGAAAATATCAAACAGCGTACAAAAAAAAATAAAATAAAACGAATGAAGTAGCGTAAAGGACGAATGTATGCCAAGAAAAAAGAAAAAAGCAAGAAGAAAGGAAAAAAAGCAAATAGCAAATAGAAAAAGAAAAGAAATAAATAAAACAAAGCGCGCAAATAGCTGCAAGCGGCACTATTTTATATTCTAGTTGTTGCTGTTGTTATTGTCATTACCTTGAGAAAAAATAAGCCACCTGCCGGCAGCGTAATCCTGTGGGATCCGGGCAGTATTTTCAGCGGCACACCATCCTTAAACCACTGTATTGTGGGCGTTGGTGAGCCCTCTGCTTTGCAATTAAGTGTCGCCGGTTCGTGCCGCGGTACCGTCGTATCTATCGGATGCTCCACTATCCGTGGCGGATGTGAACCTGCGAACGAAACGAAAAGAAATGAAAGAAATATTTTAATGCAAGCGGCGGCATTCTTATGTGTAAATGTTAATAAAAAGAAGGCAAGTAACAGTAAAACGCAGTGATGCACCTATGAAAGTATATATGCATGTATGTGTGGAGTAAAGATGGCGCAAAGCGCAGCACTTTGGGAGAGAAAGCAGTAGATGAGGCTTAAAGCGCAGCCACACTGCTGTTTTACCCTAGCGATTGCCAGAGCATACTATTATTATGCACTTTTTTCTTCTTCTTCTTCAGATAGCTTCGCAGGAATTATAAACTTAATGCGAATTGCAAATGATCGCAATGCAAATTGCCAACTGCATTTCAGCACTTCCTTTGCCGCGCTAAGCTGTCGGTGGCATCAGCGAGCTGATAGCTTGCCATCGCTCCCGCCACATTCTCTCACCACCAGTACATGTGGCAGGCCACATGCGCCACTACCGCTGTATGCCACCACTGCGCAGACTTCCTCTTTAAGGACGCATATCCTTAAGCAAATGCGCACTCACATGTGTTTGTTTATTTATTTTACTTTTATTTCCCTTTTCGCCCACTTATTGTTTTCATCATTCTTATGCGCTCCTTTATCCTATATCCCCTTTTTATTTATTTCCAGCATTGTAGTGTTTCACTTGGTTACGAATTCCTTTGCTGGCAACATTCTATGCGTTGCTCGTCGCACATTGGAGTGTCTCATTCAAGTGCTTTGCAACATGCCACATGTCACACGCTTTGTATGTGTTGCTTGTGCATTTTCAAGGTGCACGTTCAACGTTTCCGCTTGAGTTTACTTTTGAATGAAAAATATCTTCACGCATATGGGTTTCCAATTAATCCAAGCAAGTGCCCACAGACGCCCCTGCAGTGGGTCCAAGAGCGGCATATGTTATGCTGAAGTACACTTGAGACTTAAGTGTGTATATTTTTTATTTTGCGCTTTAGTACTTTCCAATTAAATTAAATTTATATCCGGTTTGTAATTAAAAAAATCTTTGATACTGGAAAGGCTTTAGAAGCACTGATGTTGTTTTGGAATATTTGCAGACATACAAATTCCAATATTTATACGAATGTTTATATTAGTTTCAGTGACATTCATAATGACAGCGACAATGACAATATCAATATCAATATCAATATCAATATCAATATCAATATCAATATCAATATCAATATCAATATCAATATCAATATCAATATCAATATCAATATCAATATCAATATCAATATCAATATCAATATCAATATCAATATCAATATCAATATTAATATCAATATCAATATCAATATCAATATCAATATCAATATCAATATCAATATCAATATCAATATCAATATCAATATCAATATCAATATCAATATCAATATCAATATCAATATCAATATCAATATCAATATCAATATCAATATCAATATCAATATCAATATCAATATCAATATCAATATCAATATCAATATCAATATCAATATCAATATCAATATCAATATCAATACCAACACTAAGCATTACCAGTACCTTTGTCAATATCATTACTAATTTCAATATCAATACAAATCTCCATTATTTTACCCAATATTATGACATTACCAATAACATTTTTTATTAAATATAAGAGAAGATCATAAAGCAACCTTCAACTTCACTGAGGAGATTTTACTAAATTGACTGGCTTGGGACTCAATATTGACTTAACCAACCCAGAAAGTCCCGTGATCACTATAAAGACAGCATTGAAAGATTAAAACGCAGAGTCCGGAGTGAAAGAGAGAAAGAAAGGGTTTGATAGTCACCAGAGAGAAGAGTTTAAAAAGTTTTTCAGTAAATTAAAAGCTAAGGGTGAAATAAAGATAGAGGCATCTTAAGAGTTAAAAGAGAGATAGTGAGTGAACAAGAACATAAAGAGTGGCAGTAATAGCTTACTAAAAGGGCCGTTGATTCTCTCCTCCTACATATAGTAAAAACACAATAATGATAAATGACTTTAGAAGTAAAAATAGTAATATTTTCCAGCGAAATTGTATTGATACCAGCTTAATTACAATTATGTATCAGCCACTAAGCCTTAGTAATTACATCTTCTCCCCATAAACCTTACTGCATGTAACCCACTTTCAGTTTGAGTTACTCTACTTTTATAAACTTTGGCTTGAATTTTAAGTGCATGCTTAAGAAATCGTAGTTAACTTTCTCCTATTTAGCATTCTTACGACAGCAATCTGCGATGCTTATAAAAAGCATATGGCAGCCAATATTGCAAGAATGTTGCATGCATAAGAGGCATACAAGAATTTAGCATTTTCTTACTACGCGCTTTTGTCAACTGCTCCAGTTCTCCAGTTCTTAACAATTTACATTTTCTCCATAAAACAGCTTGCCACATTGTCCTTTGTACGCAAACGAGTACACAAAGTTATGCATTGTTGGCATTACACAGTTTATATTCTTTGTAAATTTAGTGTGGCACGCGCGCGTTGCCAACACCTGGCAAACAACTTGCAACAAGCGATATAAAACGCTTGGCTTGACTTCAGCTGAGTGCCTGCAACATTGCAACGTGCAACGCGCATGAAAATTGGCTAAAATTGTGCGCCGCTAAAAGGCGGCAACCCGTCTGTCCTTGCTTCCGTCCATCCAACCATGAGGTGATAAACAAAGTCGCACAAAGTTGCTGCCGCCGCTAAGTTGTGAAAAATTGTAAGAGGCAAGCTCACGAGCGCATGAATTTAACACAAACTTCTTTGTTGCATGCAAGCATGTGCAGCGGCGGGCTGCACGGCGGCTAAGCACCGAAATAATTGTCAAAAGGTGGCAAGAGTAAACAAAGTCGACACGCGACTCAACAACGGACTGCCAAGGCAAGCGAGCAGCAGCGCAATGCTTCAAGTTTATTTTTTGTTGCATTTGCACATTTTTGTTATTTTTGTTGTTTTTGCTATTTTTAACTATTACTTTCTTGTTTGTAAACAATATTTACACATTATTTATATTTTCATAGCCTCGGCCTTTGTCATGTAAATTATGGGCTGGCCGAGGCGTCGGTGCTTGTGGTGCAGAAATAAAAACAAAGTGGCAACATTTTCCTCAACTTTCCTTCGAAAGTTTTCGCTTGTCACGCAATGGCGCGTGGAGTAAAAAATTGCAACGCGCCGAAGGCCGCATGCATAAACGAAAATATAAGAAAATGCTAATGCTTATAATTTATGGAGCATGGGCGCTCGCCTTGATGTGCGCAATCGCGTTTAACAAATAAGCTTCCTTGTGGGCGCTCATTAATTATTGTGTGGCTGAGTGATTTGCAAGGCTAAGCAGCGCAGGAACTAATGGATCAAAGTGAAAATTACTGTAATGCAGAGTTGCGTTAAATATAAAATTGCGACGGAGTTGTACCAAGTAGAAAAGTTAGACAAGAGCAGCTCTAAGGGTGAGCGTTGTCGGTTTTATTTTTCTTGCCTTTTTCTTTTTAAATCGCGTTATGCTAAGAAAATCAGTTCTAAGAAAATATATCTAACCTTTTCACTACATTAAGAAGAAGATATTTCTACGTCTGGGAGAAAAGTGCACACGAGATGCTCCTTTGTTTCCTTGGTGCCTTGCTGTGGACATTTTCTGCAGTCATAATCATCTTGCGGGCGTGTGTCGGCACCAGACGGTGGCCAGCATTCCGATCATGCTCTTACAGTCTCTTCTATCGAGTACAAATATTATTTTGTGTATTTTCGATCTACCATTTTGCGCATGATTTTTGCAGTTTTGCACCCAGGAAGCTCGTTTCACCGGGTTTTGATTTTCTTTCCCATGCTTTTGTCCAGATTACGTTTTCGGATGTTAGCCGTACACCATTTTTGTTAAAAGTGAAGTTTTTTGCTTCTGGCAACACTTTTCACTGTTGTTCTGCTTCTTACGACACTTCTGGCCGATATGCGATAAGTTGTTACTGCTTTGATTGACTGTCTACGTAGATATTGACAGTATACCCTCGCACCAACTTCTTCGTCCTTCGAGCCATCTGTGTAAATTTTTAGAGTATTTTTCAATATTCACTTCGAACCTTCTTTCTCAGTTGAAAAGTGGGATCATGTAATCGCTCTTTGCCTAACCGCCATTATCCACCGAGCTATACCCAAAAGTTCTATATGTAAATTATCCCGCTGCCGGTAGTCGACCGGCCGATTTTGCTTCTCAGTTTCCAGCGAAGGGGTCTATAGGTAGCAGGTTTAGTACCAGCTCAAGAGCCGCTATTGGAGTTGTTCTGCATCGTTATGCGAGTCCCTGAACCCTTTCCATTTGCTTCTGGAAGGTTGAATTCCATATGCCTGTTCATCAGAATACTGCACCGATTAGTCTCACAATAGCTGTTTAGCACCAAAGCATGAGAGAGTGTCCCCAGGTTCTGCCTAGCATCTGTCTATACGCATATAAAGCGGTATTAGCTTTTTTCACTCTTTCTTCCACATTCTGCTTCCACAGTAGTTTGATATTCAAAACTACCGCAAGGTACTTGGAGCGATCCTTGAGATAAAGTTGTCATCCATTTATCGAAGGGAACCTCCACAGAGAATTTTTGTGCTTTCTTGTGAACACAAGCAGATGCAGGTTCAATCCCAGACTCGCTTGGGATTCTGGACTGTATTACGATGGGTGATCATAATACTGCTAATGGTCTGTAGAAACCTACCCGTTATTCAGATGACAATGTCGTCCGCATATGCCACTACCTTAGGGGCTCTGTTGTCCAAGTTTTTAGCAGCTTATTCACCACCCAAGTCCTCTACAAACTTTTTTAGTTATTTCCGTCGTCGTTCCATTCTGCTCTTATCTTTCTAGAGGTCAGAAGATTTCTGACCAATGCTGTATAGTAGGATCTACACCTATTGTGTGAATAATATTCAGAATAGCTTCCGCAGAGACCTTGTTGAACGCTCCAGAATTTCCAGGAATGTTCCGCAGGCATATTCCTTAGAGTCGACAGCCCTTGCGACATCAAATACCAGTGTATGGGGTGCAGTGTTTACAGATCTACCCTTCGTATATGCGATCTGCGCCTGGACAAGCCTCTAGGAGGCGTGGCAGTATGGTGTTGAGCATTAAACACTACTCATAAGCTCGAGGTTTTACTAATTTAGAAAATATTCGAGTTTCGACACACAATTAGAAAATGGACCAGAAATTTTCGTTTGGTGTTAAACACCGCTTATGAACAAGGAGTTTAACGACGAAAAAAAATGATCCCAATTTCACCCCAAAATTAAATACTGTACCTGAAAATGGTGTTTAACCTTAAACTCCATTTATAAATTCGAGTTTTATAATAAAGAAATGGTCCGAATTTCTGTCTAGAATTAGAAACTGAATCAGCACCGACAAAAATGGATTTTATTTAAGCGTAAAAGCAGGAAATGGACCAGAAATTGGGGTTTAACAATAAACACCACTTATAAATTCAGTGTTTAACGATAAAACAATATCCGAATTTCTCTAAAATTAGAAAGAGAATCAGATGTTGATATCTGTACTTAAACATCACTTATAAACTTGGAGTTAGAAGATAAAAATGATCTGATTTTCGATGTAGAATTAAAAAATGAGCTAGAAATTGTGTCTAGAGATTAAACACCACTTACAAACTCGGAGTTTAAAAACCAAAATTTGTTTAATCATAAAATTCGAGTTCACAGAAAGTGCCCAAATGAACCCCACTGTCATGAGTTGTGGATGCGACGTATTACCCTAAAATTAAACTAGACACTTAATCATTGATGCGGAAGTTACCTTTTGCTCGAGTTTGTATCTTTTCAAAGAATAAAAACACAATTCTGAATCCAAAAGTGGTGCTTGGGTTCAGAAAGACCTATGTTATTCATTAACTCTACATAAACAAATGTAGCGTGAATATAGTAAAATGGTTTTATACTGCGACCCTAGGCCTATTATGACCGATAGTGTGTAAGTAATATGTATATTGCCGCTAATGATGTTAATTGTGCAACAAATTGTTGCAATTAGTGATAATGTAAAGCTGTGTTTGTGCACACAGAAACATAGGAATACTTAATCCTAAAAATTTCACCAACTTAGTTTCCATCGGACCTTTACTTCGAAGTGGTTGCATTCAAAATGGCGCTGGACATATTTGCGCTTTGTGCGCGTTTCAACTATCAACTCGTACGCTACTTCTTTTTCACCAAGTTGTACTACAACAAAAGCACGCAAAGGCTTGAGATCAGAGCACGCAATCGTTACCTTCGACGATCAATACAATATGTAATGAATTTTATTGTGTCCGCGTACGCTTTCATTTTAATAGCAATGCCATTGGGCACTTTCATGAAACATAGGCGAAAGTCGCAGCAGTTCTCGGATGTGGAACTTTTTACCATTTATTACATATCGGTATTATTTGTGGTGCATATAAGCAGTTTGACGACAATTTTCTATCAAATGCAATGCAAGCAAACCAGTCAATTTTTGAAACGGTTTTTCAATCAGTTTTTCGAAATACAAACCAATATTTCGCAGCTTTGTGGCGAGCAGCAGCAAGGGAAACTTGAACCACGCAGATTCTTATTGCTGTTGTTTAAATTTACAGTATTGCTTGTAGCTTTAATAGCATCTACGCGTACCTTCCAAATCGTACTCGTAAATATTTTTAACTTTCCCGTCTTTGAGCTCGCTTATATCGCGAATTATGTGATGATTTTAAGGCTGCTAATGTTGCAAGAAGATTTGCTCAGATGCATTAAGCAACAGGCTGAGAAACAAATGGCAAGCGAAACAGCTGATTGCACAGCCGAATGTCAGCGCATCAACGAAGCGCTTCGTGGCGCACTCGATTTACGTATGCGTTCGGAAAAACTTCTTATGAGTTTTTTAGCATATTTCGGTTGGTTCGAGAACCTGATGGTGCTCGAGAATATATTATGTGTCTATCTCAGCAAAGAGTTCATTATGTGTGTCATTTATCAGGGAGCCGTTTCAGGCGGTCTATTACCAATGGTGGTGAAATATATGTTGAACTTGTTGCTCATTGGCACGATCAGTGATAGGTTCGCCGATTTGGACGCAAAACTCAACACTTACTTGACTATACTTGTGGCAACACTGACGCGGCGTCGTCAAATATGCGCGGCGTGCGTTGAGTTGAAGCATGTTGTGAGTAAAGATGTTTTCATAGATACATAATGGTATAAAATTTATAATATTTTTATACTTATTTTTTCAGTTGGATGTTTACTTCTGTGGCAAAAACTTGCGCATCAACCGCATTGCCATCTTTCGTGGATTTTATTGGTCGAGAGAATATGCTTTCGATCTGCTGCATCGCCTCATTTTATTTGGCGTTAGTATGGCACAACTTGAAGTTATGGATCATAATACTTGTAGATTTACATAATCAATAAATATGTGTGTAGAGTATGTCATTCGTCCAAAACAGATTTATAAACTGAAGAGGAAATATTAACTGTGCCATCAAGTGTTTGTATTGGAAAGTGTTTGTATGGAAGACTTTTTTATTTGGAAAGATATCTTACCGATATTTGGCATAGGGTATCGCCTAAGATAACGTAATAATCTCCAATCAAACTATTCAAATCGGACCACTATAGCTAATAGCTGTCATACAAACTGAACGATCGGAATTTAGTGCTTGTATGGAAGACTTTTTTATTTGTCAAGATATCCACATGGAATTTGGCTGGATTTACTGTCTAAGACAACCGAGTAATCTGCTGATAAATTGTTCGGATCGGACCACTATAGCATGTAGCTGCCATGCAAATTGAACGATAAAATCTAAGTGTTTGTATGGAAAACTTCTTTATTTGAAAAGATACATTCATAAAATTTGGCCTGAGTTAATGCCTTAGACAACAAAGTAATTTTGTAACAAATTATTCAGATCGGACCACTATAGCTAATAGCTGCTATACAAACTGAACGATTGAAATTAAGTGTTTGTATAGAAAACTTTTTTATTTGTCAAGATACATACGAGAAATTTAGTACCGATTATCACCTAAGATAGCAGTACAATATCCAAAAGAATTATTCAGATCGGACCACTATAGCATATAGACACCATACAAACTGATCGATTAAAAAAAAACAATTTTTTGTATGGATAACTCTTTCACTTGTAAAGGGTATTAAAAGAGTTTGGTTGAGTTGTTGTAAAATTTTCATGTACCGTTATTTTCTCACATGTTGCAAGTGCATAACTCAAATACGCTTTGCTTAAATGTCAATGTAAAAAGATCAATTACAAGCTAGAGGCATGTTGCCGCAAAATAATTAAAAAATAGCAAGCTGTTGACATTTTAACTACTGTAAAATTGTGCGCTTAAACGATAAAATCTACATGCGAGAGCGAACCAACACACACACACACAAACGAGCACACATACATGGCAGCATAACATGGCACGTTTGTGAACGTAGCAATTACTGTAGCATGGCCATAAATGTTGTTGCAACAATGACAACAAGCAATTCGGCGTCACATACACACACATATGTGTATAGAAGAGCACACACACACGCATGCAAGTATCACACACACTCGCATACACACAAAATTTGCTGCATATTTTATATTGGACGCCAAGCACAATTTGACCGCCGGCTATTCCATTTCCGCAGCGACCAGTTGCGGCGCTGCTGTCACACACACACATACAGAGGAAAATGACCCATGTGATCAACGCGCACCGCTCACTGCCTTTGACAGGCATATCACTGCGCTGCCTGTTGTTATTGCTGCTACTGCTTGTTGTTATTGCAGCTGCTGCTTGTAGTTGTTGTGTTTATGCATTATTATTTCTGTTGTTGTTGTTATTATATACCGTTGTTGCTATGGGCTTTACGCAAATGCTGGTGCATGTTGATGCCGCCATTCATTTTCGCTTGCCCCATTTGTTTTTGTAACAACAACAATATGCGCACAACAACACTTTATGTTATGTAATGCAATGTCAATTACATTTACAATTACTCGTGCAACATGCGCAGCTGAGCGGTGCGAAAATTGTTGCTGCCATGAATACTTGCAGTTGCAATAACAAAAACAAAACCGGCGACAGCCAGAAGAATGAAGGCAGCAATAGTGGCGGTAATGATAAGGACAACAAGGGCAACAAAAACGACAACAACAACATTATTGACAACAAACTCTACATCAACAGCAACAACGACAAAATTGACAACAACAACAGCAACACACAGCGACCAGCATAATTGAAATTGTTGCGCTCACATGTTGTTGTTATTGCAAATTGCACATAAATATACGGCTGTTGGCTTGCATGCATGCTTCCATATATGTACATGTGTGTGTGTGGCTGTGTTTGTGCAATCATTGCTGCTACAACTGTGCGTTGCATGGCAGTTGCCTTGGCTCCATTACACGACAGTTGCTTGTTTGCTGGTCATTTGGCCCGAAGGCTTAAAACGGTAACTGCTTTGTTTGTTGTTTCTTGCTGTTGTTGTTGTAGGCTGTATGTTATTTTTCGCTTTCATTTCATTTACTGTTGCATATTATTTCAGCTGTTGTCGTCGAACTTGTTGGCCCACTCGTTATGGCTATCTTTCATACGGCAGTGCTAAATTTGTTGTTGTTGCTTGTTCATATTGCAATTTCATTGCACGCAAATATTGTGGTTTAAAGATGCTGCACACTTAGTGTACCATAAATGATGAGGGACATTATTCTCTGTTCTTTGATTGAATGAGTATGCACCGAAATATGTTTTTTTTTTTAGAAAGTGAAGAAGGGGATTCAAGGGTTCAGATGGCTTTATTATCTTTACCTCATTTAGGTTTGTTGAGAGAATGCTTTCCAAGTGACCGAAAAGAGTTCGACAGTAACTAAGTAGTTCTCGGGTACAAAATGATAGCAACATTTGGATATCCGCTCCTCTCCATCCTTATATTATCACATTTTTTCAGAACTGGGAAGACTTTTAAGGAACCAATGAGAATCACTAAAAGCCAGGAAGAGCCATTGAGAGCCACGGAGAACCAGGGAGAGCATTAATAATCATTAAGAATTAGAGAAAGCTACTGAGATTAAAAGAAAGAAGCCATGGAGAACCAAAAAGAGCAACTCATAACCAAAGAGAACCATGAAAAATCAGATAAAGACACTGGAAACCAGGAAGAGCCACTGAGAACATAAACTGAGAATCCCGATAAACCATTCGAGATCAGAGAGGACCAAAACAAGAGAGGAGAGTCATTGGAAATCCGAGAGAACTACTGAGAACTATGAGCGTTGTATAGCAATTGATAACCGGGAAGAGCGGTGGAGAACAACTGAGAACCAGCTAAAGCCATAGAGAAGCTGAAGGGAGAGTAACTAAGAACAAGGCAGATCGACTGAGAACCAGTGAAAATAATTTAAATGTTATGAGAAACTTGGAGAAAACCCGAAAAAACCTGAAAGTACCAGGAAGTACCAGGAAGAGTCACTGAAAACTAGTAAGAGCTATTTAGAATCAAGGAGGACCACTTAAAACCTGAGAGAGTCAGTTAAGAGTAGGGAGAATCACTGAGAACCAAACAAAATTTTTGAGAACAGATCAAGGGAACCAAAGAGTACCAATGAGCTCTTAGAAAAACCATTGGACACCAGTGAGGACTTTGGAGGACTAGGGAATGGCACTGAGAACGCCGCAGAGATTTTGAGAATCACTGAGAATGACCACTGGAATCCTAACTAAATATCCTCAGCTAAAAATATTGCTTTTCACTTCTAACTGGCGATTTCAGCGCGTACAGCAGAACTTTTACATTCTCCACAAGCAAAGTAGCTTGGTTTAACGTACTGCCATGTCGAAACCGAAATGCCTTTGTAATTTTAAAAGCTAAAATACTAAAAATTCTATATGGATACATATATATTTTTCACAGTTAGGATGGATTCAAAGCAAATAAGGTAATTGTCTGAACTATATTCGCTGTGGTGTTTGTCTGGACTAAGTTTGAACCATACTGAAATTTAAAATGTTTTATTTTTTTTTAGACTTCATCATTCTTCAAAATTTTCTACGAAAAACGAATAAGTTTGGGAAGACGAAATACAAATCAGCTTTGTCTTCAAATACCATTTAGAATATTTGAAGATGCGCTCGAAAAAAGTATTTCAATTCCACTTTTGGCAACCGCAAAAGTTGAATACTCTCGGCCATATAGATTGAAGGTTAGCTATCACAAAAATTGTACCTACTACCCAAACACTTATTAACAACAACACAAATACAAAAATCGGTGCATTTGCATATATACTCTAAATATCTTTTTGTGGTTTATTTCTTCAATTTTTCACCGCAACATTTCCCTGCATTGCGCCGGAATGCCATTATGACGGCTTGTTTACTATTCTAGTTAGACTAAATGTTTTTGTTGTTATTGCATGCATTTTTGCTGCCATTTTTCATTTCATATTTTCATTTTCCTACCATTTCTCTTGCCATTATTTGCTGCCTGTTGCGGCAGTCTTTGCACATTTGTTGCATGCGTGTGGCATGTTTTGGATTTCCGCCTAACAGTCAGGCAATTTATAAACATTTTTCCCACAGCTTTATTTGATGCAACTGCAAACTGTGCTTGGCACTATTTATTTACTAACCACTTTTCAACAGTTGCCCTACTTTGTAGCAAGTGACTTTGTGAAATTGTTGTTCCATTTATAATTCGTTACAAAATTGTTGCAAATTGCTCTGGAATGAGAGTGGAAAAGTGTGGAAAAATGTTCACTGTGGGATTGAATGAATCATATTGCGACGGTCATCTTTCAAACTAGTGAAAATGTGTTTTTATAATTTAATAATTTTCGTAGTTATTTCTGTGGTATGTAAAGTAATATGTGTTGCCTCGGTAGATGGGACGAAGTGGTAGAGTATATAAGAAAAAAAATTCCCTTTATTATCTGGTACTATTTTGTTTTCGTTTTTTTTTTTTTTTGCGTAAGCATTGATTTAGGTTAATATTTCGTTCCCAGTTGCGTTAGAATCTGAATAAATAAGGTACGTGTCTTAACTAGATTCGTTCTGGTTGTTGTCTATACTGCAATGTGAGTGAAGAATTTCTATATTTTTGATAAGGCTTAGACTTACTAAGAGGCACACTTAGTGTGCAATTTAAAAGAGATATTCTTTCGTATAAAGTTCTCCAAGAACTGTTCAATCTGTGTTTTGATTTGATCAAATTTGTCAGGCAAAAACGACCAAAATTTCTGGCAAAGCTCAGCTTTTGTTTAATGCCGCATTGTTTGCCAATTTTTATTTTTTTTATTCAAGGTCTTTATACGGTTAAAATATTCTGGCCGAGAAATTGTGTATTTTAGGCTTCATCTACAAATAATAGCATAGTTACTGCAGTTATGGCGGCTTTGAAGGTGGTTTTTCTTTGGTTTCAACATTCCTGTCGCACCTAGGTGAGGCTAGAGGAATCATTTAACAATGTTTAGTAATTTTTTAAAAATTTTCGAAGCTTGAAGTGAAAACAGAAGTACAAAAACGTGGAATAAGAAACGCCTCATGCTTAGCTATTTGCCTAGCTGCCTAGATGTTGCTAACTGAGGAAGAAAAGTTATCTGTTTTAGATCCAAAATTAGTTCAACCAAACGCTCTTTGTAAACAGTAGTCGATTCGGAAAGGGTCGATCGATAAGAGGTTTTAACGAGTGTTCGTTTCACCTAACCTAACTTTTTTTGTCAGACTTGACTATCCATATTTTGAAAAATTTGCCTTCTCTCAGTATAACTTTATGGAGAAATGCAATTTCTTTTTATACAAAAATGGACGTCTCGCTCTTGTGATACCTTAAAGAAATTGTGTATTGGGAATATTTTTGGATTTTTTTTGTCAAAATGTGAAAAAACTGTTTTGAAGATATTTTTTCGAAGACAAGTTTTTCATAGAAGATCTTGCTTTAGAAAAGGTGATGTACAAAACTTCAGAACGACATCTCAAAAATTCATGGATGAGTTACCATATATGTATACAGAGAAAGGAAAAGACGGGCATAATGACGAAATAAGGTCTCCGATGTTTCCTTCTTGACAACTAGGTTATATGCTCGTGGTATAAAAAATTTTAATAACAAAAAATTTCATGCGAAATTCTCCATTCATTCCGATTATTTTTAAATGGGAAAGCCTTCACCTAAACAACTTGTGTGCTTAAAAAATTTTCAACCTTTTAAACTTCCATCAAAACAAAATTGTCCTCCATTCAATCATTAAATTTATTTACACACTTAATTTGGCAATGCGAAAAGCAGTCGTTTGACCTTTGCCCTTAGTCATTTGTGTATTGGGATTTTCGGTTTGGTTTCTGTTGATTGCTGGGCGCTGCTAAATATGTGCAAAACAGCGTCGTGTTGTTGTGTTTTCAAAACAACATACAAACAAATAAATATTTTTGGTTTTGTTTTTGTTTTTAGCCTTGCAAATATGCCAACAAGTCACATAATATGCCCAGCAATCAGTAAAAATGGCAGAGCTGAGCGCAAATACATGCAAGAACAGCAGCGAAAGCGAGCAAAACGGAAGAAACAAAAAAAAAAAAAGCAAAAAACGAAAACAACAACCAACAACAATAATAGCTGAGGCGTGGATTTAAAGAAATTTTCAAATTAAACTCTGCTGTTGAAAGTAGAAAACTAACAAAAACAACAAGAATATTGACAACTAACTCTGCTTCATCGGCACAAATGCAAAAAAAAAACTATGTTCTGCGGCCATGTTTACATTTTTCGGACTGCGCCATACATCGCTCACATATGTATGTATATGCTTTAACCTTTTCGCCGCGCAAATACTCCTGAGAACGTCTGCAGGCTTGTTTGCTTGGCAGCGAGCGTTGTTTTCACTTTTTTGTTTTTTTCCCTTGATTTTCTTGACCCCTGCTTGTTGGCATTTTTTTCTCGAGTAATTTTTTGTTGTGCTATATGTTAGGGTGAATGTATGCATACCTATTACATTCGCATATATTCACACACATATAAGCACGCTACAACCCTCACGTTCACACACACACACGCTTACAATCCCTCTAATTTCCAACAATTTTGTTTTTATTTCCTGCACTAATTTTGCCGGCAGCGTCAGCGCCACCTTTGCACTCAGTCATCAGTCACCACCCGCGTTGATTTGCTGCATGTTAAAAACTACAACAACAACAACACACTGCATGTAATGTTACTTTACACTCATCGTCTGCTGTTTTTTGGTTTCGGTTTGATTTGATTTTTTTGTTTCATGCGCTTGTTTAGCTCGCTGGTTGCCTGGTTCGTTGACTATTTTGTTTGTCAGCTGGTCAGGCCGGTTGTTCGGTTGTTTGGTTGCTTAGTTGTACTGTTGGCTGGCTTGTTAGTCTATCGTTAGATTGGAGCTTGTTTCATTTTATTTAACTGGGAGTGCCCTGTGGCTGTGTTCAACACGCTTGCTGGGTATGCTAAAATAAAAGCAACACGGTTTCCCTCTGCTGTTTACTTTGCTTGCAGTTGCGATAAAAAAGAGTAGAAAAGCGGTCGTATAGAGAAACACCCACATATGGGGTTTTCGGATGAGTCAGCACAATGTTATGACATTGAAAATGTTTTGCTTAAATTAAAAGTCTATTCACTATTGAATGTGAAGTTAGAAGGGTTTAGGTATGTAAGTGGATATAAACTGAAATTTAGCTAAATTGAAAAAATGTGAGTTGTTAGAAGAAAAATGGGGCAAACCTTGAACTTTGCTGCTCTGAAGCTATAATACCCTGCAAAAGCACATTTCTTATAAGATAAAATTATAAGTCACTAAGTGTCTAAGCTTTATCTTGAAGAGATCCTAATTGTAACCTAATTATCAGATAGAAAAATTTGGAACTCACTTCCAACTACTTGAAGGAATATTTTTATTAAAATGCTCACAGTCTTGTAGAATTTTTTTAGAAATATTTATCAACCAATTTTTCAGAGTATCAAGCGAAAACCAAGATTCGTTTTTTGCTCACCCTAATTTTGGGTAGAAGAAAAAGTATTTTCGTAATTCTAATCAAACTTATCAAAACTTATTTTTTTTAATATTTATAATGAACTCTGAAGAACTAAATATGTAGCATTTTGGTCGACCACTTTTTGCCATTTTTCCGCTAGAGACATTATTCCATCAGTGTTAAACTTTTCTGGTTTCTCGGTGAGAAACTGCGAGATAATTTTCACAGGCTTTTCTTAAAGCCAACTTTTCTCTATTAAGGGAGTTCTGCATTAACCGAAACAAGTGGTAGTCTGATGGTGCAAGATCAAGGCTATATGTTGTATGCATCAAAACTTCCCAGCCAAGCTTTCCCAGTTTTTGCTGGGTCATCAAAGCTGTGTGTGGTCCTGATAGTAGACGAAGCCCTTTCTCTTGATCAGTTCAGGTCGTTTTTTTCGATTGCTTGCTTCAATTTCATCATTTGTTGACAGAAAAATGTGGAATCAATCGTTCGACCAGATGTACCACCAGATGTACCACCACTCATAGTGGATGATTGCTTTCCAATTCCACAAAATACTCAGCATAACTTTTCAAGGCATAAATCCTGGCTTTGCGATCGTTTGTTGAGCTTCAACACGCTTGAACCATGATTTTTTTTTTGTATATTCGTACATTATTGTATTTTCGTACATTATTTGATCCACTTTTCGTCCGCTGTTTCCATTTCTTCGCAGAATCGCAAATGTTAATACGGTCCATTAAATTTTTCACAGACAACTCATGTACACAAACATCGACATTCTTTTTGTAGACAACCTTTTTAAAATAGTTCAAAACCATTTGATGATAAATGTTAAGTTCCTTAGCGATGTCATGACTACTTATATGGCGGTGCTGTTCAATTTTTTCCATAATTTCATCGAATTTTTAAGCGATAGGTCGACCATAGCGAAGTGTATTTCATATCGAAACGAACTAATGCAACATCGTTTCGTAAATTTATCAGGTTTTATTGGTGGCCTTTCCTTTTTTATACAAAAATTTCAAAATAAATCGAATTTTTTCGTTATTTTTACTCATTTTTGAACAGCTGTAACTTTTTTCAGCTTCCGAATTTAGTTTTTTTGAATAAACAAAGCTTGAAATCTCACCTTTCCAACACTAATAGTATGACACAAAGAATGGTAGCACTGGAGATATTCGACCAATATGTACCAAAAAATACGAAAAGCTTTCAGGAGGTATAATTTCAGTTAAATTTCACCTCTTTGCTCAATAATTCACTAAAAATCATGTCTTATTGCATATGAACCATCAATAAGGATAACTTTTCTTCTGACTCTAAGAAAACATTCGATTCTATATGTTAAAGTTAGTCTAGGACAACGAAGAATATGAAACGATACTATATTAAAAGACTGTTTCTTGTCAAAAATTCGGCATTAAATTTATGCTTTGACAATTTTTGGTCTCCTTTGATATAAAATTTCTACATTTCACATACTGTACTTTAATTAAGCTCTTTTGCGTTTCGAAATTTTCACTGCAATATTTCACTTATCACTTCTTTTACAAATATTTTGCCATACGCAGCGCACAAAACTATGCTTTAGTTATTGTCATTCCGCTTTAAAATGTAATTTCGTCATTGCTTCACTTCAACAGCACGAAAAAATATGTTTTCCCTCGCATGCTCAACTGAACAAAATATTGTCGAATATACATTGGACACACACACACATATATGTATGCATTATAAACTGTGTGTTATGTAAACAAACACATGTAAGTATCTAACACAAACAAACAAAGACGAAAAATGTCACCAAAATTCATTGAAAATTTTGAGGGGCGCTCGACCGCTGACACGCAACATTTAGAAAAGCAGAAAATAGTGAAAAAAAGAAAAAAAGAATATAAATGAAAATATTTGTTCAATTGATATTTACGCCCTTTTGAAGTTTTGTATTTCATTGCATCACCTAGCCAACCGACCCACCAACCTTACACCCCCAAACACCGCCTTCTGCTTGAATGCTCGCCGGTTTGCGCAGCAGGGGAACACTCCTAATGGGTGTATATTATATTTGAGGATGTGTATGAGTGTGTATGTGGCTTTGTTTGTTCCTGCCTGTATGCACACGGCTTTTTACATGCTTTTTTCTGGCTTTTCCATAAATTCTGTTTGTCAAGGGGATGTCCTTCGCAGCAGTGGTTTATTTGTTCACTTACTGTCCACAGTCCACCCATTGTTGTTGCTGCCATTTGATCTACTTGCAGTGTTTGCTCTCTCCTCTATTTGCTTGCATTGTTTTCATTGTCATTTCATAATGTTAACAATGATTCATAATTTCTCAAAACTCGCTTGTCATTTGCCCTAAACACCCTGTTGAGTGATTGCGCATGGCGGTGTGTGTGTGCATGTAGGCGTGTATGTGTGTTTGTTTTTAGTGTTGGCGCGCGTGATATGTCAACAATTATCGTAATTGAAAGAGTGTTAGACTTCTTGACCGATCAGTTAGTGTATTGGACAGTCTGCCTGCATGTCTGCTGTCCTTCCTGCCTTTTAGTCTGTGACAGCTATGAGAAATGTGTTATTTTTGGCTGCACTTACTCATATGACTCAGATTTGTTTAAGTTTGGGTGAAGTACGGGCGTTTATATATTTATATGTGTGAAGACACTAAGGGAGCTACATTTGTGTTTTTATTCGTTGTAAGTGTGCGAAAATCTGCTCTGACAAAAAATTTAAAGGGAAAGAATTTGAAAGAGTGAACGAATTCATTTTTCTTAATTTAATTTGCAGAAAAGGATTGAAAGCTTTCCTTTGAAGAATTTTTAATCAATTTCTAGAGCTATTCTTGTTCAACAAAATATTCGTAATCAAGGAATTTTCGACCTTTAAGCCTGATATCTAAACATTTTATGACGTCTACATAAAATTTAGTTTTTTTAGACTAAAAAATAAAAATAAAACACATATAGAAAACTTGTTCAACCTTTCATGTAACTTAACCTCAATTCTCTTTGCTGGAGAAATGACAAATCGTAAAGAAAAAACATTTCTGGAATTAGATATCTAGTAAATCAAAAACTCCTAAAATTATTTAAGACTCTAGGTTAAAGAGTCTTGTAGGAAATAATTGAAATGAAGCTATTGGAAACCCTTTTTTAGAGAATGGAAGCCGAACCGAGCACACTTGTGCTGTTATTTGAGGGAGCAGGATTGTTTAGCGGAGTCAAAACCGTAAAATGTAACGATGACGTCAACCTGGGAAACGGTCGGAGAGCTTCCAAGTCTGTGGGAAAGAGCGAAACAAAAGGTGGTGGACCGTAGCAATATCCCTTGGGTGCCCATAGTGAAGGTAACCATACCTGACGTGGTGGAACTGGAACATGCTCTGCGGCTGCTACAACGACAGAATCCGGACGTGTCAACTAGCGACTAAAGGGTGGAAAGCGTATCGGCATCCATCAACGAAGATGGAGGCCAAAGCTACATCATTCAGATCAATAAGACCGCAGAGGATATTCTATACGCAAGGTTCGGAAAGATGGCGTGGGGTGTTGGAAGCATGTTCCTTCGATTTAAGAAGCGCCACACCGTGGATGGCAACAAAAACATGTTGGAGACAGTTGAAGAGAAAAGGATCTCGGCATAGAAAAGATCCTGACGAATTTACTTGTTCTACACTGGTACCGGTTGAAGTGGAGAAGGAACCCAGTCGGCAGTCTGATGGTCCAAAACAAAGAGCTGAGGTTACTCCGAGCGTGAGGTTACTACAACGTGGTTTTAGTCCACGAACCATGGAATATATCGGGTAACACAGTCACTGTGCTTTCGACAAAGACAGATCAAGAAGACTGCAGAAAATGTCTAGAGCAGGGCATCAGAGAAACAATGGAGGATCATTTGTGCAATTGTCTCGGTCCAGTCGTACGAATTAACCGATAAAAATCAAGAAGAATGTACTTATATATTGAATTTTTTGTCGATTTCGAAATAATTTACTACGCGATTGACGAGACACTGGTACTAACCACATATGTACTTACATGAACAAATTGCCCAAAGTTAACTTTTCAGCACCTCCACGAGTTATTTTTCACACACTCACACACCGTTACCACCAACATTCGATTAAGCACACAAGTGATCCACCAACTCAGCAAAACTGGAAATCCCTCTCAAATGCACAACCGCTTCATCATCATTAAATAAGTAGTTGGCGAAAATTGTATGCAAACTTTCGCAAAATCCCGCCACACTTAATTTGCGGATAACGACACACAGCAGGCTGTGGGCCAAATACACTCACACTTATTTATTACTTTAATCAAGTTAACTGTAATTAGAATTTAAACGCCTAAAAGTATGCCACTAGGATGGCACATAAATTTATTTGGCCCAAAGCCGAGTCAAAAAACGCGAGCCTAAACAAAAACAACGGTAACTATTTAGAGCAGCACAATAAAAATAAATGTGCTATTGTATTTGTTGTTGGCAAATAGTTGCATGCGCCGGTTTCAACAGCAGCAACGGATGCGGACACAGCAAACCGCTTTAAATCACTCAAAATGCGACACACTAACATCAGCAGTTGACGCGTATCAACAACACTTACATAGGCAGTTAAACAAACAAACACACGTAAACATATGTTAATGTGTATATGTGGAAACTAGCAACAGGGAGACCACAAAAATGCTAATTTCTCTAAGAATTTATGAGCGAAACAAATAAATATTGTTGTTATAACAAATACACATATATAATGTGGTTGTTGTTGTTTCTATTGTCACAAGCATGCTCGAGTAAAAGCTGTCAAGAAGACACTATTTTAGTGGCGTTGCAACGCATGAACCTACACAAACTGACCCAAAACAATAATTTTCATGGCGCCCAACCAGGCGTATGAGCAACATTAAAGTTCAGGCACCGCACGCCCGGCTGCACATACACTTGTATGAAGTGTGGCTTTGAAGGGCTCGCTCGTTTAGGTGGCAAAATAGTTGACTGAACGAGCGGTCGGTGTATGTGAGCGAGGTTGAAGAGTAGTTTGTTGTTGTTGGTGGTACACACACACTTAAAAAAAATATTGAAATAATTTTTTACTTTTATTTTTTATTTCAGTTTATTTTATTTACGATTTAAATACATTTTGCTTTTGTTATAACATAAGTATCATGTTTAATTATATTTGTATTGTTTCCCGAACGTGACGGGAAAAAGCGCAATAACTCAACGATCTTTTACAAGTGCAGCAGCTTAAGTATCTCTCACAGATGTGCAGAGAGTGTTGAAAAAAAGTTTAATTTAATAACAAAATTAAAATTATGATTAAATTTAAAATTAATATTATATTAAAATTATAATTAAAAATTAAATTAAAGTTAAAATTAGATTAAAATTGAATTAAAATTAAAGAAAATTTTAAATTAAAATTAGTAATTAAAACTAAAATTAACGTCAAAATAAATTAGTATCTAAAACTAAAATGCAATATCAAGTACAAATTAAAAATTAAAATAAAAAATTAAAATAAAATTTTTATTATGTATTTAATACTGAAATTGATGTAAAATTAAAATTACAATTAAAATTGTGATAAAAATTAAGGTTAAAATTAAAATCAAAATCAAAATGATAATAAAAACTAAAATTACTATTAAAATTAAAATTAAATTAATTAAATTTAAATTTAAATTTAAATTAGAGTTGAAATTAAAATTAATATAAAATTGAAATGCAATTGAAATTGATGAAAAATTAAAAATTAAAATTACAATTATCATTCAATTTGCAAATTCAAATAAAAAATAAAATTTTAAATAATTAAAATTAAAATAAAAATGCTATTTTGTATCAAATATTGAAATTGAAGAAAAATTTTAAATAAAATTAAAATTAAAGTTAAAATAAATTAAAACTAAAATTGAAATTAAAATTAAAAGTAAAACTAAAACTGAAAAAAATAATATTAAAATTAAAAATAAATTTAATAATATTGAAACTGAGGTATAATAAACAACTAAAGTAAAAATTAATATAAAAATTAAAATTAAAACAAAAATTAACATATCCGCAATAAAATTTAAAATTCAAATTAAAAATAAAATTCATATTAAAACTAATATTAAATTTAAAATTAAATTTAAATTATATAAAAATAGAATTAAGACTTAATATCAAAATTAACACTAAAATCAAATTTAATAATAAATAAAACTTAAAATGCAATTTGAAAAAATCAAATTAAAAACTAAAAAATTAGACATAATTAAAAATTTAAGTAAAACCAAAACTAAAAACTGAATTAAATTATAATTAATTTCAAATTACAATTAAATTGGAAACTAAATTAAAAGTAAAATAATTTTCCCGTAAAATTACAAATAAATTAAAAAAATAAAAATGTTTAATTTAAAATTAAATAATAATTAAAATGATAAGAACAACTACAACTAAATTTAAGGAAAAATTGTTAATTAAATTAATATTAAAATTAATAATAATTAAATCGAAAATTATGTTGAAATTCAAACTAAAATAATTTAAGGAGAAAAATAAATTCCAGTACAAAATTTAAAGCAATATACACAATTAGAGCAAATATTTGCCTTACACAAGCAAAACTCTGGCCAAAAACTCATTTTCACAACACTCTGCTGCTCCCACATTCTGGCTCTCTCGAGACAAATTGCAAGTTAAGCGCAAAATTTATTGTTGCTAAATTTTCCTGAGCGACCACACATATACACACACATGCACAAGCGCAAAAACAATTATGTCACTAAACACTGACACACTGGTCGTAGCAAGCGGTTGCAATAGTAGTAGATAAGTGGAGAAAATAGAAGACAAACTTTTGCAGAAACTCAGTGACTATATTTGCATGCATATCCACCCACTATATATGTACATATATATGTATATACTGGTATAATAGATAAGTATTTATGTATGTGTGAATGAAAGTGTATGCAGAGTATTTATGGAGCAAACCTGTCGCAATTATTCTACACTTTGTCCGGCTGGAAATGAAATTCCGCTTTAGTGTGCAGAGATATGGTATATAAATATATATGTACGGAGATGTATACTTATATGCGTATACAAAATCAACTCTGGGGTTTTGTGCAGAAGCATAAAAGCTGTGGCAGTAGGTTTGTGCAGCAAAATGTTGATTTGCACAGATAATTCTCGGAAGGGTAAGATAGTCTAAACTTGGCATAAAGTGAAATAAAATAACTGTAATACTAAATTAGGTGCTTATATAAGAGTATGGGATTAGTTTTCAATGGAAACTGGAAATTTAAATATATTATTTTGGGATGAAATTTTTTACTTTGGTAACATTTTTTTTTATTTTGGGAGCAAAATGATCAGGTTTCACTTAGAATATAAAATATAATCAAATAGATAAAGTCATGAGTTCATAGAAAGTTCTTATTTTCTTATTTAAGACCAACATATATTTTTAAATTTAATAATGATGGCAACCCTATAATAAAATTTTTAAAATTTTAGCTTTGGAAAATATTTATAGCTTTCTAAATGCTGGATTTTTATAGACATACGATGTCCATTAAAATTACCAATTTAAAGTTACGTGGCAACCCTGTTTTAATATTAGCTAGCCAGCTTAGTAATTCTCAAATGTTTTTAAGTATGCGATACAGTTAGAAAAATGTTTAATATTTTTATATATAATAGAAATGTTTTCCCCCAACTAATAATCCGGCAAGGCCTCGTGTCTAGAGAAACCACTTTTTCAGATTTTCCGTTATTAGTGTATGTATGTAGGCTCAAACTTCACAAAGTCCAGCTGTGAAGCTGCCATTTTCGTCCATCCCATCATTTATAACGGTATGCGAGCTTCAAACATATTTTTGTTTATTTTTCTAGGCCGCTTGCCACTGTTTCGCTTAGCTTCGGCAACATCATCGTCATTTTTGATAACAATCAAGATAAAAGTTGCCCATTGGTTTGTACATAAGTGTCTTTTACGCAGTGCAAACTGACAAGAGACAACTAAAAACAGTCATAACGGCAATAGTTTTGCAGGGTTAAGCGCCCGTTGAGAGTTTGGCTTGAAACAAAGCCGAAAAAGTTACTGCAAATTATGGATACACCAACAATAAAAGGTTAATTGAATATTTTGTGTGGTTGTTGTTGTTGTAGCGGAAGAGTTCTGCCGAGTTGACAGTCCTTGGCCGGACAAAAATCCGGCTTACCGACTGTGTGGTCAGTCACATCACTGCCAGGACTTTGAGCTGCTTCTAACACGTCTATGTATTCGAGAGAAGAACACCGAAAATCTACAGACCTACCCGTCTAACTTGACATGTGGCTTTATTGATTTCAAGTCTGTTTTGCCTCGAAAAAGAACACTTTTTCAGAAGTCTTTATTCAAACTGAAAACGCAGTTCATAAAGTAAGAAAATATTGTCGACGTGATCTAAAGAGCAAACCACCACCATGAAGATTAACTGGAATAAACTCAGAAATGTGTATTTATATAAGATATTATAAGATTTAAGTGAAAACAAAAAATGGACAAGTGGAACACCCTCAGTTGGAGGTAAATAGTACAGACCCGCACTTTAGAGCCCAACAAAACGCTCTTATTTCTCATCTGTTATAATACTATATTTGCTTTAGACCTTAAATCCCTATCTTTCTTGTTCAAAAGCACACAACAAGAATACCAGCAGCGCCTACTTAAAGCCATTTTATTTACTCAGTACCTCTTGTCACGGCTGTGGCACGTTTTCGTCATATTTTCAAGTGAAAATTTTCAATTATACTTAATTGCGTAATATTTTAAGGCTCAATGGCAAGATTGGCGGTACGGCAAGCGGCGCGGCATACACTTGATTTTGCCAACGTATGCACTACCAGCGGGTGGTTTGCTTTCGCTGTCGCCCGAACTGTCGCTTTTCCGCTGTCACTTGTTGTGTATCCTCGCACTCTGGCTGCCATTGTCTCTCAGCACACTTTTAGCCACGAAAATTTTGTTTGAAAATCCTTGCTTATGCTGCTATAGCCAGTCGCTGGTGGGTGTAAACGCTCCATTCAAGTTGCCCACCCACTCGGCTATTTATTTACCTAGCTATCTAGCTGGAGTCATTTGCCGCCAGCATATTTGACATAATTAGAGGCAAAGTGTGGGCTACAACAACAACGCAGCGTAAGGGTGCATGCGTCTGTTTTGTTGCTGTTGTTGATGGAGATGCTGATGATGATGATGATGACGATGCCGACAGCGTTAATTTCGCCATACGCAGGGCATAAGAAAATTATTACACTTTGTAGCTATCCGGAAGAAGTGGTGGGCCGTGATGGGCTTGGGTTTGAAGAAGCGTGAGGAGCGCTAACTTTTTTTGAAGTGTGGGTTGAAAATATGTTTTCACTTTACTTAATTATAAACTGACAGATGTCAATCTTAACTTGCGTGCTCATCGCACACTGCTTAGCATACAAATTCCTGTTTGTTTAGGCATTTTCAATTTTTGGCCACGAAATTTTCGAGTAGGTCATAAAATTTTATGTGTTTTCGTAGGTCATTGTGAAGATGGGGTTTATATACCCATATGGGGGAGTTTTTAGATTATGGGCGACCTTTATTTAAATGAATGTGAGGTTTTATGAAAATTGGATTAGAAGTGGGTACGAAGGTAATGAGAACTGTGAGGCAAAACCATAGGCTTATTACGATGGATACCTTCTGGAGCAGTAAAGGTGTATCTGCTTATTGGAAATATATGTAACTTAAAACTATGTTGTTCCGTATTAAAAAATTGAAACTAATCTAGAGTTAATTTTTTCTTTGAGAAAGAAGGTAATAGAAACAGACTTGAAGAAACAGTACATTTTGACGCAGGCAAAGGTAACTGCACAAAGCAAAGCCTTATACCAAGAAAAAATTATGAAGTGTTTAAAGAGACCCACAATTCTCTCGATTGAATTTAGTCACGAATATGCCGATCTCTGATTGGGTATTTGTACGTATAAACAGGTTATATCTGGTCCTTAATGATTTGCATAAGCTGTATTAAAGACATTCACTTCGAAAAAAAAAAATTTTTTTGGAATCAAAAATAATGCTAATAAGCTCCAGCAGAGTTTTCCTTAATTAGAGGAATATTTTGTAAGAGAGAGTTGACTTTCTGTAGACTAAATAGAATATAAGTGAGAGTCTACTTTCCGATTTGGAAAAGTCAAGAAGGTGATGTATATTGATAGTAAAAACCTTTATCTATCCTGTAAAAATGTTATCTTCATATGTATGTTAGATGTAAGATATATAAAAAAGCTTTGAAATCTCCTAATAGGCTTCAAACATTAATTGAAATTATATATAATAACAAATAATTACGCTTTTCTCTCTTGCAACGACATGTGGTGAGTTTTTAAAAATTCGCCACACCTTCAAACTAAAAAAATGTACTTCCAGAGAACCAAAAAGCTCATAAGCAAGTGAGATCTTCTTATTAGTGTGACACCCGAAATTTTTTTCCTTGCAACCATTTAATATTTTGTGGTGAGTTTTCAAAAATTTAACCTTATTTTTAAAAAAATAAAATAGAAACTTAATTTCAAAAAAGTCAGGAAGCTGAAAAGAGTAAACGAAATGATTTTAAGATTTCATTGTTTCATTTTGTGGTGAGTTCTGAAAAATTCGCCACACTTTCAAACTAAAGAAAAATTTATTTTAAAAAAATACAAAGCTAACAGGTAAGTAACCGTGAAAGTGTGATAATAATTTTGTGGTGAAATCTTAAAATTTCACCACATGTTTAAAAAAAATTTCATTTCAAAAAAGTTAAAGAGCTGAAAAAGGCAAATTAAACTATTTCATGATTTTTGGAACTGCGTACATAGGTACACAGAGGCAAGGTATGTATGTATGTATGTACATAATATGTACATATGTATATACATAAATATCTGGAATCTTCTCATGAGTTTCAAACAATAAATTTTCTATTAACTGCGATACCAGAATTAAATATAAGTTAACTTTTTTTCTAACCTAAAAAATAAAAAAAATATTTTCCTCAAAAACAAAAAAAAAAAATCTCATGGGCAAGTTCATCTTAGACAGCGCACAGCATCTTCTTCGAATCGATTTTTAATTTTTGGTGAGGTTTAAAAATATTCACCACACCTTCAAAAAAACTTAAAAACCTAAAAAGGGTAAATGAGGTCATTTGATGATTTATAAAACTACAGAGTCACACAGAGTTGAAAATTAAGAGAATTTTATGTCGATGTAGGAATATCAAATGATTGTCGGTAATCCGTAAGACCAATGAACAAAAGTTGAATCGAGACAGTTCAGAAGCAAGAAAATAGTTTAATTGACTACTCTTATTCTCTCAACCTATCCAAACTGTTCCACTTGCAAATTTCTCATATATATTCCTTACCTTAGTGCTACAAGCGCCGACACCTTGTTATCCCCATTAGAGTACAAGAGCTTAGGAGACTTCACACCACAAATTCATAAGCAGTAATAGGAGCCTGGGTGCGTAAATATTTAATATACGGCAACAGGCATATAAATATTGCAGTCTCGTGCAAATGACCTGCTGTGTAGAACTAATGAGGACATGTTGGATTAAGATATGCACATATTTACATATTTACAAGTGGTCAAGCAGGTGGGTTTATAGCAAAGAGGCTAGCATAAATCAGCTGTTTTAGGCATTTCTATAATTTTAGGCAGTGATTTGTGGAGATGATAAGACACCCAACAGATATTAGTATATGTGGCTAAAATTATGCACACTGCTGTATATATGTACATGTTTTATGTACATATGTATATGTTTGCATGTGTAAGTTTACATGCTTGTAAATTTTCATAGCCACTTAAATGTGAGTACATATTTATGGCAAGTGTATTTCGCACGAACGAATAGAACAAGCACAACACTACATAAATGTATTTAACATAAAATTAAACAACATATGTAGTACTAAATAACATAATATTATATAGCATAATACTACATAACATAACTCCTTCACACTTAACATATGACCAGTATTAATGGCTTAGCGCTGCTCATTTGCGTGGATGCACTAAATCCATCCACAACAGCAACTGATTTGTTTTTATAAAATATTGTCAACGCAATAAATTTCACTCAACTACAATGAGGCGCACGCATAGCGGCGCACAGGAGATGTGAAAGTGCGTATGTAATTATAATTATTTAGAATGTCGAGCATTTTAAAGCGAACAACATGCAACAAGGCAAATAGACTTTGACACTTGCAACATAAATAACATAACCAACAACGGAGTCGAACCATATGTGGTGGCAGTGGCATAAATACATGCGTGCAACATACCTCTACATGCGTAGTGGCGTTATTAGCGCTCAGCAATAGACATAGATATTTATAACTTTGTTAGTGTGCAATAAAATAAGCTGGTTTATGCGTGTGGCAAGCAACGCATTGCCGCTCTGCATGCTTAATAACAATATTAACTTTGTCATAATTCAACGAAGAGATGATGACATGAGTGTGGCAAAACAAATTCTATACACTAATACACTTATACACTACTGCAGGCAGTATGCGTGTGGCAAGTAAGTGTCGTGCAATAAAAACAACAGGCAATACATTAATAACGTCATTGGTGCCACAAATAGTTGCAGTTCTTCTGCAAAAGCAACTACCCTGCGTTGCATAGGTGCCTTTTTAGGCAAACAACTACAGTAAAATATACCATTAGCTCACTACTTTACTGCTATTTACATAAGTGTATGCATTTCTAGTAATGTGGCATGCAGCAAATGTAGCATGCATGCTGGCAGCGAGTTTTCGTAAGTAATAATGTGGCAGTTGCATGCGAGTTGTTGCCCGGCTGACTGACAGCGGCAGCAAAAAGCACTACCACTGTGCCATGTAACGGGAAGTAGCTAATGTTGCAAGGCGCCGACTATACACACATACATACTTATGATTTTATGTATGCATGCAAAATGTTGAGAGCGTTGATTTAATTCGGTTGCAGCAAACGCGTTTAGCTTGCCATATGCCGAAGGTAAGCCTGGTCTAAGTAGTTTCATGAGTGGGTAAGCTAGTGAGTGGATCGAGCATTTCTCATGCATTTACATACGCTCATATGCAATTACACACTCTCATATGCAATTAGATACGCTTATTTGTGAGTTTGGGGCACGGTGTGTGTGCTTTAGTTTGGCAGTTTGCAGGAAGTTTCTGTGAAAACCGGAACAGCTGTTGTTTTGCGGTTCTGATTTGACGTTCATTTCGACTATGAAATATAATAGCTTTCGGTTGTTTGTATACTTATATAAACATATGTTATGTATATATTAAGTATATATGACCACCCACCAAGCCTAATTCGAGGATTTTGAAAAAAGTGTTGCCTACATTTAGACATATTTTACCCGAGACGCACACCTTTTACTATTATATTGGATATTAAATTTTTAATACAAAAAATTAAGCACTATTTAATGCAACATAACCATTAAGGGATCGCATGTGTCGTCCAAGGGTTGTGGACTCATCAGTCTCTCCTCATTCTTATTGAAAACGTTAAAGGGACTGATTGATCTGCACTTAAGTGGTAGTATTCCAAGAAATAGACTTTCAGGTCACTGTCTTGCACATTCCTGGCTCGAGAGAACTATATGGAACAAAAGGTTTGTAGTAAATATTTTCTATAATAACGAGGGGCATTCAACAGCATATTTTCTAGTCACTAGAACTTTGAATACATTTAGAGTGTAATCGAACCTTAGACATCTTATCTTCAAACTTCTTTGCAATAGAAATATGGTGGCTGAATAAGGTAGTGCACAATGGAATCTGAGTAGGGGCATACCACAAAGGTGAGTTCACACGCAACTTCTGTGTATCATGGTTGTTAACGATCTTCTGGAAAAGCTTAAAACAGTCGCTACTAAGATTGCCTACACGGACTACGTAGTCCTCCTGAGTATACTGGTATCATAGTATAGCATAGCTATTAAAAGTACATTTTCAGTACCTTTTTTTTGCGGATAGAGCAAGACTTGCGGTTAAAGTTAGTAAAGGAGGATAATGTCGGGAACTATGCTTCGGCTACAGTTTTAGGATTCAACACTGCTATAGCTTCATGTAAGCTGAAGTGCTGACAAGAGATAGTAAGAGATCTACTGTTCCTGACGTTCTTCAGAGTGCTGACTACCTACTCCTATAGTAGGATAGCGATATTTGCCTTCAGCTCGCTGACTGTACACTCAAGAATAGTGAAGTGATATCATGACTTTTTTCTCTAGCATCGAGTTGAGACTGGGTATTGGACATATTACCGGATACCTGTTGCATCAGCTATTTGGAATATTTTCTCTTCGAATGTACCGCCTTTGGTAGTTCAAGTCAAAAGCACCTGGGATTTTGAACTTTTAAATATTCAGATAATTATAGAATTATAAATAAAACTCCTAAGCAGATTTGTGATTTGTTCAGTAAGCTCTGCCAAAAGCTGATAGTCATTTAGAAGAGTTTTTCAACCAGGTTCACAAAGCGTCCAACGAGTCTAAAAAATATTATCCCAATACTATATAGCTTCTTTATGGCTTCGATGCAACCAAAGTTAATCTTTTTTCTATTTCTTTTATTTTTCAAGATCAAACAGTAGTGAGAGGGTTGCCACTCTTACATAATTTTGTAATCTTTTTCTATTTCTTTTATTTTTCAGGATCAAACAGTAGTGAGTGGGTTGCCACTCTTACATTATTTTGTGTATTATTTTGGTTTATTAATAACTTTAAATTAAATCAGAGTAAATATGCACAAGAAATCGATAATAAATCAAACGTACACTTTTGTATCTATCAAAGTTAAATAATAATTTTTAAGGAATCTTGCGAAGTATATGAATCATATCTTCTTTCGAAAATAAGGTTTTGTGGGCAATACTTAACTTTACAAACATATATACACACATATGTACATACATCACATACATATTATTTATATGTAAAGCTCCACAATTGCAATAGTTGCTCGTTCACTCACTCAACTAGAACCTCACCATCATTTTGCGCTCTGCAGTCTGGCACAACAACAACTCAGTCATTTGCTTGTCAGCCAGTCACACGTGCTTGCCACATAGCAATTCGACTATGAGTGTTGTAGCCAAACGACTCTGACACTGCTTACATATGTTATACATAATACACGCAAGTGTAGTTGTATGTTAGTGAGTATTTAGGTGTATGCTAGTGAGTGTGTACGCTTGAGTTTATATGCTTCCCGAAATTCCTTTTACTGTAATTTATTGCATTCGCCATATTTGCATATTTGCATGATGTAATTAATTTTCCTACACGTATTTATTTAAGGTAACAAATAGACCCACTAACACACAGGAGGAAAATGGTTGTACCTTTATGAAGGTATTTAATAACAAGGAAGTTGATATACATATATATATTTTTCTCGCTCGAAATGCAATAGAAAGCTGGGTGGTTTCCTTATTGTTATGCTTATTTACCTTTACCTTACTAATTATTGTCGGTAATTGTTTTGAAATAATTTTTTTTATTGTCCTGCTTTTCACTTCTTAACTCTTAAGTCAATTGTCTATTAATTTTTTTATTGCATTTTTCCACAAAAATGTTCATTAATAATTGCGAGCTTTGCTCCATCATTATCTATTTACTTCACTTTATTTTTTTTTTACAACAATTTACCGCTTTGCTGTCACATTTTTTCAATATTTCGTGGTGTTTGCGAATTTCGAAAAATTTCATTGCATGTCAAATGAAATCAATTAGCGGCAACTATTATTTACTCATACACAATTATGCACACTTATACATATGCATGAGTAAATATAGATATTTATGTGTATTCACTTTTTATTATTGTGGCATAGTTGCAAGCACAAACAGCCGTAGCATATAAATATGAAATTGGTTAGCAATTAAGCGACTCATTTGTTGCGGATATTAAATAAAAATAAACCAGTGTAAATAAATAACTGTTTATGGGAATTTAATATTTTTTTTTATTAAATTTACTATGAAATGCACATTTGCAAATTAAGTAATAATTGATGCTATTAATATTAATAGTAATAATAATAGACACTTGAGCGTGTGTAATGAGTAAATGGCGCACAGAAGTATGCTACATTTGTTTGCTGTAAAATCAAAGGTCAGCGTTTTGCAATGGAAGTAAAGAAGGTTGTTTATTTATAAATGATTATCAGATATGGATTTTTGGATTTTTGGAATTTTTGGATTGTTTTAGCGCAATTATTATTTAAACTCTAGGCAAAAGTAGACGAAGGAGAGATTTGCCCTATATGTAAATCAAGTCCATAGATTCCTTCGAAATTTTATTGATTTTTGGAAAAATAGTCTATGATAGACAGAGATCGGCTCTCACTAAATATTATTATCATTAGTTAAATAAAAAATTATATAAAAAATGCCTTTAAAGGTATAAAAGTAAGATGAGATGAAAATGTGGTGGGCTGATGAGTTCGGGTAACTCAACGAATCTGAAGACTCTTATGCATTGATATAGAATCTAAATGCTATAAAATAAGCAAAAAATTAGAACTCATAAGCTAAGCCCTTTGGAAGAGTTTAACAACTACCCCCTGATGATGAAGATATGAAATCTTGAATAACACATGACTTAAGTGAAAAACACACAAGAAAATAAAGGGAAAAATATATAAAGACTAAGCCCATTTTAAATATGCATTTTGAAATCAGGTTATAATGGATGTACTACTCTATATTTAGTACAGTTTCTGGGATATGACCTCAAAATATCACACAATATACACAAAGCCCTTAGGGTCTACAATTGAAAAATAAAACCATAACTGTCCACCAAAAGATTCAAGAAATATATATTCATTTAAGTTTCTTGTACCTAAAACTCCTTCCAACACTAATAACAACAAAAATTTTACATCGATTGAAGACCTTGCACCACATTATACCAAATAAATTTCAAAGTGCCGACAAATACACGTGTTGCCACCGATGGAACTACTTGAACAACTGCGCCACTGACTTAGTAAACAATTTTATGGCATAACAAGCAACAAAAACAAATGCAAAACTTATTGCAATGTGCCGTATTATTATTGTGTTGTTTTTTTTCTTTTTTTTTTTTGTAATTTCAACTACTGCAAATGCACGTAGTTAGATATTTAATGGCACATATGGGACGACACGGGTGAAAGAACTTTAAATGTCTTTGCGAACACAAACATACATATATAGTACATGCATATTTCTATGCGATGGCACACATAAACGTAAGTACATATCATCATTTGTGCAAATTTGAATAAATAGTGTTGGTAAAGTAGGTCGCGCCAACGACAACGGCAACGACAACGGTGGCGGTGCCAATGCAATTGAAAGCAGGAAGAAAGTTAAAGGATGTATGTACATATATATGTATAACTGAATGTGCATGAATATGGAACATACTTATGTATGTGTAATGACTATATACATATGTACGAGTATATTTTATATATATTTACGTCTGCTAAGGTTAACATATTGACTGCAAATAGAAATAATTTGGAGAGTTGCAGTTGTTCTAAGAGGTATCGGTTTTAAAGTTTAGATGGAGAGGAGGATGAGTGTCAATTTTTAAAGCAGAGAATTGGGGGAAGGGGAAGAAAATGTGTAATAATGTACAATGAAGATGAAGATATAATAACATTAACAAGTATAAACATTTCCTTAAAAGATCTTGATTTTGAGCGATCAGCTTATATGACAGCTGTAGACTATAGTCACTCAATCTGAACAATTTCTTAGGTCAAATAAAAAAGTTTTCTATACAAGGACTTGATTTGGATCGTTCAGTTTGTATGGCAGCTATATACTATAGTCACTTAATCAGAACCATTTCTTCGGAGATTACTTGGTTGTCTTAAGCAAAAGTCTATGCCAAATTGCTTAAGGATATCTCGTCAAATGAAAAAAGTTTTCCATACAAACATTTGATTGCGATTGTTCAGTTTGTATGGCAGCTATATGTTAAAGTGGTCCGATATTAGCAGTTCCAACATATGAGAATCTTCTTCGGGGGAAAAGAACGTGAGCAAAATTTCAGATCGGAGCCTCAAAATTTGAAGAGCTAGCTCGAATATATAAGTATATGTAGACGGCTGGCAGACGGATAAGGAGTGGAAAAAAGTAAGGAAAAATCTGAGGGAACGAATAGTAAAAATTTAGGCATGTAAAGTTATTTATAGCTGCCATTGAACACATAAAGAAAATCACTCATATATATACTTATATGTATGTATGTATATATATATATATGTATATACATTTATACCTATATGCATATGTAGTACCCCTTAGTCGGCTAAGTGAAAGTACAACCAGCGGCACCTTAGCGTCAGCCAACGGCACTCGGTATATGCCAGAGGCTGGACCAACACAAACACATATAAAAGTTCACACAACTGTACCCACACCAATACTCACACTAATACACACACACGCATTTCAGCAAACGGGAAAGTATGGGTAATAGTTGCAGCAGGCGAGCCGCATGTAAGTGAAATGTTGCAACACATGTTGACACTAATCGGTCCAAAAGCCACAAAGTGTTAAGGCACCGCACGAGTATGCGCACACACACATACACACAATGTATATATGTACATGCGCCTCAACGTATGCTTATAAGGTAAGTGTAGCAAGCAACCAGCACAAATGCTTTGGTTCACACACTGTCAATGTTCCAAAGCGCCTTGCCACATATGCCGCAGCCACCACATGTCACACACACACGCGCGCTCGCAAACGGACTTTTAAGTGCTCGCTCGGCGCTTTTGTGCTGCGCGCAGAAAAGCCGAAGCCAGCATGCTCTAAAAAATTTGTGGCAAAAAATGTTGCAAAATAATAGCAACAACAACAAGAGCAACAATAACAACAGCAACAATAATAACACTGAAAAGCGGCGAGTGCCTCAAAAATCCGACGGTGTTGCAAGGCAAAGCAAGTAGGTGCTGGAGCTGGCACCTCGCTCGGGTGCTAAAAAGCAAAAAATCTAACAAAAAAGGCTTGGGTGGCTGCGCACACACATGCATATGCACATACGTGTGTGTGTACTGTGTTACCCCTTGCTCCCTTTTGGCTTGTTGCTCCCTTTTGGCTCTTCGCAGCCAACGTGGTTTCTTGTTTTTCTTGTTGTTATTGTTGTTGCTGGCATTGCACACCTGCATTTTCCGAATGACAAAGTTTTGTTGAAAAATTTATTGAGCTAGAAAATTCGATGTGAAAAGTTTGTCCTCGAAACGCCAGCAGCAGTAAGCAGTCAAAGCGGCTGTGTGGCAGCCAGAGTTGCGAATGATTGCAAACATATGCACATGTGTATATGTGTCTATATATGTATGAGTGTTTGCATGGTGCGGAAGGTGTTGGTGCTTCCTATTGCCAAAGTTGGTGCTGCTCGCTCAGTGCTTCGGTTTGAATTTAAATGTCTATACCATATATATGTGGCATGTTGGTTCTAATGCTTGGTGTACTTGCAACATTGTAGTTTTTTCAGATGCTTTTCATGTTTTTTGTTTTTTATTGTTCTTATTTGACTTTTTCTTATATACATTTGAGCACATACATATGGATGAGGGCGCATAGATTCAATTTTATTTCTATGGACAGTGCAGGATAATTTCCTTTTGACTCAGTTTTATTCGTTTGGTAGGCTCTGAAAACTATTTTGGTTCTCTAGAAAGACTTTCAGGCCGAAAACTTTCAGAAATTTTCTTATTTTAATTTGAGACAATTTTATACTCAAGTGCGTGATAGAAAAATGGCATTTTAACAGTTCTTTAACTATTTAGATGTCGAAAAACACAGATAAAAATGACACTTTTTTACAAAATCCATGTCTACATCCCCAATTTTTCGATATTCTTAAAGCCTCTCAACCATGCCCTTGATAGAAGCTTGCTGATTTAAAAAAGTTCACTGTTTAGGTTTCAGGAAGTTTATGACCGCAAAAAATGTGAATCGAGATCGGTTATGTTTCCGCCATTTTTTTCTTTATTAAATCATTTTTATTTTGTAGTTGAATAACACCTCTTACTATAGTATATGCAAAAATTCATATGTGACCGGTTTTTATTCTCCCATAATAAAAGTGGAAAAAATACCTTTTTTGATGGTATTTGAGGCATAATAAGGTATATAAATGGTTGATTATCACTCAGAATCTGTTGATCTGCATTTTATGGTTGCCAGATGTATAGTTTTTTTAATAAACAGGGAGCTATTTGCTAGTTCTTTTTGAATTCGGCTCTCTTTGAAACACCCATATAGTCGACTGCTGTCTATTTTCGGTCTCATGTGAGAAAATTCATCATTCAACACCAATTATCCACCGTCACGGTTTCATTGAGGTATTTGAAAGCACAGATATCACATTTTTTAACATTTCCTTCGACTAATCGAAATAAGCTATTTTCTGAACAATTGACTAATTGTGTGGGATCCAACGTGAATAAGTTTCTTTTACAATCAAATATTTAGCACATATTGAATGTATGCTAGTGGCACTAATGCCTATAGTGTTCTTAATCTCAAGATACGTCACGTGAGGACCTTTCAGTTTACGCACAACATCAATCATGTCCGGAAATACAAGTGATATTGAACGACATACACGAGATTCGTCTTGTAATGATCTACGATCTCGATTGAATTCACCGTACCCTCGAAAGACACTGGTATTTGAGAGAGATTCATAGCCAAAATTGCATTGCGTTCAACGGAAAGTTATTGGAGAAGACTTTTGCGATTTAATTCCATTTTTTGAACGCGGTGCATATTTAAAGTTACTGTAAACAACACAAATAGCGCTCTTATTGAAAATTTCAAACTTTACTACAAAAGTGTCAGTAAACAGATTGGTCACCTGGCTTTATGGGCTGTTGAAAAGGTCCCCCAAGATTTGATGTTTTTTTCGAGCCAAATCTTGTTCAGCTATGAGACCCATTTCTGGCTCAATGGGTATGTAAGCAAGCTTAATTACCGCATTTGAGACGAAGAGCAGCCTGAAGAGATTCAAGAGCTGTCATTTCAATTAAACAAAAAAAAAAGAAATGGTATGGTATGGTTTCTGGGCTGGTGAAATCATAGGTCCACATTTCTTCAAAAATTATACCGATGAGAATGTAACTGTCAATGGCGACCGCAGTCGCGCCACGATAATTGAATATCTGATGCCTGAAAATGAAGCTTGGAACTTGGCGACATTTAGTTTCAACAAGACGGCGCCACTTCCCACACATCGCATCAATAAAAGGATTTATTGAGAAAACACTTCGGTGAGCAGATAATTTTACGTTTTTGGCCGGTCGATTGGCCAACAAGATCATGTGAAATCGCAAAGTTAGACTTTTTCCTGTAGAGATATGTAAATTCTAAAGTCGATGCGGTCAATCCCGTTTCAATTCAGGCCTGGAGCAAAACATTACGCGTGACATACGCCAGTCACAAGTCGAAATGCTTGAACGTGTCAAGGAAAATTGGAAAATAAATGCCCAAAAATGTGCTTTAAAACGAAAAATTTAGTATGACTGCAAACAATTCTTTATAAATTAATTTCCTCATTTTTCTTATGACTTATTTGGTATAAGAGCACCCTATAGGATTTATATATATATATATAAACATATATACATTAAGACACTTCGGCTCTGGCTCACATTTAAAGCAGTCAACTAAAGTTCATAAGAATGCAATATTTTCGTTTTTGGAAAAGAAATAAATCCCCAAAGAGATATTTCGGCTGTTTGCTGCCTCAAACATATCACCAAGCTTATATACTCGCATAAACTGCGATATTTATATAAGAGAAAGAGATAGAAAGGGATGTACATATGTGCATGTGTCACCTACAAACAGCAAAGAAATGCAGTCCGCCAGGCATGGCACCCACCACCGACGCCAATCGACGTCAACCGAGGCCAATGCCGGCGAACACAATGCTGCGCACCTTTATGTGAGTTTTTTTGCGCCAACTGCTTCACCTGCAGCCCACGTCTGGTTCACATGGCACTTTTACCACTGTATGTCTAGTTATGCGGCTGCATTTCGATGTTTATTTCCATTTACTCGTCGCTATGTCGGCATTTTCTGTTTTTTCTGCTTTCATTGCCGGCTTTTAGGCGCTTAAGCGATGTGTGTCTATGCGTTATATTTTGTGCTGTATATGTGTGCGTCATACATATATAATGCTGATTTGGAGTACATCAATTTACAATAAAAATGCAGCAACAAATTCTAGGCGCATTGCTGCGATATTGCATGTGGTTGTTGTTGCCAGAAGTCAGTGAACGAGTTGCACAGAGGCTTCGTCAATTGAAAACTTGTGCATTTGCATTTTTTGCCAAACTTTTTCGCTCAGGTTCGCTCTATTTTTATTTCGGCTGATATTTGGTTTTCTTTTTTCTTTATTTGAGGAATTGTAACATTGGATAAACTTGTGAAAGTTGCATTTCGCCTAGGGAGACGTGCCACCGAGCGCGGCTTTCGCTTTTTTTCTCCAACATCGAACATTCACCTCGCTGAGAAACTACCTCGAAGTGCTCGCACTGCACTCCGAGTGAGCGTTTCTCTGTGTGTGCGCTCAAATATGGCTGCCGGGGGGATGGGGGGCAGGCGATGCAGCGAACTGTTTGCGTAAGGAATTGAATTTTGATATATTAATTTAAAACTTTGGCTGACTTCCAGCTGCGCGCTAGAGCACTTCGCTATCGTCGTGCGCCGAGTGCCGTGTGCCACCTGCTGATGTGTGCCGTTGCATAGTTTTGGGCGTTTTTAGTGCTAGCGCATGCAAATGGGTTGGTTTGTCACGGCGTTGGCCGTTGGCAGCAAAACTTTTGCCGCTTGTTTGCAAGAAATTACTTACCAAGGTGTTATTTTTGGCCATTGCAAGTGAATTACTTTTGCTTTTTCTTTACTCTCTTACTCGCTTTGGGAAAAAGTATTGCAAACTTTAAATGCACTTTGAATGAGATTGTCGAAAGTAATATAAATTTGTTGCAGATTTTTTGCTGAGAAACAAAATGTAGAATTCACTTATTTTTGCACTGATGCGCTGACAGCAAGTTGTGGAATAATTTTGTGTAGCAAAATGTTAATTGGTTCTTTGTGGAATTAAATGGGAAATGTGTGATGGAGGCAAAGCGAATATTAAATGATATAAAGGATGAGCCATATTTTTTGTTGGTATGGAAATTTTAAATCAATTTGGGAAAAGAAAGTCAGACTAAAAGTTTAAGTTTAAGTCTAAGTCTAAGTCTAAGTCTAAGTCTAAGTCTAAGTATAAGTCTAAGTCTAAGTATAAGTATAAGTATAAGTATAAGTATAAGTATAAGTATAAGTATAAGTATAAGTATAAGTATAAGTATAAGTATAAGTATAAGTATAAGTATAAGTATAAGTATAAGTATAAGTATAAGTATAAGTATAAGTATAAGTATAAGTATAAGTATAAGTATAAGTATAAGTATAAGTATAAGTATAAGTATAAGTATAAGTATAAGTATAAGTATAAGTATAAGCATAAGTATAAGTATAAGTATAAGTATAAGTATAAGTATAAGTATAAGTATAAGTATAAGTATAAGTATAAGTATAAGTAGTATAAGTATAAGTTAAGTATAAGTATAAGTATAAGTATAAGTATAAGTATAAGTATAAGTATAAGTATAAGTATAAGTATAAGTATAAGTATAAGTATAAGTATAAGTATAAGTATAAGTATAAGTATAAGTATAAGTATAAGTATAAGTATAAGTATAAGTATAAGTATAAGTATAAGTATAAGTATAAGTATAAGTATAAGTATAAGTATAAGTATAAGTATAAGTATAAGTATAAGTATAAGTATAAGTATAAGTATAAGTATAAGTATAAGTATAAGTATAAGTATAAGTATAAGTATAAGTATAAGTATAAGTATAAGTATAAGTATAAGTATAAGTATAAGTATAAGTATAAGTATAAGTATAAGTATAAGTATAAGTATAAGTATAAGTATAAGTATAAGTATAAGTATAAGTATAAGTATAAGTATAAGTATAAGTATAAGTATAAGTATAAGTATAAGTATAAGTATAAGTATAAGTATAAGTATAAGTATAAGTATAAGTATAAGTATAAGTATAAGTATAAGTATAAGTATAAGTATAAGTATAAGTATAAGTATAAGTATAAGTATAAGTATAAGTATAAGTATAAGTATAAGTATAAGTATAAGTATAAGTATAAGTATAAGAGTATAAGTATAAGTATAAGTATAAGTATAAGTATAAGTATAAGTATAAGTATAAGTATAAGTATAAGTATAAGTATAAGTATAAGTATAAGTATAAGTCTACGCAACTAAAGAAGAAGAAGATATAAGCATGGATCACCCTAGTATATTATTTTTCACAAAAGATAATTGACATCACCCATACCATATCGAGTTATTTTCAGAATATATCGCAGGTCAACCGAAAGCATAATTAAATAAATCTAAAAATAATTATGACTTGTACACATTTAATTAACATATACGAAATGTAAACAATTGGTAACACAAACACACACGCACACAAGGACAAACACTTGTTTGCCAGCGACTGTGAATGAAGTAATGTCTTACGTAACATTAAGGTTACTACGCCAAAGATTCGTGCGAAAACACAAGCAATAAGCAATTTCATTGACACGCACGCACACACATACGCACAAGCATATGTGTATGTATGTACTGTATTGCTGCGTAGGCACATATGAGTAGTTGTGCGCTGTTTATAATATATGTTTACACTAATTCATATTTATTAGCTAAAATTCCCACATCAGACATTAAAGCACAAAAGCGAAACATGTGTAAACAACAAAAACAAAATGGCTACAGCACAACTAACCGTTATCGCGCTAAGACACACATGTATTATTTATATTTGTGTTTGAGTGAATTGGCTTTAGTTGGAATTTCTATGAGTGAGCGTTAACGACCAAGACATTAATAAGCCAACACACCCACACGTTGAGCGTACAAAAACAACAACCACAACAAATATGTTCTGCAAGCAAATTGATTTGAAAGGAAAATGAAAAAAAAACAACAATAGAAAATGTTTACTTGGATTACAATAAAGCTATAATACCCTTCACAAATAGAAAGGGTTTTTCATACAAGAATTTTCTATTAAATCGGTTTACATTGCTGCTATATGCTATAGTAAGCCGATCTGAACAATAAATTCGGATATTGTAGCGTTACTTTAGTCAATTGTTCATGAGAATAACTTGTCAAATAAAGAAGAAAATAAATATTTCACATAATGACTTGATTTCTATGGTTCAGTTTGTATGGCAGCTATATGCTATAGTTATCCGGACATTACACTACTATTTAGGCAAATAATCTATGCCATTTCCATGAGAATATCTCTTCAAAAAAAAAAAGTTTTTCCATACAAAGACTTGATTTCGATCGTTCAGTTTGTATGGACAGCTATAAGCTATAGTTTTTCGATCTAAACAATTTCTTCGGAGATTACACTACTATTAAGGAAAATAATCTATGCCAAATTTCCTGTAGATATCTCTTCAATTAAAAAAGTTTTTCATACAACGACTTGATTTCGATCGTTTAGTTTGTATGACAGCTATAAGCTATAGTTTTTCGATCTGAACAATTTTTCGGAGATTACACTACTATTAAGGAAAATAATCTATGCCAAATTTCCTGTAGATATCTCTTCAATTAAAAAAGTTTTTCATACAACGACTTGATTTCGATCGTTCAGTTTGTATGACAGCTATAAGCTATAGTTTTTCGATCTGAACAATTTCTTCGGAGATTACATTACTATTAAGGAAAATAATCTATGCCAAATTTCCTGTAGATATCTCTTCAATTAAAAAAGTTTTTCATACAACGACTTGATTTCGATCGTTCAGTTTGTATGACAGCTATAAGCTATAGTTTTTCGATCTGAACAATTTCTTCGGAGATTACATGTTTTCTTTGGAAAATAGTGCATGCTAAATTCCTTGAAGATTTTTCTTCAATTAAAAAAGTTTTTCATACAAGGAGTTGATTTCGATCGTTCAGTTTGTATGATAGCTATATGCTATAGTGATCCGATATTAGCAGTTCCCACAAATAACTAGCCTCTTGGTGATAAAAAAACGTGTATAAAGTTTCATATCAATATCTCAAAAACTGAGGTTCTAGTTCGCGTATATAGAGATGGTCGGTCATGGCTGAATCAACTAAGCTTACCACACCGATAATAAACATAGCTACTTATATATATACTATATAGAATATCCAGCGTTTCCTTACGAATTTTTAAACAATTTCGTGTCAAATTTCTTATACCTCGTTTAGGGTATAACTATGAAATGCCAAATTGCCTTAGGAAAGCTCCTATATTTGTGTATAAATAATGTGTTTAAGTATGTGTGTTATTCTTGCATGTGTATGTGTGTATTCAATCAACCGCCGCTACAGCAAATCACCAATTCACCCTTTTTGACGACACATTCGCACATATCATTTATATGTATGGTACAGCTTATGTTAGCCTCTGTGTGTGTGTAAAAACAGAAATTAGTAAGCATGTGTGTGTGTGTGTTTATGTCGTGCTGTTTTGCTGGTGGGCTTATGTCGACTAACCCGACACTATAATTACCGTACCTCGTTAGCGCTACCAGCAGCAGCAATGACAGGCTAACTGCAAAAACAACAAAAACAAAAAAAAAAAAATAATTTGAAAAAACAACAACAACAAGCGCGGTACGCTCAAGCGGTTATCAGCTAACAGTCGTAGTAAATTCTTGCTTTGGACTAGAAACTCTTTTCACTCGCTTTGCGAATACTTAAATATTTTTGGTTTAGACAAGCACACATACATATACATATGGTGGTTTCGGAGTAGCGGTGTGTGCGTGTGTGATGTGTCACTTGGAAAACTTCAACCCTAATTTGCTTTTAATAACTTAATACGCTATTGCCGCCAACAAAGGACATCAGTGTCGGCCGGGCGCGCATTGAAACCTCAAAAGTGCCACACACACACCAACACACTTTTATACAACCCTTTTGGCCCCTCAGCAGGCGTTATGTGGCTCAGGCAAAGCAGCTGAAAAGCAGAAAAGCGGAAAAGCATTGATTCAATCAAAAGCAAATGCAAAGCCAAGCAGTTTATGTATGCAGAAATGCTCGTATGAAAACAACAACAAGAACAAAAATTACAGACTGTGTGAGCGAGTAAATGACGGACTGACTGTCTGGCTGACTGACTGAGTGATTGCCTGAGTGGGTGACTGATTACGAATCAATGTTGAGACAGTTCTATTTCATGCAAAACTCCGCATGCACACAGATACATACATATATACAATCTGACTTGGTTAAATGAAAACATGCAGCGACATGCCACACAAAGTTAAATACACACATATGTGAATAAATGGTGCTTGCGCCCGAAGGTATGCTTTGGAAATGCAACTCACATCGGCAGGGAAATTTTAGACAACTATACACATACATAGGTATGTATGAAAATGTGTCTGTCGCAACCAAATGTAGCGTATGCCACGCAGGTTTGATTATTCTTTGAAACACGAAGCAAAAAAGGGTTGAGTTATAAGCATAAAACGAGCCGTTGGGTGGTTTTGGATTTGGCTGCTGGTTATGTGCCCAGTCCGTGTCACCAATCAACCGATAAGGTATCTATGAGTAATTGGTGTGCAGGTACTGCTTCTTAGGTGGTCGTGTATGTAAACGAACGTGTTTGAAGGCTTTTATTTGTGTGCAATGTGCCTTGTAAAGGGGTGAGCAGGCTGCTGACGAGTCTCTCATTGAACACGTCCGCCCACACAAGCAACAGATTATACATTTTTGTTGCTTTTGTTGTTGAAAATTTCGTGCGTATTCACGTAATTACTCAACTGAATGGTAGAATTATTTCCACCTACTCAAAAACACCATTCAATTGCGCACATCAATGCGATGAGTGGTGAAAACAATTGCGAGGAAAATTTAAGCAGTGGACTGCATTTAAAATATTTTTTTTTTTTTTTTTGTGAAGCGTTTCTTGTATCTGTGGCAACCAATTGTTTGGTAATAAGCAGATTAAAACGTATTTTCAGAATTTGGAGGCTTCAGGAGACCACACTTTCGCTGTAAAGGGAGTACTCCTATTAAGCCACATCAACTGTACTGCAGCTGCCATAGTCCTTGGAAACTCGAAACATGAAAAAAGAACCAGAACTCTTCGCTCCAGCTCTGACAATAAGAGAGGACCCCGGCAGAACCCAAGAAAGTAGGTGTTGTATGCAAAAGCATGATACAAGGCGGTGGTCACCATATACGATCGACTCGAAAGAAAGTTCAACCTGAATGAAGAGGAGGTAATACGATTGGTTTGGGCCAAATAAGAGATGAAAAACGGGCGGGCATACTTCGCTACTCGTAACTGGTGCAATCCCTCGGATGGAGTGTTTGTGAATCCTTTTGAAGAGCATACCGCTTAAAAGAGGCCATTTTCGATGGAGAGCAAACTGAAGGCGACTTTGACAAAGAAAAAGTAAGGGGACGTAGCCGAGAAGCTAGACGGCGCGGACGACATGTAGCCAATGAGATTCCGAAATAAGATTTGATCGTGGCGCTTCTAGACCGAAGTAACCGGCTCGGACGTACTTGTGTGTCTCAGGAGCGGTGGAAAATACTGGTGATGAAGCTTTTGGAAGTTTGGACGACGAGTCAAGCGCACTCATGGCATCATTTGCTGGAGCAGAATGGCTTGGCGGGGTCAAAATCTTGAAGCGTAATGATGACCCGTTGCTGACATAGATGAGGCATGTTGTAGGAATGAGAAACCGTGGTGAACCGCAGCAATATTCCATCAATGCCTTAAACGGTGGTAATCATATCTCGTGTGGTGGACATGAAAAATACGCTGCCGCTACTGCAGTGACGGAATCCGTGGTCGTCGACTAGCGATTGGTCGGTCATAGGCAAGGCGAAGTTAGTAAATGAAGATGGAAGTCAAAGCTAAATCTCCAGATCAATAAAGAGACAGATTATATTCTATACACAAGGTTTGGGAAGATGACATAGCGTTGGCATAGTGTTTCTTCTCTACAAGAAGTGCCAGCCCCCCACGAGATAGAATTGAGGACGCTTATTCTTAACTCAAAATGATTTCGACAAAAGTCTAACAAGTAAAAAATGGCTAAGTTCGAACAACCGAACATTATTAACCCGAAGGTTTTTTCGGAGATCTAACTCCGTTTGTATCGGTAAGTTTTAGATTAAGTTTTTCATCATTGGAGCAACTTCTTGCAGCAGGGTTGCTCTGCATACTCCTGACTCGTGCTGACATTGAGTCCAATCCGGGTCCAGAGGAATTTTTCTACTGCGTCTGCGCTAAAAGGCTCCATCCAAACTCCACCTCGGTTAGAAGTAATACGTCCAATGGTTGGAGCCAATTTAAGAGCTACTCAGATCTTAAGACACATCGGGTATGGACCATGAGCTACGTAGCCCTCTGCAGCGAACGCAGTACTGCGATATTAGCCTCAACGGCTGTGCAATCTGCACTAAGTTCCACACGAGTGGCCAACAGAGGACACCTACCAATCATTAGACCTCTTGACTTCTATTCTGATCAGTCCCCCCAATCTTCATCCGTCTCCAATCCCATACCAATCCCAAACTTCTGATTTCTCGTACATTATATTCCGTGTGTCAAATCGTCATATGTCGAAACGTCACATCAGTCAAATGCAATTCTTCCACTGGACACCTGAGTGGAGTGTAGTGTGTCGTACGTTGCCCTATACTGCAGTAATTCGCGTCCGTAACACCCTACAACCAACATCACAGTGCGACCACCATCCCTGCGTGTTCTACAGCTGCAACAACCATTACGCCACTTCCTTACTTCCAGGATCACCCACGGACATCCGCGACAAAGTCGAATTCTACGACTTTTTAGTCTCTTTTATCGATTATGCAAAAAAATGTTGAAAAAACTCGACATAAAATAGCTAAATTGCTTTTATGAAGTTAGCACAGAGCCACAAAATATATTTATAATTAAAAAAAATTTAAATTATTTTAAAATATTTGAAAATATTTCGATGGAAGCTTTTGGGTTGAAAGCCACCAGGGCCAGACTTGTTCTTCTATACTTAAGTATTTGGTGTTGGAATCGAACAAAACGAGCTTCGTAGAAGACGCCAATAAAGCCAGCTAGTATCTGAATCAAACATGACTCAGTGTAAGTTTTTAACTCAAATATCTGCTTTGGAGACTAAGTTTGAAAGCAGAAATTAACAGTTTAAACAAAATATATTGCTTGAATGGCTGAGCTTATTCAAAAAAAAAATATATATATGGAGTCGTTAGATAAAATTATAATTAATTTTTTCGACTATCTTTCATATAAAACGTATTTATCTAATACTTCAATAATTTTTAATCAAAATGACATTAAAAAATTACAAAAAAATTGCATTTCAACATTTTTCAATTCACATTTTGTGCTCACTTTTTTCTAACTAAAAATACAAAGTAGTATTTTAATTCAGCACTAATGCCTCAATCATATTTCCATATTACAATAATGCCACTTAAATAACTGAATCACCGACAAAACTATTAAAATGCAAGTTTAAATACCAATTTAATGCCACAATCGCGCTTAATCGGCACCATTGTGCGCGCACACAGCGCGCCAGCTACATATACACACTTAATAACCAGCAAAATGCCATTATGCTATCATTCACACACACACACACAGATACACATACACGCATATGGACTTACAAAGTTTTACATTTACGAGCGACCGTCGCCGAAAACTCCATTAATAGGTACATAATCTGGCAATTGTAATCCGCTTACCTGCAACGATAAAGAGAAAGAACGTGAATATGAGCAAGAGTGGCAAGCGATGTGCGAGTAAAGGTAAAAAGAAGGGAAATTATTCACTTTGTTCAATTTCGAACAACGCAACTGGAAATTAATATTTAAAATTGTCGCTAGGCGAACATTGCTGCTGCATGCTGTTGTATTGTATATGTGTGTATGTGTGGGAGTATGAGTGTGTGCTTGTGTGTGGGTGGAATTTCATTTTCTACAGATCCGCAAAGCTCTCTGTCAAATTGACATGAAATAGGAACAAAGAAAGCCAGCAACATTTCTAGCCATACAAGCCGCCAACAAAGCCAACCAACCACCCAACCCACCGAATCCTCGCAACAGCGCTCCACCGGTTGTTAGTCGTCGTCAAAGGCAGCGTCGAAGTGACGAGCTAATCGTCGTTATGTTCGACAGTCAATGTGATGTCGTGGCGCAGCGGCAACGGTGCCACCAACTTCACCTGTCGCGCAAGAGTACCGAAAATTTGAGTCGTCAGCCATGAAATGCAATTTTATGGAAGCGGATATGTGTGTGGAAATGTATATATATGTGTGTGTGTAGTACTAGTAGTAGTGGTGATATGGCAAGTCGACGGCGCTGGGTTGGTGTGTGTGGAGCGAGACAGCTGATAGCTTAATAGAGTTGTAAATATAGTTGTAAAAGTGGGTGCCGATCACAGTGAGTGTGTGTAGGTGCTGCATATACAACTAAAATATGCATGTGTGTATATGTGTGTGTGCCAAAAAGGATCAACGTGGCGGCAATACCATTTATTACGTTTGCTGTCACATTGTCTCACTCACTGACAGAGTTTCTATCACTACTACACTGAAGCTCACCACTCACAGTGTGCGTGTAACACTCTCACACACACACATATATATACATGAAAAGCACTAGTAGACACTCGCAAACTCACTGTCACCTACACTTCACTTCCAGTTAGGACAGTTCGAATTGTAGTCAAACAATCAGTTTGTCAGTTCACGCAAAAATGTGTTGTCCACACACACACACACACTCATACAAAAGTGCTTACGTGTTTACACATACATGCATAGATTACTGGCGTAATGTCTGTGGACGGTTTGAAAAATTCAATAAATGTTACGTTCACACAACGCTCAGCCAATTCATTCAGTCAGTCAGCCAGCCAGTCGAATTAACAACAACACTAACAACAAGAAATCAAACATGCTCTACTCGCCTACTTGCCTCCGCTGTGTGGCAACAATTCAAAAATTTTCAATTTTGTGAATTTGCAAAATTCACGAATATTTCATTTACACTTGAATCGCAAATGCCGGACATTGGTGCAGCATGGCTGGTGGCGAGCGGCGTGCGGCAAGCGGCGAGTGGCAAGTGATTGTGAAATTGCAAAACTGGATTTGATAGTCGAACGTAATAAACTATACAACGAGCAGTGGCCGCTGTAAGTCGGTTGCTAGCATTTATATGCGTGTGTGAGTGTGTGTCACTTTGCGTTGATTGCATTGTAGTGCCACGGCAGCCGAATCACATTGACTAGTCGCAGTGAATCATCAAATCAACATCATTGTTGTGTGAAAAATTGAAAAATGGCGGAAGACATGTTTGCTGCTTTTGGCCACTGCAGCTTAACATGTAACGTTAGCGCTGCTGTTTAGCATGTGGTAGTGTAATTTCTGATTTTATTTAGTGTGTGTGTGAGACAAAAGCTAGCAGTCTTCTACAAAGACTGATAAGTGACCGATGACGGGTATTTAAAGTATTTGGTAAAATATTTAGAGTTCTTAAAGTATGCTATGTTGCAAGAAATCATTTAATAAAAACCGATAAAAAAGTATCGATAATAATTATCGCTTAATCGATTTTGACTGTTTTTTATAAATAAAAGCTAATAAAAATATATAAAACTTTATCGATAATAATTTCGATAATTCTGTAACATAATAAGTGATCGATGGCGAACATTTAAGGTATTTGTGTGGCATAAGAATATTTAATAAGAATCGAATAAAATTTATCGATAACAATTTCGATAACTTAGAAAAAAGTATCAATTAATTATATTTTTGGAAATATATATGAAAATATATTTCTTTACTCCAAAAAATTAGCAGTTATCGTTAAAATTTAATAAAAATCGATTATTTATAGAAAATAACTTCGATAACTCAGTAACCCGTTGTTTGAATTGATTATATTTTGTGTAACAAGTAAGGGTGGTATTTATTTACACTATAAAGTATCGATTACAAGCATTATCGATAAAAATTACTACTGTAGGTAATAATTTATCGATCAAACTACTGGCAAATAAACATAATTATTATAAAATTGTACTGTTTTTACTATAATTATGCTATTACAGTGAAGTAGAGCGATTTAGAATCCTAAGTGTCGATTAAAATTATTAAGGGGATTCTACTTATATGAGACATAGACAACAAAGATATGCTTGGTAAAAAAATACGTATACCTCAGTAATGCATGTATCAATTAAATTTATTTTGTGTACTAAATATCGATAAAATAAATTTTTTGTACAAAATATCGATTAACAATTAATAGTTATCGCTGAAGGTTGCTATTTATCGATAAAAATTAAAAGTCTAAGAAAGAAACAAGTTATCAGTTACACTACTCATGAAGCACTAAAGCCATAAAATTGTAAAGCATTAATGTGCCTTAGAGCGCTTATTATCGGTTAAAATTAATATACCATTATAGGATACTAGTACCTCAAATAGACAGCAAAGATCTGATTTAAAATTAAATAATTTTTTATTTTACTAAATTTACATCAAATGTATTTTTTTTAACCAAATATCGATTAAAAATTAACAGTTATCGATTACAATTTAGTAGTTATCGATAATAGTTTATATTTATCGATAAAAATAAGAGTCTACGAAAAAAATTTATTAGCAACACTACTCATCACCGATTAGAGCCATAAAATTGTAATACAATATGTACCTTAGAAGATTTGTTATCCATTACAAATTATATACCATAAATGATTTCTAGTATAGACAGAAAAGATCTGTTTTGAGAATAAATACTTTATTAGTTTACTAAGTATCGGTTAATTTTATTTATTGAAAAAAATATCAATTAAAAACTACCACTTATCGATTATTGTTGCTGTTTATCGATACTAGCTTATAGTCTAATGTATAAACTAACCTTAAAACTACCAAAAATAGACTAGAACTATATAATAGCAATGAAACAAAGGTTTTCAGGGGGGTTTTTATCGAATTAACGATTAAATGTTGCATAATTGAAAGGTGGTGTAGTACCTCAAATAAGCAGCAAATATCTGTTTCGAAAATCTTTTTCGAAAATCTGTTGTGCATAAGTAAGTATACATGTAGTATATAGAAATTCCTCAAAATCGCTATAGAAACGCTGTTATAATCGATTATAAGATCACTTGCCTGATTGAGTGTACAAAATATCGATAACAGATACAAAATTTTGTAAAACTATCGATAAAAACATATTTTATCGATTACAAGTACAAAATTTGTATTAAGTTATAGAAAGTAAGTACATTTTTATCGCAACGAACTCAATAATAATGCCCACGAAAGTGATTAGAAACTATATCCAGACCTTTCTGCTTTCACACAAGACGGGAGTACAGATTTTATAGATAACACTTTTATGATTTTCATATAAACATAATCAACTAATTATGAAAAAAATTATGTTTTATTGCCTGCAATAACACTAACTTAGCAAGTTAGCAAAAATATGCACCTTAGAAAAATAAAATTATTTAGAAAATTTGTTTACATTATAAGCAGCTTTAGTATTAAAAAGTAGTTTGTAATAATTTAAAAAAAATCAGAAGTTCTAGAAACAAATTTTTATAATATTGCTTACATCCAGGCTTACTTCATGTGCAGTTAGCGAAGACATACACCTATGAATAGCAACTTATTTAATTTTGTGATCGACAACTGAGAAGAAGAAATCGTCTTTGAGACACCTTTTGTAATTAATAAGAGATTTTAATATAAGAGAGTAGTTTGTAATATTTTTTTACAAAAAATTCAAAAAGTGCTAAAAAGAAATTGCAGTAATATTGCCTACATTTAGGCTGATTTCAGTTTTAGTAAGCGAAGACTCACACCTATAAAGCGCCCATGGAAATTCTACAGCTGCATAATTTTGTCAATAAATAAACAGTTCACAAAGAGAAATTTAATTTAAAAATAATCTTCTTATTTTTGGTAACAAAAATATTCCGATTTCATTAAGTGCTTTATAAATAATATGAGTTACAGAAGGGTCATCCAAATGGCTTTTTGAATAGCAAAATTACTATTTAAATCAATGTGTGTACATTTCTGAATATTAGTCAATTTTATTTTAGGATAACTTGTAATGAAAAGTTATTTTTTGCAATGACACAAATGTCTAAAAAGCTTTTATTGACGGCGAACTATTAATTTGATTTCTAATGCAGTTTTGTTGATGGTTCTAGCTGATAAAAAAAAATATATATATAAAAATATATATTTGTATATACTGCATTTCTCTATACATCGCATATCATATAAATGAAATTGTAAACTCAGCTGCAATAACTGTTTATTTAAGCTGCACTTGCAAATGCGCATTTAATTTCCGAGTATTGAGTGGCAAGCTGCAGTATTTTCACTACCATATGTTAGCCATTAATGGACTTTCCGCCGAAATAGCAAAAAAAATAAAGCATTAAAAAATAGAATATATTAAATAAAAAATATACACTTCAAACAAATTGTAATGCATTTAGTTGGAGTATTTGATTAAATGATTTTTTCTAAATATATGACGGTGGATTTTTTCATGACCTCCCACACCCGACATTAAAAGCGAAAAATAGCGCACAACGGATATTGCATTAATTTGGCCAAATGCAAATGTTTGATGCTGAAATTTTATTGATTTTGTTGTTATCGACTTGGAACTTTTCATTGAATGCCATTACATAAGCGCTAAACAAATATGCACATACTTCTGTGATGTGTGTGTGTGTTAGCCGACGCTTTGGTCGCGCTGCTTTGAGAGCACTTTGCATTTTCGCGAATTGTTTGCGCAAATTTCTATCTATTTTTGATTTTTGCTGACGAATATTTTCGTTGTTTTGCATTTTTGGCAGTTCAGCAGAGACAACGGTACAACTACTATATATATATATGAATTGGTTTTCCACAACTCGGCGATGATGTTGTTGATGGCATTTGGCACGCTGACGATGATTTGAATGTTTTGACTGTCTGCCTGCTGGCTGGCTAAGTCTGAAGTATTTACATTTTTTCATATATTGCTATTGTTGTTGTTGACGTTTTTCGGGTAAAGCTTTGAATTTTCGTTTTGGAAAGATTTTATTTTGGCAATGTTTTTCCATTTGCGCCCTTGTCATTGATCGATGGTGCTCAAAAACGCAGTCTTGTCCGCATTGTTGTAATGGCTGTTGTTGCCATTGGCAATACTTACTTGCAGAGACAAACCCATGGGGCTTACCAATCGGCGAACAAACTAAAAGCAACCGAATTTCGTTGGAATTTTATTTTTGAAATCATTCGCAGTCTAGAGTGTGGACGAAACGAACAGACACCAAGCAAAAAAGGCAAATTGGTTAGGAAAAAAATTTCAAAAATTTCAGAAATTTATGCTGCATACTTTTAGGGTCTGTAGTAAAAGTCAAACACTGAATTTGTTTTCAAAGTCCTCAGAAGATTATATTTTGAGTCGGTTTTGGTAACATAAAAAGCTGTGAAAGAGTTTAACTATGTTTCAGCTTTAGAAACACTTCAGCTGAATCACAAAATATTACCGAATTATAATTTAAGTAGATTTCAAAAATTTACCAAGTTTTCCCGGTAGGTTCTACTATTAAGCTAATGCGCCGAAAAGTATGCAGTATATATTTTTTCAATTTAATCTTTTTTATGACTTTACTCAGCTAAACTTCCGTTATTAATAACCCATATAAACAGTGTGTGCCCATAGTGTCCCCCCACTTGCGCGCACATCCCGCATTCGTCATTGTCAGGGCATGCTTTCGCCTCTATTATAGCCCGTCAGTAGCAGCCATGGCCGCCTGTCATTACAAAAAATTGAAATCCAATTGAATTGGAACTAAAATCAATGATTTATTTCGATGCAATAAATTTCATGCATTCATTCATTTGTTCACTTCTGCCTTCAGCGTCAGAGCGTTGCTCAACGTCGTTCAGCGTCGGTCATCAGTGCCACGAACGGCATTGAACAGATTTTAGGCATCATGCGAAAAATGACAACGACATTAAATTGAGGCGAGAAAATAAATAATAAACTGTAGCATGACAACAACAACAGCAATATGGAGTGCTTATCGTTCAATGGCTGTGCAACAGGAAATGAAATTTGCTGAAATGTGACTGGAGTTGAAGTTCACTTTTCCAAATTAATTTGATGCAATTTATTATTGGGAAGATGGGTGGCTTTTCGGTAAAAAAGGGAATTTGGATACTGTCTATAAGCCCTGTATGAGTAGAGTATTTATATTTTACTTGAAAGACAGTAAAATGATTAAAGCGCATTTTGGTATAAAATTGGAATAAAATATATGAAATCACACCCGATGTATTGACTTATAATATTTAGTTTTAAATACACTTCAGACACTTTTAATCCACCGAACTTAGTTTTGAATTTTCAGAAATAGCAAATATACTTGCATTAATAATTTGAGCTAAGTATACATATTTGAAGGAAATGATGTTCTATCGCGCGACATTTTTCACAGCAAATCAAACAGATAAAAATTTTATACATTTAATTAAATTTCTATCTCTTAATACAAATCAAGGTCAAATAATGTGATATTTCTTAACATCGCCGGAAATATTAAATCTAGTTAAAACACACACTTCAGTTTACTTTAAATTAAAAAAGGATCATGTGATATCAGATCATATGATGTGTTAATCATATGATATTTTAAATATGATATAAATAAACAGATTATTCGGTTTATTTATTTCTTAAAAATAGAATAAATCACGTGATGCCAGGTCATATAATGTATTAATCATGTGATAGTTCTTAACACCGCCGGAAATATTAAATCTAGTTACAGCACAAAGCTGCAGTTTGTTTGCTTCAAATAAAAAAAAGGATCAAGTGATATCAGATCATATGATGTGTTAATCATATGATATTTTTTATATCCCTGGAAATTTTACACAGTAAAAGACAAGACCGAATAATTTTACAGTTTATTTATTTATTAAAAAAAAATAACTCATGTGATGCCAGGTCATATGATGATAATCATGTGGTAATCATAAATTTCACTAGAATTATAATACGATGCAATAAACTTTAATATTTTTGATACATTGAGAGAATTAGTTTAATAATCAGTTTATAATTTTGAGAAACTTGGAATTCTCTGATCACGTGGCCGATGTTCAGTAGGACCTCTGAGAAAGAGTATCCGGCCGTGACGAAACTTTTTCGCTTAAAATTATCTCAAATCCAGAAACTGACATGACAAGCCTCGTTTTGGACGACGTTCGACACCTTCAACTGATGAAAGTATTAGGAATATGAAGGACATGATGCTTGAAAATCGTCAGGCAAGTGCTAGAGAACTGGCAAGAGTGTTCGACATCTCTCGCGAGTCAGTTCGGATGATTTTGTTAGATATTTTGAGTATGAAACGCGGTCTTGATCGACTCGTTCCGATAAAGCTGATCTTTTTTCTGTAAGAGTACAGGTCTCCTTCTTTGGACATGCTTGATCACGCAAATACTGATCCCACCTTCATTGGGATCGTTATAACTACCGCTGAGACAAGGGCTTGTGAGTTTGACAATGAAAAGGAAAAAGAGCTAAAACTAAAAAAACCACGCCAAAGCCGTTAAAAAATCAAGGTGGTGCTCATTGTTTTTTTTCGATATTCTTGGTTTACTGCACCATGAATTTGTTCCGGAGGGACAGACGGTCAATAACGAGTTATATTTGGTCATATTGAGACATTTGTGTCAGAACAAGCGTCGTAAATAGCCGGAATTGTGGAAGAACCTTTCATGAATTTTACTCGATGTTAATACACCATCGCATCGAGCCACGATTGTGACTGAATTTAAAGCCAAAAACTATATGAATACCATCAGTCAACCACCAGATTTGGTTCCGTGTGATTTTTCTTGTTTTCAAACTAAAATTGCCGCGCTATAGAACCCGTTTTCAGTCGACCGAAGAGATAAAACAAAATTCGCAGAAGGAGCCATCCTAAAAAGTGCTTATAAAAGGTGTTTCGATGAAAAATTGTTAGCAAAAGTGTAAGATTACTTTTAAGGGGACAAAATAAGAGATTTCTGGTACTTTTTTGTCATAACTTATACAATAATTTTTTTTAATAAGCATATGAATATAACCCATTAATGCAAAAAGCCCATTATCTCTACTCATCCTCACCAGTCACTGCCACTTTCATTCCGATTTCCCTCAAACAAAGCGCACCCATATTAGTTAACTTCCGACTTCCGTTACTTTGTCACACAGAGAATTAAATTAACTTTATAAATTAAATATGTATGCACTCATTACTTAAAACTTGCATTCAAAGTAATCTTTTCTTCGTGTTAATGAGTTCAACAAATGTTGCTTTATTTATTTGGCTTTCTTTTATTTCCTCTCCTTTGCAGCTGAAGAACAAAAACCAAAGCACAACAACAGTAACATCAACAACAACAACATTTAAGTAGAACAATTAACCAACTGACGAAGTCATTATCATTAACTGCCACAGCTGTCTCAACGACTTGTGCCGAGAGTGGGAATCATCATCGTTGGAAGAGAAGTAATGAAAGGAAAACAAGCATTCAAAAGGAATAAACAAGGATAATGAAGTTGGCATTGTGACAATGCTGGCTGCCTGGCTGACATGCGAGTGAGTACAAGCAAACATTGCAATTGGAATGTCGCAACAACTACCAACACACACACAAAAACAAACACACGAAAGTAGTTGCATAAGTAAGACACATATGTGTGCGTCAGTGTGTAGATGTATGCGTGTATTGAAAGCAAATATTGCAAGCAGTTAACAACTAAAGCTGTAACAATGCAAAATAACAACAGCAACAATAACAACTTGATATCTAGCACACAACAGCAACAATCAAGAGTTACGCACAACAACAGCAACAACGTTAAACGTCAGCAGTCAGCAGTCAGCAGCGCAAGACGCCAATCGTTGCACGAAGGAGTCTTACTGCACAACAACAACAAAACTTGAAAAGAAACTAGCAATAATGAATGTGAAAAGGAGTAAAAAAAAGCAAAACTGTGCAAAAGTTGCGAAATAAAAATGCGCTCGAATGCTGTAGATTGCCGGCTGACAACTCTTTTTACCGATTATCATTGCATTTGACTGTGTGTGTTGCCAGCTCGCTTATGTGTGTGCGTGTATTACCTGTGCAACAATGTTTGCACTTAAATTGCTTGCAATCAACAACAACAATGCGCTTTGTCAAGCGTCGAGCAAAGCAAACTCTCAAGAAGATCGCTGCGAAGAAGAGCGAAGAATTGAAATGAGTGTGTCATCGTGCTGTTTAATTTACTCACACACAGACATATGTATGTATGTATACGCTTACACAAAGGCTGGTTTGTGTGTATGTGCAATTCTTTATACGCCAACATATTAATTTTTTGTAGGTAATGGCAAAGGTGTGTGTGTAGCGCCGGATAGTGCAATCTAACTTTGAGTTGAAATAAGTTTCATTTATATTCATAGATAGAAAATGCCTTGTATATGTAATTATGTAACTTCCAAACAGTTTTTGCTAACTCATATGAAGATGCTAATATGCATATAAGTATGTACCATATAGATATATGGAAAAGCACATAAAAATAATTATTAACTAGACGGGTGACAGAGCTGAGGGAGGGTAAAGACAAGTCTCTTTTTACGAAATTTTTTTGCATCTAGGCATCTGCTCGAGATCCTTTTTTGTTTGGATGTATAATTCAAATTCAGTCTACTTTTTTGGTATGTTTTGAACTATTAATGAGGTCGGGACAATTTCCTCTTAGGTGTATCCTCCTAGCGTGTGACAGGCCAATGGGTACCGCCGCTTACAGAGTCATTACATTGCAGGCAGGTGGCTCCTAGCGAAAGCTAACGTATTTTCCCAATCACTTATGTTGGACTGCTTTATATGCATTATCAGATGTAGGTAAATGGGTAATACAACGGCCATTTCTAATGAGATACCTGGCGCTAAGTATAAAACGCTGTGGGTAGAGACCCCCTAGTGCTTCTTAGAAGCTTGTCCAAGGCCCAACACGCATATATGAATCGCAGATCCATAGATACTGCACTCTATAAACTGGTATTTAATATCGAAAGAGCTCTTGAATATAAGGAATATGCTCTTGGATCATTCCTGGAAATTTTTGGAGCACTCAACAACGTCTCTACGGAATTTTTCTGAATAGTATCCAATCAATAGTTGTTAATCCTGCTATACAACGCTGGATCAGAAGCCATTTGACCTCTAGATGGATAGAGCAGAATGGAACGACGTCCAGCCAGTCTGTAGAGGTACTCCCCAAGGTGTAGTGCTTTCTTCGCTTCAAAGGACATTAGTGGTGAATCAACTGATAAGGAACTTGGAAAGCAAAGCCCCAAAGATAGTGGCATAGGCGGACGACATTGCCATCTTTAAAACGGGTAGGTGTCTACAGACCATTAGCATTATTATGACCACCACTCTCAATACCGTCTAGAACTGTGTTCACAAGAAAGCAAAAAATGCAAATGAAGGTTCCTTCTATAAATGGGATACAACACTCTCTCAAGGACCACATTAAATACCTCGGAATAGACTCGGTCAATGCTGGATCTACACTCTCCAAATCTTTCTTTCAACCTAACTTAGTCTTCTTTTACTTCCCAGGTAATGATAGAAGAAATAATACTTTTACCAAAATTTGTAATTTATGTCATTCTGAAATGAAAAGATTTTCTCAAAAACTGATTTTTTTTAGAAACCGCCATTTTGTCAAGAATTAAGCTTTTGACTTGAACATATACATATATAGTAATAAAATAACCTTTTGGTTTTTTGGATTTGAGATAATTCCATGCAGAAAAATCTTCTTCAGCGCCAGACACATTTTTTTGGCAGTTTTTATGGAGATCCGTTTCCGGAAAAGGGAAATCAAATTTTTTTTTAAATTTATAGGCGATTATTAGATCACAGTAAATATGCATTTTTGAAATTTAAGTAATAAATAAAATGTCTCTTCGAAAAGAATTTACAGAAATAGACGTTTTTTCTAACTTGCAAGTGAAGATAAGCCCTTAAGGCTGCATTGGTGCTTTATTTATAGATAATGTAATATAATTGTATGTATAATCATAAATGTTCTGGAGTAATGAAGTGCAGATATTTCAGTATTTTTGGTAAACATGTTTTGGATAATAATCGACTTTTAGCGGACTTATCTTGGCATATCAGCAGTTGTTAGAGCTATTGGATGACCTTGAGCACCCGAAACTTCCAGAAATAAGTTAAATAACCCACTCAAATACGATTCGAAAATTTAAAATATTATTATTTAAATAGATAACTGTTCATAAACTATGAAGATAAGATCTAAGAGAGATCAGGATGTGTTAAAATCCATAATATTTTTTTTTTTTGCTTACGAAGGATATGGAAATAAAGTAAAAAATAATAAAATTAGATAAAAACTTAAATGAAGTATTATTCTAGAAACTGTCAAGAAGTAAACAGACACTACTTCCTATGGAGTGCTTAAAACAAAACCTTTACCCTAGTGTAGTCCAAAAATGGCTAATAAGTACCGCTTTCGAACCTGTCGACCTGAGTTTGACGGCAGTGTAACACCTATGAAGAGCTGTTTATCTATTCCACAAACTCCTATACAAATTTATACATATATACAAATATGTATGTACTATATATGCTATCTATAGCACACACACTACCTGCTTGTCTAACTGTCTGACTGGTGGCAAGTTGAAAAGTGCGCTTGTTAACATTTTCCCTAATTGTTTTGTCGCGTAAGTTGCTAGAGGCAATGCTGCCACCATTTTAGCTGCAGGCAATAGTTGTTGGTGTGTTGCTTATAGACGGGAGAGTTTCATTCATGATGCATTCCTCTAAATATGCATATGTATGTATATATATGCACAACTTATAAAGTTCATGCATTAAGCGGCAAGTAATTACAAGTGTGCTACAAACGATTTGAGGTGGAATGAGAAGTGAAAAGTGCGTGGAAAATGAAAAATGCAAATGCATTCTTTTTCAGCAGGTCGCAAGGAAGCTGAAGTTTCGAAATAGAGCGCAATGTGAGATGTGGAACAAAAGCAAGTGATCTAGCAAGCGCAAATTACTTATGACTTACGAGACAAACAGGCTGCAAGTGTGTGCGAAGAAATAGAGCGTTTGGCGACAGTTTCACTTTCACTTCAAAAAACTAGTAAAAACACGTTGCTTTAGTATACCTTCAGGCGCAATATTACTGCACGGTCACGCAGCTGCTGCAGCTCCTTACATGAGGTTTGCATTTTGAATCAACACAACAACTTTTGTAACCTCTCCAGCAAGCCTGCAATATCTGCTTCAAATCACTTGTAATATTGCTCTTCTTCTTTTTGTCTTATTTTTAATAATTTCCATGGTATTCTCTCGCTGCCCTCGGTTATGCCACACCCATCGTGATTGCTTTGTTGCCTTCAAGTGTGGTTGAAGTGTGTACGCAGTGCCGCACAGAAGTTTGCCATACTTAGGCACATTGCAACATTGTTGCCCGCTGGTGCGCCTAAAAGCAGTTTGTTCGAAAATTGTCTGCGCTACGTTGCGCGCTAACAATGCCGGCGTTCGAGTGCCCTTTTTGTTGCAAATAACTAATAGATTGGTTTTTTTATTATTATTTTTCTGCGGCGTAATTTCAGGCTTTCACTACTTTTGCAAATCTCTAAAAATAACTGCAAACAAATCTTCCAAGCCGCTTGAATGATTTGCTGAATCCGCTATTGTGCGCACTCTATTTTTCATTGTGTAGCCACTTGTGTCTGAAATTTTGCCGTTTCGCCTATCCTCGATTGTGTGGCAAGCCTTTTTTGCCGGACTCAAGTTATTTTTCATTTCATTTTTGATTTGAAAGATTTACTTTCTGCTTATACCCTTTTCTGTTACTCTTCTGTTTACAATTTCAATTTCTGTTTTAATTTTGCAACATTTCATAACTCTTCCTCTATTGTTTACCAATCAACGCAAGCGTTTCTTTTCCATAATCTACATTGTTTTCAATGCCGTTTCTGCAATTATGTTTATTAATTTCCATTTCATTGTTTGCTTTTAATTTGTTTCTGTCTTTCGTTGCTGCTTTTTCTATTTAGTTTCTGTTTCACAGCCTTGTTCTTTTCGCATGAGGAATACCAAAAATTGTTTTGCTTTTGTTATTGATTGTTGCTTTCGTTTTCTTCTCGTTTTTTTTTCAAGTTGTTTGCTTTGTTTTTATGCTCTTCAGATTCGTTTTCTGCTCTTCAATTTTTTATTTTTTCTACTATTGTCTTCGTTGTTTAACTTTCATCAATTTCTTTCAATAATTTTTAACTAGAATTTGAATATTTTTATGGATTAAAGAAGGACATCCATGAATTCAATCTGAGGTTTGCTAAGACTTTCAATGACAGTCCATCTGTAGTAATCATGGTGGACTCATTTGCTACTTTAAGATCGGTCGGCATTTAAAAAGCAAATCTCTCTCTCGTCGAACAAAAATTACGCTGTATAAGTCTTTAATTTTTCTCATCGAAAAAACGACGATGACGAACAGAGATCAAAAAGCACTTGGAGCATTCGAGAGATCTTGTAAGCCGTCCGCAGGAGCGATGAATCTCGTAGAAGATAAAACCTTAAACTATATGAGCAGTATGAGTGCATAAAAATGCAACGATTGCACTGGTTAGGTCATGTAGTTTGCATGGAAGGTGATGCTCCAGCAAAATTCTCCCTTGATTCGAGACCTATGGGTGGAAAACGGAAGAAAGGAAGCCCATTCATTCAATAGAAGGGCTAAAAGTATAGCAACCAGTCTGCAAATGGGTTAGATAAGGAGAGAGCCAATTGGCGTAGTTTTGCATTCTCGGCTCTGACCGACACATGGTTGTAGTGTCCAAGAAGAAGAAGAAGACGAAGCACATATATTTTAATAAATATTATATAATATGCGAAGATATCACTTTTTGTCATAGTATCACTTATTCAATTAACTCTTTGCGAAGTTTAAGTCAACAGCTGATTGAATGAAATTTCCTATACTAAATAGCGAGCGCCAAAAGGTATGCTTCTTACGATATTTTATTGTTGTTATAGTAAATAATGGTTGTCATTCAAATATAAAATCATATAAAACCACAAGCATAAAATCACAGTTTTTTATTTATCGCAAAGCAGAGACACATACATATGTATATACTCACAAATAGTCCTAACACGTTGCCCCCCGCCCCCCACTTCTCGAACGCGTGTGATAAAGCAAACATGAGTACCTCCAAATAACAGCTGAGATTTTTATTTTCGGCGTTGCCACAGCGCTCGTAAAACAAACATTTACAGTCGAAAAAATATAGGCATTCGAACCACTTAATGAGCGTAATAGGTAATGAAGAAAGCATACGAGCAGAACGAGTAACCAACGCTGTGGCATGCAACTTGCACATAAAAGACAAATAAAACAAAATCCAAACGCAGTAACGACAACAAAATTACAAAAACAGCAAAACAAAAATAGACAACAAGCAAGAACGGCGATTGCCTTTCCTTGTCTCAAGCGTAGTGATATGAATAAGGTTGAGGGAGCTGGTTGGGGGCAATGTGACCGTCATAAATTCCTTTGCATGTTTGGTTTTTATTTGTTTAATATTTGCATTTCATAAATATTAAATTCCGATCGTAGACTCCAACACGTATACACACAAAGTCAAAGGAGCCAACACTCAAGTAGCCGCGTAACAATCGTCGTTTGCCGCTAAGGGTATGCATACTTAATTTATAGTCTATGCCAAGGCGCTGAGGAGGACTTGGTTGGAAATTGTGGGCGGAAGACAAGCAGCGGTGAGTGGGGTTTCGAATGTTTTTTAGAACAAGGTTGACAAAGAAATTACAGTGCCAGTGGATAGCGTAAAAATATGCTTTTAAAAGTGCGTAACTCAAAAGAGAAGGTTTAAATATATACAGAAATAATAAAGCCGCTGATGGTTGTTGTATTTTTCGATTAAATTACAATTATATTTGAAAATGTAAATTTTTTAGACATTTTGGGTTTTGATTTCAAAATAATTATTAAAAAAAAAATTTAGCAGTAGGTTCGTGTCTCAGCTAAAACACTGCTAAGTATAGCCAATATTTTTTCTAGTAAGCAAAATTTCGTAAATATATTTGTTATGAAGTGCGTGTCTCTGCTAGAGCACTTCTAAATGTAGGAAATAATATTTCGAAAGAATTAACATTTGCGATTCTTTGCTGAAACGAAATGAAGTCGAACCATTTCTGAAGCGAATAGTGACAGGAGACGAAAAGTGGTTCAAATACGACAATAATGAGCGAAGAAGATCATGGTCCAAGTGTGGTGAAGCTCAACAAATGGTTGCAAAGCCAGGATTGACCCCTCGAAAGGTTATGCCGAGTGTTTGGGGTAATTGGGAAGGAGTCATTTACTATGAGCTGCTCCAATTTGCTCGAACGATTGATTCTACATTTTACTGTCAACAACTGATGAGATTGAAGTAAGCTATCGAAAAAAACGGCCAGAACTGATCAACAGAAAAGGCTTCGTCTTCCATCAGGACAACGCTGGAACACACACATCTTTGATGACTCGGCAAAAACTGGGAGAGCTTAGCTGGGAATTTTTTGATGCATCCATCATATAGACCTGGCCTTGCACCATCAGACTACCATTTGTTTCAGTCAATGCGGAACCCCCTTAATGGAGTAAACTTGGCTTCAAATGAAGCCTGTGCAAATTACTTGTATCAGTTTTTTGACAAGAAAACAGAAAAGTTTTACACTGATGGAATAACGTCTCTAGCGGAAAAATGACAAAAAGTGATCGACCAAAATGGTATATATGTATTTTGTTCATTAAAGTTCATTATAAATATAAAAGAAATAATTTGGCACATGATTAAAAATACGAAAAGACTTTTTTGACTACTCTACATATATATTTAATGTAAGGTGTTTGTCTCCGCTAAAATGCTCCTAAATGTAGGCCAAATATTTTTGTAACTAGCAAACCGCATAAACTAATATAGAATGATATTGCTGGTCAACTTAAAGGATTTATTTCAATATTTGGCATGTGGTTTTGATTCAGTTTTGTTCTGATTTATTATATTCAGGAAATGTTTATAATTTTTTAATACAAATTACTACTTTTAGTTGATTGAGTTTACTAAATATTAAATTTTTGTTGCCGCATGGGCTCACGCCATATTTTTTCGCTATTTTTCGTACTGTGAGTTCCTGGTGTGCCTACTGAGATAATTATAAATGTTCCACATTCTGTAAATATCCC
>CM050323.1:56135103-56192020 GCA_027475135.1 Bactrocera correcta | reverse complement strand
ACAAATTACTACTTTTGGTTGATTGAGTTTATTAAATATTAAATTTTTGGCGCCGCTTGGGCTCACGCCATATTTTTTCGCTATTTCTCGCACTATAAGTACCTGGTATGCCTACTGAAATAATTATAAATGTTCCACATTCTGTAAATATCCTTAGCAAATACCTTGCAGATTAAACTACTTAATTTGCGCTTTTAAAGTGTTTTTCCTAAGCTTCCAAAGTAGTCAAGAACATTTTGCAAACTTCTGAAACTTGTAAATGACATGATTAAAAATTTTCAAAGTCCTTTTAGAGTAGAGAAAAAAGCAACAAAACTGACTGTGAAAGTAAAGAAAAATTCTAGGAAAACAACATAAACGAATTGAAACTTTTCACAGCGTTGGCATTGTGAGAGCAGCGCAGGCCTTTTTAAACTTTTCAATTTATATGCCTGCTACGACATAGTGGACACATCAAACTTTGTACTTAACACAGGCCAAACAAATAACACCAACACAAGCGAACAAATAAATAAATAGAAGAAAAAAATGTTAATAAAAAGTCAAGAAATAAGCGGAGACACGTATGACTGCCGAGCGAGATGGCGAGCGAATGGAGAGCAGGGCTTAAGAGCCGCCGCAGCTTGGGGCTGTCAAGTAGAGCAATCGCAAACTTTGCGGCAAAGTTAGCAACATACTTGCAGGCGGCAACCCTAAAGCAAAGCACAACCTAGGGGGCGACAATAGTGTGGAAAGCGCTGAACCTGAATGCTGTTGCTTGCGCTCTGACCCTTCGCTACAATCGCTCTGACCCTACGCTACAATGCCATATGGGTGAAGTGCGCAAGTATTGGTGTGTGATTGGAATTAATTTTACGATTTTTATTTGCACCCACGCTACCGTTATACCCTCAATGGCTTTTTGTGCGTAGCCAAATCAATGCTAGCTAACATATTTCCAATCATTTATCATAAACCCTCATCATTATGGCAAAAATCAAATGGCACAAAAATGAAAACCCAACGCGAGGAGCATAACCCACATGCAAGCAATAACGGTAAATCTGATTACAAAGCATATTTAAATTTTTCCACTCAGCTGCTGGGGAGGGGAGCAGCTTTAAGGCGCTTCAAATAATTCTTCTACAAGGAAAGTGGAAATGTATACATGTGTGTGTGAAATTCTTTACTTGCTTAATGCTCAAGCACGTGTATGTGTGTGTGTATAGTTACAATATGCGCAAATATTGTTCAGCTACCCGCACTTCACTTGCGACGCATCACTGCCTGGGCTAAACATCAAGTGTCCACTCGATATTGTTGCGTATGAAGCGCGGAGGAGCGGCTAAGACCCCTTGAAGTATGCAAAGTTGTTTGCTGATATTCGGTTTTGCTTCGATACCGCATACATATTTGCTGGATAATAGTTGGCTCGAGGGTGGCACGCGCTCGCCGAATGTGTGCGTGCTATGGCATCTTGGCAATTTCATTAGCATAACAACAATAGCAGCAACAAGCATAACAACTCGAAGCATGGAAAATACCAAACAAAGAAAATAAACCGCAAGTGTATGGCATAAGCGCAGCTGAATACGCTGATCTGCTTAAGATTATAGTTGTGCGTGAGTAGCGCGCTATGGCGCAGATGATAGCGCTTACGGCGAAGTGACTTTTCTTGTTCCAATATACATAAATAAGTGGAATGCATGCATAAAGACCCACCTATTTATGTGACTTCTATTTTATAAAATTTATTTATATTTTCCCCGAGTTTGATATGCTATTTTTAGAGCGCATGTAGAAAATATGTGAATATGTTTGCATTTCTCCTCAGCATTTTTGGTGCTTTTGATGTTTTAGTAGTAAATTTCGAACAGCTGTGCCTGTGTGAGTACTCTCTGCCGCAGTCTCACTAAGTCTGCGTGAAACCGTTTTCGGCGGATATCGCAGCTTATGTGTTGAGTTATACAGTCGAACTCGTTGTCTTCCTCGGACTCCGACTAATCCTTTTTAACTTCTTCCTTCTTTTCGGCAGAAGTGTCTCACAAGTGCAGAAAGGTGGTATAGTAGAAGTCATCCTACGATAATCGGCTCTACTGAGCCGAAACTAGCCCGGACTTTTATAGGACCAAGGATTATCGGCAACTTGACTGTATATCTCAAAATTGTTTGGGATTTTTTCTAATGCCACAGCAAACGCAACGGGGGATATTATATAGAATAAGAAAGGGCAAGAGCTCTGTTGGCTTCTTACGGCTAATTACTATACTATTCGGGCTCAGACCAGCTCAGCAAACTTTGATCTACTACCAGCAGTTTGGCAGTCGCAAAATTCTTTTGGCTCTAAATAAATCGGAACAAGCCTAGAGAGATCTTCGTTCGTTCTTATCAAGGTCTACTTTTCAATAGTGCCAGATCAAGGCAAAAAAACACCTCAAATCTCGTACTTTGAGACACCCAAGTGAAATATCGAAAATAGAAACAAAAAACTTGAGCAGATTTATGAGAAGTTTAGAGCGCTTTTCCGATAGCTAATACCCAACTTTATGAGTTTTTCGTCTCACTTTACAAAGGACAGAAAATAGCAGTTCTTCCTTCGCTATCCTGAGGGATCAGCGGGATCTAACCTAACCTTCTTCAATTTTAATGGTTTTTGTCAAATGTTGGACAAAAAGCTTCCCAGTATCTTCAATTCAAAGCACATTATGCAATTTTCGACCATCTGAGGGTGTCAGAACAAAGATACGCCGGAGTTGTGTCTTTCTTCAACTGTATTTCTGAAACCGTGGATCCCTGCATCCTTGAGGGTACGCAAAGCGGCTCTTTCTCTACTCACAAACCGACGAGAGATATTTGGATGGGAAGGAGTATGGATCGAAGCTAAGAAGATGAGTTTTTTTGTAAGTTCAGCAGCTTTCAGGGAATTGAGCAGTCATTATGAGAGCTCTGAACTTACTAACTTTGCACTCGAAGTTAAAGAAGGATTGCCTGCCCTCATTAGAAATAGCATCAAGCCACTCTATCAGCAGATTCGTTGCCTGATTATGGCGGAAACGCTAACAACTGCAAAGTCAACGAGATAGCCAGGGATACTCTTCTCCACTCACATTGGAATGGTACTGAGTTGGACCTCCGCCGGCATCCTGCGCTCTAATCGAAATCGCGCGCACTTGGAAGCGCTGGTTAACGATCCGCTCCTGTGTGACTACAAGATTTTTTTTCACCATTTTCCAGCCTTTGCAAGACTGAGGCGGAAACATCTCGGTTGTCAAGTCTTTGGGGAATCAGGAGACATACATATTAGAAACTTACGTTAGCCGTCTCAACAAATTTTTGATTGACTCAAGCAGTTAGCCGATTTGTAAGTCTCTTATGGTCTATTGTATTGGGGTTTAAGTGACGTTGTAAGCTGTCCAAGTGAGTTCCTTGTTAGGATTGACGTCACAACTTAACCTAATCTAACCTTCATTTCGACCAGCTTAAGGTTCTTAACATCATATAACAAACTACAAGAGAATGCCATAAACTACGTAGAGTAACGCCGAATATGCTCATATGTCAAAACTTCTTTCGCTCAACTAGCTTGTATTACCTACTTGTTCTCGTAAAGCCCAAAGAACCCATCTCAATTCCTACACAATTATTTAAAGCTTAAAAAAAAGCTTAATTCTTGGGGCCACTGGGATTAAAACGAATCGAATGGCAATAGCATTCCCTACAAATAGCAATTCACTCCCGCATAAAGGCTTAACAGCGATGAGATTTAATACAGCTGAGCGCCAAAAGGAATCGAAAAGCGGCTTATATCGCACGATATGCCCCCAATTTAGTTCGCAGCCATTACAAATGTCGCTTAAGCTTAACATACATACACATATATAAAAAGTATAGATTACCTCAGCTGACTCTGCTTTTACTCAATCAATCCCATTTACCGCTAATCCCTTCAATATGAAAAGTGAAACGATACAAATCACATGCAATTGTCTTCGATTTGCGACGATTTCAAAATCCAAGAACGCAGCAAGGATATAGCGAACATACGAGTATAAAGCACGCACACACATGTATGTAAATACCGCTCGTCTTTGCCATTAAGCGTCTTAGTCAATTGACAAAGGCTGTGCGAGAAGCCTGTCAGCATTTATTGATATCAAATAAATTGGATTTGTGTACCTTCCACACCCCCCAAACCGTGTGAGGTTGTTCGAAGAAAATATTAATTTCAGCTTTAATAAAATGATACATAACACATACATAGATATGTATATAGAAATGCTTCGTATCTGCTATATGCATTAGCGCATGCTGTAGCTATCTAAGCGTCCCTGTAACCTGCGTTTAATGGCGCTTGCACTTCGCCCCATCCTCTTGCCTCCACTCAGCTCCACTCACATGTAATTCGATACGGTAGAGAAGCTTTCTTTCATTACCTATCAAATTGATATCTATTTTTATTACCAAATTATCCCACCACTCCTTCGTGCTGTTTCCGCTTGGCTATTTGCTGGCACAAAACTCATAAGAACAAATGATTTTTGCCTCGACGGACAGACGCATTTTTATTGGCTTATATGATAATAGCCTTTGTTTGACTTTTATTGCATCTGAGGTACATATCTGTGTGGGGCAGTCAGCTGTAATGGATGTAGATATTGTGGGGAAAATTATTTATATACGGATTGCAATAATAGGTTTAAAAGCAACGAGAGTGTTGCTTTGGCGTTCGATGACAATTATTTAAGGATGTCATATTTTGAATAAGAAACTCAATATATACTGAAAGGAAGATAAAACAATAGTTGAATAATATCATATTTTGAATAAGAACCTCAATATATTCTGAAAGAAAGACGAAACTTGCATAAGGTGCGTGTCTGTGCTAAAGCGCTCCTAAATGTAGGCAACGTTTTTAATTGTGAACAAATCTGAATTTGCTAATGAAAACAGATTTCCGAACATAATAACAGATTTTTTTTCAAAAATATTTAGCTTAGGTTTCTGGAAACAAATATGTTATCTTATTATATAAAAATATGGGTTAAGGCCAACTGAAAATTAAGTGAATTCAATTCAATTGGAGCTATCTATGTTTCCGAGCCCTCTGAAATTGATTTGCTTTAGTTGTTCAGAGTTTGTATCGACTTGAAAAGGAAATGTGTTAGAAAAGGAATTTTTCGATAGATAGACTATTTATGCTTTCATTTCAGCTTCCTCGTCAAATAGTTCAGTGAAGGAAGGCTAACTTTTCAAGTCACTGTGCTAACAGTCTTTACTCCTGCATCACGGTTCTTGAAGTAAAGATCTGTGGGACTCTAAATCTTCCAAAAATTATCTAAATCTTCCAAAAATTTAATCCCTACAGCCTACAACTCACCCTCTCTACTTTCTAAAAAGGATCTGCCATGACATTTTAATATAGAGATTAAATGAATAACTGATACTGAGGGGTGGTGAAATATTATTTTCAAGCGTTCAGCTGCAGATTATTCTTTTAATAGGAAAAATAAGCATTTTATGCACTCATTTAAGGCTCTTAACGCAGCAAACACGGAGAAAACTATGCCACGCTTCCTACCCCACTGCTAGCAGCAAACTGATATTAGTGTGAGTATATTGAAACCGCTGTATTTGAGCACACTTTAAACCGCATTTAATTGTCTTCAAACACAATTCCGAGCGGCTTCTTACAGAAAAATATGACTTAGCAGGGGTAGCATTGCGGCCAAATTGCATAAATTTTTATTTGAACACTTAACGTTGCATTATAAATTCATATATACGGCTATATATTTTCCATTTGCAATATCTGCCTGATAAAAAGCAAATAAAAATTAATAATGACAAAAAAAACGATAAAAAGCGAGGGAATTATAAATTACGCGCGTGACCCGCTTATGCAAATCCTTCTTTCTCAACTACCGCTACAACTACAACAAAAAATAACTCAAATTTAAACCACAATGCATTTGGTGTGCTCATTATGTTGCTTTCATTTATTATTGAGCCAGTTTGCGCTCTGCTCCTGACGTATCCTTTGGCTCAAGTTTTACTGCTTCTGCTTTGCTTAATATCCTTACTCGAGCTGCTTACTGTCGATTTGTGCTGAAAATGTCAATTTTGCAATTTTAATGATTACATGAAAAGCTTTTAAATGTCAATAAGTTTTTGCTGCTTTTCTTTTTTCCACTTTTTCGCCTTTCTTCAACATTGTTCACATGCTTCTTCATCGTCTTCTTTATTTTCTAGTCTCTGCATTTTTTATTAGTTACACAAATTCATTTGGATTTTTTCTGTGCTACAACAGCAACAAAGCACTCTTATGCTTGTACTTGGAAACTTAAGCACTTAAGTACTTATTGCCCACCGTTGTTGGCCCTACATCTTTCGGCACTTCAGAGTTGTGAACTGTGTCATATCCTCTACTCGGTCAATATACCACTTGTCCGATATTCGTCCATACTAGTGGCTACTTTCCGTTAACTATGCATTTACCGTTTTCTTTCTTAAGCTTTTGTTAAGCTTTGTCATATTTCTGCCAGCCTGCTTGTGTGTGTGTTTGTCCGCTGGCGTTTTTAGCCACTTTATTTGAAAATTTCTGTATGGCAAATTACTTTTAGCTGCTTCTCAACCTATAAATATATAAAATAGTCTCCTTTCTTTAACTTGAATGTTAGCCGTTCTTGCACTAACAATACTAAACAATAGACACTTAAGCTGCTGTTGTAGATTTTAGCGCACTTTTTAGGGCTGCTTAAAAATTTATAAACTGCCATTGGCGCGCTTATGCCGTTGAAGCGATTTTCTTGCAGCAGAAAAAGTACAAAAACAACTCAAGAATATTGTTGAGCCGAAAGAGGACTCCTTAGAGATATTTTTTGAAAATATTTTATAACAATTTTTTGTTTGCAGCTCACTCTCACATACCAGTAAGTAAGTGCCTTTCTTCTACTTTGAACGTACTGATTATATTCACACTATATTAGCTTCTTATTCCGATTAGGCCATCTCGATAAGCTATTGATTTATATATTAAACTTGTCAAATTATCTTCTCAAATATAAATGAGAACATCCCTTGAATTAATCTTTTGAGTTCAAAAAATGAGCACTTCAATCACAATGGTAAGAGACTAGTCTAATCAACGCAGTATCGCGAGCTATGATAGCGTAGTACGCCCTTATAGCACAGTGTGAAAGAAAGCAACAAACAAATCCAACGAAAAATACCAAGCAATCGTGGCACGAGAGCTCGAAAAATTGCCAAGATAAGAGGTCAATTCCACGATCTGCCATACTAATACATATTTTTGACAAAATTTGAGTTTTTTATTCCCTTTAGTAATACAGATTTTAGCGACCCTCCAACTTTTCGATGCCATTTTTGTAAAGGGATTCGTTCTTTGCATCAAACAAGGCCTCAGTTTCGGTGATCGTGTTTTTATTCCACGAAAATTTCTTCCCAGTGAACATTCTTTTGAGATCTGAGAACAGGAAATATTCGCTGGGGGCCAGGGATTATTCTTCATCTCGAAAACTGCTTTAAGATAAACTTTTATTGACCGAAATACTAATGCCGCTTAAAATAATTGCACACCTCAAAGGCCGACCTGGAACTTACATCTAAACCATATCTTAAAAACATTGCTCTCCACTCTTGATATATTCACTTTTTACTTATTTTTGTTGCTCTTACTTTTGTTTTTATTTTTATTTTTATTTTTTTTTTGCGCTCGCTGCTCTCAAAGTTTCTAGTTTCGCCATTGTTTTTTGCCTGTGCCGTTATGCTCTTGGCGCTGCGAGACTTTTGTATTACTTTTGAATTATAGTCTGTTGCGCGTAGCGAGCGCTCTTTTGTTTCCATTTTCAGCTATTGTTCTCCTTTATTGTTATTATTTTTGCTCCTTTAAGCATTCAAAGGTTAAGATGGCGTTTTTCTGAAGTATGATAGCGCTGGTCTCAAGCTTTTTGCCGAAGGTCTTGTGAGTTTGAATTTGAGTTGGTGTTTTTAGGTCACAGCAGAGTAAAGTGTTTGGGAGTTATGTTTATATTATATAGTAGGTATATTCTTATAATGGTGTTTGTGATATACATATATAGAAATGTGATGTTGACTAATTTACTACCAAGTTAATCTTCAAACAGTATTTTGTACTATATTTCGCTGCTTATCATAATACTAAACATTCCTAAGTAGGATTGATAAAGTCCATTTTTATTCAGGACTGCTCGACGGGAACTATGTAGTCGTCATACATAATATGGGTATTAAGCACCATTATCATGATACTTTTGATTATGAACCTTATCAATTCAAAATTGAAATGGAATGATTTCAAAATTTAATTCGTTAATTCAATTCGAGCATTAAAGCATGCTGGCTTAGGCTAAATACCTAAAAAATTACTGAAAAAATCGAGTTTAGATCTTTAAGATCATAAGATACTGCTTCAAAACATATTTTCTGATTAGCTATATTTATAAGGTGTTAAGATTATCAAACCTGAAAATTGAGAAATACACGCGATTTAAAGATTTTAAACCAATTCCAATTTTAGGAAAGCTAGCAAACGAAATGCTATAACTTAAATGCTACAAACTGAAAAGTTGAATTGTAAACTAGTAAAGCCGGAATTATAAAGAAATATCTAGAACTGTTTTCGTTAGAGATTCGTGAGTTTTGATAACTATTGTTTTCTTCAAAAGAATTATCAGTTCGAGACCGAACCACATCATTTTATGACATCTGGATGAGATTCTTGAAAAAAGTTTTGGATAATCCGTTTTTAATTGGGTTCTGTATGCGCAAATATACGAGAATGTCAGGTTTGATTTAAGATTCAGAACATGACGGACTTCCTAGATATAGTTATCATTATCCTTCATATGCCGCAAGTAATTAAAGAAAACTGTGTAATATTTCAAGTTGAATTTCACAAATGCTATTATGTGGTTACGAAGAGATCAGAGAGAAATAGATTTGGCATAAATTATAAAAAAAATCTGAGCTAGTTTTATTTACTAAGTGATACAAAATCCCTGATGTTACTCTGCCCTTGTTGGAAGGCTCTGTTTTTCGACTGGTGGACAGGGTCAAGTATTTGGGAATTCTCATTAAAAGGAAGCTCTCACGGAAGCCAAATATCAAGGAGAGAGTGAAGCAGGTATCGGTCGCATTATATTGTTGTAGAGGAACAATTTGGAAGATGTCAGGCCTTTCACCAGAAGTGATGTTCTGGTTCTATGGTTGTTTCTTGGGATCGTTGTACGTTGGAACGCGATTAGGAAAACCACACCAGCTAAGCAGTTGGAACGTGTTTGGAGTGTCCTCATCGTTATCGTTAAGACTATACCAACAAGGCACTCAGTGCTTTTTAGACGTTACACTTGAAGACATAGCTTTTTAGGAAAGTTGGGTATAAGAGAGTCCCAGGGCAAGACATCCTGAAATCCTCTACTGCTTCGATTACATTCCGTCCAACTAAGAATATTGCACGCAGAATCTTCTGCTGACAGTTACTTCTCACCTCACACACCTACGAGCAATTTGTGGACGGGGCAAATCCATGGAAGAAGCGATGCAGTGAGCTTTTTCACGGATGGATTTAGACTATGGACGAGCTCTCCATCAATTCTAGTTTCAGACTACCAGTGCAGCTTCCTTCAGTGCATTCACTCAGAGAGCTGAGCGGCTATGTTGGCTTTGAGGGGAGTGTGTGCTTAAAACTAGTCAAGAATTAGTTCCATATCAGACTCGTATAGGTGCCCGGTCACAGCGGAATCGCTGGAAACTGCGAAGCCGATGCGGTGGCATTTTTTTTTTTTTTTCAATTCCATTCATTAGAAATCAAGTCAGATCCCTAATATCGGCCTGACTTCTGACGTTTTAATAAATTTTAAGTAGGCACAAAACGCTTCGTTGGTTGATGAGAATCTGGTGAACCATCTCTTAGGAGTGTACGGTTAAGACAAGGGTCCAAGAGAGATTTATCCCCACGCTCTAAATCATCTTACTTACAGATGTGAGATGAGATCTAATCAGCATTTCAAGGGAGGTCCCTAACAAACGAATTTTTGGACATTTGTCTGTTTTGCCATATAAATGATATATTCCACCCTCTTTTACCAAAATTATACCTCCACATTAGTTTTTATTATTGTTGTGGTGGCGGTAGAAATATTCCAGAAGTAACTTCGAGAAACGGTGACCAGTTGTCAATACTTAAACGGATAAAACCCAACTCTCGTGGGAACGAGTCTCAATTATTTCTCGCCTCCGGCAATTTCTAAACGAGTACTTGATAATTTGTGCTAGATTCCCATTTGTTATAACAATCAATCTTGCGTTATTGTGCAGCATAGGAATTTGGTTTTAGCTTTATGATTTCACATTTTGCTCGCCACTTTCAGTCGCACATACACTCCTTTGTATGGCACAAGCGATTTACTCCTGTGACACATTTTTAATTAAAGCACACATTTGGACATTGCTGCACAGAAGAGCTGAGAGCATTTGCTCACGCGCACCATTACCAGCGCTACTAAAGTGCTTTTTATGCATACTTGCCACACATGTGCGACGCATGCATATATATATTTAATTATATATAAATATACGTTATACCAGTATATGTGTATGTGTGTGGCGTGTATGAATACGAACATAAGTTATCCAGCTTGCGCTGTCCTTATGTCGCGCATATTTGGTTTGCTGCCACTTTATGTGGCATTGTATTTGCTTTATATTTATATTTTATTGCATTGCCTTTTATTTTTTGTTGTTGTTTTTTGCACTTTTTATCCACCATAATCTGCCACATCATTCCTAGCGCGCGCTGTATTGTCTTTGTCGCGGTCTTTTTCATTGTAATTGCGGCAGCGTCAAAAAGCGCATTGCCATTGTAATATTACAGATAAGCTCAACAGGAGAAACCGCTAAAAGACCAAACAGCAGATACGGCGACAGCGAGAATGCACGAACGCACAGGACAAAGGCCTGCATAGTTGCTTCCTGACGCGCCGAACTCTGCTGCGGTGAGGTGCTGTGCCATGCTTCGCTGTGCTCTGCCATGCGGCTTTTTGCGTATTTTTAGTCGTGAAGGCTCCGCAAAGGCGGCCAACAAGGCACTGTGACAGTGCGAACTGTCAACTAATGCACACTTTGTCATATTTGCCAAGTCAACATACTTTTTGCTTCATCATGCGCTTTTTCCCCTCACACAAGGCACACACACACATGCATGCATATGTGCGCAGCAATTTCACACACAGCAGAAATTAATGCCCACACACATACACATATGCGAGTATGTGGCTGTGGTTCTGCGGTTGCTGCCACTTGTGCATGCAAAAGTACGCGCTCACGCAGACTGCCACACATTAGTCCTGGCATGTGGCCTGGTATTTACATTCATGCAGATGCGTGTGTATTTTGTTTGTTGTTGTTGTTTGTTTTTTGGCATTTGCATTGTTTAATTTGCTCGCTCGTATGTAGTTTTTATCTGTGCTAATGTGTCGCAATTTAAAATTTATTGCAACTACGTGCGCCTGAGTGTATGCCTCTCGCATTTGCTGGCATGATAATCACACTGTGTGTGCGTAAAAGTGTGCATTATTGCAGTTTTGCTTGTGTGTGACAATTTCAATGCTGGTAATTTAAGAATGTGGTCTGCAGCAAAAGCTTTTTTATAGGCATGTCTTTAATTGTACGTGTGTGTGTGGCATATGTATGTTTAATTTCGCTCTAATTAAATTTTTATTGCAGGAAACGGCTAAAAGGGTTCTAAAAAGGAATGTATATCCACATAATATTTAATTTTCGTTTTTTCAGCCTTTCTATTTAACAACTTCCTTGCTGAGCTAATAAAGTATGAAGTCTACTCAAGATTTTCCGTAGCAATATGGGTGAACATTTCCTAAAAATGCTTTTTTGTCTTTGCTTTTGAGGAACGTAAATTTTTGTTGTTGTTACTTTTGTTTTATAAACAATTTTCCTCGTATAACTTCGATGAATATCTCATCTTTCATATCTTCAACAAAATTGGTGTGAAGAATTATTTTGGTTTGATGACCCAAGTCAAACCAGAGGTTCCTGTTTTGCTTCGAAACTGCGAGACCAAGACTTTTCCACCCTATTTTAAGTACTTATAAGTTTTTGGAATGCTCTAAACTTATTTTAGCTTCAGTTTGAGATAGTAAAATATATTGCCACTTTAGCAAGATGGATAGTTGCATATACTCAGGAATCTCACCATATGTGTCGAGTTTCTGCTACTAATATCCATCCAATTTCTCTGAAAAATAGCTATAGGCAAATTATTGATCCCCACAGTTGTATTTGGAAATCATACTCAGCTTTGTCTTTGAGATGATTATAGCTGCTTAGGTAGGTCTGTAGGTGGAGTGGTTTTCTGATGACGCACCTATATCTTTAGAAGATCAATTGTGAAAATACTAGAACTAAAACTCTGTCGGTATATTGCTTCCTCTATGAATCATGAGTATGAACTCTGCAACCTTCGAAATATAGCCAAGAAACCCTATACCAATAGTTCTGATTATTTTCCTAGACAAAGTCTTGCGTACGCTTTGAAGATGTTTTATAGTCTCCTTTTCTTCTATCTCTGGAAAGCAAAAGACTGCAAAAGTCATGGTTGGAGAGGTATGCGCCGTAGCCAGGCTGGTAGCAGTTGAGAGGAAAGACATCCAGTCCCGACTAAAGCCCACGGTATGGATCCAGGCCACACCATTGCAGCCGCACCAGATAATGCAGCTCATTAGAGCCCGTAACCCAAACTGCAAAGTGAGGGGTGGATATTGGTTAAATCCTTCGAGAACGCGCAGCACTATCTGGCGGAAAAACTAGAAGAACAGAGTCAGATCCTTTGCTAATAGCAAAGGAATTTATACAACCATTGGCGAAAACTTGGGAAGGTAAAAATCATGACGCATCGGAAAATGAGATGGTTGCAGTGGAGGAAGATCGGATGGCGGCTTCGAATGAAATTAATAAATTATGTACTGAGAAAGACCTTCTGTATGACTCTCAAAAAGAGGCAGACAAGACAATAGTTAATGCATCTTCTCCAAATTAATTTCCACCATAGTAAATTACCTTCTAACCGCACAAACAGGTCACTGTTTACTTAGCAGACTTGTTAGCATACTAGGTGCACCATACAATGAGTGTCGTAGAAGCTGTCCGGAGGTAAAAGAAACGGAGTCTATAAAAGATGTTCCATGCAAATTAAGAGTGCTTTGCAGAAAAAAGTTGTAAGTATCAGTTGGGGTTTCCTTGAAGATGTTTCAGCGGTTGCACAGATAAAACTTTTTGTACCGATGAACTTCCTTTGAAGTACAGAGTGGTTCAGAGGGGAGACAAAAAAGTGAGGGAATATTAGTCCCGGTGCGTATACAATGGGCTCTTAAGGGCTTAGCTACCCATCTAGCTTCCCGATCTTTTACGCCGGTTTGTTCTTTCTTTTTTTCATTCACTCATCGCTTTATCCTTTTACTGCGCTCGTTTTGACTCTGCTATTATTGGTAGCTTTAATTGTAGAGTAAACTGGAGTATCATCTACTTTTTTATAATTCAATTTTAAAGCAATTTTAATTTCGTAACTTTTTTAAAATACATTTTTATTCAATTTTTTTTTTATTTTACAAATTTTTCCTATTTTAAAATTTCCTCACTATATTTGCGACGTTTTCATTTAAAAACTGTAACTGCACTTAACCTCACTATCCATTAGTTATCAATTTGATTTTAATTTACAACGCCATTAAATATGCATTTCCTTTTTCATTTGCATAGTGTGGGCACAAGCCTCAATTTATTTGCGCATTTTCCACATTTCATGACACATTTTAATATTTTATTATTTGCATTAATGCGCGGGCGCATGATACCCGGCAAGCGCTGATAGTCAGCGCAAACCGTGAGCAATGAGTGAGCGACTGACTGCCTGAATGAGTGGCGGTATTTTTGTTTGCTGTCTCAATTAAGTAATATTGATTTTATTAAAATTTAATTAAAATGCACGACAGCTCACACGATAGCCTCTACTTTCCGCATGCGAACAGTGGCGCAATTGCCGGCCGTTAGTAAGTAAAAATAACACAAGAATTCACTATGAATATATGTATTGTATATATGTATATAGAAATTATGACATAACTACACGCCACATTTCGCTAAGTGCGCGCGCTTGTCGGCCAGCTGCTGGTATCCTTGTTGTCGCAGGACATGCGTGTTTACGCAAAATTAGCACTGCGATTTTGTTCACAATGTTGTAAAGAATGCTTCATTAACTGATTTCGATCTCAATTGTGTGAGTCGTGAATATTTATCACAAGCGAACGTCCGAACGAACGAACCAACTTGTTAAAAGCTTTATTTGTGCACAACAACGCATCACGTGACTGCTGAAATTAAATGTTTTTGCTTGTTTTTTTTTTTGTTGTTTTTTAGCTTTTGTATCACAACTATAACTAAAGGCTTTGACTGCGCGAACATCGAAGTCACATAACTGTAAAGTATTGATGACTCAGGCAGGCGCTTGGTGGCGCTGTGCGCCTGCTCTGCTGAAGTTGCAACTTCCGTGCGGCAAATACGTACAAATAATTACAAATTGGATGACGAATGAATTTTAATTGCTGACACAGAAACTCGGCAAATAACCGCGGGCCAAAGACGACAATGACCAGCAAACGTGGGGGTGCCCATTATAGGCGCGCTACCGCTACAAGTGAATGCCTGCCGAGTTACCCGAACAATGCAGTTGGAACTCGAATACTTGTTGTCGACAATAAGTGGGCTGTTGGAGGCTTTTTTGCAATCTTCTCGTTGTGTAATGGTAGTCGAAATGCAACAACTGCATAATTAATATTTAATGTACATAGACATAACTGTTTCATTAGGTTTCTTGTATTAAAAAAAAGTAAAAAAAAAAGTCTCGCAGGCTTGGACTGAGCTTTCACAGAGTTTGTGGTATTATAGTTGCGAAAAGTTTCAAGGATGACTTGCCAAATAGGATAATAGAAGGCAGAACAATAACAACACACTATATTCTTCGTATGTTTTATAAAGCAAATGCTTACTGGATGGCGTTTACACTCAAATTCCTTTCTTTTATTGAAATTTTTTTTTTCAAAACTTGTGTAATGGTTCGCTAACAATGAGCAATTTTGTGTGATTGACAGGTCAGCCAAAGAATATATTATTTTTTTCCCCAAAAATATGATTAATGACTTTCTGGCAGTGGCATTATGTCTTCTTAAGAAGCAGCAGTTACTAAAGAATGAGCATAAAGCAAGAAAGACAATCACAGCAACAACTCATTTCCAAAGGAGTTTTCGAGTCATGAAAAATAATTAAAATTTTGTATTTTTGCAAAGAATTTTTTTTGAATTAAATTTTAAAAATTTATAAACTTTGACTATTCATTAAAAAATAACGCTTAAAATGTATTAATTTTGAAAAATTATTGAACTTTACTTTTTATTAAAAAAATTACTGTAAAAATGTAGCCATTATATCTAATTTCAACAATCCATTAACCGTTTGAGAAGTAGACATTTTTTGCCATGGAATGAAATAGATATGAGTATGGCGCCTAAAGGTATACTATGATGAGTAAAGTAACGAACATATATTTTAAAACTCGTTTGAATAAAATGAGGTAAAAATTCAGCATATTTAGCGAAAGGAAGTGGCAGAAACATTCAGCAGAAAATAGTATTCGTCGGTTTTTGAAGTGATAAAGAACATTGAAAGTCAGCGAAAATTCCAGAAGTGAATAGTTTTAGCCTGAGGGTATGCTATTCATACTTTCAATGGCTTATTTTTGTCCACAAAGTCATTTCTAATATAAAAAAGAGGGAAATTCATAGTCAGTTGTGGTAGCAATCATCTTAACTTATTTCCTCAGCTCAATTTGGTTAGGTTAATGTGTCCAACTCCTGGTCAGAGATCCCTTAAACTCATATTTTCCTAAAAGAAGGAAGTAGAAATGACTAGTTGAGACGAATTTGCAGAGCTTGAGAACATTAAACAAGTGACCACGACTAAAGTGATTGCTGAGAGAAAAATCATTTTTTTCCATCCATAAAAAAGTTCAGACACCCTACACTTATGCTATCTTCATCAGTTTTGAGTCTGATCACCACTTCTCCCCTTATTACCATCATATATTAGGTAGTATTGATGCTACGAAACGTTTCCAATATTTAAGCGCATGTCTTACATCTTAAATTTACCCCATGACACTTTCAATATCATAAAGTTTGATAAGAATAACATATGCTATCTAAATTTATTACATCTTTTCGCATTTAATCGCTCATGAGAACGAACATGTGACAACGCCATTGCGTTAAATGACTCTGCACTAACTCCAGCATTTGACCTATTTTTGCCCGACTCACGTTCACAAAGTCACGTACTTTTCATCGAACTCTTTTTGCATTCTAGATAACATTTCGTATGCATGTGTGACTAGAAGCAGAGCAAAAAAGATTCTGCATATCATTTCTCGTTTCTCATACTCGTACACATACATATATTCGAATGTAAGTATACTCCTCTTTCATACATGTGATGGAGCAAAGTCATTTGATAGCGACGCCACGGAAGTGATAGCAGCATAATGATATGGGAGTAAGAAAACAAGTCTCAGTGAATGCTGTGTTAGTTTGATATGAAATGTTTTAGAATATAAATTTAAGAATTTATTTTCTTTTACTGAATTGATGAGATTTAAGCGGACAAAGCCATTTGAAATGTAAATAACACAGAAGAGGAAGAGAACTGTAGCGCCAAACTGAAGAGTTACGAGTATACATTAATCTGGGTAATATATTTCCTTCTCAAAATGGATCTCTAATTTTAAACCCTTCGAAATTAAATACATTATTTTTCTCTAAGAAAAACTAAAATTAGAGAGTATTAGAGTCTTTACTTTGACCGAAAATCGCAAAAACTGATATATGCAAAACAGGAACATAGACCTATTTTGAACTTTGATCCACATTCAGTTAATTATTTTTCCGATTTTTTAGTAGATATAAACTTTTATCATCATATTGTTAGACACCATGTCAGCGAACATCGTAATTAAGGTTTTTTGAACCCGAAACATCAATATTATTAAGACACTACCCCACAAAATTTTGACCTTTTCCTTAGATTGAGGATCATACTGACGAGACTTGGCTTAAAAATATATGATCGCATTCAAGAGGAAGGCAACAATTTTTAAATATCACTTGATAATTTAATTTTTAGTATAATTTTTATGTTAGCTTACAATACCTAAAAATAATTTTATAAAAAAACCATCACCCTTTTCTACTTTTGAGGAAAAATGTTTCATATTACGTGGATGAGAATTAAAGAATCCACCATATAGTTGAATAAAATATAAGGTCTGCCTAATAGTATGCAACGTGAAATTATAACAGCTTTAACGTAAAAGTTTTTATACCACGATGATCGTGTATTAGTTTGGAAGAAGGTAACGTCGGAGGCCCAAGAATATATATAAGCCCTCAGTTTTTAGAAAAATTTATCTAAAATATTGACCTGGTCCTATTGTATACTATAAACTGCAATTACTTTGAAAACACCGATATGGGATTACTGTAGAATATAGCTACCTTAAAAATTGGCTGATCAAAATCAAGTTATTATATGGAAAACGGTTTTGTTTGACGATGCTACTATGAACAAAAAATTGTAAGACTTTATTCATAATTTTAAATTCTTAATTTATTCTTCAATATCCATGTCATTCCTCTCAAAGTGATGCTCCTTGGCCACTATACAGTTATTGCAACGTTTTTTTTCAATCCCCCAAACAGTTGTTGAAGTCAATTTGCGGAGCAGCCTTCAATGCCTGAAGCAAAATGATTTCTCCGAAACGATCGTTTGAGTTTGCTGAATAGCCAGCCGTCACGCGGAGCTAAATCAGGCGAAAAAGATGGTTGTGGCACGATATTTGTTGAAAATTTGTCGAAAAACTCACAAACAATCAATACAGTAAGCGACGGTGCGTTATCGTGCTGTAAAAATCTTGAGTTGTTGGTCCACAACTCTGGCCTCTTTTTACGAATAGCTTCACGTAAACAACGCATAACACTCAAATAGCTTTCCTTGTTGAAAGTTTGACTAATAGATAGAATATGGATTGCGACTCACGACGAAAATTGAAGAAAACTGTCAACATAACCTTGTTTTTTGACCTGCTTGGACGTGGTTTTTTCGTTTTCGGCTTATCTTTACTACTATATTCGGTCGATTGGTTGTCTGTTTGCATGTTGTAAGCATAAAGCCAAGACTCATCACCAGCAATAATACATTGCATGACATCCTGGTAGTCGGAAAGCGATATTTCACAGACGTTAAGGCGACACTGCTTTACGAAGAAATTGAGTGATTTTATAACTAAATGTGCTGTCACCTTTCTTAGACCCATATGATCTTTCAAAATAGTTTTAGCTGCTTCTTCCGACATTCCAACGATGCCAGTAATATCTCTGACTATTACTCGTCGATTTTCTAGCATTAATTCCTTTATTTTATTGATATGTTGGTCATTAGTTGAAGTTGAAAGCCATACTGGCGGTGGTTCGTCGTCAACGCTTTTTCGTTGCTCTTTGAACAATTTCTACCACTCAAAAACACTTGTTCGTGACAAACAATTAACATCGCAAACCTTTTCCAACATCCTGCACGTTTCGGCGTTAAAAATTTGATACTGCGCACAATAATGAAAGTTTTTTGTTGAATAATTTCACCCATCGGAAAAATCGCTGAATGCACTTGATGTACTTCAGAAAGGCAAGCGTAAACTAATTAAACTAAAATTGATGCGATATTTGGCACAGATGTCACTGACAGTCGTACCAAGCTGGGAAAAATTTTATAAATATTTCGAAAAGTAGGAAATTTAAATAAAAAAAGTCTTACTATTTTTTGCCCACAGTAATATATGTATTATTTCTGATGGCAATACAATAATCTGCGGACATATTGTTGAAATAGGATTGCTAGAGCATATAGCCGTCATACCAACTGACCGATTCGTGTAAAGTTTTTGTACGGAAACTTTTTTATTTTATGAGATTTTTTCACCAAATTTTGTGTAGATTATTGCACGAGGTAACATATTACTCTCCGAACATATTGTTCAGATCGGATTACAATGGAATAAAGCTGCCATATAAACTGATCAATCAAGATCAAAATAAAGATGTTTTTACTCGCTTTTAGGCTGTAAGAAATATATCTGAAATATTATAGCTTCGGTTAAACTGAAGTTGATAAATTTTGACCATTTCTTATCGAAAAAGTTTCTGCAGACATTTTCCTGCTAAGCTATATATTTTTACATACCAACCTTTAATCCACTTAATTTTCCTTGAAAATTGCTATAAGTTATGCATACATACATACATATAAGTCTGCTGCACTCGGCTATATCTGCGTAAGTGGTTTTTACGCCAATAAAGAAGAAGAAGACACGCATATATGTAGGCCCCACAGAAATAAACTTTCCATACAGATTAACTCCGAACGCTGTGATTCTCACAAAAACGCGCTGTAATATTTGTTCTGCTACTTTGCTTATTTATATTCAGCGCCTTCGGCTATGCTTCTCAACTTTACCTATGCGTACACGTTGTGTATATAACTGTAAGCTTAATGAATTAAGCTTTTAATTTTTATTGATGTAACTTTATTAAAAATATTACGTGCCGACGCATAATTATGAGACGGAAATTTTGGGCAACAACATGGTGTAAAAACAGCTTTACATACACACATACCTGTAGACCATTAGAGGTATACGCTTGTAAGATACATACTCTCACACACAAAAGTAAGCGCATCCTTGTGTCTATGCGACAACCGCTGACAAAAAAGACACTTACACACATATAAATGTATATATGTATGTATGTGTAACCGTGAGTGTCCACTTTCACATAAAAATATTCAGCGCACACAAAGGATGATAAAGGTTGACGCCAATACAGGCACACATACACCAACAAATACAGCTTGTAGATGTCAGAATATATATACATAGGTATACGTGTGTATATGTGCTTGTGGACACCTGCACTTGCCAATAATACAGCGACCACAATACAAGTATTCATTCATTTAGCCCGAAGCGTGGCGTGAATGCTGGCAAATGAGACGCCACCGCCGCAAAAGGACATCAACAATATTTTGATTAAGTTAATTAAGCAATTTTATTTGATGTGCGCAACATGGTGTGCGACAAAGGCAACATGACGACAGCGGCGCTGACAAGATGCAGCGGCCGGGGACGGATACAAAGGCAACGGGAGCGGCAGAGGCGGAGACAGAATGTGGCAGTGAAAACATGGACGGGCATAAAGGCAGCAGCTGCAACGGGAACAGAAACAGAAACAGCAACAACAACAGCAGCAACGACACATACAATAATAACAACAAAAAAAAAAAACAATGACAACAACAACGACAATTAAAGCAATAATGACAATAAGAGCAACAATATCGTATAGGTCAGCACACACACACACACACCACACACATATGTGTTTCTTTGCATATGTGTATGTATATGTGTGAGTGCGTTGCATCCTTTTGCCATTGCCAATTGTTTTCACAGCTGTACTTTCCGCTACAACAGCAACAGCAACAAAAATTTCCTCGTTTGTGTCTGCTGCTGATGATAAAGGCAACAACAGCAATAACAACTAGCCAACATTTTACATAAATATCGCGTTTATTGTGCAAACACCGTTGTTATCCTCATTATCATGACCACACGCTGTGCGCTGTGCGAAAATGGTGTTGTTGTTTTTACCACACAATGGGCAGTTTTACGCGGAAGTTTATTCAGCAAGCACCTGGGCATGTTGGAAATTGTTGCGCACAGACACAGGTGTAATTGTGTGAATAAATAGAAACTAGAAATAGAAAGGGCTGATGAAGTTTCTACGCTTAAATTTAATTAAGGAATTTTTGAATCTGATGTTGGCTAAATATAGAGAAAATGTTTTAAAAGAAACCACTTATAGTTGCAACAATCGGATTTTGTATCGCTCATAAAGATAATATTTGAAATTCCACTAGTTTCGGGAATTATGAAAAGGCATATTGTGGAGTTATTTCAACATTTTCCTTCACAGAATTTTTTCTCTATCTTCAGCAGGAGTCTGAAGCATATACTGAGCTTGAACATAAAGTTGGACTGATCCAAAAATGTCTCGCATAAGAAGGCGACTATTATTTCAACGAATACCCTACAAGTTCTTACTTTTTCGCCTCTACGCGGGGCGATACTCAACGTATTTGTGGCTCGAGCAGACATTTTTGCATATTCTGCGGATACATATGTGACCTGGTCTACGAAAAGGGGGCTTAGGTGTCAAAAAATCATTATCATTTTATTTTTTTTTTTTCAATTTTTTTTTTATTTATTTATTTTTTTTTTTGTTTTTGACACCTAAGCCCCCTTTTCGTAGACCAGGTCACATATAAGTAATATATATCATAGGTTTTATGTTCACCAACACGATACCCAATAGAAGTACTGCTATGGATTCGTCTAAAGTGTAAAAAACTTGCTTTAAGAAGTCTACTTTATAACGAACAAGTATTTTAGTAGCCTAAAACATTTAGTAGAGGGTGTAAAATCATCGAAAGCTTGTCTCCTCTTAGTCCATTCACGTCTTTTAACAATGAGAATATCGAAACATTTTAAAAATCACAAAATTTTTTTGGATGTTTTGGATATTTAGTGTATTAATGCCAGACGCGTACGAGAAGAGCAATGTTTTTTGCAAAAACAATGTCTGGTAGAGATCGCAAAAGAGACTCTTGGCAAGGCCCCAAGTTTATTAAACATATTATTATCAATATATGACTGTCCATAAACCGCGTAGGTAGTGTCTACGCCAATAAAGAAGAAGACTGTACATCAATCTAGCAAATACAGCAAAAATCAAAAATTGGCTGAAGGCACTTAAAGCTTTGAGGCTATTATCTATATGGAAAATTGAATTAAGGCTTAGCATGTATTGGTTAGGAGCTGCTTTTGCCAGTCCGTGTCAAATTTGATCAGATGGCATAAGTGACTTAACTTTCATTTTGCTGGCCTAAAGAGCAAAGCGATAGAGTACAGCTAATATAATTCTAAAAGCAAGTTTAGGGTTTAAAATCAATTCAAATCAAACAATAATTTCAAAATAAGGATAATAAAGGCATATGATTTTACGAAAAATAAGTAATTTTAATTTTTTTATTATCTTCATGTCGCCCACTTTATGCATGGCCTTATAAAATTAGAATTTTCACAAGTTGGACTTGGGTATATAATTTTTAAAAGCAAATAAAACATATTAGGTTAAAATCCACGGGAAAAAAGGAAAAGATGGATCATATAACAAAATTGAAAAAAGATTTAATTTTCAGGCGATCCGAGGATGAGAAGAACAAGGAAAGAGTCTTAGTGGAACTCTATGGGATAACAACGGTTTATCTCGTTTACTGACAAAACTAGGAGTCCTATGAAAAAAGGATGTATAGCAAAGTTGCAGTTAAAAAAAATATTTATAATTTTTCCACACACAACTTTTTCACATAACCTGAAAAAATATGTGAAAAATTCAAAAACAAAGTTTTTGAGGATTTTTAGTTTAATATTGTACAAAAATTTTATTTGCTTTCATGAAATTTGTTAAAAAATTATCTTGTTTTATTATGAACTTATATCGCAAAGACGCTACACGTTTTTAATAAAATATTTTTTTTTTTTCGTTTTATATTGACTAGATATCAGAAAAAAAAAATTTTTTGGTCACCAAAAAAAATTCGGCAAAAATAGTTGTCTCTCCCCTGAATCAACTCCTTCGCATATAAATGACGAGGAATTTGTGTCGTGACATGCTTCACTTAAGCAGCAAATTCACAAATAGTAAATGCGCATAAACGCCGCGAAATATGCAATGGAAATGAGGACAACGAAGCGGAATTGGCGCAAATACGGACCTCGACATCAATAAGAGCACAAACGCACGAACATTAAACAAAGCCAGAATAGATGAAGTAGACATGCTTACAAACACATACATATATTTACACATAAATATATGTATATATACACATACAATGTCTATGGAATATATTCTTATACAAGTGAGTCCCTAGCACATACGATTCGCATGCGTCTTCGAATACATGGATGTGTAGGCGCTTGTATGCCAGCAGTGTGCTCACCGCAATCAGCAAAACAAACGGTGCGCCACACACAAGCAACACTGGCGATAAACCGGCGCAAGTGTGTTGTTGTTGTTGGCAGGGTGGCGGTTTATATTGAAATTCAATTGCAGTGCCAGTCAAATCTGCTGAGCCGTGATGTGGCATGCACGGTGGGTTTATTATTCATTGATTATGGATGTGAGTTTGTATGAGTGTATATACATACATGTATGCGTATATATTATATTTATATATAGTCAGATGTGTGTGCGTGTATGATAGTTTTTGTACCTAGCTGAGTGCAGGCTCATGTGTGAATATTTGATACAGACGGCCTCACATGTATTACCTTTTGTGTACATATTTTTTAGCTAGCCTTCGCATGGGGACTTTTTGTGCGAAATATCAAAACAAACAGCTCTGAAACAGATGTACGGAGGAATTTTATATTCCTTTGTGAGCAAAAAACCTGCATGTGTGTATGTATACTTGCACTAAAGTCAAAGTGACAGTGTCAGTTGCCGCACGATATTCACTTGAGACTCGATTGTAATCTCAAGCGGCTATTAATTCGATATCAAGTCGAACATCGCTAGAAAAAATTTCTTACAGATCAAAGTAAAAATATCCATTCTAAGAAGGGAGTATAAAAAGAATACAATAGTAGCACAAGTTTTTAAAATATTTGTGAAAATAACAAGGCCAATGCAAGTTACTATGAAAAAACTAAAAGAATTTCTGCGGGAAGATTCAAACTGTAAAATAATATTCATCAAAAATGTTAATAAAAGGAAAGAAAACAACGATAATACTTATTTATTATAGTAGTAGAAAATAATCTTAAAATCTGCTGACAATTTTTTTAGAATATTTTGAAATTTAAAACCAAAGACAGAAATTAATTAAAGTGCTTTTCTCTAAACAAAAAAATAAGTTAGAAATTCTTTTAATTTTAGACAACAAACTGCGTTACGAAAATCAATTCAACTGTCCATAATAGTAGGTTTTGTACAATAAATTATGCGAATGCGCCTAAATGTAGGCAACGTTTAGTATACAAAACCGTAAATCAAACAATTTTCTTGTGTTTATAAAAGTTATAAATGGTATTGACTAGAATTCTTAAAGGATACATGACAAATTACTTTTGTCAACGGGTTTCAGGAATTTTGAAATTTCAGAAAATCGACTTTTTAAATTTTTTTTTAAATAAGTAATATGATATTAAAGATTTTCCCAAAATCTCAAGCAATTTCAAAAATTGGACTTTTTTAATTTTTTTTTTAAATATCTAATATGATATTAAAGATTTTCCCAAAGTCTCAAGGCAATAGCAATAAAAGTGTAGAACCTTTGGGACCTTGGCGACCCGTCAAGATAATACAGACGATAACTTTAATCTTTGATCACGTTTTTCTCGAAATAACGTTTGAGACGTCGATGATAACTATGTCTCAGAAATCTTCTAAATAAAATGACCTCGGGATTGGTCGTAAGGTGTGTTGTTTTTGGTTACATCTAAATTTTTTAAGGCAATTTTTGTTAAAAATTAGACCTAAAAGCATACTATTCTCTCACACTTTGCCAAAAATTATTGTTTTCTTCAAGTTCATCGATTAATCTCGACCTATAGTCGTCTACTGAATTTTGATTCTTTGATTTTTGATGAATCCTTCGTTTGTTATGCTGAACGCAGTGATGAGAAATTTTTAGGCTATATCTTCGGAAACCTGCTGTCACTGTCACTGGCTGAATTTCCAAAAAAAAAAATATGAAAAATTCATAAAATATTCAAGTTATGAAAAATATTAGCACATTTGTTCTAAGAAGAGCTCCAAGCTTTCTGTCTTATCCTCTGTTTGGTATTTATATAACAGTCTTATTTTGAAGAGAAAAATATACTTAGATTAGATCTTAGGTCCATTATGCTCTCTTCTAATTCACAGAGACTCACCTAGCCCCAGCGAAGCCATGTGGTCCTTTACTTTATTTATCAATAACAGTAAGAAAGAGGAAACCATAACTTTTGCAGCATATTTGTCAAAAACTTATTTTTCAGCCTGTTGCCAACTCTTTCAATGATATCTAAGCAGGCACACTTTCACGATTTTAGTAAATTTACTCGGAGAATGTCAGCAAATTGCTTAAATTTTTTCGTAGTTTCACGGAAAAATATACAAGTCTTTTGTTATATGTATGTACATATTTTTATAGATAGAGAGAGGCTTTACACATTTGAATGTGTATGTAAATACATAGGTATTTACATTGGCGAATATGGCAAGCGCTATACCTTGTAAACTGTGCTCAATTGAATAATATCCTGTCATTTGGTTGTCTGATCCGTTGTTTTATCATGGCGAACAATCTAAATGCCTCAACGCATCGTACACACATACAACCAAACATACATATGTAGGTGCATGTGTATTTTTAAGCTTTGGATCCTACTGGAGCGTATAAACGGCCATTGGCGCAGTGTGGACACGCTACATACAAATACACATATGCGTTTACAATGCATACAAACGTGCCACAATGCACAAAGGCACAGTTGGTCAAATATATCAGTAAATATAACGGTCAACTAGTGGGAAAAATACGTTACAGTGCACAAAAAATAACTGGCAGCATGTTATATGTATATACATATATGTATATATGTATATATTACATATGCATAAGTAAATAGTGAGTAAAGCCAGCGCAAGCGGGGATTAAAAGCGAATAATAACTGTATATTGCGAAAGTGCTGCTGCGTTACATTTGGATGATATTAACGTGTTATAATAAAGGTTGATCTCTCGTTGTTCATTGTTTTATTAAAATATTATTAAATATTTTGAACGCTTAAGAATTTCTCAGCCAAAAACACCGAGTTTTGGCTACTTAACCCAACACAACCAGTTTAAAATTAATGAACTAAAAAATAAGTAGTTTTGAGAGTGTTTCAAATCAACTAGTTACGGACTAGTTTTGTTAGGACTAGTCCTTGGTAAGATTTTTTTAATGTTCTTATGACCATTTATGGAAACCACTGTAACATATGTATGTTTTTAACTGGTTTCAAAGTAACTAGTTATGAAATATCTTTTCGAAAACCGTTCAATACACTATTCAAATATTAATATTATCCACTGCCTTTTAAATATATAATTTTTAATTACTTTTAGAGCAACTAGTTGTGGAGTAGTTTTGTTTGAACTAATCTTTTATATTATTTATTTATTTTATTCTAATTTATTTCCTTAAATGGATATTCCTCAACTAGTTTTGAAGTAACTAGTTATGAACTAGTTTGGAAAAAACTAGTAAGCCGATAGAATATTCGGTTTCAAAACGAGATTTTCCTATTAATATTTCTTTTAATTCTAATGAAAAGTTTTTTTTATTATTTTGCATTCTTTAACTGGTTTTGAAGTAACAAGTTATGAATTAGTTTCGAAAAACACTAGTTTTCCATTTGGTTATTATTTTAAGCCAGATTTTTCAAACTCTTAGGAACTCTTTGCAACTTATTTCAAGCTGACTGTTTGAGAACTACTTTTAAAATAACTACCTTTAAGATAACTGGTTTAGTACTACTTTCAAAGTTTACTCAATTTTTAAAAATTGTATATATTCTTATTTCCAATTTAGTTATTAAAAAAAATGTAATCTCATCCCAAAGTAACTAGTTAGGAACTACTTCCGAAAAACTCGTACAACTATTCGATAGAATATTTGAATTTTAGACATTTTAGTCTTCCATTTTCTATTGTAATAATTATTTTGTTGCTAATTTCTATTTAACTGGCGGAGGACTGCTGTCCAAAGAACCGATTTTAAGCTTACTCATTTACTACTACCTTCAAAAGAACCAATTTCAAGATAACTTGTTTAGAATTACTTTCAAAAGAACTAATAATTCATTAAATAATTAAATTTTTAAAAATTGAATATGTAATTTCTTGCGATTTAGGTACTCAAATACAATTAGTTTCGAACTACTCTAAAAGGAACTAGTAATTCGTTCAATTTCTAAAATTTATAAAATATCATAAAATATACTTTCAATATAGTTACTAAAATAAGTATTTTAAACTGTACGCAAAGTAACTAGTTGGAGACCACTTTCGAAAAAAATAGTCCTTCCAATACTTTTTGTTTTTTTTTTTTGTTTTATAAATTAGCTTTAGTTAATTATTTCCACAAAGGAAATATGCTGACAAGCATAAAAATTTTCAAACACAAAAATTATCACCAACTTTCCTACAGGGTTCAATCGGTATGAGTAACAGCGTTGTAAAATAAACAAGCTCTGCGCGGATATGCGCGATTTTACGCTAGAGTATAAATAAATCCTGCAACGATCATAAAATAAAAGGACACGAATGTGCATACACACACACTTCTACATATGTGCTGCATAAAAAATAAGGGGCAAGCAATATAAATACACACACACACATCATCACGCTCTTTACATGCTAGTGCACGCCAGCGGAAGCTATTGCCGATTTTTGCCGATTTTATTGGCATTTTACGGCTGCCGCTGCAATTTCCCTTTTGTTTCTGCCGCCGCCATGCTTTTGTTTGCCGCTTTGAGCGCACAGCGCCTGGGTATATGCAACAATTGCGGCAATTTTACGCGCAATGTTATCTGCTGCCTTAGTTTTTTCCCTTTTTTTTGCTTTTATTTACGTGAAATACTACAGTTAGTAGCGTATTTTGTGTGCGAAATTTTAAATGTGGTAATTTTTAAATAAATAAACATTTTTTCGCGCCCTCGCTTTACGCCTCAGTGCGCTTGCCGCACAGCAGTGCAGTGCGAGAGCGTGTTGTAAATGTTTGCCGGATATGCGCGCTTTCATTATGAACACACATACGCGTATTTATGGCTTATTCATACACTCATTTATTTATGCATTTAATTCATTCAATTACACATTTCAGGCAATTGGCTGAGCATGGAATTGTAAAATGAATTAGCCACCGGCTGCGCATTTTGGATGTTTTTTTCCAAAGCTCAAGCGCTTAACGCTTGCGAAACGGCACTTTTTTCAGCGCTTAATCAGGGGATTTATTTGCATTTAAATGGGCTCACACGCCGATACATTTACATATATACAATTACATTTATGCATTTCACGCACACACAGACCAACAAAGATTTTGTAATATAAATGTAAAGCAAGCGCGCAAAACGCTTTGCCGCTGTTGTGCGTTTGCTTGTATTTTCGTGCAAATTGCTTGTCCATTTGTTGGGTCGCATCTAACAGCATATGAATTATTCATTTCACCATTGAGGCAATTATCATTTACATATCTGAATGCTAAATTTCATGCGCCGTGAAAGGTAGTCGGCCCCTCATGCCCGCTCTTGCTCTCTCTCTCCACACTGTACCACGCTTCAGCACTCGCTATCTGCACCTAAAAGCATAGGTGCCCGTCAGTCATGTGCACACACACACAAACACTTCTTTTCGATTTGTTTGGGTTTTCGTTATTTTTTGCTTGAGCGCTGCGCCGCCTAAATGTATGCTTCACTCAAGGGCATACCGAAAGGCTGCCTTTAAAACTAACGAAATTATTGTGCCGGCCCCCACAATTTTGGCAGATTTTATGCTATTTTATGTGCATGCATGTACATATTTAGCTTTTATTATTTATAACTTAGCCTAAGCATAAAGCTTGCTCAATTTCTCTCTTCTCCATTTTCTCCATATTTTCCACATATCAAGCTGACTGCCATGTGGCTGCAGTTCATATCGTTGACCACCTAGCCTGCAGTCAAAAAGGCAAAAATTCTGTTTGCCCACGTTTTCCCCGAGTCCTGCATATTGATTACAATTTCATACGAGCGCCAACTCAGCTTGGTAAGAAATCGATATCAGTGTAGACTACAATTTCTTGTTGCTTTCTGGCAAAATCGTCGTATATTTTGGCAAGCAGTTGGTTGCCAAATTTTTGTTTACTTCCGTTGTTGTTTTTAACTTCGACTTTCATTTCTGAGTTGCATTTATTATAGTCGCTGCCTGTTAACCCAAATTCTTAGTGGCGGCCAAGCTCTGAGTATTATGGGAATTGGATTTAAGGTGAACAAGTAGTACATTTTTAGACATTAAAGGTGATATATTTCAGTGAGTGCTTGGTGTTAGACTTCGTAACAGAAATATGAGAATTTTTAGCTTGTAGCAATAGGACGAGTTAGTTTAAAATTTGGGCTCAGTTATTCAGTGGAGAAGTATATATTTGCATTTTATCGGAAAGTGGAAAATTTCCATTTTTTTTAACATATTCCTTCCTCTTTAACTAATGTATGTGGTATAAATTTTTGGTTATACACTGTGACATGTGATGGCATGAGATCTCGACATCTTTCGTAAGTCCACTCGAATGATTTTGGTGGAAATTTTGGATATGAAACGCGTTCTTCCTCAACTCGACCCGATTAAGCAGAATTTTTTTCAAAAATTTTTGCGTACACAGGTATCTTTGGACAAGCTTGATCGTGCGTATTTAGATGCCAAATTGATGGAGAGCACTGCCGATGAGACAGGGGTTTATGAAGTTGAAATGCACACAATTCAACAATGATCGAAATGGATGGAAAATAAAGAGCCAAAAGTAAAAAAAAAAACTCGTCATAGTCGTTAAAAATTAAGATAATGCTCATTTTATTTTCGATATTCGTTGTTTGGTATCATGAATTAGTTCCGGAGGGACAGACGATTGGTTCTATTAGGCACTATTGAGGCGCTTGCGTGACAACATCCGTCGAAAATGACCGGAATTGAGGAAGAACAATACAAGGATTATGAACGATGACAATGCGCCATCGTATCGAGCCACGATTGTGACCAAATTAAAAGCCAAAAACGAAATGAATACCATCGTTCAATCACGGCGTTCACCAGATTTGGCTCCGTATGATTTTTTCTTGTTTCTCAAACTGAACTGCCCCTTCGTGGACTCGGTTTTTAGTGGATCGAAGAGATAAAACAAAATTCGCTGAAGGAGCTAACCGCCATCGCGAAAAGTGCTTATGAAAAGTATTTCGAGAACTAGAACAATTGTTGGCATCAGTGTATTACAACTGGTGAATATTACACAATGCAATTAAACCTAGCTGATTTATGTATATTACCAAAAAGAAAACAATAAATTACTTTAGGCCACAATTATCATAAGGTACATCACAGATCTAACCATACTTTTGAGATTTAACGAATTGGCATTACATAAAATATAACAAAACTATGTAAGATCTCGGCGAACTGAAAATTTTGTACTTCCAACAATGTCAGTCCAAAGAGAAACCAGATATATTAGAAAAATATTCTTAAAAATTAATAGTCAATTATATGAGAGTAGATTGCCAATTTTTCTAACTATAATGTTTAAAGATATCATTCATACATATTCAGCGAGACTTTTAAGTAGTTAACTGAAACAAATGCGGTTGTGTACTCATTATATGGAGGTTAAATGAAGATAATGCGGTTGTGTACTCATTATATGGAGGTTAAATGGAGATACTGAACACTTTCAGCTATTTTGGTGCAGTATTACCTCTTATGCAAGATTTCTTGTCAATTAAGTCAATTAGATATATGTGACCTGGTCAACGAAAGCCCCCTTTTCGTCAAAAAATCATTTTTTTTTATTTATTTTTTTAAATTTTTTTAATTTTTTTTTTATTTTTATTTTATTTTATTTTATTTTTTTTTTGACAAATAAGCCCCCTTTTCGTAGACCAGGTCACATATGTATATTAAAAATACTGTTTTCAGCACGTAAGAGGACGGAGAGTCGATTATTATCAATATATGTATATTTATAGGAAACACCATTAATGCAGTAAACTCTGAACTAATGTAAGTTTGTAATATAAATACATAGTTCAATGATTCAGCTAGTTCGAGAAATATAGTATATTATTTCACGTAATATTAAAAGTCACAGCTCGAGTAAAAAAATATCTGAATAACCTACAACCGAACCTTATCAATTCTTCTTGCCCAGCTGATCATTTTGACAAAAGTACGTAGCTGCAGTGTACATGTTATAAACTTAGAAACCAGTAATTTATCTCTTATAGAAGAACAAAATTAGTTTAGACCAAATAATGATCAAAACTGACCCGGACTAGACAATTTAAACTGTGTGTGCGAACTGAACTGTTAAAAAATAATGCAGAAGTATCTATAAGAATTCTACTTTATTACAAATTATACAAATTCAGTTGCATAAAGAATTCAGTGGGGGTCAGAAACTTGTCTCAAGCGAGAGATATAACGGAGTACCTCAACATCATTTATGAAACGACTAGACACATTTTAATTAAAGTTTTGGGTATGAAGTGTGCCAAAGTCGGACCGGAAACGAAAAATTTGAATATTTTGCAAAAGCTACGCCGAATTGAGGTCACAAAAGAAATGCGTGAAAAATGGGAAAATATAATTTATGTTAGTCCGGGTCAAATTTGATCAGACATGACATGGTTTGCAGGACTGAAAAATATGTAGAGTTTTGCTTGTATCCGTCATTTATGAAAAAAGTGGACTTTTCTGAAACAAAATGTAGATCCCAGTGCTTATGGGTGATCTTTTACCAAAAATTCATTGAAGGAATGGGTCAGAAAATGAAATTTGAGTCCTTTCATTGTAATAGTACTATACATCTGTATGACAAAAATGTGTTTATACGAGTCAATACTGTCCTTAGCCACATACACCCACTTGATAAATTTTTTACTTCATACCGCAAATCCCGGTCAATATACGGGTGATCTTAATTAAATTGAGGGAGCATGATTTTCTCCAAATGGTGCATTTTTGTGCCTAAAATGGAAAAAATCGGGAGAAAACTTGTCTTAGCCTTTATATAATATAATTAATATCAGGATATTCAAGCATAATGTTGACTTTACTCCTTATTTATTGGAAATGGTATGTAACGAGTTAAAAATGAGTCAAAACTTACCCTATTTCCCATATAAATAATATAAAATTTTGAAACTTTCAAATATTTGTAATATACGTATTATTATTTCGTAGAGCTAGTATAAATAACACGTTGACCTTATCAACTTAACAAACTGTGACAATTAATTTCTTTTGCTCTTTAGCGTCACAAAAATATTACGAATTACTTATGAGAATCAGAGTAATATGGAAACGTGTCACTGCTGGAGAGAGAGATTGAACTTTTAAGCCAAAAAGCCATTCAGGTACTTAAGACTTATATATTATAGTATAACTTTTTCTGTTATAAAATAAATTTTCGATTTTATACTTGGAATTGGCTGGCTTGGCTGGAATTATGATAAAAAGTGAAAAAATCCGATATATACTCGAAGTAGGTTGAAACCCTTTGGAAAAGAAACAGAAATGAAAGAAAAAATAATTAACGAGCGATCTGAGGTCGAGAAGAAAAAGGGGAGGTCGGCATGGTTAAATTTTTAATGACTAAAATTGTTTAGCTCGATTTCTAGCAAAACAAGGAGTCCTATAGAAAAAAGTTTTGTGACAGAATTGTAGGTAATAATGAACGATTTGTATGAACACATTTTTCACGTAATCTCAAAAGTTTTTAGTTTATTCTTTCAACTTGCAAAACAAATTTTCTTTTCATACGAAATTTTGAGTAAATTTTCCTTCTTATGTCCCAAAAACGCTATATTTTTAAGTAGAAATATTTTTTTTTGTCTTGAAAATTGTTGATTGAAAATTTGGTTTTTTAATAACGGGTGATTTTTTTGAGGTTAGGATTTTCATGCAGTAGTATTTGACAGATCACGTGGGATGTCAGACATGGTGTCAAAGAGAAAGATGCTCAGTATGCTTTGACATTTCATCATGAATAGACTTACTAACGAGCAACGCTTGCAAATCATTGAATTTTATTACCAAAATCAGTGTTCGGTTCGAAATGTGTTTCGCGTCCGTGTCCGATGAGCGATGAGGCTCATTTCTGGTTGAATGGCTACGTAAATAAGCAAAATTGCCGCATTTGGGGTGAAGAGCAACCAGAAGCCGTTCAAGAACTGCCCATGCATCCCGAAAAATGCACTGTTTGGTGTGGTTTGTACGCTGGTGGAATCATTGGACCGTATTTTTTCAAAGATGCTGTTGGACGCAACGTTACGGTGAATGGCGATCGCTATCGTTCGATGCTAACAAACTTTTTGTTGCCAAAAATGGAAGAACTGAACTTGGTTGACATGTGGTTTCAACAAGATGGCGCTACATGCCACACAGCTCGCGATTCTATGGCCATTTTGAGGGAAAACTTCGGACAACAATTCATCTCAAGAAATGGACCCGTAAGTTGGCCACCAAGATCATGCGATTTAACGCCTTTAGACTATTTTTTGTGGGGCTACGTCAAGTCTAAAGTCTACAGAAATAAGCCAGCAACTATTCCAGCTTTGGAAGACAACATTTCCGAAGAAATTCGGGCTATTCCGGCCGAAATGCTCGAAAAAGTTGCCCAAAATTGGACTTTCCGAATGGACCACCTAAGACGCAGCCGCGGTCAACATTTAAATGAAATTATCTTCAAAAAGTAAATGTCATGAACCAATCTAACGTTTCAAATAAAGAACCGATGAGATTTTGCAAATTTTATGCGTTTTTTTTTTTAAAAAAGTTATCAAGCTCTTAAAAAATCACCCGTTACTAAGTCGAAATAAAAAAAACCAAATTTTCAAGCAAAAATTCTCACGCCAAAATATCACATTTATCAGAGAAGTTAGGAGTAGTTAAATATCTACTTCTTGTTTGTATAAAAAAATATATGGCGTAGTGCCATTTGGAAATCTGGCCTGTTCCAACATTCTGAGCCTTACGGCACCAGAAATTAGATTTCACACACAAAATTTAATGGACCTATTTTGTTGAATAATTTAACTCATCGCAAAAATCGCCGAGTGCACATTATGTACTTCAAAGAGACAAGCGTATAATGAACACTAAAGATTATTTTTATGTGACATTTGGTAGAGATGTTTCTTGACTGTCACAGCAAATTGGATTTTTCAGAGCTGGCTCTACGAAATATCAAGTATATGAAATAAAAAATCAGCTTCGAAGCGTTTAGTGTATTCTTATCTCATAAGTGATAACTTACAACAGTAGTTTCCAGCTTGCCTACTCATCTTTACTTTAACTTAAAATGCCACGCTTAATTTTTGTATACAAAGCTCCTATATATTTTAACATATAAATGCGCTACCTGACCTACTGAACCAACATTTATTAGACTATACCATAAATACTCTGCACTTAAACAAAGCTTTAGATGAAAAAAATGCATGAAAGGCAGTACCGTTAAAAGCAAAAGTTCCGTTCTGTTCATTGGTCACGTACTAAACATTAAACACAATCATTTTACGTGTCCATTGCCGGCTGTTTGAGGCAATTTTATGAACGTGTGCATGGCAAGGACCAGACTAAAGCGCCAGCAGGAGCCTAAATGGGTATGAAGGTATGTTTATGTATGCATATAGCGGTAATCTGCATAGTATTATGCCGTTCTACTTAAGTAGATAGCGGCACATTTAAAGTTAGAGACACAAAAACAAACACACGCACACGGAAGCAACCGCCACACTTTATCACACGCTTATCGCCTCAAACAAGCGTCCGGAAAAGTTGGACTTTTTACATTTATATGGCTTACAGCTCGCCTATAACAATGCCGTTATTTATGTGGTGTGCTGTAACAACTTCAAACTAATAAATTTATTGCACTTCAACGCAAGCACAAAAAGTTTAAATGAGCTTTGTGTTGTTGGTGATGGTTTGTGTATATTTTTTGGTATTTTTTTTCTTTCTTGTTGCTTATTTGTTTTTGTTTGGGGTTTTAGCTACATTTTTCGTTGCTGCTTGTTTAGCAACTTAAATTTGTGTATATCTTTTGCTGTTTTTATTTTTTTTTACGTTTAAAATTTTTTTGTGTATTTTTTTATATTTTGTTTTGAGGTTTTTTCTTATACTTTTTATTGTCTTTTGTTTTCGTTTTATCTATGCTTTTTTTAATATTTTTTTTTTGTGTTTTTTTGTTTTATTTTTATTTTGTTTTATATTCTTTCTTCTTGCTTACCTTGTGCATGCGACCATTTGAGCAGAAAAAATATAACGAAGACAAATCGTATATCCATGTGTTGACTGGCGTTGGAGCGCCGCGTCGTCCAAAACTTGCCACTGCTTAGCAGGTGGCTGAAGAGGCCAAGCAGCAGCATTTTATTTGCAGGGATGTCAATTTTTGTATTTTTTTTTATTACTTTCGCTGCGCCTAACACTGTTTGTGGCTCTAATTTAGCTTTAAATTAATTTTATTGTGTTTATTTCGTTGTTTTCTGCGGCAAACTCTCCAGCAAACATTTTGCGGTACTTAAATATGTGAATTTTTGAGTATATTTATGTATTTAAATATATTTAGTTGTGTTGTTTATGCATGAAAATGCCATTCTAATGAAGCATTTCATTATTTTTTGCTTTAGTCATGCTTCTATCGCTTGTATTTAAGTCAAAATAATTTTTAAAATTAGTTTATGTATAAATAATTTGGTTTGAAAATTTAGTTTAGCGCACATTTTTATATCATTTAAAGCACTTTATAGACATTTTTTACAAATTTTGTATTTTTATTAAGTTTACGTATAATTTTTTTGAAGATATTAAATTTTACGTATTTTTGCATTTCGTTATAGAAATATAACATTTACACTAAGCCACCAAGAACTGTATATTTTACAATTTTAGTTTTTTTTTTATTATACTTGATATGCAAAATACTCAAAAAAATTTTTTTTAAAAAAAGTTTTGAGTTAGTTTCACACAGAACATACAGTACGCAGCAATAAAGTTGTGTTAAAAAAATTTTTTTAAACACTTTCAACAAAATTAATTTTCAAATAACACCAATTTTCCAGAAAATTAGCAAAAATTCACTCAACAAACCGCCTACAGCAAGAAAACCCGCACACTTCCAAAAAAACATAGCCTACTTCAAGGCGCACCACTTTCAGTCAAGCGTTACATTGAGCACCGTTAGCATACACAAGTGTTTCAAGTACCACTAATACACACCGACACACACACATAGACACGTAGCGTGCTGACAAATTCGTTTGCGTCCACAATTCAATTCAATTAGACAGTTTTAACGCCTGCCAACTACGTCGCCGATAATTACAACAAAAATTAATTGTCGCACTTAACCCAAAATGGATTTGTGTAAGTTAGCACCCAAACGAAGCCAGACAGCGGCTAACGAGCCTTGAGCGGCGCAGCAGCGTCTGCAACAACGACGAATCACAGCAATTAGCGAGTGACGGCGTCAATGATAAACAAATGTTGGCGGCGGCGTGACGGCGTGACGCGGCAAACGACTGCAATATTAATGCGTTGACGAAGCAACGTAAGCAACGCGACCGGAACAAGCTCTTAACCGAAACAGCAGGATGTTGGAGGCGGCTTAAATTGCGGCTGTTGTTGGGTTAAGTGCCTAAATGTAGGCAACGGTAAAGTCACAACGCGCACACAAGTAGAAATTTAAGTCAGTGGCAATTTGAAAGTGCTGCAATGCTTGAAAATTCGCAACGCACTGTCTTTGCACGGCCAGTTAGCCGCTTAAACGGCGAGCGCTGCCGGCTAAAGAGTAATTTAAAGCACACACACTCAGCTACTGTTAGTTGCAGCACAGTTTTTACAACTTTAAGTTAAAATCAAAAGCGTTTTTTTTTTGTCATAAATTCAACACTTTCCCGTACACAACTGTTTATTACACACTCTGTATTGGCTTATCATCAACAGTTTGCGTGAAAAAAATTTCAACATTTACGACGTCGAACAACCGTAGTTGCGGCCTTTGCGCACGATAAACCCAAAACTCAACTGAATTTCGTGTCCTGGCAGGAAGTACACAGTTGCTGGAGCGCACAAGTTGCGTTGTTTTTGTTTTTGTTGTTTCTTTGCATTGCTTCGTTTCAACAGGAAGTTTGAAGTTATTTACACACGCCACCACACGCACACACCTTCGCACATACACACATACAAACAAACACCTATGAATGAACTACAAAGTGTGGTGAATTGCCGTTGACGAAGTGCTCATACAACGGCACTCGTTGCCACTCGTCTAGCGGCTACGACGGCCGTGCTGTATTCGTGGCATGTGCAAAAATATTCGGTGTAGCGCTTGACTCCGAAAGAGCGAATTCCTGTGGGCGCAAAATTACTACACTCTCCTTTCGGAGTGGCATCGCAGGTGTGTAGCGCGGAATTTTCAGCTTCACCGGGAATCGCACGACCAAAGTGTACGAGTACTGGTGTTCGGCCGAAGCGACAGAGAGTTGCACAGCGAGTTACCGGCGGCGAGAATTTTTGCACAAACAGCTGATTGTTTGCTCGACTAAAAGGTAGATTTTTTTATGATACGAGTTGTGGGTGGTTTCGGAGCAAAGGCAGCACATATTTAATATGGAATTATGTGCGGCAAATTTAAAGGCTTTAAAGTTAGGAATTATTTTAATTTATGCAGATTGCAGGTTAAATAAAACTTATTATTCGAGTATAGAAAACTGAAAATATGAGAAAAAAATAAGAAAAATAAGAATACTTTACAAAGAAATTATAACCGTTACTCATATAGATCTAAAAAATAATAAGCAAGTTTTCAAAAAATAAAAAAAATTCATTCAACACATTCTTACAGCAAGAAAAACCACACGCCTCCCAAAAACATAGCCTACTTTGGGGCGCTACAATTTCAGTCAAGTGAAACATTAAGCAGAGTTGCCGAAAAATTATTCTATTATTTTTTCTATAGACCAACTCTTTATTCAGTGAACAAAGTAAACTACTTGGGGCTTATACCGAATAGGAAGCTCTCATGGAACCCAAAACCTGAAGGGAAAGTGAGGAAGGAAGCAGATGCCTTATATTGTTACAGGAAAGAAATTTGGGGAAGAGGTGTAGTTTCTCAAGAAAAGTGGTGTTCTGGCTCTATGAAACTGTAGTTAAACTAATAATCTTTTACGCATTTCTTGTCTGGTGGAGGAAGCTTGGAAAAACTACACTGGCTAAGTAGCAGGAGCGTCTTTCATCGGCATATGTTGCACCCTTAGACGTGGCTGTAGGCGTGTAGACGCTCCGCGGCGAAAGCTGCGTATATTAGCGGCCCGGGGAAGGGCCACCTTGATTCCATACCTTACATTCTAGACCAGTGTATTGCGGAACTTTCCCTGGCGCACCACTGTTGCTCACACAGCTGAGAGGGATTTTCAAGATTCTCCAGACCATTGTAGTATCTTACAAGCGGATTTTACTGTTATCAAAACAACGAGATAATACGGCTCCGAGGTGCAGCCTGCTTCGGAGAGGTGTAGATTTACTGTGATAACCGAGCGGCTCTACAGGCTTTGAGCTCGCTGACTATGCCATCAGAACTTGGCAAGGAATGCATGACCTCATCAGCAACAGTTTTGAGAGAGATCCTTCAATCCCAAAGTGAACCTTAAGAGTTCAACTCCGAACTAAACCTTTTAGCAATGTCATTCTCACAGCTATTGTAGGGACTCTGACTGGTGACTGTTGGCCGGTTCGGCTAAATATTTTATCGGATGCTCTTTGCCAAAGTTGTGTGGACGAAGGCTTGAAACATTACCGCCTCATCAAAAATAAAATATTTGGATCGCCTTAATCAAAACTATCGGGCCAAAATTTTTTCAAGGAACTTTTGATCCAAAAGAGAACAATGGATGTTTACTGACAAACGCCTATAAAAAATACTGGTTGGAGCCATATGAGAAGAAAAAACCCCGGGCTTTTTTTTTCGGAAGCACCTTTTTGGGACCATTATAACATACCGCTGCCCTACAAATTGGGCGATCAAAATGAAGTCCTTGTATGAGCAAACTTGTAAGTTGTGAAGGGGATTACACCTTTCCTAGAGCATAGAACTTTTAAGTACATTAAAACTACAAAGAGCCTAAATTTTTTCTAAAATACCAATTCCCTTAAGTATAACCTCAAAATTTCGAAGCAAGCCTCCTTGATCTATCAAATTTTTTGCAGACCCCTTTAAAAGTTAAAGAAACGCTGCTTTCATTCATTGCCTTAATAAAAACCACGGCATACAAATTTTTCGTAAGAAATTCATCAAGCATACGCTTAGTAAATTCATAACTGTACAGTCGATAAACTCTCAACGCATAAAATGTAATTTTTCTCTCCCTGCCACATAAGTAAATACCTGAATTAATAAATTGCACTGAAACTCATCCATCTTCATCAACATCATCATCATCAACAACAACAACAATAACGACAAAAACTAAGGAAAACAAGAGTAATAGTTGGAGTCTTTGTGTATACTCGCTGAACTCAAATAAAATCGTTCGGCTAGAAATATTTTCATTCCTGTATGCAACTTTATCACAACTCCATTTACAACTTCACTCACTTAAACGAAATTAACGAATTCAAGTGGTTTTCCCCAAATACTTTCGGTATTTGCTTTGGAACGTGTGGGCATATTCATGGCAGCGACGAAGAAGACAGACATTTCGTGAGTGTGCTTGCTTCGCTATTTGCTTGTTTATGCCCGTGAACCGGCGAAAATGGTGAGTCGGCGCAGTAAACAGGAGTACGAGTGGGAGTAGCGAGAGAGCAGCACGCATGTAGGCATTATGTTCGTTGTGACTGAACTCGCTGAATACTAGTTAATGTGGTTCGCTGCTATTTTTGGTGGCAACAGTGTGCTGGAAAAGTATTTAGACGCTTGTAGCGAAACTAGAGAGTAATTATGATCAAAATTATTTACACTTTCCTTAATTTTGAGAGTTTTGTTAGATAACTGATCCCGAAATCGCACTCGGACTACTACATGCAGTCCTTTCTGAACCCATAAAAACAGAGCTCCCGTGCTCGATTTTATAAGTTAGCAAAGCTCCTAGTGGCCAATACATATTTGCACAGGTTCGGGGGGAAGTCTGAAATAATGAGCTTCGAAGTGTTTGAGTCTTGATCTCGCAAATGCGGCTCAATCGAGAGGGAAGTATTGAGAAGTACAGTCCGGTAATATTCCCAAACTTAATACAGAATGAAGATAGGACTATGTCGAGTTAGAACACCCACAACTAGAGAGAAATCAGCCTTAATGAAGACAAAGAGCTCACTGCCCAAAGCTCTCGTAAAGCCCAGTTATCCAGTAGTTGAACATAATAGGAGAGGGGAGCGCCGAACTGAGGGTTGTTGGTAAAAAATTCGGTTAATAAAGGGACTAAGTATCTTTTCAATTTAAAAAAATGGAAGCCGTAATTTAACACGGGTTTTGAAAAATGTAATATTTTTTTTTTTATCTTATAAAATTTTAGAACAGCTCTAGAATATTATCCTAAAATTTTTAAGTTGATCCGAGTAATAGCTTCGGAGATACCTTTGCGCTCGAGGCTAGCTAAGCTCAGTGCGCCGTCTTTCAAATCGTTTTCCTCGAAACTGTATTCTTGAAGGCGGTTGGCAAGGTTTTTCGAGAACTACTTAACCGATCTTTATGAAATTTTATACAGGTCTTTGAGATATAATTCTCAAAGGCTTGGACGAATTGTTTTTTTTTTTTCGATTACAACTATTTGAAAAAATTTCCCGAAATTTTTTTTGGGAAATTTTTCATTTTCAATGTAAAAATGTCTGTAAAAAATTCGTTTCCTAAGCTTTCTTTTCCTTTGTCCAAATACCAAAATAACTAAACACGTTTTTTTTAATTTTAGGTGATTCTATAAAGAGTTATTCATTCAACGCGGGCGTATCTTTTTTCTGAGGTGTCACCGGAAATGGCGCCGCAACAGCCGAGATTTAAATAGTTTTTTTAAAAATTTTCACAATATCTTGTACAATTATGTAAGTTTGTAACAATAAAAAATTCTAATAAAAATTAAAATTTTTATATGAAAAAAAAAATTTTAAAAAAAAGCTGCTTTTTATCCGAGGAAACCCATGTAATCCCTTAAAACTAATTAAATTTTAATATTTTTTTGTTAAAAAAAGTATTCAGTATTAAAAATTGAAAAAGAAAAAATATTTTGGGAAAGAATCTAAAAAATTTTTTCGAACAGAAATTTTTAATATTAAAAAGTTTTGTTCGAGAAATTTTGTAGATCCTTCCAAAAAAATTTTTCCCTTTTAAAACTTAGAATTTCACAAAATATTTTCAAATTTTTTTTGTAATTTTCAAGGAAAGTGCAATTACAACAGTTTATCCATTGGTGTTCGACTTTGCAGTTTTTCAGTTTGCGCCTATATGTAGATTACGATATTAGTTTATTGCTCCACAGTACTTTTTAAAGTTACTCAACGGGTCCAAAGACCTCAAAATAGACCTATCTGTGATAAATTCTTTAGGACGAAGGGAAAATGGAGTAAATCACGTTATTTAGACTCTGTTAAATATGTCTTTTAATGTACCATATATAACGTATTATATATTTTTTGTATGTGATAAAAATTAAAATAAAAAAGGCGGCAAGTGGACCAACCTACGGAAACACCCTTTTTAAAAAGGTGTATAAGTCTACTTAAAACTTCTAGGGACTTATGTTTGCTTTTAAAATTTTTTTAGAGTGGGTTGGGCACTGTATATTTTTTTTCACCAATTTACTTAATGATTTCGGAATACTAAACTGTACATTAGTAAAAAAAAACCGTTTTTTTTCGAAATTCTAATCGAGCCTTAGGTAAAAAACCGTTTTGCTTGTATACTCTAGACGAGACTCACAGCTAAAACAAAAATCAAAAATTTATTGCCTACATTTAGGGGCAGAGGTGAATACGCAGAATAAAAAAATAGGAAAATAACCGAAGTACTTTACAAAATGTGCACATGTGTAATGTTTAACAAAAATTAATCTGGTCAGATAAGCAAAAAGTGTAGAATTCTCGCAAAAATTAAAAAAAAAATTGTCATTAAAAATCTGTTGCAGCCTAATTAGGTGCTAACTCGACTACATATCTCCATAAACGAATATACAATAATACTATGCCTGACAAATAACTAAAACTTTTCACTAAAGCTCTCACTAATGTGCTACTAATTACGTTTTCACATAAAAATAAATCCTTTAGGAAATGAACAAATTCGATTTCGTAGGATTATTGGCATGTCCTTACCAAAAGAAGACACACTGAGTGAGATAAAATGTAATGAAAACAAATAATGGGTCGACAAACTCGTAGCAAAAACTGAATTAGTTTCAGTTTAGAAATGCTATACTTAAAATAACGGCAACTCCGGCATTACAGATTGCCGCCAAGCACTTTCACCTGTCCCACCGCCAAGAACCACCACTCCACTGCACACACAATATTGATGTGTTGGTAAATGTTTTAAATTTTCCAATTATTTTTCATTTTACGATACATCTGTGTATGGTTGAGTATTCGGGCGGTGGAGAAAAAAGGCGAGCGCGAACGCGAACGTATACAACAAAAAATGTAAATCCTTGTTAATTGGCGTAGCTGGCTTTAGTGACGTCGTTTCACGGCTTCGCTTTGGCGCATTTATCTTCGCGTAGCTCAAGTTTAAAATCCGAGCCACGTAATGAAAACTGTGAGGTTGCGACCTGATTTCGCAAGCACTCAGCAGCGAAAAGCACACGCACACATACACACACTCATGCATGGCGGCGCAAGATGATGAGCATTTGACACAGTTGCTGCAAGCATTAGCCATCCTTAAAAAGGGACTAGGAACAATACACCGCCGCATTATAAAAATATGGGTGTGTGTGTGCAACTTCAAGTGCAACAACGGATGTAATGAAAACCAAGAAAAATGCTGGCAGCAAAGTGTATGGAAGACGGAAAAGTGGAAGAAAACTGAGCGAACTTAGACACACCAGGATGTGGCATAAAAATAACCTAGAAAACCGCCGCACAAAACAAGACCTACCTATATGAGGATATATGTATATAATATATTATATATATAATATATACACATTCTCCGTTATGTATATGCGCTGAAGTAGCGAGATATGACAAAGCGCAGCAGCTGACAGCAGCAGCAAGCGTGGAAGCACGAATATTAACCCAAAGCAGGGCTTTGCAAGCAGGGAAAGTCGGCCAACGGCCAACCAAGCAACCAACCTGGACTCACGGCGCTTCTGGTAATGTTTTGTAAAAAGCAGCAACAAATGCTGCCACACTTCAAACCAACAGCAAGAACAATGCACACGCTGCGTTGCTCAAGTTGCTGCCCGCTGAGTGAATGATAAATTACTGAGGGCCTGGTGTGGCGGAGAGCAAGAACGCCTGACAGATAACTTAGTAGGTGGGATTGATGGCGCTGACCTCCTTGCGGGTGGGGTGCAGAATTGAAAGGGAAATATTATTAAGTTTTTCCCCATTCTAACATATTTATATGTAAGATTTCATAACGGAATCGTCGCTACTGTTGTGAGTGGGAGCGAACATTGTAAATTTATTTATGAGTGTGTGCAATCTTTCTTGATTTCATGTGTCCTGCATTGCGCCATGGCTGTGCCGGACCCTTGAACATGTGATAATTGGAATCATCAGCGCCGAGCTTAAAATTTAGGTTAGGGTCAGCCCTTACCCTGGCACTTTTCAATGTAATGTTCTTCTGTAATACGTATTTATTGCTTAGAAGATTGTGGAGCTAAAATGCGGATATGGTGGCATTTGATTGCGCTGTATTATCATAGTACACCACTACTTCCAACTTATTTGCTTAATTGTAAATCTCAAAATACTCAACTTCTTCCCACCATGGTTCATCCCATCTTAAGATACAGAGAGTCTATATATTTGTAGCGAAAGTCTTCGATAGTTCCAAAGGAAATCGGGTTATAATAGGTCAATTGAAAATTGAAAGTCCCCGGCCTATCACATAGATGGCGCTACCAGAATTAAATCCATATACAGTTAGCCCTTACCTTCAAAAGGTGCGTGTGTTAATTTGACAGCTTTCGAATCATTACTTTGTGAGTTATATCATTTTCAGTCAAGCAACTGTTGTTATGTAAAAAATGGCTGAAAAGGAATTTCGCATGTTGATAAAATATTGCGCTTTGATGGAAAAAATACAGTTGAAGCAAAAATTTTGGGTCATGACAAGTTCCCGGACACTGAGCCAGGAAAATCAACTATCAAAGACTAATACATTAAGTTTAGATCTGGTGAAATGAGCACCGAAGACGGTGAATGAAATGAAAAAAATGTTGATACCGACGAAAATATCAAAAAAGTCCACAAAATAATTTTGGATGACTGTAAAGTGAAGTTTTAGATATTTTCAGACCAATTCTGCTTTACGGTGCAGTAGTATGGTGGACAGACGTACAGAAATCCAACTACCGGAAGCCATTGGAAAGGGTTTAGAGGGTCGTTGCGTTTTGCATAACTGGAGCTTTAAGAACAACTCCAACGGCGGCTCTTAAACTGGTCTAAACCAGCCACTTATGGACCTCTTCGCTTACAATTGAGCAGCAAAATCGGACGGACAACTACTGGATGCAAGATAATTTACATACAGAACCGTCGGGCATAGCTCGGTGTATAATGGCGGTAGGGCAAACATCGACTATATCATCCCATTTTTCAACTGGGAAAGAGGGTTCAAAACAAACAGAAAAATATATATGGATGATGGAGCTAATGCGGGAATATACTGTCCAGTTCACGTACACCGCAGTATATTTCAGGCTGAGTTCTTTTCTATTCCGAAAGCCGCAGAGCTAATGTTACTGCAGGCAACTCCAGAGTCAATATCTTCGTAGACAGCCAAGCAAACAGAAGCTTGGTAAAGAAAATCAAAACCCGAAGGAATGAGATCTGAGTGCAAAACTGTAAAAGTCACGTGCAAAACGGTAGATCGGAAGTATATACAATTCCTATTGACACTCGATAGAAAAGGCTGTAGAAACATGATGGGAATACTAACTGGACCTAGTAACTGAACTCCATCTGATATCTCAAAGGACCAAAACTGGTTTTAACCGTGGCCCATTGGCCTACCGGATTAACTTTACCTAACCAAAAGTGAAGTTTTCTGAAATGACAGGCACATATCATCATGTCATATCATTTAAGAATATTTGGGTATGAGGAAGCACAGTGGGTGCCGGCCGAGCTCCCTTTTGACTAAAAGCAACGACGAGTTCATGATTCAGAACAGTGTTTGGTGATGTTCCAGTGTGACAAACCCGAGTTTTTGCGAACAACCCGAGTTTTTGCGAAGTCCAATCGAGAGTCATCTGAGCAAACTACTAGTCAGAGCACGCATTAGCTTTCAACTTCGGGCTAAATGTAGATAGTGACAAACATGTTATAAGTACAGCTGAGTTTCGATGGGGTCATCCCCATTTTACTCAAATGCAGTTCAAAGTGGCAAGAATGGAATATGGCCACACAAGCTGACTATTAAAATTCACAAAGAATGGCACAACAAAAATCTGAAAGTCAAATCTCACAGAGGAAAAGCCGTAACAAACCGCTGATTGCTAAGAGATGTAAAAATCATGAGGGATTTTGACTCAATACTTCTTTTTTCCAAACGTTTGCTGAGTTTTAATCGGTTTTCTATTTTTGGAAAAGATCACATTTTCCATAGGAGCCTTTAAGGTGTGCATTTTTAAAGAAAACTTTGAAATTTTAAACTACTCTACAGTATTTAAAGCATAAATTTTTCTAAAAGAAGTACCAAGGACATACTTAACGTGATCTAATTGAACTATCACTTTTTATCACACTATAAAAGTAAAATATTTTATATTTAGCACCAAACTCTCACTGCAAAGCGAAGAGGGAACACCCCTAACTGATTAAGATTGTTAAAAGTAGCGGAAAATTACAAGTATACTCGTATACTTCAGGGTTACCACAAACTAGATGCAGAGCTAGACACAAGGGCTATAAAGCTTTGCCTAACACCTTGAGATAACCAAATCCAAACATTCATATATGAATATGTGAAACTACTGTTACATATTTATGTGTCTTTAATAAGTTTCTATGTTTCCTTTCTCACATCATGCACCACGTTGTTGTTGCTCGATGCATATCCTGTCGATGGCACTTCTAACAGTCTTCCCTATGTGTGTTTTTCCTTTGTGTGTCGCTTCAATCTTTCGTTCTCCCTCGCTTTATGCGGTTTCACACTTGCATCTACCTTGCCACCGACGGCGTGCAACGTGCAACATTCAACAATAGTAGACACGTTCAACATAATCCTGCCAATGCCACTACACTAACACTAAAAACAATAACTTTCAATATATATTTTTTGTATTATTTTTTGTTGTTGTTGTCGGTAGTCGGCGCTTTGACTGGCAGTCAAAGTGAAAAGTGGAAAACTTAAGCACAATGCGCGGAAGTGTGGCAAGTAGAGGTGTCGATGAAAGAGCGACGGAGTAACGGTGCGTGGACGAGAAGAAATGGCTTCACTTCCTGCAGCTCTCGGTGAGGTGAGGTGCGGGAAAGTGAGAGTTTACATTATGTACGTTTTTGCTTAGCGTGAAGTGGCAAAGGCGAAGCTTCGCTTGTTGTTTGAAGCGTATCGACAAAGTTCTGCGCTGACTGCTATTGTTTTTGCTGCTGCCGTTGTTGCTCTTGTTGACTGACGGTGGTTTGCTGTTGTTTGTAGGGCGCCAGACCACACTTTCCGCTCGCCGCAGCGCCCTGTTCAAACGCTTGCCGCGCTTCAGCTTTGCACTTTATAATGCCATTGTGAACATTGTTATTAATGTTATTGTTGTTGGTGTTGTTTTATTCTGCGAACTTGAGAAGTTGAAAAGTTTGATGCAAATAAAATTATGAAGGTGAAACAATTTTATTGGGGTAATTATTTACAATGACTTTTTTCACCTTTGATTAATTGCGTGGCACATAGTGTTTTACATATTTAAGTGGAGAGTAGAGAGTGGAGAGTATTATATAAAACTTGTAAGAGTATGTTCAGAAATAATGAAAGTGAAATTATTGAAAATCAATGGCAAAGAAGAAGGAAAATAGAGCCAATGTAAGGTTGTTTCTTCAAGATAAGCAACAGCTTAAAAGTGGCCAAAGACAGAACCGAATATTTTAAAGCTGACTAAAAGTTGCCTCTAAGAATTGATGAATACAGCCGCTCTGATAAACATTTAGTTTAACGACTTTGTCAGAAATCCCAACAATTATTATTGTGGTATGATTAAGGAGATGACTCATGGCTGAACAACCTTTCTCTTTAAACAATGGCATGTGTTTTCAGAAGATACGAAAAAGTACTGTCATTTATGCGCTCTGGGAGTATCTATGAGATCATCATTGGAAGATCGTTTCTCATTCCCATAAACAATTTTTATTAAATAAATTGTCATTTTATAGAGAGCAAAGTTCAGACAAAGCAACCATTTTATATGTAATCCAAAAATCAAGTAAAGTTCAGATTTTATCACAATTAAACGCTAACAATACCGAAAGATTCCAACACACGGTACCTTCGAGTAAAAGGAACAAATATATATGTGCTACCAAAAAAAAAGGTAAATACCGATAGGTACTCGTAGTAGTTCTATGCCTTCGTTCCGCAATGAAGCTTATTCTATGTTCAAGATTCAAGGATCACTTCTCATGGGAATATACTCTCAATTATGGTTAAACTAAATATGGTCTGATATATAGATCAGGATTCTAGAATTAAATCCATATGAATTTTAGCCCTAACCTTCAAAAGGCGTGTGTATAAATTTGACAGCTACCGGATCATTAGTTTGTAAGTTAGATCATTTTGAGTTAAGCAACTTTTGTGAAAAAAATGGATGGCTTCTCGAAGTGAAAAATACTCGTACAATTGAAGCAACAGCTGGGCTTGATCACGAGCTTTCGGACACTGGCTCAGGAAAATCAATCATCACATATTGGTTGCTAAGATTAGACGGGTAAATTGATCACCGAATACGGTGAACCCACGGGACGCTTAAAAGAAATTGCTACCGAAGAAAACAGCAAAAGAGTACACAAAATATTTTTGAATGACCTTAAATTGAAGTGTGTCGTAATTGCAGGTACTCTAAAGGTATTATCTGAAGTGTACATCATATCATTCACAAATATTTGTGTGTGAGAAAGCAACATATGTCCAAAGCGAGCTCACTTTTGGTAAAAAACAACTTCGAGTTGATGGTTCTTTGCAGTGTTAGGAGATGTTCAAGTGTAATAAGGCCGCGTGTTTGCATCGATATAGGTCGATGGATGAAACATGGATCCATTAGTTTACTCCGAAGTCCAGACGGTAGTCATCCGAATGAAAAACACACGAAGAACCCGATCAAACATTTCCACATTTCAAAAATCTATAAGTTGGGCTTTGAATTGTTTCCGCATTCTTCGAATTTTTTAGATCTGGCTCCAACTCTTGTAATCAGGAAAAGGAAAAAAATGCTTGCTGGGAAGAAATTTTCGCTGAGTGAAAAGATAATCGCCAAAACTGAGATCTATTTGGAAAGAAAGAACAAATCGTACTACAAAAATGGTATAGATTAGTTGGAGGATCGCTATAACTAATGTATCGCCCTTGAATGAAACAATATTAAGGAAACTCTTTATTATTTCCAAAACGACGTAACACCCAGCATCCGAGATAAAGTTTGTATAGTGAAAAATTAGTGTGAGGAGCTGAGTCAATTTAGGCAAACCCGTCTGTATGTTCGCTTGCCTGTCCTATAACTCACTGAAGTAGTTCCTTTGTTTTTGAGATATTGTTCTAAAATTTTTCACACATTTTTTTAAACTCAAGAAGCTGTACAGTTTTCGGAATCGCCCATATCAGACAACAATTTGGTATACTTTTAATACGAACTGCTTTCTCAAAACCAATTACTGGTATGGAAAGCTTTTTATTTGAAAAACTATTTTCACAAAATTTGGTAAGAATTATTGTGCAAGGCAACATTATAATCTGTAAACAAATTGCTCAGATCGGACCATTTTGCTGTCCCACAAACTAACCGATCAAAATTCGATCGTTGAAAAAGACCTTTCTATACCATTTTATGCTATAAGAAGTGAACCTCTGAAGGATATTATAGCCTCGAAGTAGCCTAAGTTCGTACGTATATTTATAGTGATATCTGTAACTGTTTGAAAAATTTAAGTGACAGGGAGAGCAAAAGCACTTATCTCTTCGTTCTATTGTGTTGGAGGAAGCCAGAAAAGTTAACAGCATCTTCTGGAAAAAAATCTATATGGGCTGGAAATGTACTTTTTTTCTACTAACGTGGCCTAAGTAGAATTGGTCCTCCTAATATCGAGCTTTTTTATTTTTGTATTATAGTTTTGTTCACATAACGGTTGATTGTAAGTCCTAAAACTAAAAGAGTCAGATATAGGGATATACATATATACCAAAGTGATCAGGGTGACGAGTAGAGTTGAAATCCGGATGTCCGTCCGTCTGTCCGTCCGTCCGTGCAAGCTGTAACTTGAGTAAAAATTGAGATATCATGATGAAACTTTGTACACGTATTTCTTGGCTCTAAAGAAGATTAAATTCGAAGATGGGTAAAATCGGCCCACTGCCACGCCCACAAAATGGCGAAAACCGAAAGCCTATAATGTGTCATTACTAAGCCATAAATAAAGATATTAAAGTGAAGTTTGGCACAAAGGATGGCATTAGGGAGGGGCATATTTGGACGTAATTTCTTTGGAAAAGTGGCGTGGCCCGCCTCCTACAAAGTTTTTAGTACATATTTCGAAAACTACTATAGCTATGTCAACTAAACTCTATAGAGTCGTTTCCTTCAGGCATTTCCATATACAGTTCAAAAATGGAAGAAATCGGATAATAACCACGCCCACCTCCCATACAAAGGTTATGTTAAAAATCACTAAAAGTGCCTTAACCAACTAACAAAAAACATCAGAAACCCTAAATTTTACGGAAGAAATGGCAGAAGGAAGCTGCACCCAGGCTTTTTTTTTTTAAATTGAAAATGGGCGTGGCGTCGCCCACTTATGGACCAAAAACCATATCTTAGGAACTACGAGAGTATAAAATGTTCGATGACACCCGAACTTAGCCCTTCCTTACTTGTTTTTTTTTGTGCGTAAACTAAAAAAAATAGGATCACGTCGCACAGGAATTTAAACAAAATTTTGGTGCAAGAAGGAAGTTCAATAACTTTTCTTCAAAGAATCTAAAATATACCGAGATATTAGAAAAACTAATAAAACCTAAGCCTTTACCATAATTTCAACAAAATAATGCTGCGTTGCATTTCTTTATATATTTGACATATGTCACGACAAAACATTTGCCATAACAACAACAACAAATTAATCGATTAACCCAAATGTCCGAACGTGTACGATTATTATTTCTCATTTGTATGCTAAATCTAATCAAATTGACCCATCAGTTGAATTGAGTTGCACATGTGCGAATATTCGGGCAGAACGGAGGTGAAACGAGAGAGTACAACAAATTATATGGATATGGGTGAGCATAAGCAAAATGCGGGTGCATGGAATAGAAAATATGTTTCAAAACTTTTCGTATGTGAATGGATAAATATATGCTTGAGAGGTTTCTTCGTCTAGAAGTACAGCAAGCCTCGGCCGATAGATACAAATACAAATATGCATACAAAAATGGATGCTTGGGTTCTGGCTTCGTTTTGGAGCGTGCTTGTGAATGAATGAGTGGGTGAGTATTTAAGACCCGCATCTGTAACTTTGGAACATTTAATTAATTGAATGCCAACTTGCAGCATATCACGTGTCACACGAGCAGGCGTGCGTACGTACGCATCTGTGCGTGTCTGTGTGTTTGTGTGAAATCAAAGCTTTTTGCGTGCGTTTGGGCCACTGGCAGGGGACTGAATCAATTTGGCTTATCGCTTTAATGCGAAACGAGGGGACAGCGCAGTGAATGTGTGACACAAAAGAAAATCTACGCAGCAACAAAAACAAGAACAGCAACTACAATGACAACTACAATAACAAGCAGTGCAAAATTTGTGCCAAAAATTAGGCGAACGCACAAAATGCAAAATGAAGCAACAAAGACCGAACACACGCCAGAGGAGTGTTTGAGAAGGGGCGCTGAAGAAACATTGAAAGAGCATCAAAAGACAAGGGACATATGCACATTGAAATGAAGCTGTGCAAAGCCATACAAAACATACTAGTTCATCCACAACGCTGCGTGTACACACTGGCACCAATGCAGATGCAAAGGTACGCGTAGCGCGTGCCTCATTTAGTGACTTTCAAATTAGCTAAAAGTGCGTGTTGTTGCAAGGTATCTCTGTTGTGCGCTCTCTGTGATTTGACCAGAACTGTACAGCAGGAATTAACAACCGCAAAAGAAGGGTAACAGGAGAGAATAAGCATGAAGCACAAAATACTGCTGCGTAAACTTGTGGCCCTTTAAATATAGCATAGGCATGTAAGGCTGACGATTCCAAAGTTTGGATTTTATAACTAACTCCTTCTAGAATCTATTAATATTTTAGGTATAATAATATATGTCCATTGGTCCGCGGAGTAGTAAAAATTTGGATCAAAAATGCATGGATCTTATTTCATATATGGATCGAAGTTAGAGAAGAGAGAAGGTGGTGAAGTCTTCTATCGGGAGCTCTCCATCAACTCTAGTTTCAGATAGCCAAACTAAACTGAAAATGATGAACTGGCTCGGGAGGGCAGAATTACTCCAATTTCAGCTGATTGAAATCGAGTCGGTACTCCGAAGTAGTCTTGCGTTCCAGCGTTTGACCTTTGGATCTCCAGTGAGCTCAGCAAACCCTGGTCAACAACCAGAATTTGTACGTTTGTGATATCCTTCTTGCGAGATCCGTCTCTGTCGAAGCTGTTTGGAGAAAGGCGAAGAAGGTAAGCTCAAAACGCTTCTGCAAACGCTGAGAATTTGTTGACTCTTCTTTTAGGGGTCGATGGATTACAAAAAGTACGAATATCTGTCCGAGTGAAATCTATCGACTTTGTATTTACCCTGGAACCAAACCGAACCAGTCAGTTTAAAAACAATTCAGTAGTTTATTATTTATCCTCCGTGGGAGAGTGTTCCACAAATACAGAAAACCTATTACGCAGCTTTTTAATTTAATTATGGGCATTTTTTCGCAAAAAGCTCAAAGAGCATGTAATATGTCGGATAAAAACAACTTTGGACAATTCCAACTATTAATGCAAGACAGGATCCCGCCAAGAAAGAGGACAAATTACAGAAAAAACAAGCTTTGCATGCTTCCGGCAATTTCATTTACTTAATTTCCACCAACAATAACAAAGCATGAGTAGAGATTAGTTGCTTTTTCCTTTCAAAGTAATCATTTACACCGCTTTTCCTATTCAAAGTCACACGCTCCCAGAAACCAACAATAAAAGAAGCTGCAGCAAATGCCTCAGTCCTGCCACAAAAGCAACAATGTGAGCATTCTAAGTTGGCTTTAATATAAACTGTCTCCACCCGCACTTTGACTTAGCCCCATATCAGCTTCATACCATCGCCCTTACCATCTTCAACGTAGCCACATATGTATGTGTGTATGGGAGCTGTCAGTGTCACTTTGACACTGACGTACATAGCACGCCATAGACGCTGTGACACATTTACAGCCTCGGCATCATTACTCTGCTATTGTTGTTGTACACTCGGTTTGATTTTTGTAATTTGGTGTCAAATATGTACCAAGTACTGTTGCTGCCACAAGCAGTGCTCTGTTGTTGTTATTGTTGAAGCTGTCCGTCAGTTTGTTTGTTTTGGATGCTCTACGCCGTCGTATGGTCGTGTCTCGGTTTTTCTCGGTTTGACACAAAGACGTGCCTCTGAATTTTTTATTAAATATTAGTGCAATGACAATGACGTTGACTTTCGTCTTTTTCGCATTTCCCTACGAGTGTTAAACTAACACAAACACATACAAATACAGTTAGTTTGTGTTTGATATTATTGTTGTTTTGCTTATTGACATTTTTTGCGCTGTTTTTGTCGCCATTATTGGTGTCAGTCTGATATAAATAAATTAAATATTTATTTTTTCTTTCCATTTTTTCTCGCATATTTTTAGCACGCAGTGTTTATTGCTTGTCGCGCTTAACTTTTTGTTGGTTTTCACTAATGTTTTTTCGTGAATTTGTAATGTGCTGTTTAGAGCTTTGCTGAGGCAATTTAACGTTCCAAATTGCTTGTAAATGGCTGTCGCTTTGTTAAAATATTTCAAAAAATATTTATATTTGCAGTGAGGTATACTTAAGGGGGTATTCTAGTCTAGAAATTTAAAACAATCGGTTTTTTTTTTATATTTTTAAGGTTTAACTATTCAAGAATATGTGTACAAATATGTGTTTTTCAAATTTCAAATTATTTTCGGAGATGAAGGCATTTTTCTGACCCGGCATCCAAACTGGTTCGGCCGGAACGAGAAACTTTATACGCGTTTTTCTCAAAACTTTCTCGGAACGATGCCCACGATTTTTCAGGTTCTGCTGGACCGATTTACTTGAAATTTTTATAGAGTCTTCTTCACAGGCTTGTCTATGGTTGGAACTAGCCCCATCCCCAAATTTTTTTTTATTGTTTTTAAAAAATTCAAAATAGTCAGAAATAGTTATCCAATAAAACTTTTTTAGACAGTCGCCATTTGGTGAAAAAATTGTTTTCCCACTTTTCCGTAGTTCCGGCCATTGCGACATTATTCTAGATTAATAATCTGTTTTCTCTGTGGTTTCAGATAACTAGGAGGGTTGAAATCATGGGTATGGTCACGTGGAAATTTTTAGAGACCCCCCCCCCCCCTTCGTCAGTTCATAATTTTTGAAATTTTTGTACTTTTTTTAGTTGACAACGGACATGTAGCTTTAAATGATTAGTATAAATTTGTGTGTCAAATCGCAAACTCATTCAGTTCGTATTGGCGTGTAAGCCGGTTAACATACATATAAGCGATGCATTTGCTTCAAACTTCGTTTTAAAATTTTCATCCAAAATAATAAACATTTTGGTGTGTACATAAACACAGATAGGGGTATATACATATGTACCTACGTATCATATATATGTACATATTCTGAAAGCTGCAGGGTATATAATCAATAATTTTCTGGTTTTAGTAGCATTCGCATAATATTTCTTGTATATGTATATTCTCTAGTAGTCTCCCTACAATATTAATATAAGATATTGTCTGATATCTGACAGCCATTTGACATCTGCAGTCTAATACCCATTAACAGCTCTCGTTTAAGCTGCCATAACACATCAATCTGACGTTTGTTTGACAGTTGTCATCTAACATCCGTTTGACAGCTGCTAACTAATATTCACATAACATCCATTTGACAGCTTTCATCTGACATTCATATTTTATCCGTTTGATAGTTCTCATATGACATCCTTATTTTATCTGTTTGACAGTTGTCATTTAATTTCCACTTACCCTTCATCTGACATTATTTTAATACTCGTTTGACAACGGTCATCTAAAATCTTATTCATATCCGGTTGAAAACTGTCATTTGATATTCATCTAACATCTGTCATCTGATTTCTTTTTACTATTAATGACCTGATCATAAAACAGTTGCCATCCGAATACAAAATTCAATATTCATCTCTTTAAACTCCATTTTACCTTCCGGTACACCACGCCCATGCGATCACTATACCTTAGACCACCTAATGTCTAATATAGATACTTACATTTCCAGTAACTGCTTCCATAAAACAAGCTTCACAATGCTACTAATACCTCACATATATTCTTTTAATCCTTTAAAAGAATCATATTTCCTAAAATATGTCCACATGTAAAGTAAAATTTTTATACCATAAAGTTATAGAATTTCGTACCAAGGCAAACTGTCACCATAAAAACAAGACTAAAGAGAGATTTGCCTACTTTTTGTGTGAATTTTCGAAAACAGTGGCAAAAACATATCATAGAAACATAAGAATGCCACAATGAATTGCGTACCACATGCAATCTGACTGAGTGCGCAGCATAACAGCTCGACAAAAAGCGGCTATGTGCCGAAAGAATGCAAGACAAAGGAGAACAAAAATGTTTACCAACGCATGCAACAAAATGATAACGCCACACATGAAAGCGCCAGCAAACGAAGGACACCACTGCCGCCCGCACACGCTCCACAAATATTAATAATATGCATTTAACAAAAGTATATAAGTATGTAAGTACTTGTATATATGTATGCATTACACCCCTAGTAGGGTATGTAATATCGAGGTCAGTGCGTGGTAGTCGGTCTGGTAGCCACAATGCTGCGCCAGCGTTCGCACAATAACGGACAGCTTTCAACTTGCAACTTGGTATGCAACTTTGGAGCAAAAATGCCACAACACACACATACCTAACTAAATGATATGCAGTTATTTGTGCCAGTTTTTATAACGGTGACGTAGTTTCACTTTGGTTTTTTGTTTTTTAGTGCCGCCAAGCCACTGTGACCCGACACGTCTGACACTTGCGTCACACTCATTCGACTTTGTGCCATTTTTCATGTAACATAAATTAATTTCATGTTTATCTGCCGCAAGTTTACTTTAATTTATGTGCTTTGGTGTAAGCCTTCAGCTAACATATTGTGGAATGTTATTAGTTTTTAAGTCTAATTGGATATTTGTACATTTTTGCATTTTAATTAGTATGCTTTGACTTAAAAATGCAATTTCTTTTGCATTTTCTATATCCACGAATCAACTGTTTTATTTATCAGTTTTTCGGAATCCATGCTTTCTACGACTCGGTGAATCCAACCTACATGTATCCCATTATATACTTAGTAACAAAAAAGTTAATAAATACATATGTATATTATATATAGGTTCTGATATCCTTTGAAGGTTGCAAATTTCGCTTAGAGAATGTTCATTGAAGCGACTAATTTCAATAATAGTCAATTCGCCAGCTTCATAAAAAGTACGACAACCGTGATACTTCAACCATAGTCTGGCGAAAACTAGATAGATGAGGAGAAAGTGCCTTGATGTTCCACCGCATCTTCTTCATTGCAACTTTGACAAATGGCATCTCCCAAAATCCGTAGCTCCACCAAGTGAGTGCCAATGAACAGTATCCAGGTACTAAGAGTACTAAGAGTTAGCTATTCGTTGGATCTTTTATGCTTCACTCTGTGCCAAAATTTTCGCAAACCCACAGGGTTGGTTGCCGACCAACGTTTGTTGAGCTCGTCCGAGGCCCTTAGAACCAGTTTTGTGATGTTACCTATTCTTGCAAGTTTATGTGCTTTACAATTATCGATGATTCCGCTTTCGTTGAGCTCAAGGACCAGAGTAAATAAATACAACTGCTACTTCTTTGATGGCTTCCACTTTTTCTTGAAAGACACTGCAGTGGACTCGCTGACTGAAAAAAGAGCTGCTCTAGAGCTAACGACAGAAAACTTTCCTTCCAACGTTCCCTTTGAGCTTTGTTACATTCCTCCCACGTATATCTCGAAGGTAAGATTTCGGAGAAGATTCTGCTAGCTGTAGGTTCGGCGGCGCAATGGTCTAAGATATCAAGAATGCAGTTGAAGTGGGAGAGAATATAAGAATGTCCCCTCTAGGATTCTTAGTGGGTTCACTTTTAGCAGTTTGATAGCAACCCTCGAAGTAATACAACTGGCGGCTATGAATAGGGGTGCTA
>CM050323.1:56107206-56134103 GCA_027475135.1 Bactrocera correcta | reverse complement strand
GTAATACAACTGCCGGCTGTGAACAGGGGTGCTAAGTACATGTATAATGGCATTAAATGTAATGTTATTTCAAACTTTATGATAATGCAAGCCGCTCGTTGAACACGTTTTTCTGTGGCTTTACCTTCTAACTCTCCAAAGAAGAGTATTTTCGTGACTCGTGATTTCGTAAAGCCAAAGCATAACTTTTGATGACAGACCTCACTGCTTCCCAGTAGCTCATTTAGAAAAATATGAATGAACTGGTATCTTCCCTACACTCTCCTCAACATTTAGATCCCATGATGGCTTTGTCGAGAATGAGGCCTGAGTACCTCAGCTTTTCGAGAGAGTGAAGAGGAGAGCTCTTTAATAAAGGAAGGTCTACGTCCGCTGTTTTACACCTCCTGGTAAATAAAAGCCACCATTTTTCCAGAACAATCTCTCTCCTAAAACACGAAATTTTTTAATTCCCAACCCGTCAAAAGTTTAACTTGAATTCATTTCCGACAATTGAGCGCACGAAAGTAGTCATTTATCATATCCGCAAATAAATTGCCAATAATATGTGTAATTCACGTTTTCAGCACACACTCTCAGCCATGTAGAAAAGGATTCATATTGTCTACAATACCCAAAAGTGCTGAAATATGAAATAACAGCACAAGCCTGCTGGCGTCAGACAGACAAACGAGCACTCGAACACGATGCGGATTGTTCGGCAAAAATATATTGCTGTAATTGTGCAGCCGAGTTAATGATTGCATGAAGTGAATGAAACGTGTTGGGTAAAGAATTCGATTGTATTCTTTTTTAGCATTAGTTTTATTTGATATATAACTAGCTTCATTGATAAATTTTAACTCGGAGAATTTTCAAGATATATTTCTAAATTTCAAACAGCGCTTCTCTCTCTTATTTCAAGGTTGTATAAAAATGTGAACAACAGCAGTTGGAACAATTTAAAGATAACAATCTTTCCAAAATCATCAGATATCTTCCTCGTCAAATTGCGATTTCTTCAATTCTTTTGAGCTTCCTAGTTGATTTCCAATGAGTTGTCCAATTGTGATATCTCTTATCAGATCTTTGTTAACAGTGTTTATAGAAGTAAGTTAGATCGTTAATACGGTAGTTCCTCAGGCCTTAAGTGACATTCTTTCCTGGTCTCTGGGTCTATGGTTTTTCCTGAAGGAGTTCGTCTTCACGAATTTCGATGAAAACGACTTGCCATATTTTTGTTGAACAGGAAAAAGTTTCCCCATGAAGTTAAAGCTCCCTTGATGTCTACTAAATAAGAGGTCAATTGAAAAATTACCGGCCTACCATAGTAAAACATATTTTGTTGCCAAAATTAAATCTTTTTTATTCAAAATAGTTCCTTTCAAGGCTGATACCCTCCAACTTTCAGTACCATTTTTGTTGTACGATTCGTGTTTTGCTTGAAAATAGGACTCAGTTTCGGCGATCACCTCTGCCTTTGACAAAATTTTGTCCCAACAAGCACCCTTCCCTTTTCGTGAGGGCAGGAAATAGTCCGTGGGAGCCAGATCAGCAGAATCCAGTAGATGCGGAAGTATTTCTAAGTCCAATTCATGAATTAATGCCATCGTTTTCAGCGATTTCGTCGTTCAAACTAACAATAACGCTATCAGCGACTACTTTGATGATGGTGCTTCCTTCCAAAATACAGACGCCATAACCTCGCTAATTGACTGTTCCATTTTCCATGCTTTGGAGTGGGTTCATCGTGTGCAGTTCATTCGGATGTTTGTCTATTGAATTTCGGAGTGAAATGATGGAACCATTTTTCATCATTTGTTACTTATCGACGCAAAAACTCGGGTCTATTACGTTTGAACATTGCCAAAAATTGCTCCGAATCAGGAACTCGTCGTTTTGTTTGGTCAAAAGTAATCTCATACCCAAAGATCTGATGAACACATGCCTGCTTTCTCGAGCAACCTCACTCTACTGCTAAACAAAATCATTTTATGGCCTGTTTTGATGTCTTCGTTAGAAACAGCCACTTTTGGGCATCCAAGGGATTCGATGCTCATTTCCCCACGTCTAAGTTTAGCCTACTAATCCATGATGGTCGAGATCCCTTGTAGTCAGACGTGTTTGTCCCAATCATTTTTGAATTTATTTCACCGCAAAGCTTCTTCTCATTTATATTTTCTTGGAGTCTGTCTCAATAATTTTAACTAAACCAAGTGAGGATTGAACTTGTTAAAGAGTAAATGATTGCAGGACCATTAGTAACAACTTCCACATAAGCCTGTGGCCCTTTCAACCCACCACTGGGTTTGTGGCAGCCTTCCGGCCATGTGTTGCATAGAATCAAAAATATTTTATATAGTATTTGATTTTGCCCAACTGATTTATGACCGTTGTTTGACTGCATGTTTTGTTTTGTTTCGTTCGCCGGCTGGCATGTTGCATGCTGGTCGATGTTGTATGTAGAACATAAGCCAAGTGTCATCAATAATTACATGGCAATCTGTCCCCCACTCTCGCAACTGTTCTATAAGCCCGACACACGTGCAACTGACAACAACGTTTGTGAAATGTCAACACTTGAAACGGTAAACCCAAATAAATGCAGATACTCTTCGCACGCACAGCCATCTATTTACCTATTACTATATCTCCTTCACGCGCATTTGCATTAAGCGGATGACTATCTATCTCTTTCATATATAAAGGGGGTATATCTCATTTCACCCACTTCAACTGTTGTGTGGCGCTTATGAAACGCGTATGAAGTGTCAAAAATGTTTGCAAAAATTCAAAACAAAGTGCTCGGAGCCATTTTTCAAACGTGGAATTTTGAAAATTTTCGCTTTGTGCGCTTGAGTGCTTCTGGCTTTGTCTATGTGTGTGTGCTTCTGACGTGTTGCATCATTGAGTCTCAACAATGCGCCTGCAATTTGATGACTTTTACATATTATTTGATGTTTTTTTGTTTTTGCATTGCTGTTGTTGTTGTTGTTGCTCCTTCTCTATTTACCCCTTCACTAATTAAAGTTAAATGCATTGCAACGCAGTTTTGAGTACCAAATAATGTAGTATTTGGTGACAAAGTGGCATTCCGCGCAACAAATTCTTTTTACTCAGTAACCTAATAGCCGCATTTGCGAACTTGTTATTGTTATTATTGTTGTTGTTAATTTTTGGTATTTCAATAAATTTTAATCACCAAAGTTTTGCAATTGCTTCGCACAAATTTCCACCGAACAATTGCTGGGCCACAGCCAAAACTTAATTTCGAAACTAAATTTCACAACAAATTTAACACGATTTCCGCGCGAACTTAAATTGCGCAATGAAAATGGAAATTGATGCAAAAAAACAACCATGGATGGCGCGAAATCAGGCGACAACGCTCAGCATCGCCCGTTATGTTTGGAAATATCGCCTTTGGTTATTTTTGAAAAATTCAAATTTACACTTAATGCCAAGCGCCACCTCTAACAACAACTACCATCAACGCCAACAACAACCACCAACTCCAACAACAGTGACCAACTCCAACAACAACATCATCAACTACAACAACTACCATCATCTCCAGCAACAATTACCATCCACCAACAACAACCACCACCTGCCAAGCTAAGAGCTGCCGCAACTATTCGGTGGCGAAATTAAAGCGCACAATTTGAATTGCTAAAATATTTGTTGGCGTTTAGCAGTAAATGTGCTGGAAGCGCTGTGCGTCACTGCTTTCTGCGGATGGTAGAAGGGGCTGTGGCGCGTAACAGGGTGACTAATGCAAATTACCACGCAAGTGGCTGTATGAAAGTATAATTACATACGCATACTTATTTAAATACTTATTCATGGCGAAGTGAGTTGGTTCGGCGGGAGTACAGTATAAATATAACGGCATAATTTACATTGCTAATAAACATATTGAATAGAAAAATCCTTTAAAGGCGTTTAAATGGTTGATAAGCATCTTATGCAATAATACCATACGGAAGATAGGATGGGTTTGACAGAGGTGAAGGTTTTGTAAATACTGTGCATGAAATATACGCATGAAGTATAGACTCACGAATTAATCGAAAATAGTATGCGTTATAGTATACACAATTATAGTGTCATAATCAGAAATTATAGCAATTATCTAGTGTTTTGAAAAAATTTTATTCTGCAGTATTTTTATGTCAATAAAATTGATGCATATTTACGTCATTATTTTGCAAATTTTTGCTTGATAATATTCAATATTTAACTAGAAAAATTATCTTATGTTTTGGAACAATTTTATTGCGCAATATTTTTGCATTATTAATATTGTGAAATATTTTATAACAATATTTTGGGAATGTTTGACAGTAACAACTATAATAAGTAGCAATGTCAGTTGCAAAGTTCAATCTTGCTATACAATACTTTTGGTCAATAGTATGCTGCACCCAATATTATGCCATGCAAGGCATTATAACATCTTTATATTTTGAGAAAGTGACCAAAGAAGCATGTAGGAAAATTGTAGTGGTTCTACAATATTTTATCACAATAATATTGTGCAATATTTTCTATTAATATTTGTCCAAATTATTTAGGTGGCAAAAATTAATCATTATCAGTATCAGTTAACAACAAAATTATTATTGATCAATATTTTGGGTTCATATAATTCCAAATATAAGACGTCCAATATCAAGCTCAATATCAGGACCAATATTAATAGTGTTGAACATATTTGATTCAATATATATATATAATTAATACATCAATAATTTTTAGGAAAATGCCTTAAACATTGTATTTCATACTGAGCACAATTATATTATTGACTCAATATTATTGATTACAACTTACAACTTATATATTATCAAGTTAATATTACTTTTTTTGTTACTCTTATGATGATATTAAAATATTATTGCACAATATTGCAATAAAATTTCGCAATATTTATCGTAAACTTTATTGTTTTTTAGATCTTCTTTCCTCTCTATAGCATTTTATTGTTTATTGTAATAATAGAAAATAGGAAAAATTTGAATAAATATTTATTGAGGATATAAATATGCACATACATATGTACATACATACGTATGTCAATATTTATCAGATATAGAAATATCTTATTTCCATATCATCTTATTAATATACATTTCAATGCCAATATCATTACTAATAACTTACTTATATCAATATTAATGATTATAATTTGTTGTCAATATATTTGCCGAAATTTTTGCACAATGTATCGTCAACATTATTGTGCTCTCTACCAGATCCGATATAATTCGCGCTCAAAATTTTTGTCTATCTATAACATTTTATGGATATTAATGTAAGCTATAAATATGAAAATCTTCTATTTCTTCATGTCGATTCCAACACCATCAGCATTATCAATAATTTACTTTAATCAACATTATTGATCATATTTTTGCGTTAATAAATTTTTGGAAACTATCTTATCAATATTATTGTGCAATATTTAAGTATCATTGCACAATATTTTTCTAATATTTGCCGACAATTTTGTTGTTTTTTTTTTTAATTCTTTTAGATCCAATATAATTGGCTTCTCAAAATTTAGTAAGTAATATTGCTCAATAATATTGCGCAATATTTATCCTAAATGATATTTTTTATTTTAGATCCGATATAATTGATTTCTAAAGATTTCTTTCCCTTCTATAATATTTTATTGATGTTTATATAAGCTTTAAGGACAGTCAAATGTTCAAAACACTCAGACACTAAGTAATTATATTGACTTTAACATATGCATACATATAATTCTCGAAGCGCTTTTAAAACGACTTGTAAATATAATTTGTGCTCACAAATTAACCCCGAGCTAGTTAGTATTCAATTACACGCTCATTACATGCATTTGCGCTGAATATTGTATTACAGCTAATTATTTGCATGGTTCTATGTATTCACATACATTTACATACACAGATGTACTTTCATTTAATCTTTTTCGTCTGTGACATTGTCTACATTTTTTCAATTTTTAACTCGAGAAATCTGAACTACAAAAATAACAATAAAAACTAAAATAAATGCAAGTGGAACGATATGCCTCCAACTGCTAAATAATGTATACTCATACATACATACATACATGCAAGAATGTTCTAGCATATACACTTGCCTATACACCATGCACCCTTCCGCTCATATGTTGCATGCAATTAGAGAGCATTAGTGAGTTGACATTTCAAATGGCATTTACCGTTACTTGCACGCAGTCAGTCAGTGTGGCATGTCCTTTGTCAGGATAATGCAGGTATGCCTGCTTAAGCACTCATACAATCATAAGCTGCTGACGAGGGAGTCGGTAATAGAGACGCCGTTGCGTAAACTAGCTGCGCTGGAATCAGGTGTGTTTTGTACTTGTTGTTGTTGCCTGCACAAACATAAGTAATTCCGAAGCAATTGAAAGCTGCCAAGTGTGCGGAATTGAAATGAGTAAATAAGAAAGCAAAGCGAGGCTAGCCAAAGTAGCTGCGAATGCGGCAAAGGGATATGAAAAGTTGCAAGCAGCATGCATTAAGTAGACAACAAATGTTTAACGGGGCAGCGCACACATACCACACATACATATTTACACTTGTATGTATGTATATACAGGTACTTATGTATATTTGTGTGTGTGTTTGTTGTTGCATGTAAACAAAGGTGACATTTTGAATGCAAAAGGGTGGTTTGCAAAAGAAATAATAAGAAAAGTGTGTACAACAACTACAAATGTGGAAGAGTGCTCGTATATTCGCTTGCGCTTGGGGCGACGGCAAGTTGGCAGCGTGATTTATGTGCTACACACGTTGCTTATACGCCCCGTGTGACATTTAGTAAATGCAATCGTCTTGCTTGAAATACTAGCAACACTTAAGTACCTAGCTCAGCGCTGTTTGGTGTGAACATGTGCAAATTATGTGCGAGCATTCGAGAAAGCTACTTCTACACTGTGAGAAAAATTATGCTTTTTTCTCATATTTGAAGTAAAAAGTCGACAACTCTCTTCAAATAAGTGTGGCTTTTCTAAGTGTCTAATTGTCAAAGAACCTCTTACTTGACAGAGTCAGTTTTCAGACTCCTCTATGACACTAAATATTAGGTTGTCAAGGAAGGGAGATATTTGACAACGTAATATTTAATTATATGCTTTATAAATAGTGTTAAATTGATCGGCTTTAGTTCAAATATGCGTCGTTTCGTTCGATAATCTGTTTCGATCTAGACGACAACTTCATAATACCCTCCTCGTTGAAGCTCCCTCCTTATTTGCGAAGAACACGGGCAGTTACTTTTCACAAATCTCTTTCGAGTTCAACTTTACACCAACAAGTTCGTTCACCATGGACAGGAAAAGGTGGTAATTACTTGGCGCTATGTCCGGGCTATGTCGTGGATGCGATAAAACCTCCCATCCGATCTCCCGTAGCTCTTGACATGTCACCAACGAAGTGTGTGGTCTAGCGTTGTCCTGGTAGAACACTACACCCTTCCTGTTGGCGAATTCTGGACGCTTCTGGTCGATCGCCTGCTTCAAGCGGTCCAGTTGTTCGCTGTAGATGGTAAAATTAAGCGTCTGGCCATATGGCAGCAGCTCATAGTGGATGATTCCCTTGCAATCCCAACAAACACTCAGTAAAACCTTCCTGGCCGTCAATCCCAGCTTGGCCATTGTTTGGGACGATTCACCGGCCTTCTACCACGACCGTTTTCGCTTGATATTGTCGTATGTGATCCATTATTCGTCGCCAGTCGCTGTCCGCTTCAAAAATGGGTCGAGTTCGTTCCGTTTTAGCAGCATATCGCAGGCGTTGTTTCGGTTTAGAAGGTTTTTTTGCGTCAAACCATGCGGTACCCAAACATCAAGCTTTTTTGTGAATCAAACCTTCTGCAGATGGTTTAAATTGGTTAGGTGACTAACTCCCATCTTCAGGGCGATGTCAGAGATTAGTTTTTTGAAGTCTAATATTTTCAAGTCCGAGATTTAGGTTGTTAATTCCATCATAGCTCTCGAATGCCGTATTATTTAAGATCAATTCTTTATAAGATTTCATAAGCTCGATCTCCAGAGGGATCTCACTTGGACAGCTTAGAATACCGATCTGTACTGATACTCCTATATACTGGATCATAAGACCCTAACAAACCGACAAAGCGCTTTGAGGATATCGCAAATTTATTGGGACGGTTAATGTCAGTTCCGACTATGTCTTCTGATTCGCCGAAGGTAGGACTACTGAGAAATTTAAACCTCAGTATTGAAAAGACTAGATAATGAAAGTGTCGGGATATACTAGAGGTTACGTTAATCTGGTGGGACAATAAGTCACGCATAAACCTAGATGAAGTTCAGTTGCAAGGTTCAAGAGGAGTAGTCATGTTTTAGGAAGCCAGCGATTGACATACACATACCGTGTGGACTCCAGATGCTTATAGCGTAGTTTTGTCAATTCGTGACGAGTGGACAAGAAGTGTTCCATTGTTTCCTGGTACCCTACTCTAGACATTTCCTGCAGCCTTATCTTTCTGTCAGCACCATCCTGCGGGCGTATGTCGCCACCAGACAAATACATATATGAAGCTTACCTCGTGAATTCCTATTGGCCAGTGCCCTCCAAAAACTCTAGGATTGTGACAAGAAGAACTTTGCTTACGATAAACATTTCATCAGAACTTCTGTGTTCTACCCCAGAGCAAAAGTATCAGTCGCTCTGGAGATGGTCGTCGTCCTGCGTTCGCTAAGTGCACGCGAGATCCAATGGTCCATGTGAGCGCAGCAAGGATACACCCTCTATCTAGCTTTCACATTCGAGTCTGAGTACCTTGATGCTATTCTAGTATGATCAAACACTCCTTGGCTAGCTTTGAATGCACTTCTAGTACATACTTTTAATCTTTCATGTGAACTATTATACATATTCACTCTTCTATAAAAATCTGATTCTAGAATCTTGAACTTTAACACTTTCTTAGTAGGCGCTTTAAAGTCGCAAATTTTGAAATATTTGCGTCAAATTTGTAGTTTTTATAATTTTTATTATAACCAAAATATTCTTCAAGTGTATTCCTTTTCATATCCTGACAACATTCCAGTAAAAAAATAACTGTACTTAGCAATTTCGTCGCCCAACCAAAGTCTGTTGCATGAAAATGAAAAAGTGCAGCCGAGCGTGTAAAGCGAAAGTGCAAGCAAATGCAAGACACCGGCGACGGTGAGCATACATATGTATATACATCTACCATACATATACACATGCACATTTGAGGGTAAATATGTGTGTCTGCGCGTCTGCAAATATCAGGTTATTCACAGCAAAGCCGAGGTAAGCAACACTTCAGCAGCTTTGCTAGCGTTAAGGCACTTAATCTATGCAATTTAGTTAACGACATTTGGATGAGCGAAAATGTGGCGAACAGCGAGACGGGATGAGTCAGAAAATATAATATATGGATACAAAATGAAATAAAAACGTGCAAAAGAAATATATTTTAGCTCAAGTCTACACTACTGCTGGACACTACCATAATAAAAACAACAACTAAATTACATAAATAACGACAGTCAGCATTGGTGGCCAAGGTGGCAGCTCATGCTCGCGCTCGAAGGTGAATGCCATTGCGCATAATTTGCAAAAATTACATAACCTTCTAGCAGCTGGCGGGCCATCAGATGTATGTGTATAAGTGTCTGTGCATTTGTCGCTTAATACATATGCATGTGTTTAGCTGGATAATGATGTGGTGCTGATGATGATTGCAATGCTGTAAATATTGCTCTGACCACATTGCCCCAAGAAAATGGCGCTGAAATTCAGATGAAAATGTGACGACTGTGGCTGACTGTGGAATATACATAGATATTTACATACACATGGAATGAGTGAACAAAAAAGTTTAATTTTGACGGCCCAAAAGCTCAAATGCCCTATACAAGTGCATTTTTTATAGTTTCGGGACTGATTTTTAACGCTCAGTTTGTATGGCAGCTATATGCTATATTTGTCCGATCTCAACAATTTGTTTGGAAATTATAGTATTGTCATTGGTCATATTTTATGGCAAATTTTGTGAAGATACCTTGTCAAATAAAAACGTTTTCACACAAAAACCTAATTTACATCGGTCAGTTTGTATGGCAGCTATATGTTAAATTTGTCCGATTTAAAAGATTTCTTGGAAGATTACACCATAGTCGCTGAAAATAGTTTATACCACATTTCATGACAATATCTCGTTAAATGAAAAAGTTTTCCATACAAGCACTTGATTCCTATCATTCAGTTTGTATGGCAGCTATGTGATATTGTGATTCGATCTGAACAATTACTGCGGAGATTACATATTTTTCTTAGAAAATAATCCATGCCAAATTTCCTAAAGATATCTCATCAAATAAGAAAATTTACAGTGCAAGCACTTGGTTCCGATTGTTCATTTTGTATGGAAGCTATAGGCTGTAGTGGTCCCATATCGATGGTTTCAACAAATAAGTAACTACTTGAGAATAAAAGATCGTGCGCAAAATTTCATGCTAATATCTCAAAGATTTCTACACAATTCGCGTATATACAGACAGATATGGGAATCGACAGAGCTCGTCACGTTCATCATTTATAGGCTAAATATGCTTTAGAAGCAGGGTATATATGCATGCAAATATGTATGGTATACGTATGTATGTGTGTGCTTTCTGGCCAGCAGGACAATATGACCAATGCCAAAAATTAATGTCCGAACTCATTGACAGCACGAGCGGTGCGATAAAGCCATACAAAGGCGCGCGGCTGACGGAAATGTAAACCCACATATACACACACATATACATATATACAAAACAAAAATACACACAAATGCGTTTATACGCTATTTTTACTGTTATATACATATGTGTGCTGCATGTGCGTTAGCCGTTTCCTTTGCACTTTTGTCACCACGTTCAGACTCGCTGGCACCGGCAGCCACGGCAGCAGCAGCGACACATTAATCAAGCATATACCTGATGGTCGAAATGTGCCCTGCAGCAGACAGTGTTGGCTAAACGATAACGGCCGATCGGCTCGTTGCCTACCGTTACGTGTGACGGCGGCTGTGCGACTTTCCAGCCTTAAAGTATGCTACGGTGTGAGTGTATGCATGCGTCTGCTGCTGTTTGCCCATCTAAATTGGTGCTCATTATATTTCGGTTTTACACTCAGACGTCGGCATGCTAGCTGCAAACGCCAACAGCCGCCATCCCCCTCCAAATGGTGCGTATTAATTTACACATATGCTTGCGCATACACACACTCACACAAAGATGTAAAGTGTGTTCGACGCTCCAATATGCGGCTGAAACGCCTTGTTTGTGTACAAAAGCCTCATTGTTTAGCTTTCGTTCGCCCAACCGCCGATCTTTTGTGTACTGTTATTTCAGTTTTCGGCCGTTGCAGCCAAACTGCCAAACTGCGGAGTGCGTGTGTTTACCTATGCATATCCGCTTGAGTGTGGGTTGGTGTGTGTGGGTGTCGGCATAGGTCCGTCTGAACATTTATTTTCGCCACGCAATGATTAATGCTTTGCTATTAATGCATAATGACAAATGTTAACAGTAGCAGCAATGTGCTCTTACGCACACATGCACCCACACACGCATATGTATATGTGTGTCTATAGTTGCTCTTTAATAAATACATCGTCTTACTTGCATGCTGCGTGTTGATATGCCTGCAATGCCTTTGTTAATACTCTCATTAACTCATTGTACTTCAAGCTAGACAGTATTTGTGGCTATTATGCGGGGGATTATACTCAAATCTCCGGATACTTTGGTTTATCAAAATGAGTTGATATATTTTTATTTATTTAAAATTAGATACGAGTTTTAAAAGTCAGGATAAAATATTTAAAAACAAAACTGAAGTAATTCGGCATTTTTGTTGAAACGTTCTTCACAAAATATATATTTTACAGTAACTCAAAAGCGGTGTTACCTTAACTCGATTGAAATTCTTTTCCATAGTGTTGTGCATATGCTTCTATTGAAGATATAACAGTTTTAAAAATCCAAAAATGCCCAACATGAACCAATCTTACATATTTTGTAACATAGTCTTCCCAAGTCAACACCTTCCCATTCTGCCTTTTGAGTATGCTTGGATGAAACTCAGCAAGACTGGCTGATGGTCTAATGTCGCAACTGCCTTCATCCCGTTAAAACCATAGTAGACCTTCGAGTATGTTCCACCCGTCTTCATTTAGTTGGTGTCGTAGGATTTGGTTGAGAAGACCCCTTGTTTGCCCATAAGGACGTAGGTCAACCCTCAGATTGTCTTTGTGAGACACAAACTTAGGAGCAATAAAGGCGGCTACCTTTAAGAGAACGGATAGCGGCTCTGAGAGTAAACCCATTTAACCACACGCAGTAGATAAGGCGTCGAAGTCTTCAGCATGCTTTCTTAGAGATCTCTTGTCCAATTATATCCCCGATGTGGTAGAAGGAAATCCTTCAGGTGAACATTTGTATTCTCCGAAATCTTGGTTTCTTGTTGAGGGCCCCTTTCAACAAGAACCATAGTATTGGAACAACCAACGATTAGGTGTTGTATAATGAAAGACTCGCAATTCACAAGTCTGAAATAAAAAAAGGTTTTCCCGGGGAAAAACCTTTTTGGGGGAAAAGGGTTTTAGGGTTGTTATAAATTCTTAAAGAAACCCGGAATTTTCGCACATTTTGATTTTTTTCCAAAATTCTTTGGGGAACCTTTTCGGTTGAAACAAAATTAGCCCTTTTTTCCCTTGGTTGGGGGTTTTCGGGCTTTCTCGCCACTGCAATGCCCCCCCTGGGTTTCCCATTAAGATAGCAGTAGATCTCTTGGTCCGAACCCGCAGCCTCCTTCAAAATGGTTAAAATACACTCAGATAGTACGGCATCGATATTAACTTTGATTTCGCTGACTGTGTGAAGACTATTGAAGATTTTGTCTAGGCTTCTTATCTATAGCATCGAATTTTTATGATTCACTGGTTTGGAATCACAACGGTATTGAAGGAAACTGTAAGGCTGATGAGTTTTTATGGACAAATTTTTTCAGTCTCAAAAACTGCAGCAATGGAATAGTTAGGGGCGCCTTTTGGGTGCTTGTGGTTTTAACACTTGACTGCTGGGCCTTAAACCAAATCAACATCCGAAGCCTAGAAAACTTCTCGCTCTCAACAAGGTCCACATTTAAATGGTGTTAGGAATTCTAACTAGGCCGATCGAGAATCATGCAGTTTAAAATTGAATATCTTACCGGATGCCAGTTGTATCAGTTGTTGGGAAGAAGGTGAATTATAATTATCTCATCACTCCCTCGTTGAAAGTTCTCGTTCGCTAAATCGCTAGATCAAAGGGAAAAACACCTGTATCTTATATTTTTAGACATCTCTGGATTAACGGAAATAGAAATGAAACCCTCAAGCAGTTTTGCGATAGATTCAGGGCGTTTTGGCGATAGTTGAGATCCAAATACAGGAGTTTTTCATTAGGCTTCATAATGGGCTACATCATAATGCTGAGAGATCAGCCCAAAACGTGCGGGCTTCCTCGCCCCCATCATTTGCTGGAACCGTCGATATCAGACCACTACAGAATCTAGCACTCAAACAAACCGAACGATCGGAATTTAATTCTTTCAAGGCATTTTTGCCATTTTAAAACGATTTCGGCCACACATTATCATATAAGTAACTACTAACTTCTCCAAAAAATGTAGAACTCGTCTCTTAAATATCCACTGGCTATTCAGTCTCGTTCCGATTGTGCCATATACGGCATCTAAATAATACTATATACTTCCAAAGCCGAACTAATGAATTATTTTTGAAAGTTAACGAATATAAGAAGGCACCATGGAAATATTTAGTTAAACATTACCTTGACCCTATGTGTGTATATAACTTTATAGATCTTTTTACTTGACTATATAACTCGCCTGCAACATCAATTTTAGATTTATCTATTATCTCAGACTGTTTCTACTGTATTTTTAAACCTCTTTTAAAGTGCAAAAGTAAATTTTGCTTTTTTTACAAAAAACCTACATACGATTACTTGAACTGAAAAAATTTAGCTTCAAAGCACGTTTCAATAATAATTACAAATATACAAAGATTTCTGATTAAAAAGGGATAACACTCTTTTTGAGGATTTTTTGCCTTTCCCGAGTTTAATCACTAAAAATGTATCAATCAAATTATTATTGAAGCTTAGCATGCTTTGATAGTGACACAATACACACGTGCCACACATTCACTTAATATTTGCAGGCCAATTAAAACATTTAGGAAATTTGAAAAATGTAAAAATTTTTTTGTGTGTTGCATGAAAATTTTCAAAGTACAAACACTTGTTAAGCGTCAAACGCAATTTGGCAACAAACACAAATAAATATTTTTAAACACCGCGTTAAAGTTATGCGACGCTTCCACAGCACATACACTCAATCGCCGTTTGTTGGGTGTCATGTGCTTGTATGTATGTATGTGTGTGCGTACGTGAGCGCAATGAAAATATTTACTGTCTGGTCGTTTGATTGATGCATGTATTGATTGATTGATTGATCGATGCGTTATTGATGAATTTAATTATTGTGCATAAATTTACCAAATAAATACATACATGAGAGGACGCGTTGCAACATAAATGGCAAATGGGCCGGCGAGTGGCAGGCGAGAATATTGCTCAAGCGTTACGTTGCACTTATCGTTGTGCATTTACATACATGGTGCATATATACATATATTCGAAGGTATGTGTATGTATTAAGGCAGGTAATGGTTTATAGTGGCATTCGCGCCTTAAAATATGCCATGTTAAAATGTTCAATTTGCATGTGGCATCGCAATGGAAAATCTTTTTGCATATTTTATTCGCATAATGTGTTTGTAGATGTGTGTGTATGTGTGTGTGTGTAGAATATTTTTCTTAGTAAAAAGTAATATTGGAAATTATACATATTTTTGGTTTTTTTGTCATTGAGAAATCGAAAGTTTTAGAAAGAAATGTTTAAAAAGCAAATCTTTTTTCCACAGAAACGTGTCGAGGAGTCTTAAGAACTTTGTGTCTTAACTGTGATGCTCATAGATATATATTTTTTTGAAATATCGGTACATTATTGTCAGCTTGGACATGTCATAATTGAGGACACAATTGCAGGCGGCTCACAATAGGCCACACATAATTGGTAAACTCATATAATTATCCTTTACACTGAAAAAAAAAAAAAATAAAAATAAAATGTTTAAAATTAATTTTCAGTAAAGTTGAAAAATTATATTAAGATATATGCCTAAATGTAGGCAACGTTTTATGGATTTTTCGAGTGTTTGAGTTTGTTCCCGTAACAAAAAGGGTTTTATTCTTTTCAATCGAATGAGACCTACTAAAGCAATAATAAACCGATTTTTCGACAGCACAAAAATATATTCCTTTCATACACTAAAATTTTTAAAACAATATAGTAAACACTTGTATCCAAAAGTTTTACTTTTATTGCAATATTTACACATTCAAAACCGTAAATATTGCCTCCACGCAATAAATTATTTCTCACAGTGCCTGCGTCCGGTCTCATGTACCTCAATTGGGTAATGAAATAATTAATGTGCGTCGTAAATGTAACCCACCAACGCACATACATAAATGTTGCATGCCGGACGCCATACAAACTTGCCACATGCATGGACACACTTGGCCTGCAATCAGTGTTCCTTAACAAACATTTATATATACCCATCATCTATGTAAATATGTCCAAGAGCTGATTTTAATTTGCCTTCAGGACACAAATAATAGACATAGCATTACCAAAGGACTTACTGATTATTGTGTAGACGACTCGGACTACTGGACATCAGCTTTTGTACCAACGCTTGTAGGAGCTAGTAAATGTTTAAGACATAAACGCCAGGTCTCAAGACAGTTTTGATATGCTTTAGAGCTTTGGAATACAGCTACTTAAAGGCAATTTAATTTTTGTAGCTGGGAGAGTTGTAGTAACATTAGTAAGCCTGCCAGTCACATTGGTTTGCAGCCAAAATGTAGGCTACTTTTCATGGAAAAATTATAAAAGTGTTATCGTTGCCTACATTCGGGCGCAAAATTTTATAGAAGTCGTAGAAAGCGTTGAAACTACGTTTGAAAAGGTTTCAGAATTTTTCAAACTCAATATTTAAAGCTTTGAAAACAATTTTTTATGATATGAAATTTTTTAAAAATATATTTTATCAAAAAATGTTTAACAAAATTTCAAAACTATTTTATTTAAAACTTGTTTTTTTTCGTTTTGATTATTTTTAAAAAGTTTTTCTTACATTAAAAAAAATAATAATTTATTATAAAAAATTTACTAAAGTTTTTTATAGACTGAAAAGACTTTTTTTTAGTTTTTCTAATATATTAAAATTATTTTAAGCAAAACATTGAATAATATTTTTTCTTTCATTTTAATTATTTTTTTGCCAAAGTTTAAAAAAAATATTAAAAAAAGTTTAATCTATGATAAAAAAGTTATAAGGTTAATTTGTGGACAGAAAAGAATTTTATGAAACAATTGCTAGAAAAAATCAATAAAATATTTTGTTTGAGTGCGAATAATATATTTTTAGTTTTATTTATTTTTAACAATGGTCTTTGCTAAAGTTTTAAAAAAATTTAAAAAAAATTAAAACAAATTTATTTTTAGACTTATAAGTTTTTTTTTTTATTAAATTAAAGTTATAAAAAAATTTTAAAACAATTTTATAAAAAATTTACAATTATTGTTTTTTTTTATTATATTTAAAAAAGTTTTTTCCAAAGTTTCAAAAATATATCTAAAAAATTTTATAATTTTATGAAAAACAAATGCATTTAAATTATTTTGTATATGACCATGATTTTTTAAAAATATTTTTAGGAAGCTTTTTACAAACGTTAAAAAAAAAATATTAAAAAAAAATTAATTGTTCCAAAAACATTAATTAAAGCTATTTTATAGACTAAGCAGATATTTTTTTCAAGATTATAACTTTAAGAGCATATAATATTTTTAATTTTGGAAAAAATTGTATAATTGATAGACTTGCATATTTTTTTAAAGTGAGCTTTCATAAGAAAAACTTTGATTTTAATTTCAAAAAAAATATTTGTAATTTATTGTAATTATTTATAGAATATTTTTGAGCAGTTTAAATCAATATTATTTTAACGAAATTTCAAGAAATGAATGAGGTACAAATGTTTCAAAAATAAAAATTATATAAAAATTTTCAAAAATTTATTTTTTGTTAATTGTTTTTTTTTTTTAATAAATTACATTTTTTTAGAAAAGTTTTTTATAAACAATTTTAAACTCCCGTTAAAATTTTTAGTAAATTAATATTTTTTTTTTTGCAATATATTACTCGTTCCTTACACACTGTGCAGCCGACTATTTTCGTAACTCTGCCATCACTCCCAGCTGTAAGGTTTCACATTTGTCATTAACGAGATAAGCAGCTAAATGTGAATGAAGTCTGACCAGCAAATGATTGTGCTGCTGAATGGCCAACACTATCGCTCCAGGCGCACATATGTATGTACATACCAACATCTTCTTACAGTCATACACGCACACACACACAGGCATAAGCAAATATGTGCGGCAAAAGTGACCGACCGACTGGGTGTGAGGCGAGGCATTACCAGGCAATGCACAGTATATGAATTATTGATGAAGTAAGACGGGCAAACACACACACAAACACACGCACACCTTACCACTTGCACTTGCTTCCGGTGGAGCATTGCGGAGGAGTCAATGCAATGGCAGCGGCAGCTCGTAGTCATTATTTTAAGCGCGTGGCATGCTACATGTGCAGCACACATATATGTACATAGTTGCATGAGTATATGTGTGTGTGTAGTTTTGCCATGCAGTGTAACACCTTCGTGCGCTCGCATGTCTATCATGCAACATTGTGATGCTGCTGTCGCTGTTGCAAGCCAAATGTGAATGCAAGTACTTATATGCAAATTGCATTTCGTTCATGGCCCACTGCGGCAGACTGATCAATGTTGCACGCTGAGCACTTGCAGGTATGACGAGCGGCAAAATGCGTATTCACCGTTATACATACATGCATGCGTCATACATATACATATATGAGTTGCATATAAAAGTCTCTGCTGCTTCGGCACATGTAATCGTCTCTCATACTTGTGTTTTACCGTTAACCCGCACCCGGCTGAGCTAAATTTTGCACGTAAATGTATTCTCACTTACAGTTGCGTGCATGCATAAGTTTGTTATGGAAATCTGGAAATTTTTGCCTATGTGTGCATGTGTGTGCTTACACAGTTGACTTAATTTTTGTGCAAAACACCTGCGAGGCAAGTGCGATGCTTTTAAAATTTTCAAAAGTTTGCAGTCAGCCGAGTGAAAAATCATTTGAAATTCATAGCTTTGTTTGTATGTGTGTCGATGTTTCATACTGAGTTTTATGTGTGTTGTTTGTGTTTGTGTGCGTATGTGTGTGTGTGTGTGTGTCAAGCAAAACATAGACGTTATGCAAATGCTGTGTAAGTTTTCAATTATCAATAAACACATACCATATGTTGTGCTCGAAAGGCTTTTCTTCGAGCGTTTGCGTTGCTCATTCCACTCTCCGCTTTTTAGACTTCATAGAATATGATTTGTTTGTTTTTGATTTTCATTAGATATTGCCATAATTGAATTGTAAACACATCGATCATACTTGTACGAGCCACTTAATTTGCATATTTCTTAGGTAAATAAATAAGGTCATTTACTTACATAAATTATGGTTCAATATCCTGTAGGAAAATTGAAGGGAAGTTAGAACTTAGATGTGACTTTGAATATACTTTATACAAAAATTAAAATTCATGGCATAAGTAGAGAGTGAGAAGACGTAACTTGACTTAACTTAACTAAACATAACTTATCTTAACTTAACTAAACTTAACTTAACTTAACTTAATTTAATTTAACTTAACTTAACTTAACTTAACTTAACTTAACTTAACTTAACTTAACTTAACTTAACTTAACTTAGCTCAACTTAACTTAACTTAACTTAACTTAACTTAACTTAACTTAACTTAACTTAACTTAACTTAACTTAACTTAACTTAACTTAACTTAACTTGATTTAGCGTAACTAAACTTAATTTAGCCTAAATTAACTGGACTTAACTTAACTTAGCTTAATTTGACTTAGCTTGACTCGACTCCACTTAACTTGACTTGACTTAATTTTGAGTTTTGAATTGACTATTTGACTAAATTTGACTTGAATAAAGAAACTTACAAACCTTAACCTTTAACATACTACTAATTTAATCTAATCTTAACTTTGGCTCTTAAATCAAATTTAAACCCAATCCAAGTATTTGAGTTTGTGGTTCAATGAAGATCATGAATTCGTCGAAATACTCATCCATTCACCTCCTTAGTAAAGAAAATATCGAAGAAGTTGAAGAAACAGTGCTTTAAAGTCATCAGCGACATAATAGAAGATCTTTACATTTCTTAATCACTGCCTCAACACATTTGGGTTAATGGCTTGGGTATAAAGCGTGTCAATGCCAGACCAGTATGATTGGGACTTACCTTTTAGCTTCGTGGAATGTGCCATGAGTTCCTTCGGTTGAGAGAAAGGGCATGCGTGAGTGCTAGACCACAGGCGGCCGCACTCAGACCGTCATTAGGTTCTTTGTGTCTCCATGTGGTAACGGATTTAAGCCTTATCCAGCAACAAATTGGGTTTCGTATAAACCTGATTTTTTTCATCGCAGATGATCAATGTCTTTTAAGTTCGAGCATTAGAAGCAGTGAAAGTATATCCCGTCTCATCCTACTGAGGGCTGGGCGTTCCAAAGATAATGTTCTAGCGTCCTATCATCCACCGCGCATTCTTTGTTTTCCGCCAATTCCACTTTTTCCATTTTCTGAAATTGGGATCTTAAGGGTAGGTGCCCTGTGAAAACCGCCCTACAATAATACTAAGTCTCCTTTGGTCTAAAAGTACGAAGTCCGTCCACTATCAACACTTCCCAAAGTAGCTCTGTTGTATGCCATGTGTTGCTAGTGTTCCAAGACCAAGCTTACACTATCTTGCATATGGAGATCAGCTTCACATGAACAGCTTATATGTCAATCCTGGTCAAATTTGTAAAATTTTACTATTCCCCTTAGCGACTGTTTCCCGCGTTCGCTCTAAGTTTGTAAACTTGTCGTGACCACAAAAAGAAATATGCAGATCCAAAACGTGCAAATGGAGTTACCAAACCTTTCTTTCTCGTAATAAGCGAATGTCACTCCAAGTCTGTCCGTTCTCCTCAGCAGGTAGTAACGCCGAATTCGCAAACTTGTGTAATTGATTAAGCAGTTGGAAAAGCCAGTCAACGCATAACGTGCCACACAATCACATGTACAAGCGCACACACGTTGTAAGAGCACACGCATGTGATGACGGTGCCAATGTGGCAACATGCAACCTGACAGCGTGGCAGTCAGGCATTGGCAAAGTTTTGCCAACAACGACAACTGTCGATGGCAGACGAGAGTGCTCGAGTTATCGTACGCGTAGTATTTAGTTTAACTTTGCGACTGGCGTGTTGCACATAAATTTGTCAACGTAGCCACCGATTGGACACACATTCACCTACACAGACATTTGGCTCCACGCAGCGTTTCAATGTCGTTCAACACTTTGTTGGCACTTCAGCTCGTGCCGCATGTGCGAAAAGTGTTTGTGTGTGTTGGTGCGTTGACAAAAATTCGCAAATCCTTGCCACAGTCAGGCGAAAAGTTTGCGTGCAACAGAAATGTTGCGGCACAGCAGCTGTGTACTGTGGTTAAGATGTCGATTAGATTTTCTGACGTTGCTGATTAGACGCGAGTGCACGCAACACTGCCTGCATAGGTTGTTGTTAAGGAGTATTTGGCCAGGGGTGCATGATTTATGGGCTTAAGAAAAATTAGTAGGGAAGTATTTGGTATTTTCGGAAACCTCAGAATAGTTTTTGTTAAGCCCTAGTGAAATTGGTAATGGTACAGGTATTGGTATTGGTATTGGTATTGGTTTGGTATGGGTAATGGTAATGGTATTGGTATTTGTATTGATATGGTATGGTATTGTATTGTAATGGTATTGGTATTGGTATTGGTATTGGTATTGGGACTGGTATTGGTATTGTTATTGGTATTGATATTGTTATTAAGCTTGGAATTAGTTTTGGTACAAGTATTCATAATGCATTGGTATTGATACTGGATTAGTATTTTAAAGGTAAAGGTATTGGTATTGGTATTTATATTAATATTGGTATTTCTATTGTTATTGGTACTGACATTGGTATTGATAATGGTAATGGTAATTGTAATGGTAATGGTATTGATATTGGTATTGGTAATGGTAATGGTAATGATAATGGAAAATTAGTATTAGTATTGTTTAGTATTCCTTTATTGGTATTTCTATTGTATGGTCAATTATGTATTTGCCATTGATCATGAAAAATCTCTACATTAACTCTGAAGATCCTATCATTTACTAATATACAAAAAAATACTGTTAAAATTCTAATACTGAATTCTTGTTATAATTGTTGCTAACTGCTTTGGATTTAGCTAATTGTTGTACCCGTTAATGTTGTTTTTGTTTTATCTTCACTACCTATTGTGTCTATGTTGACCGCAGAATGCCAACTGTATGACAACCAACAACCGTGGTCCAACGGCAACGTTGCCACATTAACCGAAATTAAATAGCAGTGGCAGTAGTAGATTTATTATATGAATATATACAAATTTCCATATAGCACATAACTATTTACTAACACTACATTTGTTTATTATTTCCACCGGTGAGCATTTTATACCGCTATTCATCCGCGGATTACCAAACAACGATTTACCGTAAACTCGATGCACAACAGCAAACATTGCGACAACTGCAAATATACACCTGTACGAATTTTGTTTTTCCGACAGAATAAATATTTTAATTTTTCGAGTTTTCGGTCAGTCCACAATTTCGTACGTCAGCTGTTGACTGTGGTTAGCCGCGAACTGTTACTATATTTACGTATTAATTTTATACGGTGGCTTTGATGGTTTAGCTTAGCTGCTGAATTAGTTGGCTGTGATTGTCACATAACGGTATGTATTTATGTTTGCAAGCGGAACAATTAAAGTACATAGATATTAAAAAAGAGAAAGCGAATTCGTTTAATTTCAATATTTTGCGAATTTTTGTTTTTGGCCCGGTATTTATTCTAAAAATAAATTCTATAAGCTTTTCATTAGACAAAATCCGAAACTAATTGAGAAAGAGTCCAGAAAGGACTTCAGATTCTTGAAATGTATCTTTGGGAATGACGAAAAATAGACCTTGAAGACTACACCCTATCATCACCCGTAATTTTAAAAGGAATAATTGGATGTTTTGTAACGCTTCTGGGAGATAATCATACTCTACAAGCCAAAGAACTAAAGCTCAAATATCTCGACTTTTCATGAGGGACCGAACGTATATTTTTTCCCACACAAGAATCCAGATTCGTAGTAAGAGCTTTGAGCGAGACACACATTTGCTTTTCTCTAATAAATATGTGGGTATATATACATATATATATATATAGATATATTATATTTAACTAAATGTGATGAAATGCTGAAGCCTGCTTGACATTCAACACTAACACACCCAGTTGCTGACACTGAAATTGTCGTCAGCCAATGTCAATATTGCAAAAGCCTGCAAAGAAACTAATTTTCCGCAGCTTTTTGAAATACCAAGTATGTAGCAGGCAACCAACAGTCGAGACAATGTCACTGACTTTCGTCAATATGGCAAAGTTTATACTTTATTGCATATTTATATATGTATGTATGTAGCATACGAGTATGTACTTCTCGTATTGTCTCGTCTGTCAGTGTTCTCAGCGATATTCTTGCAGTTAAATGAGAAAGAAAAGAGTCAACTTTTCTCTCTTTTTTATTTACCACACCCTTTGAAATTTTTGCAGCCTCGGTTTCATCATATCCCACTTTCTCTCACACACTTGACCTCTAGACGTTTAATAGCTTAAATGCTATTCCTCTGATTCGATTGCACATCTCCTCAACCAAGGGATGTTTTGGCATTTTAGGCGCATAAATAAAGTATGAGCTTAAACCAATAAAAAATAGAAAAATTGTAGAAATGTAATAAAAACAAGAAAAAACGTTAACTTCGGTTCCACCGAAGCTAAATACCCTTCACAGGTGCATTTCTATTAGTAACTATGTGTCCAGTTTGTATGGAAGCTATATGTTATAGTTAACCGATCTAAACAATTTCTTTGGAGATTACATTGTTGCCTTAGAAAATAATATATACCAAATTTCGTGAATATATCTTGTCAAATGTGAAAGTTGTCCATACAAGAACTTGATTCCGATCGTTCAGTTTGTATGGCAGCTATATGCTATAGTTAACCGATCTGAACAAATTCTTCAGAGATTACATTGTTACCTTAGAAAATAATATATACCAAATTTCGTAAATATATTTTGTCAAATGTGAAAGTTGTCCATACAAGAACTTGATTCCGATCGTTCAGTTTGTATGGCAGCTATATGCTATAGTTAACCGATCTAAACAAATTCTTCAGAGATTACATTGTTGCCTTAGAAAATAATATATACCAAATTTCGTGAATATATCTTGTCAAATGTGAAAGTTGTCCATACAAGAACTTGATTCCGATCGTTCAGTTTGTATGGCAGCTATATGCTATAGTTAACCGATCTGAACAATTTCTTCAGAGATTACATTGTTGCCTTAGAAAATAATATATACCAAATTTGGTGATGATACATAGTCAAATGCGAAAGTTTTCCATATGAGAACTTGATTCCGATCGTTCAGTTTATATGGCAGCTATATGTTATAGTGGTCCGATATCGGCCGTTCCGACAAATGAGCAGCTTCTTGAAGAGAAAATGACGTTTGCAAAATTTCAAAAGGATATCTTAAAAACTGAGGGACTAGTTCGTATATATACAGACAGACGGACAGACGGACAGACAGACGGACATGGCTAAATCGACTCAGCTCAACATACTGATCATTTATATATATACTTTATAGGGTCTCCGACGCTTTCTTCTGAGTGTTACAAACATCGTGACAAAGTTAATATACCCTGTTCAGGGTATAATGATACACAGTAAGGTAGACTTGCCGAAGACATGTCCAAGAAACGAAGTCAGTATTATAGTCTTTATTTTTCACAGCATCTAGTATGAGATTTATTCAAAATATCTGTAGAGTTTACCGAAAAATTTCGGCTATTTTTGCTTTACCTGCTTCTGTTAAGCTACCATTAGTATTTGTGTTGGTATTGATATTGGTATAGCTATTGGTATTGATAATGGTATAGATATTGGTATTGATATTAGTATTGGTTTTAGTATTGGTAATGGTATTGGTATTAGTAATGGTACTGGTATTGGTATAGGTATTGGTGTTGGTATTGATTTTACTATTGGTAATGGTATTGGTATTGGTATTAGTACTGGTTTTACTATTGGTAATGGTAATGGTATTGGTTATGGTACTGGTAATGGTATTGGTATTGGTATTGGTATTGGTATTGGTATTGGTATTGGTATTGATATTGGGATTGGTATTGGTAATGGTATTGGTTGATTGGGTTGGTAATGGTATTGGTATTGGTGTTCGTGTTGGTTTGACATTGATATTGGTAGTCGTATTCGTATTGGTATTGATATAGGTATCGGCATTGGTTTTAGTATTGGTATTGGCATTGATATTAGTAGTAGCGTTAGTATTGGGAATGGTATTGATATTGGTACTTTTGTTGGCTTTTTAAATATTAGTTTGATGCTGGTAATGGTGTTGGTATTGGTATTAGGTGAAGCTTTTCTAAAACTTATTATTTAAATAGTAGTTTACGATTTTTATTCAAAAACAGTCCATCTTTTCGAGTTTTATTTAGTTCGAAATAACCGACTTCTAAAATTTCGTTAATTCAAAATTCAAAAGTATAATAATAATATCATTCGCTTTTGGTACGACCTAGATCTTTTCTAAATTTATTTATAGTGGTTAATGCTGGTTAATTTTGGTTTTTTTTAAGGGACCTCGAATATAAAATTTATCTGCTTCCGAAGATGGTCTACATCCATCCATCTGAATTTTTCAGAAAAACCCCTTCTAGCAAAAAGTGAAGAAGGCATTGAAATTATTTTTAGAACTACATTTGTGAATTGTAAAGAAAAAGTGAAATAAATGAATGCAGAATTCCCTAAGAAATACCTTTTGGCAACTTTAATTTGTAGGCAAGTCTCCCCTTACCAAGGTGAATAACATATGCTTCTTCGGCTTGATTTTTATTGGTTCTTCTTTATTTCTCAATAAAAGCAGCCACCACTCAAAGATCGAAGCTTCTGCTTATCTTTCAAAAATTAAATAAAATATATTTACACAACAAAAACACCAGCAAAGTATGCCGAAGAATTGACGCCAACTTTAACGACCGTTGCGGCACATCGATGACCTCTTTAAATATTAATTCTTGTTGTGATTGCATGGGGAATTGTGATTGACTTTTTACGACCACCAAACGAAAACCAAATCAAACCGGCCGAAGGGGTGGCACAAAATAACAACAGCAAAGCACACATACGCCCGCCCACTCGTATTGCTCTTTTCAACCCACCGGCTACTAGTTGCAGCCACTAGCAACAGCAACAACAGCAGAAGTACTTGCGAGCTTCTTCAGTGGGAGTTGGTAGCTGGGGACGCTGAGCGGAAGCATGAAATGTGCATTTAAATGTGACCACAGCCACTTGGCGGTGCCGTGCTGCGGCGGAAAACTACTTCATCTGTGCAAGCAGCAATTGCAAATGGGCAAACATTCACGCACACACCCGCTTTTGAGTGTACTTATAAGTCAGCTCAACAGGAGTCTCCTCATACACACTCTACGCCGGCTGCCAGACAGTCAAGATACAGTGTGTGTGCTTTTTAAAGAGGGGAGCAATTGAAATCGAAACTTCCCAAACAATTCAACCAGTGGCACAAAGTCCCTGGGGAATACGTCCGACCAGACAAACAAGAAGTTTTCGCTAAAATAGAAAAACTTCACACTTTGAAGTGGTAAGAAAAGTAAAGATTGGAAAAAGGTCTCAAGAGAGGCAGACGAGTATTTCTATGTATTTTTTTGCTTTTTTTTATTTGTGTTTGTGCACCGGAATAAGCTATTTGACATGTGGTTTTGCTTGGGTTATGTTTGAGTCTAGCACATAGTCTCAGAAGATCAAAGAGGTTTTTCCCGAAAAATCTATTTATTCCCTCATTGAGTCATAACTTTCCACCTTATCTTCGAGCTGCACAGGTTGCGATTTTGACGCATTATTGTGAGTGAAAACGATGGCAAAAATCGATGAATTGGGATTGACCGTATTCCCCAGATCTGGTCGCCTGCGACTATACTCGTATCCTTCTTCGTTATTCGTGTAGATACCGCTTAGCTTTTATAACCGAGTTTGCAACACCGCGTCAGTCGGAGATTCCAAGCGAAGACAGGTCTGTCTCCACCTGATGTTTCCAAAGGTCTACCTCTTCCTCTGCTTCTCTTTCGCTTTCGCAGAATCTATACCTCGAAAATTTATAACGCCGACTCATCAGAGGTTGTCATCGTCCATGGCTCTGCACCATATAGTAGGACGGGAATAACAGTGCCTTGTAAAGCTTGGTTTTTGTTCGTCGAGAGAGGACTTTTACTTCTTAATTGCCTATTCAGTCCGAAGTAGAACCTGTTTGCAAGAGTTATTTTACGTTGGATTTCGAGACTGACGTTGTTGTTGGTGTTAATGCTGATTCCAGGACGACGAAATTAT
>CM050323.1:56065451-56106206 GCA_027475135.1 Bactrocera correcta | reverse complement strand
GGCGGACTCACTGCTACGCGGGCGTAGCTCTTCGCGCCGATAGTAACACAATGCCAACCAAAGGCGCACACACTGAAAATTTCACTAAATTTCCAAATCATGCCAGCCAACTTCCCCTAAACTCCCACACACTTGCGCACATTTTTCGCTTCATTTACGGATTTGTCGGTTCGCAAGAAGAACGAGCAAATCATGCACTGCTGGTGTTTCCACAAATCGCGCTCGACATTTTGGGGGCCAGCAAGATTTACTACTGTGTCTGTCTCTCGGTTTTATTTTCCGCTATTCACGCGCTGCCAAAACGGCACTTGAGGCGGCGCGCTGATGCGTCGAAACGCTAACGATATTTGCTGTTTAATAACAACAACCATTAAAATTTCCATTTGTTGTTGCTTGTGCTGGAGAGTAGGTGAGCTGGCGCGTTAGTTGTTGGCACTCAGCAACTTCTTAAGTATTTATTTTCGAGTGTAATTTTTGCGGGTAAGGAAATGACTGATTTCCTCCGCATGTGCGGAAATGAATTGTAAATTCGAGTGGCGAAAGCGCAAGTTAGACTTCAAAGTTTTTGCTTGCTGGTGATTCGATGAGTTTTCTTTTCTGCTTTTTCACTCATTTGAAGTTGCTAATGACAGCCGTTTATAAACAACGCTTAGTCATCATCTAAGTGAATGTGCGAAACTTTAAAATTACATAATTTCAATTATCACTCGGCTTATGAAGGATATGGACTCCATGCCTGGGCAGGCACCAGGAGGTAGTTGGCGCAGATTGTGGGGTTTGGATTGGGCAGAGAAGGCTTAAATCCAATCGTTGGGAATGTTTTCGTCCGACCATATTTTGTAAAGAAGCTGATGCATGCTCTTTATCAGTTCTTCGCCGACGTGTTTGAATAGCTCGGCTGGATATACTATACATCGGCCTCCGCTGCTTTGTTCGAACCTGTTCATGGTCGGGCAATGGAACGTCTTCTCCATCGTCATCGATTGGGGAATCGGGTTTACCATCTCCTGGCTTCATACTTTCACTGCCATTCAGCAGGCTGGAGAAATATTCTCTCCATAATTTTAGTATGCCCTGGGCATCAGTCACTAGATCACCTTTGGGGGTTCTACAAAAGTATGCTCGGTCTTGAAACCTTCAGTTAGTCGCCGTATTTCTCATAGAATTTTCGAGACTGCGGTAATAGTCGGCCAGCTTGTCAAAGTTTTCGTACTCATGCATTTCGGCTTCTCTCTCGTTTTGTCTGCATCTCGCTTCTCTCTTCAACTCTCGGTATCTGTGCCATCCCACACGTATTGTGACAGTGTGCATGCGTCTGTTTTCTCTACACTGCGGTACAGTACTCCTCTTCGGAGTTTGAAATGCCGTCCAACAGTTCCTTCATAACGAGTTGTGGACGAGTGCTGTCAGAGGGCAGGATGGCTTCGAACCTTCCTTGTGTTTGTTGACATGCGTTTTTTGCTGCATAGAGCCGCGTGAGTATCTTGACTGCAACAAGATAGTAGTCCGAGTCGATGTTAGGTCTTTGGAGCGTTCGCATGTCTAAAACACTTGAGTCCTTCCTTGCGCCTATCACAACATGATCGATTTGGTTGGTGGTTTTTCGATCCAGATAGCTTGATGAAATTTCCTATGCTGGAATGTAGTACTATAAAAAATCATATTTCCGGTCCGGGCGAAGTCGATCAGTCTCAATTTACCGACTGTTGAGCCAAAGGTAACTACATTATCCACCCTGACATTAAAGTCGCCAAGCACGACTTTGACATTGTGGCGGGTGCAGCTCTCATAGGTGCAGCTCTCATAGATGCGCTCCAAGAGCTTTTATGATAAGACATCTTTGATGATATCATTCTTCTCTTCCGTCGGAGCGTGACCGCAAATTAGATATATGTTGGAGAACTTCACATTGATGCGGGTTGTGGCTAGACGTTCATCCACCGGGATTAATGCCAGCACTCGGCGACGAAGTCTCTCTTCCACCACAAATCCCACACCGAATTTGCGCTCATTTATATGATCACTGTAGTAAATGTCACAAGGACGTACTCATTTCAGTCCCAGTCCCGTCCATCGCCCTTTTTGAACGACGGTGATATCAGCCTTTGTTTTCACGAGGACATCAACCAGCTGGGCTGCGGCACCTTGCTAATTAAGGGACCGGACATTCCAGGTGCATGCCCCCTTATCGTTATCCTTAATGCATTTACTGTGACCGCTATCAAAAGGGGGATCTCTCATTCCAGTGTGTTTTCTACTTTTCATTGGTGGTGGTTTTACGTGGCGGGTCCCAAATCCTATGCAAAAATCTGGGGAGGAATGTTTTGTCCGCTCATGTGAGCTCATCTTTGAATGGATGTTTTTTGGCTTCCCAGAGAATACTTGATCTAAGACCAGAAGTCCTTAGCTGCTTGAGCCATATGTAATAGAATCGTGTCTGGCCACCCTTAAGTGAATAAAACTGTCTTCACTTACTTGAGCTTCTACACATTATACATCCATTATACATTCTTATATGGATGCTCTAGTAAATAGAAACAATCAGATATCGTTCGGTAATTTTCTAGTCAGTGATTTTACTAAAACAAATTTGAATTCCGAATGCTAAATTAAGCACCAAAATCCAAAATTTAATTTGCAAATCACCAGCAGCGTGAAATCGGAAATATTTGGGGCAAAGAATTTGCTGGTTTTGCCGTTTCATTAAATACAGTGAATATGCGGAAAATATTGCAAATTTTCACAAAATAAAAACTTAAAAACACAAAAGCAACAAAGCAGTGGTGCACTATGTGAAAAAGTGAAATTCAAAAAAATCACAAAAAAGGAAAAATATGTAAATTATAAAAACATCAAGTCGCGTCGAGTCAACAATCCTGCGAATTCAGACAAGCCGCCTCGAATCCAGTTGAGTCGTCGGGAATGTAAATTAAACTTTTACATTCATTGAAATGTGAAGTTAAAACAACAATAACAAAGAGCGCCACACTTGTGTGTGGAGTGTGTCGCAGTGTGTGGCATGTGGCAGGCTGAGTTTCAAATATACGACGGCAGAAAAACAAGCGACGGCACAGGATTACAGCGCAGTCAACACAAGTACGCGTGCAAAATGAAACTTCATCGACAGTAGTCGGGCAGACAGACCGAAGTGCTATGTGCGCGAATTTTTAATTTTTCCCAAAACACACACACACACACGTACATGTATGCATATGGAGATATATGGCATTGTAACGGCGAGCGACAAAAAATTAAGCGGCGCGCTAAAATAAAAAAATTACAAAAAACGGTAAAAAATAAAAATAAAAAAGAGAGCAAACAGCAAAAACAACAAAAAGTGCTTGGCAGTAGGTCGCCTTTTGGAAAAATGCGCAAAAATGCAATCAGCGTAAATGAAAAGCGAAACGTCAGTTGATGGGAAAAGCTATTAAGAAGTCGTTAAGCACAGTTAGCAGCGCGACCCGGTGTGTATGTGTATGTGCGTGTGAGCTGCGGTAACGCACACAATTGACACTTGAAATTACAAAAAGTTCAGATTTTAGCAATTCATTGTGCATTTGTGATAAATGCGCGAAGTTGCAGCTAAACTTTACACTTTTCATAAGTTTAGTACGCCTTGCCGAGAATTGCGTGAGGCTCATATCAATGATCTGCGGTATTACTTTGCTACTTCTTATCGACATTTCTTCTTATTTTTTACAATTTTTAATTTTTTTTTTTTTGTAATTATTCCATGATTTTCTAAGTAGTCTGTGTTTGAGTTTATATTATTTGGCGAACAAAAATATAATATTATCTTAAAAATATATAGACGTGGTAGGAAATAGTACAGGGTGAATTTTTAGGAATATGGTTTTCTAGAAGCAATCACGTGGCCTGCTTTTCGAATACATTTTTCAGCAATTAGGGCCGCATGTCAGCAATAACGCACAGAATATTATCTTCCAAATGATCGGTCATCTCAAGCTTATCTGGAGTTCAGTTCCTGGGCCTAAGAGAAGAAGTCGTCCTTTACGACGCCTGCAGTTGACGCGAGTTTTAACAAACTCTGCGGCCTAATTATCGATACCTCCTCCGGCGTAGTCTTGCCAATGCGGAACAAGTGCACAAGAGTTGCTTCATTGTTTCCCTGGTGCCTGCTCTAAACATTTGATGCAGTCTTTTCGATCTGTCAGCCCCATTTTGAGAGCTTGTGTCGCCACCAGACAGTGACCTATTAGTATACAGATCATGTTCCAATAGACTCATCTATCGAAAGCTAATAGGAATTTTGGGAGCTATCTATCTACCGTTTGACACATGACTTTTGCAGTCTTGTACCTTATATGTATATTATCTTAGAGACCGCGCTACATGCCCACGATGAGTGCAATGCGTTTGTCGAAAATTTCCTTCAAAAAAGTGTTTGTTTCGTGGGTTGTATAGGATCCTCTTTTTGAAATTAAAGGTATTCCACATGAAGATCTTCCAGTTCAGCAAATTAGTCATATTTTTCTCCTAGAACCTTTTGGAAATGCAGCTAATGTCATATTTTATTTTAGGTTAGGTTAGTTTAAATGACTGATCCTCAAGATGGGATCACATCTTGACAACTAAATATAGCCTTTTGTGAAGTCAAATAATAGAACTCCTGCAATGAGATCTTGTAAGTCAGTTCAGCGCCTTGAAGCTAATTCAAATTTGCTTAGAAGTTTTATTTCTTTTCTCACTAGCAAGGTAGAATACCTAAAAGGTGAACTCCGAGTTGCTTAAGTCTCTCTCGCTTAAAGGAAAAACAATTACGAAGCCAGTGTTACTATGTTTTAACCTCATCTTCTTCTAAATAAGTTCTAAAACTAGTGTCGGTAAGATATTAAACCTTATCGCATAGACACCGAAAGGGCAATGACCAGTTAGAACTCTTACAAAATAGGAAAAGGCTCAACTTTCTGAGAGCGAAAAGATCTCTAGATTATATGTAATTTTTTTTATCCAAAATGATCTTGAAACATCGCAAAAACTATTGATAGACCAGCACCTGCCAAACTCCCTCGAATACTAACTATCCAATAAAAGAACGTACGATGAAAGTGGAGCTCTGCACGTTCCCGTTTTCTCGATAGCGAGTATGTGGGTACAGAAAACACCCATCAGCGTTTAGTTTAAAGACTGCGTGTTCCAAAAGATGTGCTATGAAGTTAAAAATTGCGAGAATTCTTCAGTGTTCAGGCACATGTTTATTTATAAAACCACACTCTTTGAGTATTGTCTGTATGCAGAATAACATTAAGTGCGATGATTGGTGTGGATCTTATTGCAATATATATCTTAATGAGCATCGCTCGCTGAACGCTCTCTAGCTTTCTACCAGCGTACATTTTTTGCTGCGCCTTCCATCAGAGAAAGTAGTAGAGCAATCAAAAAGGTAGTGGGCTTGACTATGGTGTCGTAGAGTCAAAAGACTATTTCAAGGTAGAGACCACACTTTTTGCCTATGGCTCTTCTGCAGCAGTTGAATTCAATGTTTTCCATCCTCTTTTCGATACTAGGCTTTCTATCCAGAATGAGCTCTAAATAATTTACAGTAACCGCCAGCTGAAAGCGTTAGTTTTCCAATTTTTATGTCGTCGATGCTGTCTATAACAAAGCACTTCAAATCTCTGAGTGCGTTCCCAACATCTTATAACTCTGGAATCTTATACTATACCCATTTTTATATACATATATGAACTTTATAGTAGGAGGTAATATTTCAATTTTCAACTAGTTTAAACGATCCGCATGTTACTAACTTTAAGTTTCCAAGTCAAGTGGTTAAAAAACGGTTAAAGGAACTGATATGTTTTCATAATCCCTAACCAAAAACCAAAATTTAAAAAATTGTCTAACTAAAATCCGTTTAAAACTGTGGAAAATAGCAACAACCAACTATGCCTGCCGGCACAAAAGACCGGCAGCAATCAAAGTTGCATCAACGACAGCTGTTGCATGCACAACCTACGCTTCGTAACCTCTCCCACTCACTCCGTTACTCTTCCAATGCAACACATGCGCCGGAGCTTTATTAGTTTAAAAAGCCAGCGTTTTTAATTTTACACAACTAATTATGACAAGATTCAATTAAATCGCCATTAAGGCGTAGAAAATGCTGAAATATTGCATATTGTGGCATGTATACGTGCATCAGTAAGTGTGCGTGTGTTGGCTTATTTAAAGGCGGAACGAGTTAAATAGCAATTATCCTTTTGTAACTCAATTATACTTAGCTAACGGTGACGTGGTGATCGAGGGTTGCCATATCATTTTTATGTGTATAGAAATATATTAGCTAAGGCACTTACCCACATATATATGTACGTTCGTACTTATGCAGTGTATGTGTAAATATTTATAGTATTCCGTTTTCTTTATTCGTCAAATCATCGCCGCGAGAGTAATTATTACTTGCAAAGTTTTTCATTCTATTATGCTGCGATTTTCAATGAAAATTGTAACATAAGTAAAGGGTGGGCCATATAAAATTTTAAATTTAAAAAGTCAACTAAAAAACCGCTTGATATTTTTCACATTTATATAAAAGGTTGTTTTATGAAATTTATTTGTGGAAAATAATTTCGGACAAATGACCACCACGACTGAGTTTACAGTAGCTTATCCGATCCAATAAATTTTGGAGTACTTTCTCAATGGTTTCAGGCCTTATGGCAGCTACAGCAGCTTGAATCTCGTACTTAAGATTTCGAATTTTTTCTGGATAGTTGACGTAACATTTATCTTTAACAGCTCTTCACAGAAAATAGTCCAACGGAGCTAAATCGCAGCTTTTGGAAGGCCAATTCACATCTCTTCTTTTGTTGATTATGCGATTTTCGAAGATAGGGCGTAGAAGATTGAGTGTAGCGTTTGCTGTATGGCACATAGATGATTTTTCGGTAAAATTGGCCATCCTCGGTTTTTTTTTTTTCAATATTTCCCAGTTTTTTCTAAGGAATAGCGACCCATTTCGTAAATTTTAGAATCTTTACTGAATATCTGTCACTCCGAATGGTATTTGACGTTTCCAATGTCGAAATATAGATAATTCAAATTTAAAACGTTAGATGGCCCACCCGTTATATATATGATTCTCTAGTTTACAAAAATTTTGCGACTGTGATGGTAGAGGCTGTTTCCTGCTAGTCGTTTGTTGCTATAGGCGAAAGTTATAGTAAAAATTTCATAACACGTTGGATTTCTTGTATTAAAGTGAGTGGTCTAAGGAGTCAAATCACCAGCATTTACTAAAACGACAAAAATAGCTGCACGTGATGGGAAATTTTTGAGCTCAAATTTGGAATTAGAACACCTAAACACCTCCAAGCTTTTCTTAGCTCAAAAGTCGCAAGTTTTTCCTTTAGAATTGTTAAGTAGTGTTATTAGCTCTGATCTCTGAGAAATACTCTTCATACAATTTTTCGTCGATTAACTATTTTATGTAATTATTCTTCAGCTTATTAAAATTTATTTTAGCATTTGCTGCCATAATTATGGCATAACATTTTAACAAGATTTTTAAAAGTGTTGGCAAATCAACTCTCATCCGATATCATTCAGTAGAAGAGAGTTGAAAAAAATTTTATGAATCTCAGTGTAGTAAAGCGTTGAGAGCCTTATGGAGTGTAGCCGATTGATTAAGAAACTGGTATAAATACGCTAAACTGGTATAAACATAAAAGTATAAAATATCACGCGGGTTTACCGTTTCAGTACTATATCCTCACACTTACTTTCCTGAGTTGAATGCAACTGCCTAATTTTCTTTTGATGTCACATATATATTTTGATAAAAAAGTTCACGGAAATTGTAAATACAAGGACTGTTAAAAAAAAAAAACAACAAAAATTTTTCAAAAGTAATATTTTTTTTATTCAAAGTAGTTTCCTTGTGCTTCGATTCAGCGTTAAGCCCGGTCAATTGGCATTTCAAATGAGGGTTTAAGGTCATTTTTCGGAATTCTCTTGAAAATATCGGTCGTCGCCTTTGGATATCTGAAATGTCCTGAAACCAGTGTCCTTTCATGGGCAAATGAAGCTTTCCAAATAGGTAAAAATCACACGGTGCCAGATCAGGTCAGGGGGGTGAGTGATTAACGGTTAATATAGAGTATTTTTGTCAAAAAATCAGTGACAAGCGTCGACCGATGACACGGCGTCATGGTATTTTGGTCGAGCACGAGGAATGCGTGACATAAGACGCTTCATATCACCAAGGTAAAACACAGCATTAATCGTTTGGCCAGGTGGAACGAACTCTCGGTGTACAATACACTCGGAATCGTAAAAAAAAATCAGCATTGTCTTTATTTTTGACTTCGGAAGACGACTTTTTTTGGCCTGACTTCTGATTGTCACAGAGGTCCTCACGACCTTTTTGGAATCGCTTAAACCACTCAAGCACATTACTACGGGATAGGCACTGATCACCATAAACTTTTTTCATCATTTGAAATGTTTCAGTAAATGTTTCCCCAAGCTTAAAACAAAATTTAATATTTGCTCTTTGTTCAAAATGCATTTTACGACCGATGACCAAAAGCTGCTGTCACTTTTTGATCGATAACATCGATTGTAGTTGTCCAATGGTCTTAAAATTTTTTACGAAATCTCAACAAGAGATCAAACTTTTTATTTCATGTACCCGCCAATAGGTAGCGCCACCAGAAACAGTTATATTTAAAAAGTTCTGTTTCTTTTGCGACAGACCTTGTAAAACTCCACCAAACCGAACCGGTCGATTGAAATGCACTGTCCACTTTCATTCGACTAATATTTGGCATAGTAATTAAGGTCTGTCTTATCAATATAGCAAAATACACTATATTACTCGATACTACTCACCTATATGATAGCAACCTAAGGCCAGGTTAGGGCAAGAGCTCGATTTTATCCTACTTGGAAAGCTTAGAGCGCCTATATAACAGCTATTAACATTCTCACAAATCGTAAGAGCGCTTTGAGCCTTTAACAAAAATGTTTAAACGATTATAAACAGTTTTGATCTTCTAGTTCCCCGAACTTAAAACTGGCGAGATTTTACAAACTCAATTTTGAAAAGCCTGGACAGTGGAAGAGAAACTACCTGAGTGTTTTCACATCGTTGTCAATACAAGTTTGACAACATGCGTCGGACAAGATTTTTGGTCTTAGAGCATGAGTGGCTATTGGATAGTGTGCACTAAGAATTTCTACACTTCTGACAAGATGAACATTGCTCTAGGAAGGTGTTCAGTGGAGCTACGCCTAATGGATCTTGCAGTCGCAAAAGAAAGGATTGTCGACCATGGCCTGCTAAGCCACTGGTTCAGTGCTAGAATGCGAGATGATAGCTGAGATGCCATTCCGATTTGAGCGGGCCAAGCTCATTGTATTTGCAGTGGCCAGCGATTTAACTTCGGATTCTGATGATTAAGTATAGTAGCTTGCTGCTTTTTCAAAGTAATATTGACAAAAATGAGTTGATGATGCACATAAGAAAAAATTTCTTAGATTATTTTCATCTATGTTTTCTTCTTCATCTAGTTCGTATGCTAAAAGCAGTTCCTATAAGCCATAAGCCTTTTGAAGGCATTTAAAAACTTTCTAATCGAATTTTGTCGAATAACTTACGAAGGATCGACATATTTATTAAAATTTTCCACTAACAGAGTATTCGATTTTGGCACAAATTGTCTTTCACATTTCAATTTTCCTACAGTGACATATGTGTAAACAGACTTGCTCACATATGCCGAACATAGAGATACATGCATGACTACAACAAATGTTTCCAGTTGCTGTTTGTTGTTTGCTGACAATGGCGGCGGTAATTAGCGACGCTAACGAGAAAACTTTTATTGTAGTTTAGCGAGAATGTCATTGTGTGGCGCACATACACATATACGTTGTGTTAACAAGCGTAAGTAGCAAACGCAACAATAGTGGCTATGTTTTAGTAGAAAAAAACGTATAAAATTAAATAAACGAAAAAATAAAAATTAAATAAAAATGCATTGCAGCAAGGACAGAATATATGACAAGCACGGTCATTTATACTAAACCATTTGTTGGGAAAATTTTCCTAAAATATTTATTTAAGAAATTAAGTTTGTTATTTCAGCTTAGTTGCAAACCCATTCAATGCTCAATATTTTGCTTTTTTTCATACCAAATATTTTGGCAAAAAATTGATCTCAAGAGTAAGCGTGCTGCCTTGGAAAATTTTGGTGTGGACGGTTAGTAGTTACGACCTAATGCCTACTATGTATTGACTGTCACCAGTTTCCTTTAACGTTTGCTGTTTTCGATATCGATTTTTTTTATTTATTTGAAGTTAAATTACTCTTAACTTACTTCTGTTAAAAGGTTTGTGATCTGTTTGAGATCAGTCTTTAGTTTGAAAATATATCATTACCTTTTTGCCTAGTAAAAAATACTATACCTTCTCTCTAAAATACGCAATTAAGGGGTACTTTCGTTGAGAAATGAAAAAAAAAAAATCTATTTAATTTTTATTTTTTTATCTATTTTTTTAAGTTTAATCATTTAGAAACATATCTAGAAAAAATGTTTAAAAATTCAAATTATTTTCGGAAATATAGGTATTTTGCTGGCCCGTCATCCAAACTGGTTCCACCGAAACTGAAGACTTATGATAAATGCTTTTTTCTCAAAACTGTTTTTTTTTTTTTAAACGATACTTACGAGGTCTCAGGTTCCGAATTTTTAGAGAGTCTACTTATAGCCTTGTCTATGTTTGGAGCTATCTATATCTTCAAATTTTTAATATGTTTAATAGAACACTGGAAGCAGACAAGACAAAAAGTAGTAGAAAAGTGTTTTTTCAGGCTACTGGCATTTCGTAAAGCATTTTTTCCAACCTTTCTGTAATCTGAGCGACATTATTCAAGATCAATATATTTTCTTGGTTTTAGATTGCATGGAGAATTTGGAATTTATATGGGAAATTGTGGGTATACTCGCAGGTAAATTTTTCGAGATTTACCATTTCATCAGCTGTTAACTCTGGAAATTTTTTATTTATGTTATTTATTTTTTTTTTTTTTGGTTTGAATTCTTGTAAAGTTAATAAATAACTACTATAAGCCTTAGGCTAGGTTAAGTTAATCTGATAAGCCAATAAATCAACTACAAACCTGAAATTGTTCTTTTAAAATGACCTGAAAGGCATGCCTTTAACTTATCTTACTACTTTAAATAACTATTTCGCCCAAATGTAGGCAATTGAGTGACAAAAATTTCCAAACGCCTGAATGTATGCAATGAATTATGTCACCTTTGCTTGGTAAATAGTTATTTAGTCAAAAAATGTGAGTAAGCAAGTATTTTAACAAATTTTCAAACTAGTTTTTAATTAGCCTACACACACACTTTATGTATATCTGGCAATGGAGGGTAAACTGGTCGACAGCTGGCAGTGCCACAGCTGGCCTAGTGCGAGCAACAAACGGAAGTTAGTTGTAAATTAAAGCAGGAAGCGTGAAAGTAAGCAGTTAGTTGTGCATTTTTGTTAAATACAAAATAATTATTTTCAGAGAAAAAAGTTATTAAATTTTTTGGTTGTCTTTGGTGGTGATGTTTCAAATTTTTTTTCTGCTTCTAATTAAAGCGCTGCTTGCGGTTGTGTTTTTTTTTTATTTTTTAATTTTTTTACCGTAGGTAGAATAGCGTCTGAGACCCAATATAGTATACAAGTACCATATAAAGAATAAATACATATACCTTAATAATCAGCATAAGGGGCTGAGTCCATTTAGCCATGTATGTCTGTCCGTCCAATCGTCGGTCTGAAATCGCTCTGAAATTTTGCACAAAGCTTCTTCTAATAAAACAGCTGCTCATTTGTCGAAATCGCCGATATCGAACCACTATAGCATATAGCTGTCATACAAATGGAATGAACTGAGACAAGTTCTTATATGGAAAGTCTTCTCATTTGACAAGATATTTTCATGAAATTCGGTAAAGATTATTATATAAAACAGCGCAGCAATCTCCAAAGAAATTGTGCAGATCAGATTACTATAGCATATAGCTACCATACAACTCTTCGATTAGGCTCAAGTCCTGCCATACAAACTGACCAATCCAAATTACAATAAAGATATAACCTCTAACTATACATATGTTATAAAAAAAGTACCAATTTATGGTCTTTCTTGGGTTTGTCTCATTTTTAGCAAAATCAAAACTGTCTCTCAGTAGTTCTTCAGCGTATACCACCTTTCATAATTGTTCCCATATATGATTTTAAATTCGTAGCCCTATAATTTTGGTGATCCCCATCTCTTTGTTATATAATATGTGCTATTTTGGTGTAATAAAAAAATTGAAATTATCCTTTAGTGGATTTTTCCGCTTTGATAGAGTTTATCCTTCGGTTTTATTTCAGAGAAAGCCTTTCATATTACAACTCTACACTATTTAAAGGGATTAATCTGAAAAATGATTTCACTTATGAATTTAAATTTAACCAGCCACAAGTAAACTAGTGAAACAACGTCGCATTTCTACTCTCTTATTGTTTGCTGCACTACTAACGCTCCTACAATGCAACATTTTATTCGTTACTTTTTGGCGAAAATGTGAAAACATCATTTGGGCGGATTTCGCATTGCTACGAACGACTGTCAGCATGTGGAAACTAAAAATAAATATTTAAATACGAAAATGTTCACATTCAAAGCTTTTAAAGTTTTTAACGGTATTTTGCGCCAATGCCACTGTTGTTGTAGCAGTGTGCTCAAATTAATTGAAATGAATTTGCGTAATACCGACGCGGGTGTGGCAGCAGCAGACAGTTTATAAGCATATTACTCGCATGCTCACATACGCTTTCGTGAGTATGTGTATGTGTGTGTTGGTGTATGTGGACAACTACCTTGTAATGTATGCTCTCACATATGCATGAATATTTCGCTGGTCAAATGTGATTTGCCCAACTGCAACAGCAACCAGAACAACAACAAGTAGTATAACCGCCCATTTCGTACAACAACAATTTGCGCTACAACAACATTTCGAAGTTGATTCGCATTTATTCACTTGGCATGTGACCATTCCTAGTCCGAATTCGGATTTTACACAGTTTTTCACCTACAGCCGCTGCATTGCCACAGCAAAAACAACAACAATAGCAGCAGCTGCAGCGCCGCTTTAAAATTGCAAATTTGTAAAACATGCCACAACATTGATGGGATTAATTAAAAATGTTGTTCTTTCGTTGTGCTTGTGTGCACACACACACATACACGTATGTATATTTGTAGCAATTAAGGCTTTTCGGTAATATTTTCTATTGTCAATGAATGCCATCCTGTCTATTTTGTAGCGTGTGTTACGTGTACTGTGTAATTGTGCGGAATTTGTGGCAATTAATTGTTAATAGAATTACCTTTCTATTGATTATATTACATATCGTTGTTGCTATATGTATATTTTTATATTTGGTCTTATACACATATCTTAATAAATTAGATGTAAGACATACCAAAACATTCTCTTTTGTTGCCAAAAATTTTAATAAATTGCTTAAATACACATATTTTTTAAAAACTGTAGCACATCCACAGGCGTTGCTATGTAAATGCCATATAGCGCAGATCAGCGTGTGTAGAATCCAAAAATTAATTATTTCTAATTGTATAAGCTAACTAAATTTCGTTAGATTTTAATACTTTTTTATTTCTTTTTTTAATAAGTACCCTTTTATTCATAATTTTGCAAAAAGCTTTATTTCGTCAAAAAAAATTATAAAATTTTTTCGCTAGAAACATTTGTTAATAATATTTGTTGTAAAAACCATAGATAACACGCTAATACGGGTCAAATTTTCATTAAATTTAACCCCAAAAAAAATGTGTAGCATATCTGCAGGCGTTGTTACGAAAATGCCATATCGCGTATATCAACGTGTGTACAATCTGAAATACAGTTATTTCTACAATTAATCGAACTAAATTTGGAAAGGTTTTAATATTTATTTATTTTTTGTTTTTTTTTTCTTTCCAGTAAGTACATTTTTATTCATAATTTTTCAAAAATATTTATTTCGACAGGCTATAAAATACAAAAATTTTCTGTAAGCAGCATTTGTTAGTAGCAATTTTTTTAAAAATCATAAGTAACATACTAGTACGTGTCAAACATTGATAAAAGTTAACCAAAATACAGTTTTCGTAGCACATACCCAGGCGTTGCTACGCAAATGCCATTTAGCTGAAATCAGCGTGTGTAGAATTCAAATATTTCTTATTTATACAATTTTACTAACTACATTTCGCGGAGGGGCTTTTATATTTTTTCATTAATTAATACTCTTTTATAATAATTTTTTAAAAATTTTGAATTCGGCACATAAAAATACAATTTTTTCCGCAAGACACATTTTTAATAGCAATTTTTGTAAAAATCATAAATAACATACTAATAAGGGTCAAACTTTCATAACAATTAACCAAAATACAGTTTTTATAGCATATCCCCAGGCGTTGCTACGCAAATCCCAATAAACATTAGTTATTTCCCCATTTTATTAACTAAACGTACGTGTGTTTTCGTATGTGTGTAGCTTCTTTTTTAAATAGGTGCCATTTCATAAATGGGTTTATAAAATTTGTATATATCGTGGGACAAAAATGCGAAATTTGTATCGCAAGATATATATTTTTTCATAGTTTCTGTTATAAAAATCGTTAAAATCAAAAAAAAAAATTAAGTTGTTATTTTTATGAAATTTCCTTCAAAAACAGACGTTCGCGCCTGCGTGTATGCTTAGAATTTTTCAATACTTTGCTTGTATGCTATTACTTTTGCACTAATGACGGTCAGAGCCTCATATTTGTTTATAATTCTATCAGTACACTCAATATTTGCTGTTTAGGAGCCCCTCATTTTTTGCAATTTGATTTTTCATGAACTCAACTAACAAACAATGGTGTTTTAAGTTCATGCTCCGAAACTTACCTTAGTGAAAAAGTTTTGTACAATAAATTATAAAGAAAATTAATAGTCGTTTAAATATGGGTTGTTATAAGTATATTTATGACCATATATTTTTAAGGTACTCTGTGGAAGTTTAAGTTTTCGGAGCTGTCTATATGGAGAATATCACTAAAAACATAAAAAATATCCTAAAATATTTACATGTTTCCATTTATATTGAGTTTTTAACTTCGAATCAGCCGTAAAATCTTTGCTTGTCGAAAACAAATTTTCTGTTTAGTTTCACTATATCAGTGAAGTGAACTCGTGTGTCACTTTTGACTTATGTAGAAATGTCAAAATATTATAAACACTGTAACAAACCAATTCAAAAATGCATATTCGCTGCTTACAATAGCATGGAACCGATTAAAATATTCATCCGTTTCATACCTTTGATTTTAACGCAATTTTTCCTTCGTAGCGCCTGCGCATATGCTTCGATATTTACAAACTTCCTAATATAGCTTTTTTATGAACATTATACAAACTTTTGAGTTTTTGTTTTGGGAAAATTTACTATATGTATGCACAATAGTCAGGGGTGTTGTGGAATCTTATAGTTGTCGGAATCAGAATTGAAACCGATCAAAAAAAGCAGTAGGTGTCATGAATTCAGATATTATTGGTTTGATATTCGAAACAGAATTTGTATCGGTTTTGGGTATCACGGAAACCAATTTTATCGGTTTTGCTGTCAGAAACAAAACAAGAAGATAGTCGCACACAGATTTGAAATGCCAGTTAAGAAATCAAGTTATTTTAATGTTACGAATTAATTTATCTTTATTTCTATAGGAGAAAACATAAGAATAAAACACGAAATGTCTTAATTATTGAGGTTTGGAAAAAAAATGCCGATATTTAAGAGGGGAGCCGTTTTTAGAGGCTTGAAAAAAATCGTTTTTTTTTTGTTTTTGGGAAGGAAAGAAATAATTGATTGAAGCGAAATTTCTAGGATTTATAGTTATATATTTAAACATCATCCGCAAATTTTTTTGATACGAAATCTTTTACATTTGTCTTTGAAAAGCAATTGCCAAATGCTTATCGGATGTGCATATGCCAGACGGCGGTCAGGATGCAAATCGCGATTTCTATCGGAAACAAAAAATTCAAAGAGATTCATATATTTTAATAACTTATGTTCAAGTTAAACTGGTAAAATATAAAATAAAAAGTATAAAATTTCTTAAAATTTTGAAAAAAAAAAACAGATTTTGGTCTAAAAAAATTTTACTTAAAATATAAGTATGTTCAAACTTAACTTTTCTTAGTTTTTTACTTTAAATAGAAGATAATTTAATGCCAAAGATAATAAACTTTGCCCCAATTCCATGACGTTCAGTTTTTTTTTCTATCCTGCCCGCCAATTAAGAAAAATTGTAAAAATGAAAAAACGAAATTTAACACACAAATGCTTCAATATTCATTTAATAAATGTTTTCTCTTAAAATCTATCTTTAATTCGGAACTCATTAAAAACTTTAATAGGATTGCTTGTATGTATTCATTTGCAAGTTTTGTCACATTAGTAAACAGCTGGTTCGAATATTGGTTTTGCCTATGTTCGAAAAGACGAAAATCCAATCAGATTCTGTGACACCATTTAAAATCAGAATTGGTTTGCAATTCTGACAGCCAGGCAATTCTGTATTGGATTCCACAACACCCCTGAGTGTCTTCATTATCCAAGTTTACTTTAGATTATGTGCATATTTTTTATGTCTATCTATTTATTTCTATCATATTTTTTCTCAATTTCTAAAATTTGTTTTAAAATTGTGAATATAGACGTTAAGATCCTATTCAACTGGAGCTACCCAGTTGCTCAGAGAACACATTCTTTGAAGTATTTTAGCGTGGCTCCTGCGCATGTGCTTCTATGCATGTGTTTCTATGAATTTTTCTAAAATTGAACACTTAAGTTTAGGTTTCACTCAAACAGTGTTTCTTTGTCGAACAGTGTATGCATTATTTAAAGTATTTCTTTGTGGCGCCTGCGCATATGCTTCAATATATTTGTTTCTATGAATTTCTATGAATTTGAATGCGGAACTTCGGGAGTCACTTTATCAAAGTCGCTTAGTTGCATAAGGCATCCATTATTTAAAGTATCTCAGCGTGGCCCCTGCGCATATGCTTCGATTTTTTTATTTCTATACAAAAAGCGTACTTTTTACTTACCTTTATTCTAAAATTCAATTACATTATAGAGCTTTCAAGCTTCACTTTTCTATTTAAACTTGTTTTGACCAATCAATACATATATAATTAATACCGTTAACCTGCTTATACTTACCCATTGCATAATTTCTAAGTACGCTGTGAATTTTAGGATTTTTTATTAAAAAAAAAAACTTAAAATTTAAAATAATAATCACCTAAAATTCCATATTAAATAAAAACACCATTGTTTATAATTTTCATTTGATAGTTATGGCATTTATTCATACTAATTGCTAGATCCCCCGCCCAACACACATTTGTTGCTTTGTGCGCTGCGGCAATATTTTACATATGCTCATAGTGTTTGTATGTTGTATGTACTATTATTTAGTTATAAATTTAGTCCTTTGCATGAAAAGGCAATTATCAAATATACGCGTATCAATACATGCATACGTACACACATACAATTTACATTTATATATAATTATTATATAAATTTCATTTTATTTTTCTCTCATATATTAATTTTAAAGTAGGTTTTAGGAAGATAGCACTAGAATAACAACACTATATAACTAAATTTAATTTGTAATCACTAAATATATGTATATGTAAGTATGTGTCAGTGTAGCATGTGTTTTTGCTGCTTACGTGTGTGTGTTTGTATACAAATTGCTGCCAACTCGAATGCTTAGTCTAAGCGTAAAGGTACTTATTATTACAAATATTGCGCTCTGCTTGCAAGCGTATGTAAATCATATAACGGTATATATACTATATGTGCATACATACACACATTAGTTGTAATTAAACGGAAGTACATTGTAAAAATGTTAGTAGTTAAAATAATAAAGCGAACAATTTTCAGTCACACAGCAACTAAGCTTAAATGTTTACAAACTAATACTAGTGAACTTATGGCGAGACAGTTCGAAATATATTCTAAAAAATAAATACCCAAATATTATTTGTGTGTATGTGAATTTAGGCCAGCCGCGTTGCTTTTGGTGGCAATAAAATAGTTGTTCATGGCATTGTTGTGCCTCTATTTGTAGGCATTTTTGAAATAAATTTCGAAATTTACATTCTATGCATTTAAATATAATTTTTTGTCATTTAAATACTACATAATATTGCTATTATTACACATTTACACACATAAACATATTTCTATTTTAAATTTATGGTATATTTACTTAGTATTATATTCTTCATATATGTATGTATGTATGTATGTCTATTTTTATATACACCGATAACTATGTACATAAAGTCAATATTTTTTAACGTTTACAGTTATGTACATGAGCCTTCTCTCCACTCTTGTTTATCGATATTTCAGTAAAAAATTTTGTCGTAAAAAATTTCTCGCATGTAATAAAAAACTATTAAAATATTATATGCATATTAGAAGTTTTGTTTTTCAAAAAATGTATAAGTTAATTAAAAAAATAATGTTCCTTTTTTCCAGCTCATAAAAATTTTATTTTTCGACTTTAACTTTTAATTTTTGAAACATAGTCGGTTTTTTAAATACTTTTGATTTTTTATCGCATGCGATAATATTTTCTAAATAAATTAAAAGTACATATTTATACCAAAATTTATTTTTAATTTATAATTTTTGAAACATTTTCAATGGAAAAAAATTTCTCATGCGATAAAAAAAATTGCAACGAGTAAAGCAAATTTTTTTATTAAAGAAACACGAAATGTTAGAAAAAATAAATAGTTTCACTTGATGGAAATTTTAATTTTTTTCTTTTTAAAATAAAACAATGTTTCTCGCAAGCAAAAAAAGATATTTTAACTAATTTTCTTAAGAAAAAATTATAAAGTGCATATTTTTATCTTTACACATATTGGATTTGAAATTTTCTCGCATGCAATACGTGATTTCCAAATTTTTTTCTTTAAATATTTTTTTTTAATTTAGAAGTTTACTTAAAATTAAAAAAAAAATATTTGAAATTTTCTCGCAAGCAATATGTGATTTCCAAATTGTTTTTGTTTAGAGTTTTTTTTTTTAAATTTAGAAGTTTACTTAAAATTAAAAAAAAAGAAATATTTTAAATTTTCGCTTTTTCAGTTTTAAATTAAATAATTAAATAAAAAAAATTTGAAATTTTAACTCGAATTTAAAAGGTTCGACTTGAAATTTTCTCGCATGAAATAAAAATTTTCAAAATTTTTTTGAAGAAAAATTTTAAATTTTCTAAATTTTTTTTTGTCATACATGAAACATGTAAAATCTAAATTTTTTTAAATTTGTTTTCTTTTAAGCCAGGGTTCCCACGCACTAACAGCCGAGAGTTGATGTACAAAATCTTCGAAAAACTTGTACTATACAATGTAAATAACTTTTTCGTACACATAGTCTGCATAAATACATTACAGTATGTTATGGGCCTTTATATACATTTATATGTACATAAATATATATACATGTATATATGTAGATACCAAATTTATTTTTGCGTTACATTTTTTTATCCCCTATCAGCCTGCTTCCACTTAGTTTTCGGTACACACAAATATTTGTATAAATTTTGCTTAAATCGTAGTTTTTTTTATTTACAAAAAAATTACTTATTTTTCAATTTATTAATTGAAAATTCCTATATTTAATTTAAAAGTAATTCTTAAAATAAAAACACGCACTCAATTTAAATTGCTTACTTTAACATTGAACATATTTATTTCACATAAATTTCAATACAATTTATTTTTACAATTTTTTCGCGATTTCTTGCTTGTTTTCCTTGCTTGGCAGCATATTACATACAAATATGTTTTTCCATATTCTTATGACACCTTAGAAAATATAATAGTGTTTTACTAAAGAAATTATAATTACTAATTTTATATATTTTTAAATTTATTTTTATTTCTATATTTTAGTACATTTTCTTTTATGCAATTTTCACATCAATAACAGCCTATCTTACAGTGTGTCGCCTGCAATGAATTTCACCACGAAATCCGCATTGCCAACTTGTGTACTTGTGTGTGTATATGTGTGCGTGCGTGTGTTCGCATTTCTCTGGCAGTGCTTGTGTTCAACATTTACATACCCCCTAATATATTATTTACCATTTATATATATAATATGCCTGTAGTTGTTTGTGTGTTAGTTTACTTTTTTATTAGGACTACAACAACAATCACTTGCAGTTTGCTTTATATAATATTGATTGGCGAATATTATTTCTTACTTTAAACTCATTTGCTGATGAAAACATTTTGCAGCCAGCAATATTTAGCAGCATTTTAATTACAGTTATATTATAGAATCAGTCTTTAAACGCATTTGAAGCGTTGCGAAGAAAAATTATATGCGGAACAACAGTCACGCTGGGGCCTTTAGGTGTCCGGCTTGCTTAAATTTAGTTAAATTTAAAAAGTAAAATAAAAAAGTATTAAAATATGAACACAAAGAAAAATATCTGGTTTAGCAACGCAATTCGAAAAGAAATTTTCGAAAATTGTTGCGCAACATTTTCAATAAACATTGTTGCGCAACAATGTTGCCAGACGCAAAAATTATTTTGGCGCTAAATGTAAGCACCTTTGAAATTTTATAAAAACTAGCGTAAATTTTCAATTTCAAATGTTGCTAGCAACATGTTGCAGATATAAAAGATAGTTAAACATAGTTTTTAAGCGCTAAAATATCATTCCAAAATAACTATTTGGTCAAAACATTTTTAGCAAATTCCATTTTCCGGTTTAAATCAAAAAAATTTAAAAAAAAATCTAACTTGAAAAATTAAAAATATCTCAGATCTTTTACCATTTATTTTCTATTCTATCATAGAATAATTAGTCGAGAAAAATTAAAGAAAACATACTAGCAATCTTACCAACACCTTAGGCCCCGCGCCACCCATATACAGACACCGATTATATACATGCGCCTCCGAACCCGCCCATATCCCTTCAATCTCTTCACTCACTCGACTCCAACTGGCCTTTGTTCACACGCTCACACCACGCCAACAACTCCTGCACCTCGCGTGTGTAATAATCCACCTGAGCTGCCTCATCGCACGCACTGCCTTCATCTAACCCCGCATAACCCATTAAGCCCATTCCACTTTTCGTTGCACCCACACCGGTGCCTTTACCCACACCACATGTCACGCTAACGCACTGCGTTACCGGTCACACCAACGGCCCTTGCGGATGAGCCGACATGCTGCCACCGCTGCCACTGCCACAACCGCTGCCGCTGCTGCTCAACAAACTACGTTCACTTGCCACACTGCTGGGCGCATAAATCAAGTCACAATCGCCGCCTTGCAACATCTTATGTTGTTGCTGCTGACGTTCTTCTGCACTCTCCGAGCACGAACTCAGCGAACTGCTGCCACCGATGCTGCTGCTGTTGCTTTTGGCGGCGCTGCTGCTGCTGCTAGTCATCATCAGGTTATTGCTGCCGCTGCCGGCGCGATATGCGGCGCGCACGAAAGGCTGTTGTGTTTGTTGTTGCTGTTGCTGTTGTTGACTTGTTGTGCGCCAACTGTTGCCGCTGTTGTTGGCGCTGAGTGTGATGGCCACGCTGGGATGCACTTGATTTGAGGGCGTTAAGGGCAGTAGGTGTTGCTGTTGTTGTTGTTGCTGTTGTTTATGCTGCTGCTGTTGCTGTGGCTGTTGTTCGTCCACCTTCACATACAGACGCTCCATGTCGCCATCCAAGTCACCATTCGCCGTGTGGTACAGCGCCTGTTCGTCCTCATGCGACATCAGCATGGCCATGGGCGAGGGCGAGCCGCCGCAACCAGAGTCGGCCAGGCCATTGTAACAGAATGAGCCGGCATCTAAATCCAGCAAATTTTTCGACAATTCTGTGGTGCCGTTATCATGGGCAACGCCATTGCCATTGTGGTTGTTGTTGTTCAAAGCATTCATTTTCTGCACTTGCTGCTTCTCGATGCTCAAGCTGGGCTGTTGCTGGTGTTGTTGCTGCTGCATGATAACCTTAAAGCGTCCACTGCCGGCACCCATGCCATGTTGCCGGCGCAGCGTGCCAACACCGTTAAATTGCTGTTGCATTGGTTGTAGCTGCAATTGCTGTTGTTGTTGGTGTTGCTCACCTGCCGTGTCGTAGGTGTGACAGCCGCTCAACTTGTTCTCCGTGATATGTATCTTCTCCTTGGCATAGTAATATTGCTCCGAATAGGCGGACCGATTGCTCGAGTTGCTCGGATATGTTTCGCTGGCCACCGACATTGGCTGGTAAATATTGCCCAAAGAGTGTTGCTGCTGATGCTGCTGCAGTTGTTGTTGTTGCTGCTGCTGATGATAGTGTGGGTGCATGGGTCTTTGATGTGGCTGCAGGAATTGTGGTTGTTGTTGCTGCTGCTGTTGTTGTTGCATGCGGAAATCGCCTGGCCGTTGCTGATAACGCGGCTGCTGTTGTTGCTGCTGCTGATGTTGACCGCCACCATTCAATATGGCCGATGTGGCGTAGGGCGCTGGCGAGCTGGTCTCATGTCGTTGCGCGCCACCGCAGCCATACTCGCTGGGCGCTTTGCCGAAACTGGACACTTCCGCGTAGTCGGTGGGTATATTCGAGTATTCGCCGACATATCTGCAACGGCAAAGATAACAAAAATATAGAATAGAGTATGCACGAAAATTACGAAAACAAAAGCAACAACATTTACTACGGCGAGGTTTACAAATGGCGGCTATGAATTGCCAAAAGCTGGCACATGCTAAAATAAAACATAGCACGCTTTTAGGCTTTGCATTTGCTGGCAAGTGTGGAAGTGTGCGCCGGAAAAATATTCAAAATTTCACCGATTTCCTTTTTCCAATGAAATCATAATTTTAGCGCTTTTCACTGGATTTCAACGCGATTTATAGGCGCGCATCGCTGGCTCTTACACACACCCACACAACTGATAACAGCCAAATACTCAGCGCATGTACGCGTATATTTATGATGGGTTACGGTATTAACGCTTAATACGCCGAAATGCGGCAAATGGTCAGCGTCAGATAGGAATTTGAATGCGCTTTTGCCTACATTCAGCTGAGCGCGCGCAAAAAAATGTATTTCTATGAAGCGCTAAGCTTCGTATAAGCAAAACCCTTGCAATAAATGTCATATAAATATATTTAAGCCGCGACTCAGTGTAAAGCTTAAAAATATTTTGTAAAAATATGGCAAAATTAAACAAAAAAATATATATATAAAATTCACTTATTTGTGATTGTCTGCCGCCATGGTTACAGCTTTGCTAAAAGTGAGCTGAGCATTACAATAAAATGCAATAAAATGACGCCTAAGCCTCTACCTAAGCTCTTCATGTGATTTGCATGATGAGTAGAGTAAATATTTTAGAAATAGAACGGCTTATAGACCTTCTAAATATTTAAAAAATTAAAAAGTTGGGTTAGGTAGAATTGATTTGACTCAGAGGAATTATTTTAAACTATTTATTTCTTTGTACCTAAAAAATTACTCAAAATAATTTTCATAAATGAAAAGAATATCATATTTTATGTTTTAGAAATAGAGCTGATTATAGACACTTTAAATTTTTAGTAATAAAGATAGGTTAGTTAGAAGTGAGATTTGATTGACAGGGATTATTTATAATTAAATGAAAAATTGTACGTAATATCTTATATAAATGGGGAAAAACGAAATGGATAGAAGACTGCAGCAGTTGCCAGCAAAAAATTATTTATTTATGTGGATTACCACCATATTATTGAAAACAAAATTCAAAAAGATAATTTAAACTACATTTTTTGGCCAAGAAAATGATGAGCTCATATATTTTTTATATTTTCTGCTCAGAATTATGCTTTGATTTGAATTTTTATGCCATGATTTTTTTAATTTCTTAGTTTATTTATGCTTTGTTGAAAGTCTAGGGTTCCCACAGTATGATGCAGTAGAGGAAATATCGATAGTGAGGCCGCAGAGTATGTTAAAATTCACGTCAAGCTTAGGAATCCTAAACGATGATTACTGCTTTTAGACTTAGCAACTGAACTCCATCTAGTAAAGCAAAGGAACAAACTGGTTTATGCGTGGCTTACTAGTCTACCAGATTAATATAACCTAACTTATTTGAAAGTTTGAAAAATTTGGTCTTATTTTATACCTCATTTACTTTGCATTCGCGCACATTACTTTATATTTTTCGAAAAAAATTCTCAAAATGCTTTAACTAGCTTTTTGCATTTGATGGCTTTAGCTACATTCTGTAAAAGACCTCTTGATATTTCTTATATATTTTTGACGTTATGTTTTAAGTTCTATCATACTTACTTTGATAAAATATTGCGATTACTGTTTTTTTTTTTTGATTTTTTTCTATCCATTTGTACATACTATTGTCGGAAATATATGAGATGCTTTTGTATTTACATATAAAGCTATTTTTAGCATAATTTTAGACGTTTTCCTTTAATCGCAGAAGAGAGCATATTAAGTATGCCACGAAGTTTTTAATAGCCAGAAGAAAACTTCGGAGACCCAATAAAAAAAATATATATATATATAATTGTAATTGACCTGAGTCGATCTAGCCCTGTCCGTCTGTCCGTCTACACGAAATAGTTCCTCACTTACTGAGATATTGATGTGAAATTTTGCACACGTTCTTCTCTAACTAAGAAGCTGGTCATTTAACCGAGCTGCCGATATCGGTCAACTGGAGCATATTACTGCCATACAAACTGAACGATCGGTATCAAGTTCTTGTATGAAAAACTTTTTTATTTGAACAGATATTTTCAACAAATTTAGCATGTATTATTTTTTAAGGAAAATATGGTATTCAAGAAGGAATTTTTCGGATCGGACCACTATAACATATAGCTGTCATACAAAATTAACAGTCGAAATCAAGTGCTTGTATGGAAAACTTTTTCATTGACAATATTTGCATTCATAATTATTTATGGCAACAACGTAATCTCTGCAAAGGTTCAGATTGAGTCACTATAGTTTTTTTAAATCGTATTTATTATTTGTGAAGGGCATTGTATCTGCGGTTTAGTTGAAGTTGACATTTGTTCTTGTTAAGTATACTTTTGAGCGTTGTTTTTTTTAGGTTCTTTGAGGTTAAGTTCTATGGGAGAATTTCTTGTTTCGACTTAAGGTTCCAACAGTTTCCCGATTTTTTTTAAACCATACATATGTTTTAGTTTTTGTCGAAAAAGTATGTGGATTTCTGTAAAGATGACTCACAGATGCTTCGAATTAGCATCGCTTTCATTTTCCAATAAACCATTCATTGTATGTTTAGATAATGCCTATTGAATAGTCAATACTCACACTATACTCACTGGGTTTTCAAGCACAGGAAAGGATACAAAAGATGTCGTGTTATAGCTATATAATTTTTAAAAACATATATTCGCCTTGTTGGTGTCCATTATGCTAAGAGAAAAAAATAGTAAGACATTTTTCATAATTTGAAAAAAAGAAAAATATGTCGACGATTGGGTTTTCGAGCGAAATTTAAATTAAAAAGTCTTACTGTTTTTTGTCCATATTTTTTTATAAAAAAAATTATATAATTTATTATCATTTATTTATTATATTGAAGGATAACATACTTCAAGCACTGAATAAAATGTTGCCAGATCCTTGGTTGGGTTGATTTGATTAATTTTCCACAAAAAAACAAATAATTTTCTAGCCAAGTTTCAATGACAGAATTGATATAAAGATTGTTCAACAAAATTGACATAAAATAGAAAATAGAAATTTCAAGGCAAATTTAAAAAAAATCTATTTTAAGATAAATTTAAAATAAAAAATTATTTTACCTAAAAATGCGCAACTTAAGCAGCAAATGCTGTGCTTTCATGAAAAAAATGTTATAACAAACATACATAGACCCCTACAATCAGACAAGCATAATAATTGCGATTACTGTGCGCTGCATTTGCTCTGTTATTGTCATAAATAACTGTGGAAATAATTGTGAAAATTGCGTGTTAAAGTCAACACAAGTACAACTGGCTGCAGTTGGAGTCGGAAAACGCGCCAGCGAACGCGTGTGAATTCCATGGCTACAATGAGTTGTGTGTCGAAGTGAGCTTCGGTAAAATACATGGTAAATGCGCAATTTTCAGCATTCATACAATGTGCATGAGTGTTATCCATATTTGTATGTAATTATGTTGCGCTGTTGCATGTTTTTTTTTTTGCTTTAATTAAATTTTAATAATTATTAATTATTTTCGCACAGTTATTTGATACACTCCATAACGGTACACGCTGCTGCTGCCACATCTGCTGGATATTATGATAATATTTACTTTATTATTATTATAACTTTTTGACTATTTGCGCGGGCGTATATATACACATACGGCACACTGACTACAAAATAGGCACAACTCGAAAATGACAATTGTACAGGAGATAAGCGTACGCAATTAACACAAACGTACAACTATCAGTGATTTTTCATGATTTTTCAGTTAAGTAAGAGAGTGATGACAATAAAATTTATTGAGTAGTCAGTTAAGTGCATTACGAGTTGATCTATAAAAAAAATTAGTTTAGAAAATTTTTGAGTTATGCCGCTTTTGTAGTTAATATGTGATATATATATGTATAAATGTAGGCATGTGTTTATTATAAGCCCTTTATTGCTACCCAGTTAGCAAATTGTGTTGAGCTGAATGAAATTGCGTTAGGAATATTTTTTTTTTTTAATTATTTAAAATTTTTTTCTTAATTTTTTAGCTATTTAATTAAATTAAAACTTTCACTTACTTATTTTAAAATTTTTCGTAATTTTTTAACTTTTTCTATTATCTAAATTTCTTAAATTTATTTTTACATTTTAAGTTGGTTCATTTATTTTAATTATTTAAATTTTTTTAATCGGTTTTTTATTTTTGTAATTTTTAAAATTTATTTTTGTTTTTCTTTAATTTTTTCAAATTTTTTAATTATGTAAATTTTTCCTTTATTTTTTTAAATTATTTAAAATTTTTTTTTTTTATCTTATCCAGTTATTAAAAAAAATTACTTAGTCATTTAATTTTTGTATTACCTATTCATTTTATTTTTTTTATTACTTATTCATTTAATTTTTTTATTACTTTAATTACTTAGTCATTTCATTTTTTTGTTTATTTTTTTTTAATTATTTAAATTTCTTATATTTACTTTTTAAGTTTATTAATTTTTTTTTAATTATTTAACTTTTTTAATTTTTTGATATTTTTCATAATTTTTTTCAAATTTTTTAATTATTAAATATTTGCTTTATTTTTTTATGCCTTTAAATTACTTTATTTAATTTTTTATCATTCTTTAAATAAACGTTGCGAGCTGAATATTAATTAAATACTTTCAATGCTCTCTTCTAATATTTTAATATTTTTTCTTTCATCATTTTCTAATTTTTCAAACTTGTTTAATACTTATTTTGATTTTCAACTAAATGACTCACAAAAATTATACGCTTTTTCTCCATACGCTTACTGGGCACTGCTCAACCCAAAAGCAGAGAAAGTTCTACGCCTCAACTGCTTCTATATCCATACATACAATATATTTTATGAAGGAACACTCTGCATACTATATAACTACACTTCATAAGTATGTACATACATATGTATCCTCATAGCAACCACGCCGTAAATTTTTATATTTGCTACATTTAATTTTTTTAATGTGCCTTAATGACTAATTAAATATGTAAAAATGCAATTGTCGCGATAAACGCGTTGCTTTGAGCTTTAACTTACACCTACACTATACATGCATACATGTGTGTGTGTGATGTGTTAGCTGTGCGTACGCGCTTTATCATGCACCTTTATGCGTAAATTAATAACAAATTAATACAAATTACACAGTAAAATGCACACAGCAGTTAATGATTATTTTATGCAATTTGAAATTGAGTAAAGTTCATGGAGAATTTGCAATTAAAAATTTAAAGCCCAGCAGGGCGTATGAGTGATATTAAAACGTTTTGAAGTGTTTGCTGTGATGGGCAATATTAAAGCGGCGCCTAAAGAGAGCGTGTGAGCAAATAATGAGTGATTAAATGAGGAATGTGTTTACATTTAAATTTTAAATTATCCTAAATGTTAAATAAAAATTTAATAAAAAATAAAAATATTTCACCAATTGATTAAAAATATTTTTTCTACAAAATTTAAAAAAAAATCAAACTTTTCTAAATAATCTCATTTGTAAAATTTTTTGTTTAAAATTTAAAAATTTTTGTATATTTTAAGAAAATTAAAAAAAAATAATAATTTAATAATTTTAATTGCTTTATATTTGGCCACATATTTTTAATTCGAATTTTTTTTGTTTCTAATACGATTATCTTCTTATTATTATTTTCTATCCTTGAAACAAAAAATTTTAAATTATAATTTTCTCAAAATATTTTTGCAAAAAATATTAACCCACAATTTTTATTTGAAAAATATTTTTTGTTTTCCAGTTTATGGTTTTGTTATTATTATTATTATTATTATTATTTTTTGAATATAGTTTTGAGTTTTAATATTTTTTTTAAATTGTTTTTTTGTTTCATAATTTTTAAAATAATTAGGGAAATGATTTTACGGGAATTATTTTCTAGAAAAAAAAATATAATTAAGATTTTTCTAAATTTAATTTTATAAATTTGCAGAAAAAAAACTTTTAATGGCTTTAAACCATTGGAAAAATGAATTTATAAAAAATTATAAAAACCTAATATTTTCAAAAAAAAACAAAAAAAAAGTTTTGAAAACGTTTATGGATTTTTTATTTCAAAAATTTTTTAATTTTTTAAATTAATATTATCCAAATTTTAGTAACAATTTTTAGTTTTATAAATTTTTTTTTTTTGCGTCCAAAACTAATTTTTTTAATTGAAATGTATAAATTCCCATTTTTGTTTGGAAATTTTAAAATTAATTTTACAAAATTTTTCTTTGGAAAATAGTTTTTATGTTTATAAATTTTATAATTTTTTGTAAATTTTTTAATTATTAGGAAAATTTTATGTTTTTAACAAAAATCTGCATAAAGTTTTGTTACTGGTTAACCAAAAAATTATTTCAGCTTAACTTTCACTCACATTTATCGTTATATTCACAAGCTCACAAGCCTTATTACATACCAATACCAACTATTGCTGTACAATTTTAAAAAATATTATACACTCACATTCTCTCTACCGAAAACAATTACACAAGCAAATCAAGCAAGCGTAATTCATACAAAATTTGTTCGGAATTTTTTGCTGCCACAAATTAACCGCTAATAATGCCACATCGACACATGCAAAGTATGCGAGGCATTTGCGTAAATGCCGAATACCGATGCGTATTAAATATTTTGAAACTTCAAAGCGCATAACAGATACAAATAACGGTATGTTTGTTCGTACGTCTAAATATCGCTCTAGTGGCAGCACGGCATTTTTTTCATGCATAAATATGCAAATTCAAATATTGAATTATTAATGACTGCCAATGTGACATGCTAGCGCGTAAAAGCGTAGCCGCTAATTTGTGATACTTAGTGGGAGCGTGCACGGTGAAAAATAATTGCGCTGAATAGGTGGTAAAAAGCAAAGCGAAAAAAAGCTAAAAAAATAATAATTAAAAAAAAATTTTTTTTTCTCAAAAAATGTAATTAAAAAAAATTAAATAAATAATTTTTTCTATTGTCAAAAGTTCCTTATAAAGGAAAATATTTTTTCAACAAAAAAAAATTTTATTGAAGGTTTTTAATATAAAGAAATATACTTTAAAGAAAATAATTCAACTCAATATTTTATTCATATCAAAAACTGTTCGACTGTTTTTTCAATAAAAAATTAATAAAAAATTATAAGAAACTTTAAATTTGCTTCTAAATGATTTTTTACTTAAATCTGCTCAGAATATTCAAAATTTAAAAAAAAAAATTAAATTTTCAAACCCAAAAAAAAAAATAATTTTTTAAAAGAAAATCAATTAATTAAAAAGGCGTCAAAGATTTCAATAAAGTTTTTATATCAAAGCCTTAATTTTTTTCAATGAAAAAAAAAAAATTATAAAAAAAAATTTTTGTTAAAATATTAAAATTTTTTTCCAAAAAAAAATTTTTTTTTAACTTTCAACTAAATAATTAGTTTGTAGTTATGTCAAAAACTAAGTGAAATCATTTAAAATTTTTTCTGAAAAAATTTTATATACTCTCTATTAATCTTTATATCAAAAGGAGTGGTCATAAATATACTTAGGTAATTAGTAACATTAATTGCCCTGATTAGCCTGTATACATATTCAAAGCTCTCCTTAATCTTATATTAATTCTCCTGAGCTTCTCTACTCATTTATGAGCACTTAGCTTCAGTACGTATTATCTGCCTTTAGTCCGGTTTCTCTCACTGCACACACTGTTACATTTGTTGCTGCAAGTTTAAATATGTTTACCTTGCTGCCACAATAATTATATACACTAATTAGTACTAATAATGTATTAATTTATGTTAAACTACTCACATCCATCAGCCACGAGCTATTAATTATTTAGGCAGCCACATCGGCAACTAAAGCGGCAGCAACAGCTTTTGATTATTTCCGTTGCCACATGAAAATTTAGTGATAAGTAAAGGGCTTGCAGTTGTTTGATCAGTCGATATTGAAATTAAGTTATTTAATTGTAATTGAGGTAATTAAAATGATAGAAGAGTTTAAATGCAGAACTTTTTCAAAAAAGCAAACATGTTTAGTTTATATTTTAGGACCCTTAAAATGAAAATTTAAGTCATTCAAATTAATTTTTAATTAAAAGCTATTTTAATTTTATTTGTTATGTCAACAAAATTTGATATTTTGGAAATAGAAAAAAAATAATTAAAAAAGAATTAAAAAAACAAAACAGCAACAAAAATAATTGAAAGACATTTTTTAAAAACAAAAGTTTTTGAAAATTTTTCGAAAAAAAATCGGAAAAAAAATTCCAAAAAAAAATTAAAAAAAAAATTCTAAAAAAAAATAAAAAAAAAATTTTTTCCGAAAAAAAAAAATTATCGAAATTTTGAAAATTAAAAAAAAAAGCTATTGGAAATTTCTCCATTAATATTAACCCTTTCAAAGTAATGTCCATTAAATTTTGTGCAATTTTCTTTCTTTTTCACTTGAGATCTATTCAACAGAATTCATCAAAATTACAACACCAAACTGTCCTAAGGCCTTAAAATTCAATTTTTGCCTAATTTTTGCTCTCAATTTTCGATTTTCCAACACACACACACGCACAGAGAGCAGACATTCGTAAGAAAAGTGGTGTCACAAAGTGCCTTCATTTGCTATCAGCAACGTGCAGCCCCAGCACAAGTCCAGTGACGACCGAAATACGAAAAGTTCCAAAACCAAAAATGACAAGTGGAGGCCAACTCAATGCAATTAGTAGGCGTAAATGCAAAAATAACCATACTGTACGTTACAGTAGCACACTTTCATGTGAAGGCCTTGCCAACATTGTTAACTAAATGCGCCAAGTATTAGCTACGTGCAGCCTGTGAAAGCAACTAGGTTGTCTGTATGTATTTCCCTTGCACTTGCTGCATTAACTCGGGCATACAACTAGTGCAAACAAGCTCGGCAAACTTACATTTTGAGTGCAGAGATATGAATTTTACCAAAAGAAATATAAAAATCAATTCAATGTTGCATAGTTTTAGGCGCTCAGCAATATAAGTTCAATTATAAGCAATATATCGCATTCACGTTTGAGATGCTCTTGCAATTTATCGGCTGCTAAAATTTATAATAGCCCAAATGCTGCACAATCGCTCACTACGTTTAGCGTCCATAACTATGCTACGCATAAACAAGGCACAATGCCTAGCACTACACCAATAAAAATTGCATAATTTTAAGTGAAATGGCAACTCACCTTTGCTGATTGCGTTCGCCCACTCCACTGCCGCTTTCACCGCTATTCACGCCAACAGTGCCGTTTGTCAGGCACACAGGTGCATAGTCGGCGATTTGATCCTTTTGCAGATCCAGTGTGTCACCTGAGGGCGATGTGCGCCACACCATGCCACCGGAGGATGCATCCAACCAATAGCCGTTGCCGTTGCGCGACAGGCTAGGCATTTTAAGCACATCGTTTGGGTGTGTGCCTAAAAGTAGTTCAAAAAAAACAAAAACGAGAGTTGAAAAAGATTGCAGGCAATAAAAATGTTGAATGGTGATGCTTTAAATGAAAGTGGTAATGTTTTGAAAATTTTAAAATGTTTTTTGTTTTTGTTTTAGTTCAGAATTTTTTTTTTCTTTCAAATATTTTTTTTACTTCAGAATATTTTTTAATTCAAATTTTTTATGTTAATTTAACAGATTATTTTATTATAATTTTTTTTTTTTTAACATTCAAATTTTGTACAAATTATATTTTTTAAGTCTATATATAATACATTTATTTTTTTTAACTTTCATTTTTTGTTTTTTTTTTTATTTAAAATACTTTTTTTGTTAATTTTAATTTTTTATAGTAAAAGTTTTTTTTTTATTAAAAAAATGTTTCAGTCGCTTGCTAGTCTCGGGAACTTATTGAGCATACAAAATACAGTCAGAATGAGCTTGGATTATAATACTGAAAGTCTACTGCTTTCACACGTTGACTAGTAAACACTCCTCATAACGAATTCTTGACAAAATTCTTCAAGAATTCGTTGGAAACTTCTTTCATTTCAGCAAACCCTCTTTAACAAAATTTTTCCTAGAGATCTGTTTATAGTAATACCAATCAGCAGCTTGATTATACCTTAGAATTCACTTGCTGTTGCCTACATTTGTGGTGACTAAAATTCTATGAATGGCTTTATGGGTAGCCGTTTAATTTTTGTTGTCTACCTTTGGGCTGAATTATTAATTTTTGTTGTCTACCTTTGGGCTGAATTATTAGTACCTCAGTTTTGAGATATTGAACTGAAATTTTTTACAAGTCCTTTTCTCAACAAAAATCTGCTCATATGTCGAAACCACTGACATCGAACCACCATAGCATATAGTTGCCATACAAGCTGGACGATGGGAGTCAACTGCTTATATAGAAAACTTTTTTATTTGAGGAGATATCTTCACGAAATTTGGCGAGGATTACTCTCTGATTCAAAAATTCAATATCTGATGAAATGCTGATCTGAATCATCACTATTGCCTATAGCTGCCATACAAACTGACCGATCAAAATCAGTTTCCTATATAACAACTTTTATTTGTGAAGGCTATTATAGCTTCACTGCAAGCGAAGTTAACGTTTATCCTTGTTCATAACAAAAAACAATATTTTTAAACGAAAAAATTTTAATTTTTTTAGCCAAAAAATTTCATTATATTAAATAACTATATTTTGCCAACGACTTAAATGCCGCTGCTGCTGACTACGCAATTATTTTTGAACGCATTTGATTTATGCGCATTATTAACTTTTTTCATTAAACGCTTTGCCATATATTTATTTGCATGAAAAGCAAAAAAAAAAAAAGAATTTTATAAATAAAAAAAGAAATCGCACTGAAGGCACTTTATACGCGGTTGCATTGTGGGCGTCTGCGGCATTTTGTCATGTGTTAATAAATGACACATGCAACCATCATTGTCCTGTGTACAGCGCCGCATGCATAAATATTGTTGCATGCAATGTTCCTTGCCACACACACAAACACACGCACAAAAGAACACCCGCGCGTGCTGGAAAGCTTTTAATGCCATTATAGCAGACAAGTGACCAGAATGGCCGGCATAGTTAGTAGCGTTGTATGGCATTTAGCAAAGTGAATGCTGCGAAATGTGAGTGAGCACAGCGAAAAAGCAAGAAAAATAATGCAAAAAAAAAAAAAAGAAAATTGCAATAAAAAAATTGCAAAAAAAAAAACTTTGCAATAAAAAAGAAAAGTAGCAAAAAAAAGGAAAACGCAAACAAATACAAAAATAACAAAAAAAGCACAAAACAAGAAAAATGGCGGAAAATCACAGTGGCGGCAGCAAGCAAAGCAAACAAAAAATAATGCAACAAAGCAGCGAAGGGCGAAAAAAATCACAATAAAGTGGAAAATTGGCAACAAACAATGAAAAAATTGCATGCATTGTTGTTGTTGTTGATTTTGCTGTTGCTGCAGCCGCGCAATGAACCAATTAAACTGTCAGTAATACAACAGCGCAATGCTCAGTCAAGTGTTTTATTGCCATTGCGATTTTATTTTTTGAATTTTATTGCATTATATGTCTTGTTAACTGTTTTTCATGCGGCAACATGTGCCTGTGTGTGTGTGTGTGCACATATACAATTAATTTTTTAAACGGCAACTATTATTATTATTTTTTATTTATTTTTTTGTTATTGTCACGCCAAGCATTGTTACATTTTGGTCGTTATATATAAACTTTTTTGTGCATTTTACATGTACCGTTAACACAGCAGCAGTTAAGCATGAAATTTCATTCACTAACACAACAACAAACATATGTGCATGCCACCCACCAGCACTTGGCTGACATTCATGCCACTTCATTGGTGAGCAAATGCATGTGTGTGTGCCGCCAATTGTGTGTGAGTGCCCTACACACACTTACAACGTATAAATATACGCATGAGTGTGCGTGTGGCTGCTGCCAGCTGACCAAGCACACTTTTTGGGTGGCAGCGCAATGCGCAATTTAAGTACACTTCAGTGAATGCAGTGGCGAGCGAGCGCATATATTTGCAGCTACACACACATGCTACCATATAAACACACACATACACATACATATGTATAAAAACTCTCAAGCGGCATGCACCTGCTTGCATATTTTTAACTGTTGCTGCTGCTCGAAAGCGCTTGCTGGGCAAGTTGTTGTTGTTATTGCATAACAATGCTTTTGCTACTGTAGTTTTTGTTGTTATTATTGTTGTTGGCACTCCACACGCTCAACAGTGCTCAAATATGGTGCGCATTTATTACTTTTGAGTGCTTTAGTTTGGCGTGCAACGCACTTGGACACACAAGTGGCTGCTTTGCGGCAATACACAGTAAGTTGTATGTAATTGTAGTTCGCCAACAACTTTAAGTTGTTATTTGTAGTTGCATATTGTTTTTCACCATTTTTTGGTTGTTATTGTTGTAGTAGTTTTTCGAAATAGTTGCAAATTTGCTTGTTTGTACTTGTGATACATAAAAATTGCAAGCAAGCTGGCGTTTGTTTGTATGGTGTGGCTTTAAACATATTAAACGACCAAAAGTATGCAATGATTTTCATAGGTGTTGCGGTAATATTGGTTGAAGTGTTGAATTAAGTAATGTTGGTTTGTATAACGAGTGAGCTACAATTTTCAAGATTTTATGGCAAGCCTGAAGCCTAAATGTAGGCAATAATTTGCATAAAGTATGTAAGAATGCTAACTTACCGATTTGTGGCAAGTAATATTTTGAAGAAAATGAAATTATTGCATGTTGCAACATGTTCTACCTGCACTATAAAGAAAATATTAGCATTGTTCATATAGATGGAGGAATTGAATGAGGAAAACTAACTTACAAACCTGAGGTTGCATTGAAAAACACTGACGGAAATTAGTGTACTCAGATGCATAGTTGTTTTTTTTATAACGGTTTATGTATATATAATGCACAAACATGAAAATTTTTGCCAATTGTAACCGGAATGAGTATTTAAAGCATGTAGCGCCTATAAGTATTCCAACAAAATCAAAGTCGGCGAAATTAGAAAAAAGTATAAATTTGGAGAGCGTCTTCAGTCCTGGAAATGAAATTTATAGACTATACGTCTATTTAAAGCATGCAACGCCTAGATGTATGCTAAGAAAAATTAAAGTTGGCGAAATTATAGAAAAGCACAAATTCGGAATGCGTTTTTAATCTTAAGTACGTGATTTATGGATGTTAATAAACTTTGTTATAATACCATATGAAGAAAAAAGTGCGTCTAATTGTAGACTAGTATTGTTGCAAAGTGTAAAAATTTTGGAATAAAGAGAACTAATAATTAAAATTAATTTATATACTGGCAACTTAAATTTCAATATTAATATTTTTAAGTACAAATCCTCAGTGTTTCCAAATTTGAGAACAGTATCTTGAATTTTCTACAAATCTTCCAAAATTTTTCGTTTGTAGGACGAACGTGGGTTAACAAAGACTGAATAGCAATAGGGTACCCGAGTAATTATCGAATTATCGAGCCCTTTCCAGAAAATGCTAAAAATTAAGATCGTAAACTAGGTCATATTTATTCGAAATTTACTGGAATTAGTGATAAGAAAAAAAAAAATGGCGAAAGTTAGCTTTCTGCGGATAACTCTTCCAATTTTCATAACAGGTTTATACATTTTAAAGCGAAATAAATATTCTGCTTGCTAATAAGAGACGTGTGGTCTCTTCTAGTGTACTAGGCTCATTCGCGTTATTACGAAACTGTTATGTAACAAAATGCCGGCAGAAGTTGAACGTGAAATACTTTTCAATTCTCTTAGTTCCGCATGCCTCAGTATATTTAAATATAACTATACGCATGGCCATGTTATATATGTATATATGACTGTGGCGATATGTTTCCATATAAAAATAGTTTGCATGTGTTGTTGTTGTATGACATCACGCACGTAACACGCGTGTTAAATGTTTCCGTTGCCGCCATTCAGGCGTCGCCGTCAATGCTGCTGCAGCTGGCTCCATCCGGCATAGCAATCAGCTGGCAACTGTTCTTGGCATTCACACACACACACATGTGTATAATGCATGTGTGAGCAATTTTTTATACAGTTTCATAGTTTTTTTTTCCTTTTTGTGAAATATTCTTAAACAATTTACTGTCAACTCACCTCTGATTGTATTTAATGCCGATTGTTTCATCATCATGTGCTTGCGTTTAATGAAAACCATTGCGCCGAGTGAAAGCATCATCATGGCCAAAAAGGCGCCGAGTAGAATAATGAACCAAGGCTGTGTGAGCACATCGTCGACATGGTCCTGATTGATAGGGTAGCTGTAGAAGTAAAAGGACATATTTAAAAAAATTGTATACAAAATTTATATACTTAAAAAAAAAAATAATAATTAATAAAAACAAAATATTCAAAAAAAAAAATAAATAAATAAATAAATTTGAGCGAAAATATTTTTAAATTTTATTGGGAAATCATATATTAGTATCATCAGGAAATCATTTTTTTCTGATACTTGTTTAATATTTTTTTTTTATATAATTTTCTTAATTTTTCATTCTTCTTCCATACAAAATCTCATGTACTCACCGTTGATTAATGAACGGATCCAGCCGCTTGGTTATTGGATCCAAGCGTAGTGTTGCCGGCGCACAATATGGTCCAATGCCAGCATTATTGCCAGCTGCTACGCTAACTGTATACATCACACCCTCCGTTAGATTGGCCAACACCAATGTGGGTGAGGCAGAGTCAATGGTCACATTTGTTAGTATGCGTGAGAAGTTGTGCGCCGTATCAATGCCACGCACAATCACGTGATAGAATAGTAAGATGCCTGTGGAGCAAGAAATAAAGGGTTTAAAGAAAATATGTTTGTGTATGAAGAGTTGAGAACTATTTCAACAAATTTAATATAAATTTAGTGCTTACTTAGACCTAAGCCGTAATATATTCATATTTTGAAAATTTTTCAATATTTCCAAGCATGCCATATCGATTTTAAATCGAAATCTTTACTTCTGTATTCACTTTTATTTCATTTGCTCTAAGTTTTTTATGCTTTTTCTACACACTTTTAACTCTTTTCTATTACTCACCATGCTGTGGCTTTATTGCTGGTGCTCGCCATTTCAAAAATACCGCCGAGGAATTCAATAGCACAGCTTCCATGCCAAATGGTGTCTCGTTGATGACTGTAAATAAAAAAAAAAAATAAAATAAAATAGAGTTACATATGAATATAGATAGAGAACAGATCAATTGGAAAATATGCCCTAATGCGCATTATATATATATTGTGTGTGAAAAAATATTAGTTTTCAACGCATGGTACTCTTATCAGTACGTCCTTAGACACCTCTAAGTTTCTCCACGCATTAGCTTTTAATTGTAAGAGGAAGATCCTCTACAGTTTTCTATATTTTTCTTATTATCAAACAAAAAATCTACTTAAGAAATTATCTCTTTCGATTTTCTCGTCAGTCCAACTTTTTAAAGAATATTAACTGTTAAAGTTTGATTATTTTAATGTAGACTTTTTTCTTATAAATTCTATACCTCAACGAAAAAGAAATCATTATATCACACCGGGAAACTTGTAGTTTTCAAAGAAATCTGATCTCTTTTTTTACATAATTTAATGATCTTTAGCATACGGTGTTTTTTTTTCGAAAAATTTTTAATTCCCCTTGTTTCCAAAGGCGAACTTCAAAAGGACTTCCAAAAATGGTGTTTGGCCATGAGGAAGATTTTAATGCTTAAACTGATCTCAAATCCAAAAATAGAATAAGTAACTGTTATAGTAGAAGAATAAAAATAATAATTGTAGGAGAAACCATTAGTTCAGCTGTTTCGGAGGAATTTTTATCAGCGACTTTTTGAAAAAAGGTATACAATAAGTTAAAAAATTTGAAGAAATACGCTTCAAAACTATTTGTCCCATTAACTTCAAATTTTATATATATATTTTTATGAACATTCTGTATATGTACGCATGTACATATATAGGTACCTATATGTGTAAAAGCGAAAAAAATCGAGTTTTTTTAATTCACAGGTGGATATTACTACTCAAGTTTTGAGAAAAATTTCCCTTGTATTACAAAAAAAAATTATACCAAAAATTCTTATAGGGTTATAAGGGTTTTCTCAGGTAAAAGCAGCCTTTTTTCAATTTTTTTTTCTTTGCCCGACATTTTTTCAAAAATTAATTTTAGTCAAAAAAATATTTCGCGGCACTTTTTCAACTCTTAATTGAAAAAAATCCTTCGCCAAGTCTTTAAAAGTTGAGTCTCAAAGACCGGTGTAAAATTTCATGAGATCGGTTGGGTAGTTCTCAAAAAATTTTGTCAATCGACTTCAAAAACACAGTTTCGAGAAAAACGCAATAAAAGACGGTGTACTTCGCCTAGCTAGGCTCGACCGTACAAGTTTCCAAGGCTGTATTTCCGAAACTATTACTCGGATCAACATTAATTTGACTTTAGAAAAATGTTCTAGAGATGTTATAGAATCTAATAAGTGAATAAAAAAATATTTATTTAAACCAGTAAACCCATGTTGTTGTTGTTAACTCGGCTATAACGCGTAAGCGGTGTCTACGCCGGTAAAGAAGAAAAAGAAACCCATGTAATGTGAAATACTCTAAATTGCTTCTTAATTCTCCAAGGCAAAATTTTTTTGGGAAGGTATGGTCTACCGACGTTAACAACTCTTGTTTTTTCTTGTCCTATTAAGTGCTCCGTTGATTTCTTGTGGCTCACTGCTGAACTGTTTGGCTTCAGATCAATTCAGCAAGCCTCGCTCAACGACAGCAGTTATGCAGTCACTTAGTTCTTCTGATCCAGGGTAAATTGTAAAAATTTTTTTAAACTCTTCGCTCTCAGCAAAGTCCACCTTTCAATGGTTGTAGAAAATTCTAATTCTAATTTGGATCATTTTGCCAATAGAGAGCTGTTGTGCAACTAGAGAAGATTTTCAAATGCCTTCACAAAGGAATGTTCATAAATAACAGTCTAAATGTGGTGCCCTGACTTCCTAAGGGATCAGCAACCGAACCTAACCTAACCTTCTTGTAAGATACTCATTTGAGCCACATTGGTTTTATATACAGTAACGCTAAAATATAGTCCTTGATATTACTTCTAAAGTATCCAAAACATTAATTTTTTTTTCATTATTATTTAACTCGAGATCACATTAAATTATGTGCAAAGCAATTTCATTCAAATTTGAAGAAAGTGTTTATGGCAACGAAAGTGAGGGTTATCATGCATAAATATGTACATATATATAGTATACATATGAATACACATAAGCACACACTATGCATATAAAAAGCTGACGAATAATATAAAATGCACAAAGCAATTCCTCAGCGTCCATTAACGAGTGTGAGTGTAAGTGTCTGAGTGCATAAATCCCAGTTGATTGAGTGTTGGAATTTTGTGGCAACGCTGGCAATTTCTAACTCATTTCGCTAAGCTATTTTCGTCTACGCTCAACTCTTTTGTGCCAAGTGTGCATGCCAACACTTTTGTTTTTGTCCTGGTTGCTTTTTTTAATTTTTGCTTTCTATGTGCAACTCACACCGCATTTTGTGGCACACACAGTGCGCTCATTATTATGCATGTATGCATCAAGTGCGGAGAATAGAAAAGAAAAGTTAAGCTGCAACGGTAGCTAAGTAACGCAAAGCAAAGCAAATTCTATTTAGATAAACACACGCCAACTCCACACAACTCCTCAACCTTCGCTGTGTTAGAGTGAGGTAGTTAGTGCGAGCAGTGCCACCAACACAATCAAGCATTTAGCTAAATGAAGGCGGCAGCGCTGCTGGTGAGTGGGTGCCTGCGCACTGTGCGTGATCTCAAGGGAGCAGCAAATGCGGCGGTGAAGTGGCGAGACGCACAAGGCGACAA
>CM050323.1:56025229-56064451 GCA_027475135.1 Bactrocera correcta | reverse complement strand
GAAATTAAAAAAAATCGATTTTTTTTTATAATTTCAAAGTTTAACTATTCAAGAATACGTGTACAAGAGGATTTTTCAAAATTCAAATAATTTTCGGAGATATAGGCATTTTTCTGACCCGCCATCCAAACTGGTTCGGCCGGAACTAATCGAACAGAAGACATTAGGAAAACTTTAAACGCGTTTTTCTCAAAACTGACTTTTTCAGAACGATGCCCACGATTTCTCAGGTTCTAAAGGACCGATTTTTTTTAAATTTTTATAGAGTCTTCTTTATAGACTTGTCTATCGTTGGAACTAGCCCCATCCCAAAATTTTTATTTTTATTATTTTTAAAAAATTCGAAATAGTCAGAAAAAGTGATAAAAAAAAAAATTTTTTTTCAGGCAGTCGCCATTTTGTGAAAAAATATGTTTCCCACTTTTCCGTAATTCCGACCATTGCGACATTACTCTAGATTAATAATCTTTTTTTTTATATTGGTTTCAGATAATTAGGAGGGTTGAAATCATGGGCATGGTCACGTGGAAATTTTTAGAGACCCCCCAGTTCCTCAGCTTATAGTTTTTGAAATTTTTTACTTTTTTTAGTTTTTAATTTTTTTCTGTACTCTTCAAAAATTGATAAATAACTAATGGAAAAATGGATAGTAAAACTATTAATTGCTTGTTTTTACGGCACTTTAAAAATTACCTGAAATTCATACTTCTAGACTAGAATACCCCCTTAATATAAAAGAAGCTTTCATGCATTTAAAATTGTTCTTTTGCTAATTCAGTTTTTATTTTCTAGCCTTATTACTTTCTTCTCTTGAAACAATATAACCAACAATGACAATACTAAAAGCTTTATATTATATTGATTTTACAACAATTCGTATAATTTAGAATAGCTTTCATGTAGATTTTGTTAGTGCAAAGCTTTCTAACAAAGAGAAATAATATTGTAAAAGCATTCAAAAGCAAGAAAAGTGAAAGCGCAAAATCTACAAATTACTACGAAATAATACTGAAAAATTCAACAGAGCTTTCACAGAGCTTTTTAGGTGCTTATGAAAACTTTTCTTGGCATCTTAAACATATGACTACGAACACTTATAAGCAAGGCAGATGAATGTCCAGAAATTACAAGGAAATATTACTGAAAAGCTAAACAGTGCTTTACAAAAAAAAAGTCTGGCAACTTAAGCTAGTCAAGCTACGATATTTGAATCCAGGAAGCTTTCAGCCGGTTCCAACTTTCACTTTAATGAGTGAGTTTTCCTTTATATTTTGAGAAAATTAAGCTAACCCGTGCAAATTCTACTAAAACGTGAGATAAATTGATGATTTTAGCCGAAAAAAATTTTAAAATAAATTATAGTACGAGCTTTCATGGCTTCGCAGTGTTTCTTTGTAATAACTAGGGTAGTAAAAGCTTTTGTAGTTTTCATTTGGTAATCATTATTAGTTTAGGGCTTAAAAAAAGGTAAGAGTGATGAAAGCCCTCGTGAGCAAAGAAAATGTTAGCTCCGCCCTGAAAATTGTATCGGCATATTATTTAAAGTTAACCATTCATTATGCTTATGAATAATTGTTATGCCAACTTGGACTAGTGAAATATTAGCATGTTTTTAATTACATGTTTATACCAGATATCAAGGCTGATTTTCTTTCAAATTCTAAATATTTTGCTTTAATTCACTTAAACTGTATGCAACTTAGAAAATTTTCTTTATTTTGTATATATTTCAATAAACAAATATTGCCCACAAATATTGCCTACAAATATTTATCCTAAAAAAATATGCCTTATGTCAATCTTCTCAAACGTTTAGTCATGCGTGAAACCACTTAAATCAATCATCAATCGAAATTAATTTACATACATGCAAATTTTCTTGAAAATATTTATGCACGAGCAAAAAATATTGCATAAATAAACTTAATATCAAAGCAAGCATAATTTATGTAGTGGAAAAGGTATGGGGAGATGTGCGCCTAAATGCATGCTATGAATTCAACAGCTATTGAAGATATTTATGCCTGACATTTATGCGAAAACAAAATACTGTTTGACAATGTGACTTTAGCTAATTATATATGCATAAATGTTTGAGACTAAATAAACAAATGAGCAGGCTTGCCTTCTGAATAAAAACAAAATAACAGAAATTACCCTCGCTCACTTCACTTTGTAGAATCACGCTATAGTAGATAAGGTTTTGTTCATGTATCAATTTCATATACATATGTATAAGCGACTGTCTTTATATTGCTATCTACGTATGGCTAGGTAAAATTGTATAATATCACTTACCTTCAAAAAGAACAAACCGCCAGCTGGTAACATAAGCCGATGTGAGCCCGTATCCGTTTTCAATTCATGCCCATCCTTAAACCATTGTATCGATGGTGTTGGATCACCTTCGGCTTTGCAATTAAATGTGAAGGGATCATTTTTTGGTACTGTCATATCCATAGGGTGTTCGATAATGCGTGGATTATCGCCTGAAAGAAAACAAGAAGAGTGAAAATGTAAGTTAGGGCGAAATTTAATATTAAAATATTTTATAGCAATACGATTGAGCTCGTTAAATAAAGAAAAAAAACTTTAAAAGATTTCACAAGAAATAATTTTCGCGTAAGGAATATTTTACAATAAGTAAATAATAATAAATATACAGTCTCTTTAATACAATAATACAATTTTAATACTTTACAAGCCTCAAGCAATTACTCAGCCCATTTTGGCTATTGCATACGTATTGACAACAAAAATTCAAAAAAACAGAAAAAATAATAATAATAATAACAGAAGAAATCTTAAAAATGTCAAATATTATCGTAAATTATGCTGTAGCTGCTTGACCCTACTCACGCTGTTATCCATACACATCCTCGACTACATAAGTATACCCATCTTGACTTGTGTTTTCGCATAAATCTGCCTAAGAAATGTAAATGTGCCTAAAACATCCCAGCGCGTAATTAAATTTCAGGCAACAACAATTCTCATTATGGGAGGCTATCGACTATTCAGCTTCGCTTCTTAACAGGCAAGCGATTTCTCCATCTTGCTAAACAGCCCTCCTCGGGCACGCATATTCTGCCCGCGAGGCAAGGCCAGCTATGCTCGTAGAAATTGCATTCCATAGTCATCGGCTGCCTTTCAAACGACTTTAATGACATTGTAAATATTGTAAATAAGAATGCGTCAACATTTTCTGTTTCTGTTGGGGCTCTGTAGTTTTCTTTTAATATTTGCATTTAAATTTAGAGTGTCCTTTGAAGGATATTTTTCCTCTTTGTGTAACATAAATTACGCGTGTGATACTCTGATTTTCAGGGAAAATTAATTGATTTGTGTGCTCATAAATCGTTTGACTATGAGACAATTTAATGAGACATAACAAATGAAATGGATTGGGTTGATTCATATTCCAAAACTGGTTCTAAAGAAAAAAATAAGAAAAATTTCTTCTGAAAGAAGAAAATATTCAATTTTCTTCAATAATGTGAGCCAATTCCAGCAATAGTGTAGCATCCAAATTGCTTCATCAAAGCCGCTTAAATATCCACGCAAATTACTTTCACACTTCCACTAAATAAAGCTTTTACGAACTACAATTCCACTTTACGAGCAAATAATTCTAACACACAGACCCGGCAGCGACATAAATTGCACAAACCAATAATCCGAATCCCAATTAGCGTACACACAATAACTAATTGAAAACGATGGGTAATTTAAATTTCAATGCACATTAACATTTATTACGCATTTACGCGGCCAAAGACACAGCATGACCACAATGCCCGATAATTAACGCCGCCAATATGTAGCTGGAAGTGTAGGTGAGCGCCGAATAAGGACACTTAGCACACTTTAGTAGGAAGATAATCCTTAAATGTTTAACAACACAAAAACAAAGTAAAGCTAAGACAAAAAGTAAGCAAGCATAAACATAAATAAGAACTCAATTATCGAAAGCTGCCAGCGGGCAAGCGGTGAGCCACAGTCGACCAACGCAAGACGGCCAACCTTACTTAGTTAAGCGGCTAGGAAGTGAGTGGAGAGAAAGATGCTCATAAATAAAGCGCTGCCAGCACGACAGGATGTTAGAGGACATAATTCACTTAGCAAACAATTGAATTAACATCAAATGTGAGCAAATGTGATGCAATAAAGCAGCGAGAGAATGAGCGGACATGCAGAACACAGAGCAGGCCACAAAAATTATTACACAATGCATAAATTTTAATGAGAAACAAACAGATATAAATCGAAACAGAGTATAGCAACGGTTTGAAAGACATAAATACACAGAAATAAAGGAGATTGTATGGAGAGGAGGACACTGGGGAGCGACTGGACTCAAGTGACGCTAGCCAAAGGTGATTTAGGATTGTGTAAGGGGTGGACCATAAAGTGTGTTAAGCTTGATTTTATTTATGGGGAGAGTAGGTGTGCGTTGGCAACAGAAAACTTGACAGAAAGTTAGCCTTTTAAGACTTTTAAGCTTTGCCAGAGAATGAAATTTTGGAAAGCTGGCAATTTAGACCTTATTTTCATATGAAAATATTGAACAAACTGTTGTTTCTGAAAACTCTGAGTATTATGGTTTATTTGTGAACAGGTTTTGGTGCCGTAACTGAAAGATAAGCTGTAAGGAAGATGTCCGATCTCTGAAAGTTTCGATGGAACCCAATCCGAATTAAATTTCTTGAAAGATATCTCATTTTCTGGAGTAACTATAGCACGAATCCCGATTTTCTTAATAAATTCCGAATATTTCTTGCCTGCCAGCTTAGAAAATTGTGTTATTAGCTGCTGCAACCGTGTTAATCTACCACCTTCGAGATGCCATTTGGTGTCTTTTGATGGGACCCGAGAAGCACTAACTTTATTCAAACAATTTATTGGACAATCAGACCTCTGTGGTGAGTACCAAGTAATCCATTCGAAAGCTATGTAGAGACTGTTTCCACGACAGTTTGATCTAAGTAAGTGGAAGGGATCTTTACTTTTACTTCGCCAGGGACCGTCAACTCGGCACTATTCTTCGAAATTACTTCCGAAATGTTTTCTGTCACTACAACAAAAACAATAACAACCAAAAGTTAGAAATATTTTACCAAATAACTTGAAAAAAAAGGTTTCTTCCTTCAAAAAAATATAAGATTTTCCCTTTTTTAAACCACAACAAACTGTGAATCCATATGAACCACCCTGTACTCGTACGCTCAGCACAGAATGTGTTAGAAAGCGGAATGCAAAGTAATTACACAAAGGCTAGAGGTATATGAAAAGTTAAAAGTACTTGGCAAAAACCAAACCAAGCAACAGTAATGGAGAACCAAAGGCAACAGGAGCGGTAATCATAGAGATTTGAGGAAAACCAAACGAGTTAAGGAGAAGACTTATACTAAACTTTAAGAAACACAAAGCGTAGTTAGTTAATAGTAGCATTTTACATCCAATGCGAAAGGCTATGCTTTCTCAGAAGTGGCTTTGAATGCTCTCTCTCTTTTGCAAACTGGCGAGTAGAGCGGCTTAATGTGTTAATACTGCTTCAATTGTTTTATTGTTGTTGTCATTATTATTGTCATTGTTTCTACTTTTGTGTATTTCTTACTTTATCTGTTGCTGTTGCGACCTTTTGGCACAACTAGCTCAAGATAGATGCCTAGTGGTTTACAGGATTTTAGCCGGAAATTAAATTCTGTAGATTTATTGAAAGCGGATAACGTTGAGGACGCTCAGTGTGAGAGCACAACAGCTATCACGGCTAGTTATTAGACAGTGATGTGCAGAAATTGAATGCAGGCAAGCGTAGAGCAAGTTAAATTAACAGTTTACGGCGTAGTAGTGATGGTGCTAGTTAGAAAAGAAAGTGGTAAAAAAAAGTAGGATTAGTAAGAAACTGGATTTAGTTTCAATTTGGAGACATGTTAGTTGTTGGGAATGAAATTGCTTTTAGTGGAATTTATGTGATGAGTAAGCATACATTTTTTGTTTCAGAAATGTTTTGAATTTTCATGAAGTTCATAAAATAAATTTCGAAATATTCCCTTTGTGTTTAAAAATACCGGTTTTGTTGGACTTTTAACTAAATACTCGTCAGAAAATAAATTCTTCATGTTTACAGATGGCGCTGCTAACAAAATATGCAAGTCTCTATCATATACTATGTGTACATATCGTCACCAAAAATGCAAAAAATCCTAGCATCTTTTTTCATAAGTTTACAGGCGAATGAAAGCAATGTAAAAAAAGCTCATTTTAAAAAATGTGAGTTTTGGTTATTAAATGGTTATAAATCGGTTATATATTGGTTACATATTAGTTATCTATTACTTATATATTGGTTATAAATCGGTTATACTTTACAAGCTGTGTAGCTGAAAGAATTCCACGAGATTTTAGGTCACAGATATCTAGTATTTCTCAACCCTATTCAACACAATTCTCTGTTATTTTTTCGCTTACTACGAGGCTTGACTTTGCGATTCACTCTATCCACAGCCTTAGCTCAACTGTAGAAGCCTTCTAGTTGCTAAAATTTAATTTAACCTTTCACGGCTGCAACAATTTAAGCAATCTTTAAGTTTACTAGTGCTTTTAAACCCTGCTTCTTAAACCCTTTGCATAACAAAAACAACTTTTCTAAAACAAAAATGCCTTTTCCTGGATACCAAAGCACTTAAGACTGCTACTCATATTAAATTAGTGGAAATTACCAAATAAACGGCTTTCTCTCCAACTTAGACTTAATTTCCTAAACTTTTGAAAATATTTCCTCACTCACCCAGTCTTTCAGTCTCGTAAAAAACGAGCACACTTTTGACAAGTACTCAATTATCCTTCAACTTGAACTCGAGTAGTTACGTTTGTGCAATTAACACTCACTAGAATTAACTCAGTCTGAACAAAACAATATGGACGACAGAAATACTTTTTACTTTGATAATATACTCAAAGGATCATTTTCAACGTTTTCACCTTTTTCTGTTTTTTCTTTTTTATTTTTTTGTTTTTTGCCTAAATTTTCGCCTTAAATTGCCCGCCGCTTGGCGAGCGCTCATATTTCACTGATGACCTCTTCACTAATTTCGTAAATGTTTTGTAATTAAAATAAAGTTCGTTTAGAGGCAGGACAGCACACATACATACAAATATATATTTTTAACAAACAGCCGGCAAATCAGAAAATATACTTGTGGATTTAAGCGAGAGCTTTACTCAGGCAGTTGGAAAAAGACAGTAATAAATATAAAAATAAAAGACAACAACAAAAACAAACTTAACTACTAATTGCTTTGTTGTCTATTGTTTACTACTGTCGAGCTTAACTGCTGGACAGCTGCTAATCCGCACAGCGCCTTAAAAGGACAAGAGCAGCATCTTAAAGAGGGCAATGAGCGCCGAGTGAAGTTATGCGCGCGATAAAAACAAAGCACGCTGAGGACTTTATTTACTGCTGAGCATAATTTATTGTTGGTTTTTTTATATCTTTTTTGTCGTTTTTAAAAATTTTTTTTTTTTTACTTTTTTATTTTTTTTATTCCTTTTGTTTACCGCTTTTCCTAAGCCATCACAAGTTCTATAATCCCCCATAAGCCGTCATCATCGTCAGTTCGCCTTCCTCTCTCGCTCTGCCAATTTGCCGTTTGCCACTCACAGCTTTTCAGGCTGCTGGTCGTCAAAGCACATAAAAGCGCATTCAAGTACTTAATGTCAATTAAAAATTATGACAAAAAATTAGCGCAGAAAAGGCTTGGTCGGACGCCAATGCCGGCATTAACGGCAGCGCGCGCGTCAGCGCCGACCAGCGCCTTGGACAGCGACGTAATGGACAGCGCGAAATGACAGCAAGAGTGAACACAAAAAAAAAAAACATAAAAATAAAACAGTGCATTAGAAAGGGCACACGAAAAAAAAAATTTTTTTTTTTTTGGGCAAAGAAAAGTTTAAAAATAGCAGCACGTAGGAAAAAAATGCTGAGAAGCTGTTTAGCGCATTTTTAATAATTAATAGCGAAATATCGCCAAGGGAGTGAGCACAAAGCTGCCTTGTACCTTAATGCTTGTTGCTGTTGTTGTACCAGCTGCTGGTCAAGTGGCGTTAATGGACAAAGCGCCGCATGCCACTTGCCGCTCATTGCCTGCCGCTTTCACTGTCAACACTTTTCAGTTTGTTAAGCTTCAGTAGCAGCAACAGCAACAGTAACAGCAACAGCAACAGCAACAGCAACAGCAACAGCAACAGCAACAGCAACAACAACAGTAGAATGGCATGTATAGTAGTGTTTGTTGAAAGGCGGCAAATGTTGAGTGACATTAAAAGGCTGCTGAGTTCTTGGCGTTAATGAGTGCCGAAGCGTTCAAGAGGTTAAAAATATGGACAAGAATTGCTGAAACGGGGTGAGACGTGCGGCGAAAGAGTGTGCACAAATAAATTTGTAAAATTTCAACAACAAATTTGCGTAATTTCTTAGCTGATCGCTAATGGCGCCTTGACGTTGATTTAATTGGATGTTGGACATGGCGGATGAGTAACTAAATTTGTAAGAAGCTTTTTTGTAGGTGTTGATTGCAGGTAGGAGAGGCGCTTTGCAACATTTAATTGATAATAAATAAATTATAATTAATATAAAATAAAAAAATTACTTAAAAAAGTCACTTGAGCCGAAATTTTTTGTACAGTTTTAGAAAAATGAATTTTTGAGAATACATATCGCAGTTGAAATGCAAAACAAGTATCATCAAAAGAATCGAATTGAGTTTTTTATTGTAATACCGTATTTTCAACCTTCCGCTATAACATGACCTATATATAACCATTTTGTAACCTATAAATAATTTATCTATAACCAATTTATAACCAAAACCCAAATTCTGTTTCAATATGACTGGTTTATATAACCATTTTATAACCTATATATAATTTATCTATAATATATATATTTTGAACTAAAAGCTCACAAATGAATAAAATTATAATATTATATAATGACTAGCTGGCCCCGCAGCCGTTGTCCTGCGTGAAACTATGTGTTTTGAGATGAAAAGAAATTTGAATTTATCATTTAATTTTTTTTTTTTTTTTTTTTTGCAATGTAACACAGCTTGATAAACAACATTTTTTAGTTTCTGTTCCGGTGTACAGAAAAGATGGTTTTCCAACTCCTGAGCACGCCACGTATATCTGGCCCTGTAAAAACATAACATTTCCAAATTTATGCCACAGATTTCTAGCGACTATCTTTATGAACTGAAATGGTAAATTGTTGGAACTCAAAGGAATTCGTAGAATCAAGTATTCGGCCCTTGTGTTCGATAACTGCGTCGCAATCAGCAGGCTCCCAATACACAATTTCGGCGCTTTAAGATTGCGAAACATAATACCGACAGGTCTAACTTTGAGACGCAAATGATGCGGCGGCATACCAAGCATCTCCAAAGAATATCGAAATTGCACTGGATAATTTACGGCGACGTCTTCATTGTCAAGACGATCGGTCGATTTGTATGAGCGCAAGTCTCTCGGAATTTGACTTTGTATCTTCCAATATAAGTCAACAACATTGGTATTTTTGGCAGTTAACAATGCGCGCAACCGAATGTAGAAACAATCGTCGTTTTTCGGGTGGATTGTGTAAAATCAGTCTTAATGCATTAGCTGATAAGACACCTGGATGTCAATCCACTGGTTGGCCTTGCTTTCTGCGTAACTATTTCTTCGACGATGCATTCCATGTATAATATCAAGGTAAGAAAAAAACTCGTCAATGTTAATTTTGTTGCTGGCGGTGTTTTTTCTCGCTGAACTGTATTCTCTGGGTTGAAACAAACTCTTTCGTCATTCTCCAAATTAACTGCGAGACGCACAATAGTGGTGAGCGACGCCGATAGAGTGGATATCCGTCATTTCCAGTTTGCGTTTGCGAAAGAAAAGTCCTTCAAACATCGCAAGTTTTGTTTGAAAGGTCGTGCTGTGATATCGTGACGATCGCTTGCTAATTGACCGCGACCCATAATACCGCACGTATGTCATCGCATCCTGAGAGTTCTCGTTCATGTGCCTTGGTGTGACGCCGACGATATTAGCGCGACCACTTCGTAACAAATTTCAATCTGTAATTGATCACTTTGTGTGCAACATACATAACGTTTTCACTGAATGATTTTCAAAAATTTTTGAAGGAGACGACAAATTTGAACGATTCAAATAATTGAAAAACAAAACAAAAAAATTTAAAAAAAAACTTGTATGGAAAAATTAACTTTTTGGAATTGTCCAATTTTCCGACTTTTCCTCACGAAAAGCATACGGTTTTTTTTATTTCTAAACCTTTCCCGATCCACACAGAACATTCTCTGAAAATTTCATCAAGATTGGTTCAGTCGTTCTTAGCGTTACTAAGAAGCAAACATTCATTCGTTTGTATGGAAAAAAGAAAAGGGCTGTTTTTAGGTGGTTCCCGGCAATTATTCGAATTTTTCTTGCCGTAAAAACCATCCTTGAGCCTCACCGAACATTTTAAAAAAAGAATTGGCAAAATTGGTCCAGGCGTTTTTGAGTTATGCGCTTACCAACACATTTTGCGATTCATTTTTATATATAAGATATATGGTTACTATAATGAACCTATATCATTATATATCCACAGTACATATGTATGTCTATATAAATATAAAATCTTTTTGAAATACAATTATTGCTGCTAGGATGCTGTAAGGTGGCTTGGTCTAAAACAATACCCAGCTGATGCCAATGTTTCTGCTTAAGAAGTAGAAAATCACCCTTCATTGCCTTGTCTCTTTTACATATAAAGACTCCACTCAAAAGGAATTACTTATACATTTTTTATATTTACATTTCCGCCTTTATATATAGCATTGCTTATGTAAATAAGTACGAGTTTAAGTTGCTCTTCCGTCTACAATGTGTAAATATGCGCTTTGCACGTACTTTAAGCTTCTTATCCCATTTAACGGGTGATTTTTTTGAGGTTAGGATTTTCATGCAGTAGTATTTGACAGATCACGTGGGATGTCAGACATGGTGTCAAAGAGAAAGATGCTCAGTATGCTTTGACATTTCATCATGAATAGACTTACTAACGAGCAACGCTTGCAAATCATTGAATTTTATTACCAAAATCAGTGTTCGGTTCGAAATGTGTTTCGCGTCCGTGTCCGATGAGCGATGAGGCTCATTTCTGGTTGAATGGCTACGTAAATAAGCAAAATTGCCGCATTTGGGGTGAAGAGCAACCAGAAGCCGTTCAAGAACTGCCCATGCATCCCGAAAAATGCACTGTTTGGTGTGGTTTGTACGCTGGTGGAATCATTGGACCGTATTTTTTCAAAGATGCTGTTGGACGCAACGTTACGGTGAATGGCGATCGCTATCGTTCGATGCTAACAAACTTTTTGTTGCCAAAAATGGAAGAACTGAACTTGGTTGACATGTGGTTTCAACAAGATGGCGCTACATGCCACACAGCTCGCGATTCTATTGCCATTTTGAGGGAAAACTTCGGACAACAATTCATCTCAAGAAATGGACCCGTAAGTTGGCCACCAAGATCATGCGATTTAACGCCTTTAGACTATTTTTTGTGGGGCTACGTCAAGTCTAAAGTCTACAGAAATAAGCCAGCAACTATTCCAGCTTTGGAAGACAACATTTCCGAAGAAATTCGGGCTATTCCGGCCGAAATGCTCGAAAAAGTTGCCCAAAATTGGACTTTCCGAATGGACCACCTAAGACGCAGCCGCGGTCAACATTTAAATGAAATTATCTTCAAAAAGTAAATGTCATGAACCAATCTAACGTTTCAAATAAAGAACCGATGAGATTTTGCAAATTTTATGCGTTTTTTTTTTTAAAAAAGTTATCAAGCTCTTAAAAAATCACCCGTTATGTGCTCCTTAACACCCACCGCACTATATCGGGCAAAAAACCTTGCTATTTACCGCTACTAATGCCACAGTTGCCCTTTTGATACGTAATCTGTTGTTTACACATATAAACTGCTCAAGTCAGCGCTTTATTTTCTTACAAATATAAAGGCACACAAACAAATGCAAATACATACGACGCAGATATACTCAGAAATATATATAAATATATATGTATATAGGTTATATGTAAAGTAAGTATTAGCTGCATACATTGCTTTTCTCTCCTGTCAATTTGTTATATTTTGCGCCCTCAATGCCACTTTTCTTAAAGTTTTAAATAAGTAAACAGCTTGTTATGCAACTTTTTGCAATTTTTCTTCATTTGTCAGCACATTATGACACCCAAACACACTCAATGTCTCAATTCAATGTTCAACTATACTTAAGTAAGGTAAGAAATAAATATTGTTAGAAAGATGCTAAGCTTTGTCACATTTATTCTGCGTAATCTCAGCGAATATAAGTTTGAATAAATATGTTGTTGAACAGCTAATTATAGTATTTCTCTCACAACAACTTCGTATGTAACCAGTTTGGGACCAGTCCGATAACAACTTGTAAAAAGTTTTGATAAAAATATTTTGAGTAAAAAATTATAAAAAAAAAATATTGAAATAGTTGGGGTCTAGTTCATAAAAAAATATGACTCTGTTTTGAATTTACGGCATACTTTCTCCATAAGCTTATATAAATTCAAGTAACATGACATGCTTGTCTAATACAAGTGTGGCAACCACTAATTTGTTTGTTGAGTGTCTTTCTCGTGTTTTTTTGTGTTAAAATGACCAATTTACAGTACGAAAACGCATTTAGGTCTTGAATGAGTTAAATTGGCTTAAATTTTGTAAAAAAAAAAAAAAAAACTGTAAATCTGATATAAGTTTCCCTTTAGTCCATCCAGTTTCTCCTTCCTTTACCTTTTTGCATTGATTTAATGTATTTTGAAGTGTAAATAATGTATTAGCAAAAGGTTGAGGTTGTTATTGGGTATCATCAGGTCTTAAGCTGCTGGTTGGCTTTCGAAATCTACCCGCTGTCCGTTTGTAAGGTATTGTCTTTCTGTCTCTAAAGGAGTTTACACATAAGCTTTGATAAGACTTTTTGGAAAGGCATAGTAATATTGCAAGAATCAATTTTTATAATTTTGATTTAACAAAATATATATTTTTATTATTATTTTTTTTTATTTTTTTTTTAATATTATTTATTTAACTTATATACACATACATTTATTTCTTTAGTTTTCTTTAATTTTTTTAACTATTCTATAGCATTTTATATTTATCTTTCAATTATTATTGAAAATAATTTTAATTTAATTAAAATTTAATTAATTATTTATAATAATTTAAAAAAAAAAATTTCACTTTATGTTTAATTTTATTATTTAATTATTTCGCATTTTATTTTTTTATTATATTTAAATAAAATTTTCGTTTTATTATAATTAATTATTATTAATTTTTTTAATTACATTAAATTTTTATTTTTTTTTCATAAAAATTTTATTTTATTATTCATATTTGTTGACATTTTTTTTTTTAAATTTATTTATATTGTAATATATTTTAATTGTATTTCACTTTGTTTTTTCATTTTAATTTTTTTTTTCATTAAAAAAAATATATTTTTTTTCTTTAACTTTTTTTTTTTTAATTCCTATAAAATTTTAATTTTAAATTTTCTCTTTCTTATATTTTTAGTTTATTTTATTTCACTTTTTTTATTTAAAAATTTTAAAATTTATTTTAATTAGTTAAAAATTTTAAAATTTTCTTTAATTATTTAATTTTTAAAATTAAAATTTTGTTTTTATACAATTAAATTTTTTTTTTTTAATTTTTCTTTTATATTAATAATTTTTACAGTTAAAATTTAAATACAATTTTTTTATTTTCTTTTTTCTAAGGTTTATTAATTTTTTTACTCCCGCCTGTGGCAAATTCCAAGCTTTTTAAAACTTTAAGAATCTGTTCCTATTTTGTCAACTTTTGCAATCACCTGTGAATAAAATATGCCAATAAAAGTAAAAAGCAAACAAACTAGAAAATAAGCGCCGCAGCGCAGCCAGCTGGCTGCCAATTGCAGTCAACCACAAACGCCCAGACACAATGAAATTTGCTTGCTTTTCTTTAAATTTCAACAATTCCAGGCGCAAAATGTCACATTCAATAGAGGAGAGAAAGCAAAAGTAAACCCAACACCTGAGTTCAATGTATGACTAACGGCAGGCGGGGGCGGAGGCAGCAAACGGAAACGGTAACAATAACTGTGAAAGTTGCGGCAAAAAACAGCTCGAGGCAGGTGTGCAGCTGCAATAGCAGACACTTTGCAAACTTTTCCAACGATTACACAGATAACGGTATATGCTTAAATATTTGCATACAAGCACGAGACAAATACGAAACACAGCACTCGTACACATACACACACACATGCACACTAAGCACATATTGCGCAATAACTGCAAATGCTTGAATATCGGCGCATAAAAGTTGAAGCCTGCAATGATTTGTATGCAACAGCAGAAGGAAAATTGCCAGTGCCAGAGTGATGATTAAGTTGTCAGCAATGCCACACATAGCCACTAACACCGAGACACTCACGTATGCACACTTGAGAGCGTTTAATTGCTTATACGCAGTGGAGGCCGTGCAAGCGGCTGGTGGAGCAAGCTACGCTCGGTGCCGAAAGCAATGTGAGCCCAAAGCGTTCGATTTAATGAATGCAAAGGCATGTGCCTAAATGTATGCAAAGGCATGTATGCAACAACAAGAACAACAACACTCGACTGTATGCAAAAATTCCAGTCTAGAAATGCAGCTGCATGCCCCTATGCAAGGCTGCGTTGACAGCCCCTCTCAAATCAATGCCAAAGCCTTTGTAAGCAAAGCAAGCAAATAAGAAAACAACAAACAGACAACAAGAAAAAACATGTAAAATGCTGGAAAACGCTTCAATAGACACCGAGAGGACACATGATGCCATTGCACACAAGCTCGTGTTTAAAGTAGATTTTGCTCTCCTTGAGTGCCTCGCTGTGTGTGGCTATGTTACTAGCAGGGCTTCCTTGCCGCTTGCTGGGCATCTAATCAAAACATGGCGCAATAACACAAACCGAAACAATAATTGCACATGCGAGCGGAGCAACAATAATAAACGGTAGAATAATAATATAAAGGCTGGTGACAGCAAGCAGAATAAAACAGGTATGCAGACGTTTATTGTGGCAAATGCAAAAACAACGATGATGCGGAAATTCTACAACTCTAATGACCACAGTTAGTATGAAGGGGAAACAACAAGAAACAATAGGAGCACAATGGCTCAAATGCATATGGTGATATGTTAAGATGGATAGAGGCCACCCATGATGAGAGATGCGTGTATAGGTACTATACATATGCATTTCGTTATCAATATATGAAAATTTATATGCAGACAGATAGTAAAATGTATATATAAATGACTTGATGCTCGCTTTACGTTTTTCAACGATAGAATTTAAAAGAATATTTTATATTGTGAGACCCCCATTTGAGATAATCTTGTTTCATGTATGACAGGTATAGTATGGGTCCGATCTGAAAAATTTGTTCGGGTTTTGTAACATTGATTTGAAATGTCAGTCTTTGCCAAATTTCGAGAAGATATTTTATCGAATAAAATAGTTCTTCATATAAGGACTGATTTTGACCGATCAGTTTGTATAACAGCTATATGCTATAGGTATCGGATCTGAAAAATTTCTTCAGAGATGGCAGCGATGACTTAAAAATACTCTTTGTCACATTTCGTAAAGATTGATGAAAGAAAATTTCATTTTGAGCTATCAGTTTGTATGGCAGCTACATCCTGTAGTGATCTAATTTCGATGGTTCTGACAAATGGGAAGCTTTTTGAAGAGCAAAGAGAGTGTGCGAAATTTTAGATTGATATTTCAAGAACTGATGAGCTAGTTCACATATTTACAGACCGGCGTGCATGGCTAAATCGACACAACTCTTCACGCTGAAAATATATATAGGCTTTATAGGATCTCCGACGATTTCGTGTGATATTTACGAACTTCGCGACTTACTTATTTGAAAAGCGTATATCTATGCTGACCATTTCAGCTGAGCTTACAGATTAGATCGCAGAACTTGAGGTTTACTGCATTGCGTTGGGAGAACGTTAGATACCGCTCACAGTTACACATTACAATTTAAGACAATCATTAATTTTTACGCATTTAAGTTTTAAATAATTATTTCTGTACTTATTAGGTGTTATTGGGGATCAGTCCCGAAATTTTTTTATAATCCCGAAATTTCGGGATTTTCCATAAAATTAAAATATCAAAAAAATATTTTATAATTCACGTTTCTGGGTGTGAAATTTAATGATTTAGAAAATTTACGAATCATAAATTCTGCTTTTCGGGACAGTAACTAAAACATTTCGAAATTTTCGCAAACCCATAAATGTAAATTGGGACACTCACAAATCGAGCAATTTACATAGTTGTAAAGTTTAGTGTGTTGTAGTAGCAGGTATGAACGTTCTATACATAAATGTCGAAAAATTCGTAGTTCCGAAATTTTTTTTCATAATCCCGAAATTTCGGAATTTTACATAAAACTAAAAAAATCAAATAATTTTGAAATAATTGCTGTTTTTGCTGTTTCTTAAACAACTTTCTAGTTGTGAAAACTCTCAAAAAAAAAGAGAAATACTTAGTAGGTAGTCTAAGAGAGAACGCTTAACGAATTCAAATTCAAACTCTCGTATTAATCACAAAATTAGGAATAAAATAGTAATGTTTTCCACTGTATATACCTTCATGACCTTTGAAAATCGCATGCAACGCCAACCCAACTCCAACGCGTGCCAAACAATGGCAATTTGGCGCACAAGCGAGCCAGCGAGCCAGCGAGTCTCCAGCGCCCACACATGCATTGGCGACCAAAAGTGGTGCATGCAAATAATTGCAAGCAAAAGCAACGAAAAGTGGCAACTACTGTGGCAGTAAGCTTGCTTCAAGTCAACGCTTTTATTGTTGTTTGCATTGTAATTTGAATGTTGTTACCATTTCTGCTACTGTTTCGAGCTGGCTACCTTAGCGTTTGCAGCTGCACTTGCCACAATGTGAGACAGCACAATATTTGTGGCAAAAGTTACCTGCCACGCCTTCTCTGCTTTTCACAAACACATAACGTTCAATTGAGCGACACAAAGTGGGGAGTGTGTTGCAGCTGCAGCTGCTGACTTTCTATGCCAGTGTTTGCTGATTTCACTCAGTGCTGCTTTGTATGTGAATACATGTAGGTGTGTATAGATGTGTTTGTTGCTTTGTGCAAATTCAGGTGCGAGTGTCTTTGGCATTGTCCATAATTCGTGCATTTTGTTAGTGGTTGACATGTCTGTCCTTAAACGCCTTCCAGGCTTAGTTTTTCTTCAGTAAGGAACTCAGTTTTCTAGGAAATTTTTTGATTCCAAACTGCTGGAAATGTTGAAATTTGGTTGGACAGACAAAATGTTTTGATTTTCTAGAGATATGACGAATAAAACATATTCATGTAAATTTGGTGTTGCCACATCTTCAAACCAAAAAAAAAAAAACACAAAACATCAAAAATTGCTAGAAATGTGACAAACAGCGGTTTGATATTGGAGCATTTAAATTTTATTAGAAAAAATTTAATTAAAATACTTATATTAGATTCTTTAAAAAATATTAAATATTTTTTAAAAGTTTCATCCCAAAGGCACTGCAATTTTACTTATACTTCTGGTAATGGGTTGCCAAATTGGCTTGCAATTGAAAACTTCAAATCGGTTTAGAAACAATTTAATTGAAATGCGATTATTAGTGGTTTCAAAAAATGTGAAATTAATTATTTATGGAGTTGCCATATCGACTTGAATTTGTTATAATATGCACAGAAGTTATTTTTTCATTCATAAGTGTTTCAACATAATTCTCTACTTATTATAAACATATTTATATTTAAACAGCTTAATTCGAACATAAAAGAATATGGCACCATAGGGTTGCCATTAATCAAAAACAATTGTTTTTCAAAAAATTATATTTTAATTTTTTTACAGTGCCTTAGAAACATGAAAGTTTTGCATTGAAGTTAGCGTAATTATGATTTTCAACTGGAAATGGGTTGCCAGATCGGTTGGCAACAGAAGTTTATAAACTATTTAAAAGAAATTTTATTAAAATTTGATTATTTGTAGTTTTGAAAAATTAATGTAAAAATAAGTTCTTAAAATGTTTGTCATAACGATAAAGTTGCCAGATGGGTTTGCAATAAAAAATTTTAAATATAATATGTTTGAAACAAATTTGAAATTTGAGTATCAGTAGTTTCGAAAAATAAATGTTAATTAATTTTTTGAAAGTGGTATCGATTAATATTGTGTGCTGGATTTAATCATTTTTTTCCTTTAAAATTTTTTCAAATTATTTAAATATTATAATTTAAAACAATATTTATAAACGGCTTAACAGCACATAAGAAAATAAAACCATAGGGTTGCCAATTGATTCAAAATTTACTTAGGTTAAATTTTTTTAAATATTATTTTGAATACTATGCAGTGAGTGTTTTGCATTAAAACTATTGTATTTCTAGTTTTTTTTTTTGAAATAGGTTGCCAGACATTTATTTGTTACGACAAAATTTAAATCTGCTTAAAACAAATTTTATAAAAATTTAATTATTAGTAGTTATAAAAAATAAATATAGTTAATGTTTTGATAGTGGTTGCCATATCGATTAATATTACATATAATAAGCAGTTGCCTTCATTTGTTTTTCATTAAAAAATTTTTCAAAATATTTAAATAATATTACTTAAAGTAATATTTATAACAGCTTAATTTAAACACAAAAGAAAATCAAAACACAAAGTTGCCAATGATTCACAATTTTACTTAATTTGAACTTTTTTTTGTTATTTGAAAATTATGTAGAGACTTTAAATCTATTGCTATAAAAACAATATATTTTTAATTTTTACTGGAAATAGGTTGCCAGATCGGTTCAGAATTTCAATAATTTAAACTTTTTTAAATTTCATTAGATATGTTATGCAGGGGCTTAAGACACTTTTGCATTTAAAGCACTGAATTTTTAATTTTTTTACTGGAAATGGGTTGCCAGATCGTTTTGCTATTGAATTCTTTATTTGTTTTTTAATTTGAAATCAGTAGACAAATATTAATGTTTTCAAAACCAGAATAAAATTTTTTATTTGAAAGTGGTTGCCATATCGATTTGAATTTGCTATACTTGTAATAAAATTCCGGAGCACTTAAGAGCCAACAAAATCATAAAAAACTTGCATAATAGTATATGAATGAATATATAAATGCAGAGCTTATTTAATTTACTAACGACTTAGCCGGCTGCGTTAAGCCAAAATGCATTTGCGCACTAACGCTTTTGCTATACAGCCGCAGAAAACTCTCGTAAGCCCATTTAGGCTTACGACTTTGCTGCTGCTGTTCCTCGCACATTAGCGTAATTATTCAACTAATTCAACATCCTGTTTGCACAATACTTCATCTAATTACTAAACACCTACATTAAAAGGGGTATATATGGATATAAATGTATATAGACATGCATATATACATACATGCATGCAAACTTATAAACATACATACACGTATACATATATAAGTAGTACTAAAGTTCAGCCCAGCTCTTGCTTAGTACGACCACATCAGCAAGTTGCAACAGCATACCTCTAAATTAATGTGTGCTATATAAATATTCAGATATGCCAACAAATTCAACGCGGAAATTTCCATTTGCATACACCATTCCTTGCGCTTGGCCATCATAAAAGCATAAAAACATAAAACAAAAGCGCACTTCCACCGAAGCAAAATAGAAGAACACGAAAGAAATGTGCGTGAAGCTTTTGATGTGCCCAAATGTGGGTAGAGACATATCTACATACATGCATACCTAAGCATGTCTGTGTCTAAGCTTCATGTATACAAACACTTAAAGATTAAGTTAGACAGGAAATTGTGCTAAAAGCAGACAATGCAGAGCCGACAACAACAAACAGCAAAGCGCTGACAGGCAGACAGAAAGGCAGACGGACGAGTGAAAGCACAGACATGCATTGCGCATACTCACAGTTGCATGCGATATGCGTAATAAGTGGCATTGTCACATGCAACTGAAACAAACTGCGGTGGTGAAGAGGCAGAGTGCACGCAGTTAGTTAGCTGTGGCGAGTAGGCGTTGGCGTTGACACCAAAAGTGTTGGCAGCTTTCGCACCTGCGTCCACTGTGCAACCAGACAGAAAAGAATTGTGAAAAAGAAGAAGATTTGTGAAGGAAAAGCAGCAAATGAAAAGAAGAAGAAGCAGCATAGTATAGCCACTTGCAACACCCACGCACCGACAGAGCAAATAAAATAATGAAGATGACAAATAAATGAAGAGTAAGAACAACAAAAAACAATTGACAATGACTACATGTGGCAGCCACAGCAGCGGCAGACGCACCTTGCATTTTATTGGAACCAACAAACAATCGCGCGCTGGCCAAATGCGTGTAAATAGCGGCGCAACGCATGTCTGAGTCAATAGACAGCGCGCAGACACACAGTTTACAAGCCAATGTAGGTACGCGCTTTCTTACAGATATGTATATTTTTATGGTCATATATGTATGCGTGTGTTTGTTTGATGTGCCATTCTATGCGCAGGTAAATAGACAATAAATCAACGCTGCGCTACCGGTGTTTACACGCTCGCGGCCCTTTTGACGCTTTTATCTGCGCGTTGCTTGTATATTTGCCTGTTTGTTTGTGGCAAAATAAACTCAACAATATGTACATTAGCGCAGACACAAGAATTACATACATGCATATATATATATGTATGTGTGTGTTTACACTTTCCTTGTACTTACGCTTGTAATGCAATTGCTTTTGATAATTCACGCCAGCGAAGGTGCAATGTGGCACGCAACAAAGCGCTGCAGCCAGACAAACAGGAAGTATATTTGAAATGTTGAAATTGCTGTTTGTTGGAAAAATCATCACAGCAGCTGCCAAGCGATTCCTACGCACCTAAAAGCACACCTAAGCACACGCAGACACGTCGTTGCTGGGCTCGCTCACCTGAAAGGGTGTGGAGTGTTGGCGCGCTTTCTTAATGCTTTTTTTGTTCGCGTTGTTATTAACATAAATATTTTAGCATTGCGAGAAGTTATAAAAAAATGTAAGCGTATATGTGTGTGTGCTTAGATTGCATGTGCGGTGCTGGAATTGTTGTAGGATTGATGCCAAAAGCACGTACGCCAATTAAATAATAGGCGACTTTGCTAGATAATGGTAATCATAAGCAAATAATTTAAGTGTGGGCACGAATTCTACAAAAAAAAAACTGAAAAATCTAAGATTCTTGATAAAATTACACAATTCAAAGAAGTTTCACTCAATAAGAAAGTAAATGTTTGAAAGGCGCACACTTTGAGTGAAATTTTTGGAAAATCCATTATGTTCATAAAGGGTGATTTTTTAAGAGCTTGATAATTTTTTTTAAAAAAAAAAACGCATAAAATTTGCAAAATCTCATCGGTTCTTTATTTGAAACGTTAGATTGGTTCATGACATTTACTTTTTGAAGATAATTTCATTTAAATGTTGACCGCGGCTGCGTCTTAGGTGGTCCATTCGGAAAGTCCAATTTTGGGCAACTTTTTCGAGCATTTCGGCCGGAATAGCCCGAATTTCTTCGGAAATGTTGTCTTCCAAAGCTGGAATAGTTGCTGGCTTATTTCTGTAGACTTTAGACTTGACGTAGCCCCACAAAAAATAGTCTAAAGGCGTTAAATCGCATGATCTTGGTGGCCAACTTACGGGTCCATTTCTTGAGATGAATTGTTGTCCGAAGTTTTCCCTCAAAATGGCAATAGAATCGCGAGCTGTGTGGCATGTAGCGCCATCTTGTTGAAACCACATGTCAACCAAGTTCAGTTCTTCCATTTTTGGCAACAAAAAGTTTGTTAGCATCGAACGATAGCGATCGCCATTCACCGTAACGTTGCGTCCAACAGCATCTTTGAAAAAATACGGTCCAATGATTCCACCAGCGTACAAACCACACCAAACAGTGCATTTTTCGGGATGCATGGGCAGTTCTTGAACGGCTTCTGGTTGCTCTTCACCCCAAATGCGGCAATTTTGCTTATTTACGTAGCCATTCAACCAGAAATGAGCCTCATCGCTGAACAAAATTTGTCGATAAAAAAGCGGATTTTCTGCCAACTTTTCTAGGGCCCATTCACTGAAAATTCGACGTTGTGGCAGATCGTTCGGCTTCAGTTCTTGCACGAGCTGTATTTTATACGGTTTTACACCAAGATCTTTGCGTAAAATCTTCCATGTGGTCGAATAACACAAACCCAATTGCTGCGAACGGCGACGAATCGACATTTCACGGTCTTCAGCCACACTCTCAGAAACAGACGCAATATTCTCTTCTGTACGCACTGTACGCATTCGTGTGGTTGGTTTAATGTCCAATAAAGTAAACTGAGTGCGAAACTTGGTCACAATCGCATTAATTGTTTGCTCACTTGGTCGATTATGTAGACCATAAATCGGACGTAAAGCGCGAAACACATTTCGAACCGAACACTGATTTTGGTAATAAAATTCAATGATTTGCAAGCGTTGCTCGTTAGTAAGTCTATTCATGATGAAATGTCAAAGCATACTGAGCATCTTTCTCTTTGACACCATGTCTGAAATCCCACGTAATCTGTCAAATACTAATGCATGAAAATCCTAACCTCAAAAAAATCACCCGTTATTTCCATAGGCTTCAGCTTTAAAAATAACACACTTAAATTCGTAACCCATAATTCATGCAGTTTTTGAGTTACAGCCTTGGAAAGTGTAGCCGTCATTAATCGGTATTAGCTGTCTTCGATTCGCCAAGCGGTGGAGAGAAGCGAATGTCCACGCGTTCTTGCTCGACTCGTCTCTATAAAGCTGAATTAAAAAAAAAAAAAAAAAAAAAACAAAAATACCGTGAACAGGTCTCTTTTGATATGCTTGATCGTGGGAATTCCGATTCTACATTCATGGAAAATACAAAAAAAGTCCACAATCATCGGAACGAAGAGAAAAAATTGAGTCGAAACCAAAAAAAACACGCGCCAAAGCCGCGCAAAAATCGTATTGATGCTGATCTTTTCGATATTCGTAGTTTGTTGGATCATGATTTTTTTTCGGTAGGACAGACGGTCAATAAGGAGCTCTATTTGGTCGTATTGAGTAGTTTGCGTGGGAATATCCGTCGAAAACGTTCGCAATTGTGGAAGAATAATTCATGGATTTTACACGACGATAAGGCACTATCGCATCGAGTCACGATTGTGACCGAATTTGAAGCCAAAAACGCAGTGAATACCATCGCTCAAACACCATGTTCAGCAGATTTGGCTCTTTGATTATTTTTTTTTTGGTTCCCCAAACTAAAACACCCCCGTTTTCGGTCGATCGAAGAGATATTAACTGAAGGAGCTAAAGTCAACCCAAAAAGTGCTTTTGAAAAGTGCTTCGAGGACCGAAAGACACTTGCTGTAATAAAACATCGTTCAACGCGATCACTTTGTTGCTTTTGCATGTTATTTTTTTCATAAGAGAGCGAAAGCAAACAGAGAATATCAATTCGAAAATGGATACCCAAAGAAATCTGTTTATCTATTAATGGATTTTTCTCAAAACTAGATTTATTATATATCCTTGAGTGAATATTTTAAATTATTCGATCGTTGCCAAATTTTTTCTACTTTTGGGACATTTTTCTCTATACAGTATATTACTCCAGTCAATGACCTACCATTGTTTCAAGCCAATCAAAAATACGAATTTTGGCAGGCAAAAACCGTCCAAAATTTTGGCTTTAATTCCATTTTTTTTTTTTAATTTTGGCGTTGTTTTTTTCGAACGTAAGTGATTATACGGACAGTACCTTCTATGACACAATTTTATTTCAAGGTAATGGGGTTACTTTTGAGGACGATCAGAGATCGCTTGTAACTTGAAAAATATTTTTTTTTTAATTTCTTCAAAAATTTTTTTTAGTATTCTTAAAGTATTTAAACTGTCAGCATGTAATCGTTCAGAATTGTTGACATACAATTTGGTATTTTAAAAAATATGTAGTGGCCATATTTGTCTACATCTAACCAGGTGTTTCATAATTAAGTAGACTATTTTGTATAACCTAAAACTAGAAAATTTATGCAAGCAACCAACCGAATTGCCACATTTTGTTTGGAAAATAAATCTCTCAATTTTGCTTCTGTTTATTTTTCTTTAAGCAAATATTAACCACTTGCTATAATATTGCTTAAAGAATAATAGCCAAAACATGGCACTTGATTCCGCAGGAGAAAACACCAAATTATAGCGGTAAATTGCTTGGCGCAGCCATAAATGCGTAAACGCCATATTTTATACGCTACTCACCGACAAAGCTGACACGTGTGTGTGTGTAATTTATTACATGCTTGCAAGCGGCTATTGAGCATAAGTAGGTCTGCTATCTTCGGCAATGAAGTTTTATTACAATTTTTAATTTTTTTATATTTATTTCTTTATTATATGTTATATGCTCGTTTCCCTCTTCAGCATGCCTTATTTAACACTGCATTGACCTCCGCTCTTGGATGGACTGATCAGACTGATAGCCTGCTTGACTTCGTGACAAAATATCAATTTCGATTAATGTCATAGCACATGCATCTTCTTCAGTTTTAGTTGACATAAAGAATATATTTAAGAATTTATAGGAAAATTGATTCATTGCAAGTGTTAGGTGGTGATTTTCATTTCAAGAGCTGATAATTGAGAAGCAAAAGTTCAGAATAGAGTAGCAATTAAATAAAAACGTTCAGTTAAGTTCAAGAAAGCAGTAAAACTTTCATAAACTAGGCTGTAAAGTAAGAACTGATGAAAACCGGGATTCCTGATTTCTGTTGTCTTCGTTTTTTTTTCTAACGCTATAGTCTCTATATTCAGTTCTGAGTGATGAATATGAAGCAGTGATGAAAAAATACATATTAGTGGCTATACAAATATAATTCAACGAAAATATGAACTTTAAAAAAAACTTTGATTCTTCGATAAACGATAAAAAAAAATAAAAAAAAAATCATAAACATCACTAGCTTAAACATCACAGCTTTTCCAACGGCTGAATTTAATACTAAAAAGTGCTTTCAATGAGCCCCTACTTATTTCGGCAATACAATATTCGGTCGATATAATCGCCTAGCAGAGTCGGTAATTCGAGCAACCATGAATCAGTTCCGGGTCACATTTACTATTTTGGATAATGCGCATTCTCAGCGAAGACGATGGGAAAAGTGCGACCTGAAAATGTTGATGTTGTAACAATGATGTCGGAACTTTACGAGTTATGTTCCATTTCCGCGGCAGTCAGGTCTATGTATATAACCGGAACGGAGCTGGATTTTTATCAGGCTGAAAACTGTCAAGTGGAATGTTTTCAAGTCGGCAGTATTCATCCAATTTTTCTGCCGCTAAAGGAACACCTCAAAGACGCAAATGCTGTTGTGGAGCAGAGAGTAGGATATCGAAGAAGACTTGAATGAGTCTGTCCGTCTTTGAGCGCAATATTTGGAGTCGTACCTATTCACTTTATAGTTTTTTCCGTAGGATTTTGGTATACGGGCTTAGAAAATCGAACTCATGTAAGAATTGAAGGCAAATGAACAGCGAGTGCGTCGCACGTTCGGAACGAGATGACCATTGATTTGGATTTTCATAACAAAATTTTTTTAGGCGCTGAGGCTTTGAATTTGGTTGAATTAATACCTTAATAAACGAAATCGCTGCATTTTGATTCGTGATAATGCACAAGCCATTGCTGAGACGCCGTTACAACCCCAAAAGGTTATTGTTTGGTGTGCCTTATGGACGGAGGGACGCACTGATCTACATTTATTCAAAAACTAAGGACGCCATAATGTGATAGTCAATGAGGAGCTCTATAGAGCCAAGAATAATGACTTTTTCGGGCATGAACACAAGAATGATGATGCAGATGACCTTTAACTGCAACAAGACGGAGTGGCATGACACACAGCCATAGAAAGAATCAATTTATCAAAGGATAATTTTGTTGAACGCGTTATTACGCACGCGAGCCTGCGGCGTGACCTTCCAGGAGGTGCGATTTAACAACAAAGGATCATTTTTTGTGAGATTCAAAAAAAAAGTGGAGATAAGATCAAGACAATTAACATCTTGAAAAATACTATTCGGTGGATCTTTCCAAACATACAGTCTCAATTGCTTCAAAAATTTTGTGGAGAATATCTACTGAAATTTATTCGATCCTGACAAATTTATCTCTGAAAGTCATGTGAAAACTTCAATTTATTCATTTATCGGCTTTTTCGAGAAAAAATAGTTTAAATTCTATTAAAAATTTCATAGAAATACGCTCCTGTTTCAAAAACTATTTGTCGAATATCCTTCCAGTTTTCGGAGAATATCCTCTAACATTTATACATTCCGTAAATAGGAAATAATAACAACAAATTTTTTTTTAAATTCTCAAGTGAATGCTTAAGTAGAAAAATAATTTATATTTTATTATAAAAAATTTAAAAAAAAAAATTATATTTTTTTATGAAAATTTTAAAAAAATTTATATTTTATTTTTAAAAAAATTTATATTTTTTTGAAATTTTAAGTGAAAAAAATTTAATAAAAAAATTATTAAATCTAATATTGAAAAATTATCACTTTAAACCCATTTATCAGCGCCAAAGCGTATTTAAATACACTTCAGCAACATTTGAAAGTCATTTTAAAGCTACTACCAAAAACTATTTCAAATCGATTTGCATACGAACACACTTAAAATACACATATATATACATACATGTTTGTATGAATGTGCTCGCGCCACTTACTAACACATGTTATTCAAATAAATTTTCCCAAACTACCGAAGGCAAATAAAACAGAAATCGCTTAATAAACAAAAGGATTATGAATTTATGGCACATACCAAAAATCATAATAACCAACACGCACACATACACGCATAAAATATGTAGAAACACATGTACACACATTTATGAAACACTAAGAACCACATACACACTCAGAAACAAAAAGGACACACGCATATCCCTGCGCACAACTGACAATCCACAAAGGAAGCGAGAGTGAGTAGGAAATCGCCGCTGGGGAGCGTGTGTTTTGTGGTAATTTTATTGTTTTATCACTGTATGTTTGGACGCAGCAGACACAGCGAAGCAAGGGAGAAAACAAAAGCAAACAAATAATATTAACGAAATCAAAAAATCAAATAAATTATGCAAATGTCCACAAAGAGCCAAACGTTTTGTGGCAATGAAATGCCGGCAATTATGTAGCCAAAGGGAGGCGGCAGCAGAGCGGAGTAGAGAATACGTGTTGACTGAAGATTAGGCGGATAGGGCGAGGAATTTGTGCTTAGACCACAAATTGGTAATCCTGGTGCGGCGGCAAAAACGCAACGAAAGCGATGGAACTGAAAGGATATTGGATAAGGAAACGAAAGGAAGCTGTTGAGGGATATACAATGTATGTATGTGGTATGTATGTATTGTATGTATGTATGTATGTGTGTATATATGTGTGTTTTATACAAAGCGCAAAAGCATGGCAGCTTGCCACAGTTGCCTGTGTGGCAGCAACTTCTAGCAGTGCATAGCTCGTTAGCACCAAGGAGAGCAGCTGTGACAAGCAGGCAGCGGCAGCAGCAGCAATAAGAAAGGACACTTCGCTTGCGGGCCGGTTGCGCACCCTATTTCCAAGATCTGTTATTGTTTTTGTACAACTCCTTGCTTCTTTGTTGTTTTTGTGCTTTGCTTCGTTTCAACTTTTGTGCGCCGCGGCGTTGCAAGCAACTTGTTTTATTTGCGCGTATTTTTCTACAATTTCACTTTGCTTACATTTATTATTTAACGGCAATGACTGTGCGACTGTACATGTATATGTGTGAGTGTGCGTGTGCGTGTGCCATCATTTGATTGTCTTGGCATATTGTCTGCACTCAAGAGAAACACATTGTCAATGTCGTGCCGCCGGCGAATTTATGCTTTGGCACGTTCAACAACCTTAGAAACTCTCGTGTGCCCACACTCTAGCACAGCCCGGTTCATCTACGCCTTGCAGTCGTCTGCACGCATGTCCTTAGCGTCCTTCATCACGCTTTTTTCGCTTCACCAGCCGCACTTAGGCAACGCAAGACACCATTTGTTGCCAACCAATTGGCAACTGGCTAATGAGGCAAAGCGCCTGAAGGTGTTAAATTAGAGTCAGTCAGTCAGTCAGTTGATGGGGGAAAAAAAATAAAAAAAGTCTTGAAAAAAAAATACAAACAAAAATTGCAAGAAATTTTCTTCAGCAAACCGCTGAGTTGTAATTGAAATGTTGACATATGATATGCATACATTTCCTTTCCACTCTCACACACTTCTTCTTCATGTGATTTAACAAGAATTCGCCCCTAAATGTATGCTACACCAACTATTCCATACTATCACTGTGCACTTGATTGCTCTGCGTCCAATGCCAGCTGTTCCTCGCAGTCGCGCAGCCACTCAGTCATTCTTCAACTAACGTCTGCTGTCGCCTGCGCCTCTCTCCACCCCACACAGCTGCTGCTGCTGATTGCTGCTCTAATTAAGTCAAAGTCAAATACGAATATTTCATAGCCAAATGGCGCGCCAGTCCGTCGGCGATGCTCATGTGGGTGGGGTAGGCAGCCGCAATTGCAACAACAACCACAATTGCAATAACATCGCCAGTTGCAGCGCTCCGAGATAGTAGCATACATTTAGGTTGCTTTTAGTGCTTCGATTTGCACAAATTGATATGCGGCGATAATCAAGTGGAGCAGCAAAGGAATTCGTTGTGGCTGGAAGCAGACAAACGCTTATCAAATTACAGCGCGCATAAATGATAGCTTCGAAAAAGCAAAGAAAATAATAAAAACAGTCATAACAAAGCAAACGATTTGGCACTTGCAGCCAGACGAAATTTTCACATACTCATTGCTATGCGGCTATAAAGATTTGAGTGCCGTTTGAGGTTATGTCTTCGCTGTTTTATTCTCTGTTTTGTGGAATAAAAATAATTTTGCTGAAGCATATTGCTTACTTACAACAACATATTGAATGTTGCTCGTTAATAAATTTGTTTATTATTTTTTTGTGGAGTGGTTTGAATGTGATAAGTATACGAATGTTGCAAGTATGGAATACAATTTGGTTTTGCTACCGCCGAGATATTTTTATGTCACAATTTAGTTATGTTTTTACGGTGGTCCTTTTGGGGGCTGCTCTTCACAAGCTTTTAGTAAATATCTGTACAAAGTAGTCAGAGGTTGACTTTGAATAAAATTCTCCAGGATTTTATTGCTGCTTGTTGAGTTGTCGGTATTTTACGGCTGTAGATGGATATCGAAGAAAATTTTTGAGCCAAATAAGATTACACTACATAGAGACTTCTAATGGCTTGTTTTTGAAAACCGATGAACTGGAGATGACCAAGATGTCGACAATACTAAAAAAATGTGATGAACATGTAAAAGTTTTTGTCTTCAGCTGTCTAAAAAGCTTGTTCTCGGCGTCTAATGGTTTCTGTTTTGCCTTTGTAGTGATTCAAGTGTACCCTGAAGAGGGTCTATTAAGTTTGCTACGAGTGTGTAGCTCTTAGGAAAACGTCCGTAGCCGGTAAAGTACACGTATGTATGCAACTAATCAGTGGAAGGCTGAGTCGATACTGCCATGTCCCTCTGGCTACTCGTCTGCCTCTATATACGAGAAGTCTTTAAAACATCACTCTGAAATTTTACACACGTACTTTTCTCTGCAAGAAGCTACTCATTTGTTGGAACCGTCGATATCGCACCACTAAAGCATAAAGCTGTCAAACGAACTGGCCCATCAAAGTCAAGTCCTTGTTTGGAAAACTTTTTTATTTGACAATATATCGTCACGATATTTAATATAGATCATTGTATAATGAAATACTACAATCTCCGCGAATATTTTTGAAATCGGATCACTTTAGCATGTAGGTGCCATACAAACTGACCGATCAAAGTCAAGTTCTTGTATGAAGAAATTTTTTATTCGCCAAGTTATCTTCTCAAAATCAGGCCTGGCTTATTTTCTAAGACAACGCTAAAGTATCCAAAGATATTTTTCAGATCGGGCCACTATAGCATATAACTATCATACAAGTTGAAGGGTCAAAATCAAGTACTTGTATGGGAACCGTTTTTAATAGACAAGAAAACGTAACGAAACTTTCAATAAACTATTGCGTAAAGCAACGCTGAAATCTGAGTGAAAATTGTTGAGATCGGGCCACTATGGCATATACATAGCTGTTATATAAACTGGACTATTAAAATCAAGATAAACGTCTTTTTGTACGCTTTTATGACTTAATAAATATGGCAACTACGGTACTACAAAAGTAGTAAAGTTTAGTATCTTACAAATCTTGTTTGCATAAGCGCCTGAATGTGGGCAACACTTTTGCTACAAAAGCATCTTCTCTTAGCACAATTGTTGCCTACATTTCGGCGCGACCACGATATAGCATTTAATTTTTACAATAAATTTGAAACATTTGAATATAAACCCCCAAAAAACCCAAAAGGAATAAAAAAAATTTAAATATAAAATTATTTTTTACCCCAAATCCGATTTCGTTTCATTTCTTTTTCAATAATTATTGAATTTTTTGCTTACCAACCAACTTATATGAAATAAAAACATAATTCTCGAACATTTTTTGATGCTTACCTGTAAAGAGAGAACGGAAAAATATTATTAGAAAATTTTCAAAAGAGTTTTATATGTTTTTTTTTTAAATAGTATTGCCACAAAAATGAGCAGTATAAGGATTACGAAAATAAAAATCTGCCTTATAACCACGAAATTTAATCATTTTGTATATGACCGATGCACGCAAATTGCCTCAAAGCATTTGCAAAGTTTCAAAATATCCATCCGAAATTAAAATTCGTTTCGAAAATTTCAAAGCATGGAAACCTGCGAGCTATCAAAATATCGCAAAGCAGCAGCTGAACAAAAGCAGTCAATTGCAACGCAGCACTTCAGTGCGCAGAAAAGCGAACAGATGTTGTTGAATTGATGATATCGATGAGCGAACGAAAAGCGAAGGAAAAATGAAAAAAAACAACAAAAAAGTGGCGTACTTATAGGGTCAAAGGGCAGTCAAACAGAAAAGTGCCATAGAGAACAATGTTGAGGGATTCTTTCAAATAAAGCCAAAAATATACAAATTTACAAGCGCATATACATATGTATGTATATTTGTTTGTGTGTGTTTATAGATGCATATATGTATATGTAAATATTATATACATAAATATTTATTTCCATATGTAATTATGTACTTATGTATGCATATGCCTTTGCGTTGGCGGACTAGTCGCGGCAATATTTTTAATTCAATGGCATAAGTGTTGCACAAACGTCAAGTTTTTTTCACTCTTTACGATACATACATAATTACATACATGGCTCGCGTACATTTTTACATTTATAGCCTTATTTTTGTTTACTGCTTTGTGGCAAGCGGCCGCGCGCACAACTAGTTCATCTCCTCGTTCGGCTTTTGATGAAAATGCGGCACAATTATGGAAAATGAATTTGAAATGTGAATAAATAAATGCAGCAAGCAACAGCGTGTGTGCGCTGAGGTGAATTTTTCAATAACATATGTACATATATATGAACTCATAGTCTACGTGTGGAATGTATGTGATCGAAGATATGGCGCAACCGCTGACCGCTGCCACCGCGCAGTAAATAAAAAAGCTGAAAGCAAATATTTCCTAAAATATTACTGCATGTTTTTATTGCGTTCATTTATTTACTTTCAATGCCAAATCTATATATAAACATATATGTATGTACTTATTAGGGCGGGTCAAAAAGAACGAAAAATTTTAAGTTTTTGTCCAAAAATATAAAATATAACAAAATAAAAATTGTCATTTCGAAGGATATCTTCACGGTATTTAAGAAAATTTTAAAAAAATTTTGACCCACCTCGTGCATAAATGGAAAAATATATATGTACATGGCTAATTATTTATAAATATAATATTTTTGTCTTAATTTTAAACGATATTTTTAGTGTAATGAGAATTAAATTTTTCGTGACCCACCCTAGCAAATAAATATAAAAATTTAAATAATTATTTTTAAAGATGATGTTTTTTTCGAAATTTATGACGATATTTTCACGAAATCTAAGGAAAATTTAATTTTTTTCGGCACACCCTGGTATACATATGTATGTATGAATATCAAGAGCACAAAATTCCCTTTTAATTGTTTCCTCATCTGTAATAATTTTTTCCCATTTTCTAAGAAAAATAATTAAAAATAAGTTTCTTTGCCCACCCTAGTATATTAAGAGCTCAAACTTTAACAAAACTTTCTTTCAGTAGTTTCGTAATTTCTAATGTTACTTTCTCAGAATGAAAGAAAAAAAATTTAAAAAAGTTTTTTTCGACCCACCCTAGTATATGCATATAATTAAATTAATGGATAATTATTTATAAATATGATCTTTTTTCATCATTTCAAGGGATATTTTTAAGGTACCTCAGAAAAATAACTATAAGTATTTTTTTTTGACCCACCCTAGTATATACAAATTTGTATTAAAGGCAAAAACTTTACCATCTGTTTCCGTAATTTCTGACGGTATTTTCACGGTATTTAAGAAAAAACTAATTTAAAAAAATTTTCGGCCACCCTAATACACATATACTATACGTAAATATATAGATGATTATTTATAAAAAGAATTTTTGAATATAAACGATATTAATTCATTATGTGCTCAAAGTCTGCAATGCAGCAAGTTCACCAACACAAGTAAATATTTGTATATGCGAACATATAGACATACAAACACCGCACACCCGCTTGCTATTTCGCTTTAAATAACGCCCTAAAGGCTCGCCGTCATACCCTAAAGTCCACATGTGAACCACATTCGAGTTGCAATGGAATAAAAATACAACAAAAATATTTATATATGCAAGAACAACAACAACAACGAAAACAAAAATAATAATAGCAAGCAAGCAGCACTGCAGAAGCAACTAAGCAATGCAAGTCAGTTATTTATGATTATTGTATATCAACCTACACACGCACACACATCCATACATAACCTTACGAAGCTACACACAACTAATATATAGCATAAATCGAGAGAACCCCTCCCTGCTGGCCAGCAAACAACAAAAAATCAAAAGAACAAAAGCAACAAGAAAAAAATAAAACACAAATGTATGCAGCAAGGTCTGCGCTCATAACCAAAAATGGGGAAAAACTGATCTTAAAAGCAGATAATAGTGCTGTGAGCGCCGAGCGGTATTTGTTGCAACACTGCAGCGGTACGCATATATACACACACTGCATTTATATACAGACGCATATGTGTTATTGAGTGTGCGTGCCTTCATATCTGTCCAACATCAGATGATTGATTTCATGCCAAAGTGATTTCAATCACAAAAACACAGCCAACAACAGGGTTGCATTTAATATACCGAATGGCAAAGATGACTGCCAGTCATACTTAATACTCAGACGTAATACATACTTTCACACATACGTACATATGTACATATATGAATTTTTTATTCGAGTTCTAAGTTGGATTGGATTTCTGGATTATGTATGGGAGGCGCTGTATGAAAAAATTTGGCAGTTAGATTTGCGTTGAGGGTAGATTAGATTTGGCATTTTAGATTCGTCCATGTGTTTGCTTGCAGCATTGCATTGTTGGCAGATTTTTAACTGGCATTTTGAGATATTGTGTATACACTCGGGGCCATTTTTAGTTGATTAAAGACAAATGAAATTATGACACTATCTTGATGGATGTGTGAACGTGCATATGCATATGTACATAAGTATGCATATGTGGTTTTAGATATGTACATATGTATATATAATATGTACTATAATATTATAATTTATATGAATATTATAATTTCTATGAAGGCATATAGCATATGTGATTCTTCAGTCTATTTTTTAAGAGCATCGGGATTCAACTACTTTCAGGGACATACCAGGTCAACTAATTGAGATTTCAGACCAAACTTTTCGAAGTTATATGAAAGTGAGAGGAAAAAAAACAAAAGTTCTTTACCTTCAGTCGGGTGTTTCTTTTTATAACGGAATTTCAGAAGTCTGAAAAAAATTTTTTCTACATAATCCTTTCTCAAGTTTTAGGTTAGTTCCGTCATTAATGAAGCCAATAAAAGTTCAAGATTTGCTCAGAGGTTGGATACAAACCCTCAAGGCAAATTTTCAAATTTGAATCACATTCAGATGAGTAATTTTTCGAAAGTTAAAGCACAAAAAAGTATCACGAGCAGAAATGCAAATACTTTATATGAAACTTTCCAAGCAGTCCAAAACTAGAAAGTAAGTTTATGTTAATAATCACATTAAATATTTTATAAAAATAAATTAATATTAGATGGGTGCTCAACTTGACTAAATTTTTTGTTTAGAAGCCTAAAGGTAGGCAACATTTTTGATATGATGAAAATCAATAAATTTTTCTTACTTTTAGGGTGGTACTACTCATATGCAATTTTCATAGATTTTTTAATACATACCATCTATAAAAATTCTATAAAGCCTTACTTAAAAAGCCGAATATCTCGAGAAGTATTAATGATGGATAATGATGACAATTTTGACCTCGAATCTTTTTTATAGATAAAATTGCCTACAAAGTTGTCATTTAAGTTTTTTCTATAGCTCTTGTCATTTACGAGATAAATACAAAAAAAAGCAAATTTCATGGAAACATCAGGTTTAGAGCTCCGTACTACCTAGCCGGTGTAAGTTACGACTTTCTTGCCCCAGGCACTTTTGTAGAGTGAACAATTCTGAAAAATATGCGTCTAAAGTCAAAGCGATGCCATAAAATATGTCTGATCTGTAGGAATTTAAAGATAACAACTCAAGATTGTAGTGTAATTTCTATGGAAAACTTTTACAGGCCTTGGTCCAGTTCTTAGTGCTAATATTAAGGACTAAAATTTTCAGGGAATTTTTTTTAGGGTATTTCCAAGAAAACTTCGTGACGGGACTGAAAAAAATTTATTGTTCAAAACAAAAGAAAATACCCTAATGTACATAAATATACATATTATATATAGCATATATAGAGAAAGAAGTGTCATTTGAGCACTCAACTTCCAATTTTGTTTGACGGTTCTTATTATTTCAGATTATTGCACTACTGTTAGGCAATTTATTTATGGAAGATAATTTAGAAATAGTAAAGTCTGATATTTTAGAAATGTTGGTTAAAGCACACTAATCTAACTGAATCTTACTAAATTAAATAAAGGTAGACTAATCTAAATGGATCTTAGTATTTTAAAAAAGGTTCATGACTTTACTAAAATTTCATATAAGCATCCTAAAGGTAGGCAACATTTTATAATAACTTTGGAGCCATCTCGCTAACTCGTTTATTTTTTGGAGAAAAATGTGACTTTTCCAAACTTTATATGTAGTTGTTTCTATGCGGAATGGCTTTATTGAATATCAGTCTTTCCCTGGTAATGACCCTCAGTATAAACTAATTGGTAAAAACAAACGCTCTGTGGTAGAGATAATTTTTCGGGCATTTAATTACCACTAAATAGCTACTATTTTAGGCACTTCGATGCTTTTTCCCTCTTTTTCCAACCACAACAACTGTCAAGAGCAAAAATGCAGTACCTGACCAACATCTAACTTGACTTTTTCTCAATCAAGTATATATAAATATTAACAACATTTCATTAAATCGCCATAAACGCCCACCAGTTACCTGCCAGTGGAAGCGACAAGGCCAAAAAATAAATAAAAATGTGCAGAACTTCGTCAGCGTAGGCTCCTAGCATAAATAAATAATTAATAAGATAATTAAATAAAAACAAAAAAAAAAACAACTAAAAACAGAAATATACAAGAGGAAACAAGTTTATTTCATTTCTGCTGTCGCCAACATAAGCGCCTAACTTGCTGCCGCTCATAAATCGGCTTATATTTCGGGTATTTGAACTACTTGTGAGCCAAAAAATATAAAAAAGCTTTTCGGCCAAAATGTCTGGCTACTGCACCGCGCAGTGGCAAATTATCAAAATACGAGGGAAAATAAATATATTACAACAAACTCAAAAAGTCACTTGGCCGCCACTTGGCCATTTAAAGGCGCTTAGGGCCGCAATGAAAATAATATAAATTGCAATAACAATAAAAAAGACGACAGCGCCAATATTGGCAATAATCAAAACGCTGGCGCTTATAGCATTACGGGCGTATTTACATTTGTGGCAAGTAGAAGTAGTCCCTGTTCTGAGTCTTTGCGCTTGCTTGTATTTTTGTTGGCTTTGATTCCCAAAAAAAATGCTTCAAAATCATTCGAAATATTCGAACGAAATGTGAGAATGTATTAAATGTAAGCAGAAACCATAATAATGCCATCATAAAAATCTAAATCATTACAATTGTTGCCAATTTGTGGCTCCCTCTTCAGCGCACACACACACACACACAATGTTGGCTTTGTATGTGAATGCGCAGACTCTCACGCCCGCCGACACCCAAAGCTGGCGGTGTACGAGTATTTGTCTCCGGCTCTTCAACCAATAAACGTTGATTAAATTGGTGGACAGGGGGCGCGTCGCGTCATTGTGGCGGACAGACAGCCCGCAAAACGCTTTCTGAGAATATGAAGATATGACTTTGTGGCAGCTTCCAATTTTTTTTCTGGATTGATTTTTCGCTTCCTTTTTCAATTGTGCTGCAATATTTGTTTGTTTACTTATTTTGTATATCTTCTATGCATCTGTAAATGTGTGTGTGTATGTATGTTATGAGATTTGCGGTTATTCCGTTGGCGCTAATAGCCTTAATTTTTGGTTACACCCCAATATCCATATCAATTCATACATTTATCGCGCTTGTGTTTGTGTGGCTGTATGTGTGTGAGTTCCTACTTCCTTTCTTTACCCTCCCTGCCGCCTCTCCTAACCATTTAATAACACTTGTTATTGTTTTTCTGCGCTGTTCTCCGCATTTTTTGCTTTCTCTTTTTCCCATTGTTGTTATTGCTTTTGGCAATTTTGTTATGATTATTATTTGTTATTGTTGTTCTATTCATTTTTCGTGTGAATTTCTATGCTTCGACCGCCGCGACAATCAGCATGCGGTGAACGAAGTGCGGGCATTACAATAACAATTCGCATAAATTTGAGTATAAGTTGCTTGTAAGCATTTAAGCAGCAGATTTTGTTTCAGCATAATGCAACAAAAACACCAAAAATATGAATACAAGAACAAAGTATCACTTTATTTTTGGACAAGTCATGCTAAAGACGACAATTTCGTTGGTGGTCCGCCGGCTGTCTAATGCCAAGTTATGCTTTGCTCGTTGTTGTTCTCAATGTTGTTGTTCTTTTTTGGCGTTCTTGTTGCTATTCATGTTATTGTTGCTGTTGTGTCTTTTCGTTGTGCTCTCTTTAATGTCATATCATGATTACCATTATGATGTTATGTCGACTTATTGATGTGACATAATATTCTTGAATGTGCGACCGAGAAATGGCTGGCTCTTTATACACAAACAGAAGCACAGCAAGCAATATTGTATACATATGTACATGAAAATACATATTCATACACATAAGTCGGTTTTTTTTTGTATAAGTATCCATTTCATATAAAATAATACGTTAGCGCTCAGCGGCAAAGTTCAATAGACCCTTAATTGACAAGTGTCTCGGATCCGTTTTGGTCATGTAATTGAGATTGTTGGTTGTGTGGGCTTAATTAATTTTGATTACCTTTTATAAATAAATAAATAGACTTGGCAGCACATGTGTATTCCAATATATATATGCATATATGCCGCAGTCTGCTTAATCCTTTCTCAAGTTGAAGGTTCGCTTTTACATTAATGAAGCCAATAAAAGGTCAAGTTCAGCTCAAAGGCTGGCCGCAAAAGTTCAAGGCGAATTTTCATATTAAAATAACTGCCAGGTGAGTGAATTTTCGAATTTTGAGGGGTTGAGAAGTGAAAATTTCAAAGCAGTCCACAACAGGAAAGTAAGGTTATGTGACTATTAATGAAATGCATTACATTTAAAGGTTAATTACTTCATGGGTGCTAAACTTAGCTAAATTTTAATTTCAAGAGCTTAAATGTAGGCAACCTTTGCTGATTTTATATTAATGTTGCCTACATTTATGGTGCTACTACATATTATTACATATATATTACATATGTATATCAATGGAGATGCACATGAACGCACTCTCACGCCTGACTGAAATTATATAAGTATTGATTTTTTGAATGCCATTTGATTACGTCAAATTCAAAATTTTACGTTTTTCAATTTTGAGTTCGTTAAAAAATAAAAAAAAGTAGGCATTTTTTTTGTTTGATCTGAATTTGAATTGCGCGCCAAAAAACAATGGAGCAACTTTGACCACTAAAAAGTTAACAGATATTCTTATTTTGGTCTATATTATGATACTCTAAAGTTTGGTCAAAATCGGAGAACCACGGGTACAAAACCATGTCGCCAATTGATGGAATGGCCCATATACATATAAATAATCAGTGTGACTAGCTGAGCTTGTTCAGCCGATGTTCATCTATCAGTCCATCTGTCTGTCTGCCTATACGGGAACTAGTTCTTTTCTCCCCAAGAATTAGTTCATTTCTCGGAGTCGTCGATATATAGTAGCTTCACTATAGGATAAGTCCTTGTTTGGTCTCCGAACTATCAATTTGTACGTGAGCTCCGAAAAAATAAGTTTTCAGAGATCCAAACAAGCACTTTTTTCGACCGTTTGTTTAAACGGCAGCTCCGAAGTTATGTAGTTTTGACCGATCAGTTTGTGATTCTACTAAATTTTGTGATTTATTTTTAATTTTATGGGTTGAGTGGTCCGTTTTTAGAGTTTTTCTAGCTTAAATCATTAGATCATTGTGAACTTCTCAACATTTTGTAACACATTGAGAGTTATTTAAGAGTTATCAGCTTGGAAATTTTAATCTCATGAAATTTTTTTAGTCAAAATGAAAGTCAGATAATTCTCCAACGATTAAGTAGGTA
>CM050323.1:55944011-56024229 GCA_027475135.1 Bactrocera correcta | reverse complement strand
TTCAAGGAAATGTGTACAAGAGGATTTTTCAAAATTCAAATTATTTTCGGAGATATAGGCATTTTTCTGACCCGGCATCCAAACTGATTTGGTCGGAACTAATCGAACAGAATACATTAGGAAAACTTTAAACGCGTTTTTCTCAAAACTGACTTTTTCAGAACGATGTCCACGATTTTTCAGGTTCTACAGGACCGATTTTTTTTAAATTTTTATAGATTCTTCTTTATAGACTTGTCTATCGTTGGAACTAGCCCCATCCCAAAATTTTTATTTTTAATATTTTTAAAAAATTGGAAATAGTCAGAAAAAGTGATCAAAAAAAATTTTTTTTTCAGGCAGTCGCCATTTTGTGAAAAAAAATGTTTCCCACTTTTCCGTAGTTCCGACTATTGCGACATTATTCTAGATAAGTAATCTTTTTTTTTTTGGTTTCAGATAACTAGGAGGGTTGAAATCATGGGAATCACGTGGAAATTTTTAGAAACCCCCCAATTCGTCTGCTCATAAATTTTGAAATCTTTTGCTCTTTTTAGTTTTTAATTTTTTTCTGTGATCTTCAAAAATTAATAAATAACTAATAAAAAAATGGATTGTAAAAATATTAATTGCCCTTTTTTGCGACACTTTAAATATTACCTGAAATTCATGCTCCTAGACTAGAATACCCCCATGATATAAAGGAAGCTTTCATGCATTTTTAATTTCTATTTTGCTAATTCAGTTTTCATTTTAAGCTTTATTAAGTTCTTTTCTTGAAACAATATAACCAGCAATGGCAATACTAAAAGCTTTATATTAATTTTACATTGGTTAACAATTCATATAACTTAGAATAGCTTTCATGTAGATTTTGTTAGTGCAAAGCTTTCTAACTAAAAGAAATAATACTGTAAAAGCATTTAAAAGCAAGGAAAGTGAAAGCGCAAAATCTAGAAATTACCACGAAATATTACTGAAAAACTTACCAGAGCTTTCAAAGAGCTTTTTTGGTGCTTATGAAAACTTTTCCTGGCAACTTAAATTAACAAACACTAACGAACAATTATATGCAAGGAAGATGAATGTCCAGAAATTACAAGGAAATATTACTGAAGAGCTAAACAGTGCTTTCTCGGTGCTTACAAAAAAAGTCTACCAACTTAAGCTAGTCAAACTACAATATCTCAATCCAGGAAACTTTCAGCCAGTTCCAACTTTCACTGTAGCGAGTGAGCTTTCCTCTATATTTTGAGAAAATCAGCTAAACGTTGCAAATTCTACTAATATGTGAGATAAATTGATGAATTTAGCTGATAAAAATAAATTATAGTACGAGCTTTCATGTTTTCGCAGTGTTTCTTTATACTAGGGTTGTAAAAACTTTTGTAGCTTTCATTTGGTAATCGTTATTAATTTAGAGCTTAAAAAATGATAAAAGTGATGAAAACTCTCGTGAGCAAGGAAAGTGTTAGCTCTGCCCTCAAAATTGTATCGGCATATTATTTTATAGTTAACCTTTCATTATGCTTGTGAATAATTGTTATGCCAATTTGGACTAGTGAAATATTAGCTTGTTTTTAATTATATGTTTATAGCAGATATCAAGGCTGATTTTCTTTCAAATTCTAAATATTTTGCTTTAATTCACTTAAACTGTATGCAACTTAGGAAAGTTTCTTTATTGTGTATACATTTCAATAAACAAATATTGCCTACAAATATTTATTCTAAAAAAATATGCCTTATGTCAATCTTCTCAAACGTTTAGTCATGCGTGCAACCACTTAAATCAATCATCAATCGAAATTAATTTACATACATGCAAATTTTCTTGAAAATATTTATGCACAAGCAAAAATATTGCAGAAATAAACTTAATATCAAAGCAAGCATAATTTATGTAGTGGAAAAGGTATGGGGAGATGTGCGCCTAAATGCATGCTATGAATTCAACAGCTATTGAAGATATTTATGCCTGACATTTATGCGAAAACAAAATACTGTTTGACAATGTGACTTTAGCTAATTATATATGCATAAATGTTTGAGACTAAATAAACAAATGAGCAGGCTTGCCTTCTGAATAAAAAAATAACAGAAATAAGCATCGCTCACTTTACTTTGTAGAATCACGCTATGGTAGATAATATTTCCCTCATGTATCAGTTTCATATACACACATATGTATATGCTTCTGTCTTTCTATTGCTATCTATGTATGTATAGGTAGATTTTTATAATCTCACTTACCTTCAAAAAGAACAAACCGCCAGCTGGTAACATAAGCCGATGTGAGCCCGTATCCGTTTTCAATTCATGCCCATCCTTAAACCATTGTATCGATGGTGTTGGATCACCTTCGGCTTTGCAATTAAATGTGAAGGGATCATTTTTTGGCACTGTCATATCCATAGGGTGTTCGATAATGCGTGGATTATCGCCTGAAAGAAAACAAGAAGAGTGACAAAGTAAATTAGGGCGAAATTGAATATTAAAATATTTTATAGCAATACGATTGAGCTCGTTGAATAAAGAAAAAAATCTTTAAAAAATTTTACAAGAAATAATTTTCGCGTAAAAAATATTTTACAATAAGAAAATAATAATAAATATTCAGTCTCTTTAATACAATAATAAAATTTTAATACCTTACACGCCTCAAGCAATCACTCAGCCCATTTTAGATATTGTAAACGTACGGCCTACTGCTTTACTATAAGCATGCAGACAATTTATTGGCAACAAAAAAAAAAAAAAACGTAATAAAAATAGAAAACATCTTAAAAATGTCAAATATTATCGTAAATTATGCTGTAGCTGCTTGACCCTACTCACGCTGATATCCATACACATCCTCGCATATACAATATACCCATCTTGACTTGTGTTTTCGCATAAATCTGCTTAAGAAATGTAAATGTGCCTAAAACATCCCAGCGCATAATTAAATTTCAGGCAACAACAATTCTCATTATGGGAGGCTATCGACTATTCAGCTTCGCTTCTTAACAGGCAAGCGATTTCTCAATCTTGCTAAACAGCCCTCCTCGGGCACGCATATTCTGCCCGCGAGGCAAGGCCAGCTATACTCGTAGAAATTGCATTCCAAAGTCATCGGCTGCCTTTCAAGCGACTTTAATGACATTGTAAATATTGTAAATAAGAATGCGTCAACATTTTCTGTTAAGCGGGGTCCTGTAGTTTTTTTTTTAATATTTGCATTTAAATTTAGAGTGTCCTTTGAAGGATATTTTGCCTCTTTGTGTAACATAAATTACGCGTGTGATACTCTGATATCAGCAGGGTTGATTTTCAGGGAAAATTAATTGATTTGTGTGCTCATAAATCGTTTGACTATGAGAAAATTTAATGAGACATAACAAATGAAATGGATTGGGTTGATTCATATTCCAAAACTGGTTCTGAAAGAAAAAAATAAGAAGAATTTCTTCTGAGTGAAGAAAATACTTGATTTTCTTCAATAAAATGTGTGAGCCAATTCCAGCAATAGTGTAGCATCCAAATTGCTTCATCAAAGCCGCTTAAATATCCACGTAAATTACTTTCACACTTCTACTAAATAAAGCTTTTACGAACTACAATTCCACTTTACGAGCAAATAATTCTAACACACAGACCCGGCAGCGACATAAATTGCACAAACCAATAATCCGAATCCCAATTAGCGTACACACAATAACTAATTGAAAACGATGGGTAATTTAAATTTCAATGCACATTAACATTTATTACGCATTTACGCGGCCAAAGACACAGCATGACCACAGTACCCGATAATTAACACCGCCAATATGTAGCTGGAAATGTAGGTGAGCGCCGAATAAGGACACTTAGCACACTTTAGTAGGAAGATAATCCTTAAATGTTTAACAACACAAAAACAAAGCAAGACAAAGACAAAAAATAAGCAAGCATAAACATAAATAAGAACTCAATTATCGAAAGCTGCCAGCGGGCAAGCGGAGAGCCACAGTCGACCAACGCAAGACGGCCAACCTTACTTAGTTAAGCGGCTAGGAAGTGAGTGGAGAGAAAGATGCTCATAAATAAAGCGCTGCCAGCACGACAGGATGTTAGAGGACATAATTCACTTAGCAAACAATTGAATTAACATCAAATGTGAGCAAATGTGATGCAATAAAGCAGCGAGAGAATGAGCGGGCATGCAGAGCGCAGAGCAGGCCACAAAAATTATTACACAATGCATAAATTTTAATGAGAAACAAACAGATATAAATCGAAACAGAGTATAGCAACGGTTTGAAAGACATAAATACACAGAAATAAAGGAGATTATATGGAGAAAAGGACACTGGTAAGCGGCTGGATTCAAGTGATGCTAGCCAAAGGTGATTTAGGATTGTGTATGGGGTGGATCATAAAGTGTCTTAAGCTTAATTTTATTTATAGTTTTTACTCTAGGTGTGCGTTGGCTACAGAAAACTTCATAGAAAATAAGTCTTAAGGGATTTTTAGGCTTCGCCAGAGAATGAAAATTTGGAAAGCTGGCAATTTAGACCTTATTTTCATATGAAAATATTGATCAAACTATTATTTCCGAAAACTCTGAGTACTATGGATTATTTATAAGAACGTTTTGGTGACGTAACTAAAAGATAAGCTGTAAAGAAGATTTCTGGTTTCGAAAAGTGTCGAAGGAACGCAATCCGAATTAAATCTCTTGCTTGATTTCGACCAAAATGCCATTTCGGAAAATAATGACGGCTACAGATTCTTTGTAAGCGAGTTTTAGTGACGGAACTTCAAATGTCTGGTTTCCTGAAGTTTCGATAGAACACATCCCGAATTATATCTTTTGCTTTCCAGCTTAGAAAATTGTGTTATTAGCTGGTTCAACCGTGTTAATCTACCACATTCGAGATGCCATTTGCTGTTTTTTGATGGGATCCGAGAAGCACTAACTTTATTCAAACAATTTATTGGACAATCAGGTCTCTGTGCTGAGTAGCAAGTAATCCATTCGAAAGCTATGTAGAGACTGTTTCCACGACAGTTTGATCTAAGTAAGTGGAAGGGATCTTTACTTTTACTTCGCCAGGGACCGTCAACTCGGCACTATTCTTCAAAATTACTTCCGAAATGTTTTCTGTCGCTACAACAAAAACAAAAATAATAACAACTAAAATAGAGCCATATTTTACTAAATATTTTGAAAAAAGGTTTCCTCCTTCAAAAAAGTATAAAATTTTCCTTTTTTAAACCATAACAAAATATGAATCCATATGAACCACCCTGTACTCGTACGCACAGCACAGAATGTATTAAAAAGCGGAATGCAAAGTAATTACACAAAGGCTAGAGGTATATGAAAAGTTAAAAGTACTTGACAAAAACCAAACCAAGCAACAGTAATGGAGAACCAAAGGCAACAGGAGCGGTAATCATAGAGATTTGAGGAAAACCAAACGAGTTAAGGAGAAGACTTATACTAAACTTTAAGAAACATAAAGCGTAGTTAGTTAATAGCAGCATTTTACATCCAATGCGAAAGGCTATGCTTTCTCAGAAGTGGCTTCAAATGCTCTCTCTCTTTTGCCAACTGGCGAGTAGAGCGGATAAAGGTGTTAATACTGCTTAAATTGTTTTATTGTTGTTGTCATTACTATTGTCATTGTTTCTACTTTTGTGTATTTCTTACTTTGTTTGTTGCTGTTGCGACCTTTTGGCACAACTAGCTCAAGATAGATGCCTAGTGGTTTACAGGATTTTAGCCGGAAATTAAATTCTGTAGATTTATTGAAAGCGGATAACGTTGAGGACGCTCAGTGTGAGAGCACAACACTATTACGACTAGTTAGAAGACAGTGATGTGCAGAAATTGAATGCAGGCAAGCGTAGAGCAAGTTAAATTAACAGTTTACGGCGTAGTAGTGATGCTGCTAGTTAGAAAAGAAAGTGGTAAAAAAAAGGTAGGATTAGTAAGGAACTGGATTTAGTTTTAATTTGGAGACATGTTAGTTGTTGGGAATGAAATTGCTTGTAGTGGAATTTATGTGATGAGTAAGCATACATTTTTTGTTTCAAAAAAGTTTTGAATTTTCATAAAGTTCATAAAATAAGTTCCAAAATATTTCCTTTGTGTTTAAAAATACCGGTTTTGTTGTACTTTTAACTAAATACTCGTCAGAAAATAAATCCCTCATATTTACAGATGGCGCTGCTATCAAAATATGCAAGTCTCTATCATATACTATGTGTACATATCGTCACCTAAAATGCAAAATAACATAAAATCATTTTTCGCAGATTCATAGGCGAAGGAAAACAATGTAAAATAAAACATTCATACTGAAACAAATTTTGAGTTTTGTTTATTAAGTGGTTATGTATTAGTTATATATTGGTTATATATTGGTTATATATTAGTTATTTATTAGCTATATATTAGTTATATATTAGTTATCTATTAGTTACATATTGGTTATATATGGGTAGTATTTGACAAAACACAAAGCTGAAAGAAATCCATGAAGTTTGAACTCACAGATAGTTAGTATTTCTCAAACCGATTCAACACAGCTCTCCGTACCATTTTGGCTTTTTACGAGGCTCGACTGTGCGCTTCACTCTGTTCACAATATAAGCTAAACTAGCAAATTGCTAAAATTTAATTTAACCTTTCCCGGCTGCAACAATTTAAGCAAACTTTAAGTTTACTAGTGCTTTTAAACCCTGCTTCTTAAACCCTTTGCATAACAAAAACAACTTTTCTGAAACAAAAACGCCTTTTCCTGGATACCAAAGCACTTAAGACTGGTAATCATATTAAATTAGTGGAAATTACCATATAAACGGCTTTCACTCCAACTTAGACTTAATTTCCTAAACTTTTGAAAATATTTCCTCACTCACCCAGTCTCTCAGTCTCGTAAAAAACGAGCGCACTTTTGACAAGTACTCATTTATCCTTCAACTTGAACTCGAGTAGTTGCGTTTGTGCAATTAACACTCACTAGAATTAACTCAGTCTGAACAAAACAATATGGACGACAGAAATACTTTTTACTTTGATAATATACTCAAAGGACTATTTTCAACGTTTTCACCTTTTTTTTTTTTGATTTTTTTTTTTGTCCAAATTTTCGCCTTAAATTGCCCGCCGCTTGGCGAGCGCTCATATTTCACTGATGACCTCTTCACTAATTTCGTAAATGTCTGGTAATTAAAATTAAGTTTATTTAGAGGCAGGACAGCACACATACATACAAATATATATTTTTAACAAACAGCTGGCAAATCAGGAAATATGCTTGTAGATTTAAGCGAGCGCCTTACTCAAGCTTGCCAAATAAATATAGAAAACAAAAAGTTGGAAAAAGACAGTAATAAATATAAAAATAAAAAACAACAACAAAAACAAACTTAACTACTAATTGCTTTGTTGTCTGTTGTTTACTACTGTCGAGCTTAACTGCTGGACAGCTGCTAATCCGCACTGCGCCTTAAAAGGACAAGAGCAGCATCTTAAAGAGGGCAATGAGCGCCGAGTGAAGTTATGCGCGCGATAAAAACAAAGCACGCTGAGGACTTTATTTACTGCTGAGCATAATTTATTGTTGGTTTTTTTTTATATCTTTTTTGTCGTTTTTTTTAAATTTTTTTTTTTACTTTTTTATTTTTTTTATTCCTTTTGTTTACCGCTTTTCCTAAGCCATCACAAGTTCTATAATCCCCCATAAGCCGTCATCATCGTCAGTTGGCCTTCCTCTCTCGCTCCACCAATTTGCCGCTTTCAAGCTGCCGGTCGTCAAAGCACATAAAAGCGCATTCAAGTACTTAATGTCAATTAAAAATTATGACAAAAAATTAGCGCAGAAAAGGCTTGGTCGGCGGACGCCAATGCCGGCATTAACGGCAGCGCGCGCGTCAGCGCCGACCAGCGCCTTGGACAGCGACGTAATGGACAGCGCGAAATGACAGCAAGAGTGAACACAAAAAAAAAAAAAAATAAAAATAAAACGGTGCATTAGAAAGGGCACACGAAAAAAAAAATATTTTTTTTTTTTGGGCAAAGAAAAGTTTAAAAATAGCGGCGCGTAGGAAAAAAATGCTGAGAAGCTGTTTAGCGCATTTTTAATAATTAATAGCGAAATATCGCCAAGGGAGTGAGCGCAAAGCTGCCTTGTACCCTAATGCTTGTTGCTGTTGTTGTACCAGCTGCTGGTCAAGTGGCGTTAATGGACAAAGCGCCGCATGCCACTTGCCGCCCATCGCCTGCCGCTTTCAGTGTCAACACTTTTCAGTTTGTTAAGCTTCAGTAGCAGCAACAGCAATAGCAACAACAACAACAGTGGAATGGCATGGATAGTAGTGCTGGTTGAAAGGCGGCAAATGTTGAGTGACATTAAAAGGCTGCTGAGTTCTTGGCGTTAATGAGTGCCGAAGCGTTCAAGAGGTTAAAAATATGGACAAGAATTGCTGAAACGGGGCGAGACGTGCGGCGAAAGAGTGTGCACAAATAAATTTGTAAAATTTCAACAACAAATTTGCGTAATTTCTTAGCTGATCGCTAATGGCGCCGTGACGTTGATTTAATTGGATGTTGGACATGGCGGATGTGTAACTAAATTTGTAGGAAGCGTTTTTGTAGGTGTGTGGGTGTTGATTGCAGGTGTTGTAGGCGTTTTGCAACATTTAGTTGATAATAAATAAATTATAATTATTAAATAAAGTAAACAAAAAAATTATTTAAAAAAAATTACTTGAGCTGCAATTTTTTGTACAATTTTAGAAAAATGAGTTTTTGAGAATACATATCGGCAGTTGAAATGCAAAACAAGTATCATCAAAAGAATCGAATTGAGTTTTTTATTGTAATACCGTATTTTCAACCTTCCGCTATATCATAATCTATATATATAAATATTTTGTAGCCTATATATACCTTATCTATAACCAATTTATAACCAAAACCCAAATTCTGTTTTAATATGATTGGTTTCTATTATGCCTTTTTTTCTTAGCCTGTAAACTTATAAAAAGTGATGTTACGTTATTGTTCATTTTAACAAATATATTCGTTGTCTATTAAAATTTGCAATTTTATGTAAGAAACTACACTTTTGTCAAATTCAATTACAAATAATATATTTATGTGATTAATCCCAACTATTTTAGAATTATTTCAATATTTTGAACTAAAAGCCCACAAATAAATAAAATTATAATAATATATGGTTACTATAATAATCATATATCATTATATAATATATCCACAGTACATATGTATGTACATATACATATATAAACATAAAATCTTTTTTTAAATCCAATTATTGCTGCTTGGATGCTGATAGGTGTCGCAATCACAAACAAAACCCAGCTGATGCCAATGTTTCTGCTTAAAAAGTAGAAAATCAACCTTCATTGCTTTGTCTCTTTTACATATAAAGACACCACTCAAGAGGAATTACTTATACATTTTTTATATTTACATTTCCGCCTTTATATATAGCATTGCTTATGTAAATAAATACGAGTTTAAGTTGCTCTTCCATCGACAATGTGTAAATATGCGCTTTGCACGTACTTTAAGCTTCTTATCCCATTTATGTGCTCCTTAACACCCACACCATTACATTGAGCAAAAAACCTTGCTATTTACCGCTACTAATGCCACAGTTGCCCTTTTGATACGTAATCTGTTGTTTACACATATAAACTTCTCAAGTCAGCGCTTTAGTTTCTTACAAACATAAAGGCACACAAACAAATGCATACATACGGCGCAGATATACTCAGAAATATGTATAAATATATACATACTAGATATGTATGCCTATAGGTTATATGTAAAGTAAGTATTAGCTGCATACATTGCTTTTCTCTTCTGTCAATTTGTTATATTTTGCGCCCTCAATGCCACTTTTCTTAAAGTTTTAAATAAGTAAACAGCTTGTTATGAGATTTTTCGCAATTTTTCTTCATTTTTCAGCACATTATGACACCCAAACACACTCAATGTCTCGATTCAATGTCTAACCATACTTACGTATGGTAAGAAATAAATATTGTTAGAAAGATTCTAAGCTTTGTCCTATTTATTCTGCGTAATTTCAGCGAATAAATTTCAGTGAATAAATATGTTGTTGAACAGCTAATTATAGTATTTCTCTCATTGAAACATTAATTCTCAACAACTTCGTATGTAACCAGTTTGGGACCAGTCCAACAACAAGTTGTAAAAAGTTTTGATGAGCATATTTTGAGTAGAAAGTTATAAAAAGAAAATATTTGTCATTTAAGTCTTAGTTTTGAAACAACTCCTTATGTAACTACTTATGTAACTAGTTCGATACCAGACCTACAGCAACTTGTAAAATGTTTTAATTAAAATTTTTTAAAGTGAAAGTTATAAAAAAATTTCAATTTTTTAATTTTAAACTCTACCTTAGGTAACTAGTTTGGGACAAGATCATTAGTAATTTGGCATATGCTTTGTTAAAATTGTTTAGAATTGTAAAAAAAAAATATTTGCCATTTAGAGCACATCCATTTTATACTTTTGAACTTTACTTTATGTAACTAGTTCAGGACCAGACCCTTAACAATTGGCATAAGTTTTGATTAAATTATTAAGAATTGAGAATTTAACAAAAAATCAATTTTAAAGCATATTTTTTAAACTAGACCTTATGTAACTAGTTCTGGTCTAGTTCATTAAAAAATAAAATAAAATAAAATAAAATATTAAATATAGTAGCGTTTGCTTTAAATTTACAGCATACCTACTCCGTAAGCTTAAATAAATTCAAGTAACATGACATGCTCGTCTAATACAAGTGTGGCAACCACTAATTTGTGTGTTGAGTGTCTTTCTCGTGTTTGTTGTTGTTAAAATTACCAATTTACAGCACGAAAACGCATTTAGGTCTTGATTGAGTGAAATTGGCTTAAATTTTGTAAAAAAAAAAAAACTGTAAATCTGATATAAGTTTCCCTTTAGTCCAACCAGTTTCACCTACCTTTACCTTTTTGTATTGATTTAATGTATCTTGAAGTGTAAATAATGTATTAGCAAAAGGTTGAGGTTGTTATTGGGTATCATCAGATCCTAAGCTGCTGGTTGGCTTTAGAAATCTGAATCTTGTCCGCTTGTAAGGTATTGTCTTTCTGTCTCTAAAGGAGTTTACATATAATTTTTATAATTTTGATTGAATAAAATATATATGTTAATTAAATTTTTAGATTTTATTATTAATTTTGTTTTTTTTTTTTTTAAATTTTTATACAATTAAATTTATTTACTTTAATTTTTTTAATTTTGTTTTAAACTTTTCTATAACATTTTGTATTAATCGTCTAATTATTATTGAAGAGAATTTTAGTTTTGATTTAATTAAAATTTAGTTAATTATTTATAATAATTAAGAAAAAATTTCATTTAATGTTTTATTTTATTTGGTTTGCATTTTTTTTTTTTTTTTTTTTTTTTAAAACATTAAATTTTTATTTTTTTTTTTTTTGAAAAAATTATATTTTCTTATTCTTATTGGTTGACATATCTTTTTTTTAATCTATTTTTATATTCTAATTGTATTTCATTTTTAATTTAAAAAATATTATTTTTTTATTATTTTTAATTATTATTATTTTATTTTTTTAATTTATATGAAATTTAATTTTTAAATTTTTTCTTTCTTATTTTTTTTTTATATTATTTTATTTAAGTTTTTTTAATTAAAAATTTTATAAACTTTTTAACTATACTTTTTTATATTTTTTATTTTTTCAATTAAAATTTTTTTTTATCTTATACAATTAAATTTTTTTTTTAATTTTCTTTTTTTTTTCTAATATTTATTCATTTGTTTATACTCTCACCTGTGGCAACATCGAAGTTTTCCAAAACTTTAAGAATATCTTCCTATTTTGTCAACTTTTGCAATCACCTTTGAATAAAATATGCCAATAAAAGTAAAAAGCAAACAAACTACAAAATAAGCGCCGCAGCGCAGCCAGCTGGCTGCCAATTGCAGTCAACCGCAAACGCCCAGAATGAAATTTGCTTGCTTTTCTTTAAATTGCAACAATTCCAGGCGCAAAATGTCACATTCAATAGAGGAGAGAAAGCAAAAGTAAACTCAACACCTGAGTTTAATGTATGACTAACGGCAGGCGGGGGCGGAGGCAGCAAACGGAAACGGTAACAATAACTGTGAAAGTTGCGGCGAAAAACAGCTCGAGGCAGGTGTGCAGCTGCAATAGCAGACACTTTGCAAACTTTTCCAACGATTACACAGATAACGGTATATGCTTAAATATTTGCACACAAGCACGAGACAAATACGAAACAACAGCACTCGTGTGCACTCAAACATTCACACTAAGCACATATTGCGCAATAACTGCAAATGCTTGAATATCGGCGCATAAAAGTTGAAGCCTGCAATGATTTGTATGCAACAGCAGAAGGAAAATTGCCATTGCCAGAGTGATGATTAAGTTGTCAGCAATGCCACACATACACACCGAGACACTCCCGTATGCACACTTGAGAGCGTTTAATTGCTTATACGCAGTGGAGGCCGAGCAGGCGGCTGGCGGAGCAAGCTACGCTCGGTGCCGAAAGCAATGTGAGCCCAAAGCGTTCGATTTAATGAATGCAAAGGCATGTGCCTAAATGTATGCAAAGGCATGTATGCAACAACAAGAACAACAACACTCGACTGCATGCAAAAATTCCAGTCTAGAAATGCAGCTGCATGCCCCTATGCAAGGCTGCGTTGACAGCCCCTCTCAAATCAATGCTAAAGCCTTTGTAAGCAAAGCAAGCAAAATAAGAAAACAACAAACAGACAACAAGAAAAAACATGTAAAATGCTGGAAAACGCTTCAATAGACACCGAGAGGACACATGATGCCATTGCACACAAGCTCGTGTTTAAAGTAGATTTTGCTCTCCTTGAGTGCCTCGCTGTGTGTGGCTATGTTACTAGCAGGGCTTCCTTGCCGCTTGCTGGGCATCTAATCAAAACATGGCGCAATAACACAAACCGAAACAATAATTGCACATGCGAGCGGAGCAACAATAATAAACGGTAGAATAATAATATAAAGGCTGGTGACAGCAAGCAGAATAAAACAGGTATGCAGACGTTTATTGTGGCAAATGCAAAAACAACGATGATGCGGAAATTCTACAACTCTAATGACCACAGTTAGTATGAAGGGGAAACAACAAGAAACAATAGGAGCACAATGGCTCAAATGCATATGGTGATATGTGAAATGGATAGAGGCCACCCATGATGAAAAATGCGAGTGTGTATGCCAAAGATATATGTACGTTTGGTTACCAATATATGAAAATTTATATGCAGACAGATAGTAAAATATATTTATAAATGACTTAATGCTCCTTTTAGGATTTAATACTATATTTTGAGACAGCCGTTTGAGATAATCCTGCTTCATGTATAACAGCTATATGCTATAGCGGTCCGATCTGAAAAATTTGTTCGATTATTGTAACATTGCCTTCTATACAAACCCATACCAATTTTCTTGAAGATATTTTGTCACATAAAATAGTTTTTCATATAAGGACTGATTTTGACCGATCAGTTTGTATGACAGCTATATGCTATACGTATCGGATCTGAAAAATTTCTTCAGAGATTGTAGCGATGTCATACATAATACTCTGTGTCAAATTTCGTAAAGATATTTTGCCAATAAATAGGGTTCTTCATATAAAAATTTCATTTTGAGCTATCAGTTTGTATGGCAGCTACATCCTTTAGTGATCTTATTTCGATGGTTCTAACAAATGAGCTCTTCAAGAGCATAATAATCGTTAATTTTTACGCATTTTATTACTAACCACACTTTTCTTTACTTTTTTGGTGTTATTCGGGATCAATCCCGAAATGTTTTTATAGTCCCGAAATTTCGGGATTTTACATAAAATTAAAAAATCCAAAAAAAATTCTATAATTCGCGTTTCTAGGTCTGAAAGCTTATTATTTCGAGGATTTATGAATGATAAATTCTGCTTTTCGGAGAAGTAAATAGAAAATCCTTAAATTTCCACAATTCCGTATAAATTGCTACACTCACAAATCGTTAAACTTTGTCGCAGTTGCAGCTATCGCCATTCAAAAAATTCCGAAAAATTCATAATCCCGAATTTTTTTCACAGTCCCGAAATTTCGGGATTTTGCATACATAGAACTAAGAAATCACAAAGTTTTTTGATAATTCGTGTCTCTAGGTGGGAAGATTTGTGAATAATAAATTCTGCTTTTCGGGACAGTAACAAAATAATCCCGAAATTTTCGCAATATCGTATAAATCCACCAATTTAGTTGCAAAGTTTAGGGTGTTGCAGTTGCAGCTATGGACATTTTAAAAATGCCGAAAAATTCATAATCCCGAATTTTTTCACAGTCCCGACATTTCGGGATTATACATAAAACTAAAAAAAATTACAATTTTCAGATAATTGCAGTTTGTAATGTTTGTTTGCCTCTTTCTAATTATGATAAACTATCAAAAAGAGAAAGAGAAACAGGCTTTAAATACTCCCACCTATGTAACGGGTGATTTTTTTGAGGTTAGGATTTTCATGCAGTAGTATTTGACAGATCACGTGGGATGTCAGACATGGTGTCAAAGAGAAAGATGCTCAGTATGCTTTGACATTTCATCATGAATAGACTTACTAACGAGCAACGCTTGCAAATCATTGAATTTTATTACCAAAATCAGTGTTCGGTTCGAAATGTGTTTCGCGTCCGTGTCCGATGAGCGATGAGGCTCATTTCTGGTTGAATGGCTACGTAAATAAGCAAAATTGCCGCATTTGGGGTGAAGAGCAACCAGAAGCCGTTCAAGAACTGCCCATGCATCCCGAAAAATGCACTGTTTGGTGTGGTTTGTACGCTGGTGGAATCATTGGACCGTATTTTTTCAAAGATGCTGTTGGACGCAACGTTACGGTGAATGGCGATCGCTATCGTTCGATGCTAACAAACTTTTTGTTGCCAAAAATGGAAGAACTGAACTTGGTTGACATGTGGTTTCAACAAGATGGCGCTACATGCCACACAGCTCGCGATTCTATGGCCATTTTGAGGGAAAACTTCGGACAACAATTCATCTCAAGAAATGGACCCGTAAGTTGGCCACCAAGATCATGCGATTTAACGCCTTTAGACTATTTTTTGTGGGGCTACGTCAAGTCTAAAGTCTACAGAAATAAGCCAGCAACTATTCCAGCTTTGGAAGACAACATTTCCGAAGAAATTCGGGCTATTCCGGCCGAAATGCTCGAAAAAGTTGCCCAAAATTGGACTTTCCGAATGGACCACCTAAGACGCAGCCGCGGTCAACATTTAAATGAAATTATCTTCAAAAAGTAAATGTCATGAACCAATCTAACGTTTCAAATAAAGAACCGATGAGATTTTGCAAATTTTATGCGTTTTTTTTTTTAAAAAAGTTATCAAGCTCTTAAAAAATCACCCGTTATATACCTTCATGACTTTTGAAAATCGCATACAACGCCAACCCAACTCCAACGCGTGCCAAACAATGGCAATTTGGCGCACAAGCGAGCCAGCGAGTCTCCAGCGCCCACACATGCATTGGCTACCAAAAGTGGTGCATGCAAATAATTGCAAGCAAAAGCAACGAAAAGTGGCAACTACTGTGGCAGTAAGCTTGCTTCAAGTCAACGCTTTTATTGTTGTTTGCATTGTAATTTGAATGTTGTTACCATTTCTGCTGCTGTTTCGAGCTGGCTACCTTGGCGTTTGCAGCTGCACTTGCCACAATGGGAGACAGCAAAATATTTGTGGCAAAAGTTACCTGCCACGCCTTCTCTGCTTTTCACAAACACATAATGTTCAATTGAGCGACACAAAGTGGGGAGTGTGTTGCAGCTGCAGCTGCTGACTTTCTATGCCAGTGTTTGCTGATTTCACTCAGTGCTGCTTTGTATGAGAATGCATGTATGTAGGTGTGTATAGATGCCTTCGTTGCTTTGTGCAAATTCAGGTGCGAGCGTCATTCGCATTGTCTGCAATTCGTGCATTTTGTTAGTAGTTGACATGTCTGTCCTTAAACGCTTTTGAGGCTTAGTTTTTCTTCAGTAAGGAACTCAGTTTTCTAAGAAATTTTTTGGTGCCAAATTGCTGGAAATATTGAAATTTGGTTGGACAGACAAAAAGTTTCGGTTCTCAAGAGATTTGACGAATACAATTTTTTTATAAATCTGGTGTTGCCACATATTAAAAAAAAAAAAAACAACAACAAAAATTGCTAGAAATGTCACAAATAGCGGTTTGATATTGCAACATTTAAATTTTATTAGAAAAAATATAATTAAAATATTTATATTAGATTCTGTAAAAAATATTTAATGTTTTTTAAAAGTATTGTCTCAAAGGCACTGCATTTACTTATATTTCTGACAATGGGTTGCCAGATCGGTTGCGATTGAAAACTTCAAATCGATTTAGAAACAATTTAGTTGGTATATAATTATTAGTGGTTTTAAAAAAATATGAAATAAATTTATTAGGGAGTTGCCATATCGATTGGAATTTGATGTAATAATCATTAAAGTTTTGTTTTTTTTTCATTCATAAGTGTTTCAAGATAAATTTCACCTTATTCTGGGCATATTTATAGTATATATAAACTGCTTAATTCGAACATAAAAGAATATGGCACAATAGGGTTGCCATTAATCAAAAACAATTGTTTTTCGAAAAATTATATTTTAATTATTTTATAGTGCCTTAGAGGCATGAAAGTTTTGCATAGAAGTTAGTATAATTATGATTTTTTAACTGGAAATAGGTTGCCAGATCGGTTGGCAACAGAAATTTTTAAAACTATTTAAAAGAAATTTTATTGAAATTTGATTGTTGTAGTTTTAAAAAATTAATGTAAAATAATTTTTTAAAAATGTTCGTCATATCGATAAAGTTGCCAGATCAGTTTGCAAGTAAAAATTTTAAATATAATATGTTTGAAAAAAATTAGAATTTTAATTATCAGTAGTTTTGAAAAATAAATATGTAATTAATTTTTTGAAAGTGGTTGCCATATCGATTAATATTTTGCGCTGGATTTAATCATTTTTTTCCTTTAAAATTTTTTCAAATTATTTAAATAATATAATTTAAAACAATATTTATAAACAGCTTAATTTGGGCACATAAGAAAATAAAACCATAGGGTTGCCAGTGATTATAATTTTACTTAGTTTGAATTTTTTAAATATTATTTTGAATACTATGCAGTGAATGTTTTGCATTAAAACTATTGTATTTTTAATTTTTTATGGAAATGCGTTGCCAGATTGATTTGTAACCGAAAATTTTAAAACTATTTAAAAGAAATTTTATTAAAATTTAATTATTATTATATAGTTAATTTTTTGAAAGTGGTTGCCATATCGATTAGTATTAGATATAATTATAATAAGCACTGGCCTTTATTTGTTTTTCATTCAAAAATGCTTCAAAATATTTAAATAATATTACTTAAAGTAATATTTATAAATAACTTAATTTTAACACAAAAGAAAATCAAAATACAAGGTTGCCAATGATTCACAATTTTACTTAGTTTGAATTTTTTTTTTGTTATTTGAAGATTATGTAGAGACTTTAAATCTTTTGCTTTAAAAGCAATATATTTTTAATTTTTTACTGGAAATAGGTTGCCAGATCGGTTCAAAACTTCAATTAATTTGAACTTTTTTTGTATTTAAAGCACTGCATTTTTAAATTTTTTACTGGTATAGGTTGCCAGATCGTTTTGCTATTGAATTCTTCATTTTTTTTTTTTAATTTGAAATCAGTAGACAAATATTAGTGTTTTCAAAACCAGAATAAAATTTTTTATTTAAAAGTGGTTGCCATATCGATTTGAATTTGATATACTTGTAATAAAATTCCGGAGCACTTAAGAGCCAACAAAATCATAAAAAAACTTGCATGATATTATATGAGTATTTTTTGTTAAAAAACCAAATTAAAAATTATAACTAAAACTACAACAAATACAACATAAATACAGAACTTATTTAATTTTCTAACGACTTAGACGACTGCGTTAAGCCAAAATGCATTTGCGACCTAACGCTTTTGCTATATAGCCGCAGAAAACTCTCGTAAGACCACTTAGGCTTACGACTTTGCTGCTGCTGTTCCTCGCACATTAGCGTAATTATTCAACTAATTCAACATCCTGTTTGCACAATACTTCATCTAATTACTAAACACCTACATTACAAGGGGTATATATGGATATAAATGCATACAGACATGCATATATACATACATGCATGCAAATATACATACTTATAAACAGACTAATATACACTTATATACATATATAAGTAGTACTAAAGTTCAACCCAGCTCTTGCTCAGTACGACCACATCAGCAAGTTGCAATAGCATATCTCTAAATTAATGTGTGCTATATAAATATACAGATATGCCAACAAATTCAACGCGGAAATTTCCATTTGCATACACCATTCTTTGCGCTTGGCCATCATAAAAGCATAAAAACATAAAACAAAAGCGCACTTCCAGCGAAGCAAAATAGAAGAATACGAAAGAAATGTGCGTGAAGCTTTTGATGTGCCCAAATGTGGGTAGAGACATATCTACATACCTGCATACCTAAGCATGTCTGTGTCTAAGTTTCATGTATACAAACACTTAAAGATTAAGTTAGACAGGAAATTGTGCTAAAAGCAGACAATGCAGACGGACGAGTGAAAGCACAGACATGCATTGCGCATACTCACAGTTGCATGCGATATGCGTAATAAGTGGCATTGTCACATGCAACTGAAACAAACTGCGGTGGTGAAGAGGCAGAGTGCACGCAGTTAGTTAGCTGTGGCGAGTAGGCGTTGGCGTTGACACCAAAAGTGTTGGCAGCTTTCGCACCTGCGTCCACTGTGCAACCAGACAGAAAAAAATTGTGAAAAAAAAGAAGATTTGTGAAAAAGAAGCAGCAAATAATAAGAAGAAGAAGCAGCACATAGCCACTTGCAACGCCCACGCCACGACAGAGCAAATAAAATAATGAAGATGACAAATAAATGAAGAGTAAGAACAACAGAAAACAATTGACAATGACTGCATGTGGCAGCCACAGCAGCGGCAGACGCACCTTGCATTTTATTGGAACCAACAAACAATCGCGCGCTGGCCAAATGCGTGTAAATAGCGGCGCAACGCATGTCTGAGTCAATAGACAGCGCGCAGACACACAGTTTACAGGCCAATGTATGTACGCGCTTTCTTACAGATATGTATGTATATTTGTATTGTCATATATGTATGCGTGTGTTTGTTTGATGTGCCATTCTATGCGCAGGTAAATAGACAATAAATCAACGCTGCGCTACCGGTGTTTACACGCTCGCGGCCCTTTTGACGCTTTTATCTGCGCGTTGCTTGTATATTTGTCTGTCTATTTGTTTGTGGCAAAATAAACTCAACAATATGTACATTAGCACAGACACACGAATTACATACATTTATAGACATGTATGTGTGTGTTTACACTTTCCTTGTACTTACGCTTGTAATGCAATTGCTTTTGATAATTCACGCCAGCGTAGCTGCAATGTGGCACGCAACAAAGCGCTGCAGCCAGACAAACAGGAAGTATATTTGAAATGTTGAAATTGCTGTTTGTTGGAAAAATCATCACAGCAGCTGCCAAGCGATTCCTACGCACCTAAAAGCACACCTAAGCACACGCAGACACGTAGCTGCTGGGCTCGCTCACCTGAAAGGGTGTGGAGTGTTGGCGCGCTTTCTTAATGCTTTTTTTGTTCGCGTTGTTATTAACATAAATATTTTAGCATTGCTAGAAATTATAAAAAAAAATGTAAGTGTGTATGTGTGTGTGCTCAGATTGCATGTGCGGAGTTGGAATTGTTGTAGGATTGATGCCAAAAGCACGTACGCCAATTAAATAATAGGCGACTTTGCTAGACAATGGTAATCATAAGCAAATAATTTAAGTGTGGGCACGAATTCTACAAAAAAAACTGAAAAATTTAAGATTCTTGATAAAATTACACAATTCAAAGAAGTTTCACTCAGTAAGAAAGTAAATGTTTGAAAGGCTCACATTGAATCAAAGACAGCCGCCTATAGGCAATCAGTTTATATATCAACATGTTTTTCTCAAAATTAATGTATTCATATTTACTTTAAATGATCCATAAAATTGTTTCTGTATGTGGTACATCCCAATTTTTAGAACTGATTAAAAATCCAAATTTGGCAAAAAAAAAACGTCTGAAATTTTGCCACTAATTCAATTTTTGTTTAATGTTGGTTGTTTGTAATTTTTTGATTTTTTTCGATCTTTTGTTATTGTACGGACAGTATTTTTTATAAGAGATTTTTTTCTTTTAAGTTTCAACCCCAGATAATGCCGAAATCACTGAGGTAGGGGAGTACTTGTTTTAGCCCTATCAGAGATCGCGTGTAATTTGAGAAATATTAATTTTTTTGCTTCAAAAATTTCTTCAGGTATTCTTAAAATATGTTTAAAAATTATTACTTTTAATATATTCAAAAATCTACACAGTGTATTTCCCTAATTGCCTAAAAATCCCCCTTCTTTAAAATGTCACATATGTAAGTATTGCTATAGCATATATTTGCCAATATTAACATATACACTGACTCTCAGCACTGTGTGAGGTGAGATAGAGTTCAAAAGAAGGTGAAATAATACGTTGCCGACAATTAGGCGCATGATATATAATAATTGTTAATTTTTAGCAAAGTCACAAACCAATTCATGTCAACACAGGTAATTAAAAGGGTAGAATTTCGAAAAAAACTATTTCTTCTTTAAGATACTAGTCCATTAAAGTTGTAATGTCGCTTAACCTCGTTTATTTTTTATTATTTTTGCGCTAATAAGTTCACACCAGATCACATAGACCACCACATTTAAGCTATAAACATATCGGCCTTGAGAGTTGTGAAGATAAAATATATGTTATTCTGAAATTTAGTAAGTGTGCACCTTATTAGAAATAATTAATATATGTCTACATCTAACCAGGTATTACATAATTTATTAAACCATAACCTGAAACTACAACAAGCCACTAAAAGCAACTAATCAAATTGCTACATTTTGTTTAGAGAATAAATCTCTCAATTTTGCTTGTGTTTATTTTTCTTTAAGCAAATATTAACCACTTGCTATAATAATGCTTACCGAATAATAGCCAAAACATGGCACTTGCTTCCGCAAGAGAAAACACAAAATTATAGCGGTAAATTGCTTGGCGCAGCCATAAATGCATAAACGCCATATTTTACTCGTACGCGCTACATGCCGACACAGCTGACACGTGTGCGTGTGTAATTTATTACAAGCTTGCAAGCGGGTAGCGAGCATAAGTAGGTCTGTTATCTTCGGCAATGAAGTTTTATTACAATTTTTAATTTCTTTATATTTAGTTCTTCATTGAATGTTATATGCTCGTTTCTCTCTTCAGCGTGCCTTATTTAACACTGCATTGACCTCTGCTCTTGGTTGAACTGATCAGACTGATAGCCTGCTTGACTTTGTGACAAAATATCAATTTCGAGTAATGTCATAGCACATGCATCTTCATCAGTTTTAGTTGTCATAAAGAATATATTTAAGAATTTATAGGAAAATTGATTCATTGCAAGTGTTAGGTGGTGATTTTCATTTCAAAAGCTGATAATTGAGAAGCAAAAGTTCAGAATAGAGAAGCAATTAAATAAAAGCGTTCAGTTAAGTTCAAGAAAGCAGTAAAACTTTAATAAACTAGGTTGTAAAGTAAGAATTGATAAAAAGCGGGATTCCTGATTCCTGTTGTCTTCGTTTTTTTTCTAACGCTATAGTCTTCATTTTCAGTTCTGAGTGATGCGTATGAAGCAGTGATGAAAAAATACATATTAGTGGCCATACAAATATAATTCAACGAAAATATGAACTTTTAAAAAATCTTTGATTCTTCGATAACCGATAAAACAAAAAAACAAAAAAAAAAATCATAAACATCACTAGCTTAAACATCACAGCTTTTTCAACGGCTGAATTTAATACTAACTTGTGTTTTCAATGAGGCTATACTTTTTTCGGCAATACAATATTCGGTCGATATAATCGCCCAGGAGAGTCGGTAATTCGAGCAAACATGGATCTATTTCGCACCACATTTATCTAGTGAATAATGCGCATTCTCAGCGACGACGATGGGAAAAGTGCGACCTGAAAATGTCGTTGTTGGAACTTTGATGTTGGAACTTCTTCTACTTCTGTTCTATTCCCTGGACAGTCAGGTCTACATAATCGAAATGGAGCCGGATTTTTATCAGGCTAAGGCTGTCAAGTGGGCAGTATTCATCCAATTTAGTTCAGAAATGTTTTCTGCCGCTAAAGGAACACCTCAAGGATGCAAATGCTGTTGTGGAGCAGAGAGTAGAGTATCGAAGAAGACTCGAATGAGTCTCTCCGCCTTTGAGCGCAATATTTGGAGTGGTACCTATTTACTTTTAGAAGTTTTTTCGGTAGGATTTTGGTATACGGGCTTAGAAAATCGAACTCATGTAAGAATTGAAGGCAAATGAACAGCGAGTGCGTCGCACGTTCGGAACGAGAGCACCATTAACTTCGATTTTCACAAGAAAATTTTTTTCGGCGATGAGGCTTTGAATTTGGTTGAATGGCTACCTTGATAAACGAAATTTTCACTTTTTGCATGATGGTAATGCACAAGCCTTTGTTGAGACGCCGTTACAACTCCAAAAGGTTATTATTTGGTATGCCTTATGGGCAGAGGGAATCATTGGTCTACATTTCTTCAAAAACGAAGCCGGCCATAATGTGATAGTCAATAAGGAACTCTATAGAGCCAAGAATAATGATTTTTTAGGGCATGAGCACAAGAATGATGATGCAGATGACCTTTAACTGCAACAAGACGGAATGGCATGACACACAGCCATAGAAAGAATCAATTTATCAAAGGATAATTTTGTTGAACGCGTTATTACGCACGCGAGCTTGCGGCGTGACCTTCAAGGAGGTGCGATTTAACAACAAAGGATCATTTTTTGTGAGGTTCAAAAAAAAAGTGGAGATAAGATCAAGACAATTAACATCTTGAAAAATACTTTTTGGTGGATCTTTCCTAACATACAGTTTCAATTGCTTCAAAAATTGATGGAGAATATCTGCTGAAATTTATTCGATCCTGACAAATTTATCTCTAAAAGTCATGTGAAAACTTCAATTTATTCATTCCTCAGCTTTTTCAAGAAAAAGAGTTTAAATTCTAGTAAAAATTTCATAGAAATACGCTCCTGTTTCAAAAACTATTTGTCGAATATCCTTCCAGTTTTCGGAGAATATCCTCTAACACTTATACATTCCATAAATAGGAAATAATAACAATCAATTCTTTTTGAAATTCTCAAGTGGATGATTAAGTAGAAAAATAAATTATATTTTACTATGAAAAATTTAAAAAAAAATTATATTTTTTTATGAAAATTTTAAAAAAATTTATATTTTATTTTAAAAAAAAATTATATTTTGTTTTTAAAAAAATTTATATTTTTTTTAAAAAAATTTATATTTTATTTTAAAAAAAAATTATATTTTGTTTTTAAAAAAATTTATATTTTTTTGAAATTTTAAGTGAAAAAAATTTAATAAAAAAAACTATTAAATCTAATATTGAAATTTATCACTTTAAACCCATTTATCAGCGCCAAAGCGTATTTAAATACACTTCAGCAACATTTGAAAGTCATTTAAAAGCTACTACCAAAAACTATTTCAAATCAATTTGCATACGAACAAACTTAAAATACACACATACATACATACTATACGTACGCTCGCGCCACTTACTAACACATGCTATTTAAATAAATTTTCCCAAACTACCGAAGGCAAATAAAACAGAAATCGCTTAATAAACAAAAGGATTATGAATTTATGGCACATACCAAAAATCATAATAACCAACACGCACACATACACGCATAAAATATGTAGAAACACATGCACACACATTAATGAAACACTAAGAACCACATACACACACAGAAACAAAAAGCACACACGCATATCCCAGCGCACAACTGACAACCCACAAAGGAAGCGAGAGTGAGTAGAAAATCGCCGCTGGGGAGCGTGTGTTTTGTGGTAATTTTATTGTTTTATCACTGTGTGTTTGGACGACGAAGCAAGGGAGAAAACACAAGCAAACAAATAATATTAACGAAATCAAAAAATCAAATAAATTATGCAAATGTCCACAAAGAGCCAAACGTTTTGTGGCAATGAAATGCCGGCAATTATGTAGCCAAAGGGAGGCGGCAGCAGAGCAGAGTAGAGAATACGTGTTGACTGAAGATTAGGCGGATATAGCGAGGAATTTGTGCTTAGACCACAAATTGGTAATCCTTGTGCGGCGGCAAAAACGCAACGAAAGCGATGGAACTGAAAGGATATTGGATAAGGAAACGAAAGGAAGCTGTTGAGGGATATACAATATATGTATGTTTTATGTATGTAGTGTATGTATGTATATACTATATATGTGGTGTATGTATGTGTGTTTTACACAACGCACAAAAGCATGGCAGCTTGCCACAGTTGCCTGTGTGGCAGCAACTTCTAGCAGTGCATAGCTCGTTAGCACCAAGGAGAGCAGCTGTGACAAGCAGGCAGCGGCAGCAGCAGCAATAAGAAAGGACACTTCGCCTGCGGGCCGGTTGCGCACCCTATTTCCAAGATCTGCTATTGTTTTTATACAACTTCTTGCCTCTTTGTTGTTTTTGTGCTTTGCTTCGTTTCAACTTTTGTGCGCCGCGGCGTTGCAAGCAACTTGTTTTATTTGCGCGTATTTTTCTACAATTTCACTTTGCTTACATTTATTATTTAACGGCAATGACTGTGCGACTGTATATGTATGTGTTAGTGTGAGTGTGCGTGTGTCTTCATTTGATTGTCTTGGCATATTGTCTGCACTCAAGAGAAACACATTGTCAATGTCGTGCCGCCGGCGTATTTATGCTTTGGCACGTTCAACAACCTTAGAAACCCTCGTGCGCTCGCACTCTAGCACAGCTCTGTTCATCTACGCCTTGCAGTCGTCTGCACGCATGTCCTTAGCGTCCTTCATCACGCTTTTTTAGCTTCACCAGCCGCACTTAAGCAACGCAAGACACAATTTGTTGCCAACCAATTGGCAACTGGCTAATGAGGCAAAGCGCCTGAAGGTGTTAAATTAGAGTCAGTCAGTCAGTCAGTTGATAGGGGAAAAAGAAATAAAAAAGTCTTGAAGAAAAAATACAAACAAAAATTGCAGGAAACTTTACTCGGCAAACCGCTGAGTTGTAATTGAAATGTTGACATATGATATGCATACATTTCCTTTTAACACTAAGGCTCCTTCTCTTCATGTGATTTAATAAGAATGCGCCCCTAAATGTATGCTACACCAACTATTCCATACTATCACTGTGCACTTGATTGCTCTGCGCCCCTAAATGTATGCTACACCAACTATTCCATACTATCACTGTGCACTTGATTGCTCTGCGTCCAATGCCAGCTGTTCCTCGCAGTCGCGCAGCCACTCAGTCATTCTTCAACTACCGTCTGCTGTCGCCTGCGCCTCTCTCCACCCCACACAGCTGCTAGTGCTGCTGCTGATTGCTGCTCTAATTAAGTCAAAGTCAAATACGAATGTTTCATAGCCAAATGGAGCGCCAGGCCGGCGGCGATGCTCATGTGGGTGGGGTAGGCAGCCGCAACTGCAACAACAACCATAATTGCAATAACATCGCCAGTTGCAGCGCTCCGAAATAGTAGCATACATTTAGGTTGCTTTTAGTGCTTCGATTTGCACAAACTTATATGCTTCGATAATCAAGTGGAGCAGCAAAGGAATTTCGTTCGTTTATAGTACTTTGTTGTTGTAAGCAGACAAACGCTTATCAAATTACAGCGCGCATAAATGATAGCTTCGAAAAAGCAAAAAAAAATAATAAAAATAGTCATAACAAAGCAAACGATTTGGCACTTGCAGCCAGACGAAATTTTCACATACTTATTGCTATGCGGCTATAAAGATTTGAGTGCCGTTTGAGGTTATGTCTTTGGTGTTTTATTCTCTGTTTTGTGGAATAAAAATAAGTTTGTTGAAGCGTATTGCTTACTTGCAACAACATATTGAATTTTGCTCGTTAATAAATTTGTTTATTATTTTTGTCTGGAGTGGTTTGAATGTGATAAGTATACGGATGTTGCAAGTATGGAATAAAATTTGGTTTTGCTACCGCCGAGATATTTTTATGCCACAATTTAGTTATGGTTTTACGGTGGTCCTTTTGAGGGCTGCTCTTCGCAAGCTTTTAGTAAATAGCTGTACAAAGCAGTCTGAGGTTGACTTTAACAAAAATTCTTCAGGATTTTACTGCTGCTTATTGAGCTGTGGAGCTTTTACGGCTGTAGATTGATATCTAGACAACTTTTTGAGCAAAATAAGATTACACTGAAGCTACATAGAGACTTCTAATGGCTTGTTTTTGAAAACCGATGAACTGAAGATGGCCAACATGTCGTCAATACTAAAAAAATGTCATGAACATGTAAAAGTTTTTGTCTTCAGCTAGCTAAAAATCTTGTTCTCGGCGTCTAATGGTTTCTGTTTTGACTTTGTAGTGATTCAAGTGTGCCCGGAAGAGGGTGTATTAAGTTTGCTACAAGTTTTTAGCTTTTAGGAGAACGTCAGGAGCCAAAAAAGTACACATAATCAGTCGATGAGCTGAGTCGCTACAGCTGCCTGTCTGTCTACATATACAAGAAGTCCTTTAAGCCTCCCTCTGACATTTAATTTACATACTTTTCTCTTCAAGATGCTGCTTATTTGCTCATTACCGACATCGCATTACTATAGCATATACATAGCTTCCATACAAATTGGCCGATGAAAATCAGGTCTTTATATAAAAAATTTTTTTATTTGACAATATATCGTCACGAAATTTGCCACGAATTATTATACCAGGAAACGCCACAATCTCCGGAAAAATTGTTGAGATCGGACAACTATAGCATATGGTTGCAATGTAAACTGGCCGATCAAAGTCAAGTTCTTGTATGGAAAACTTTTTCATTTGACAAGATATCTTTCCGAAAGTCGGCATGAATTATTTTCCAAGACATTGCTACAGAATCCGAAGAAATTTTTCGAATCGGCTCACTATAGCATATAACTGACATACAAGTTGAAGGGTCAAAATCGAGTCCTTAGATGAAAAACTTTTACATTTGGCAAGATATCTTCACAAAATTAGCCGTGGCTTACTTTCTAAGACAACGCTAAAGTATCCAAAGATATTTTTCAGATCGGGCCCATATAGCATATAACTCCATACAAATTTATGGGTCAAAATCAAGACCTTATATGGAACACTTTTTTATTTGACAAGAAAACTTCAGGAAACTTTCAATAAACTATTGCGTAAAGCAACGCTGGAATCTGAGTGAAAATTGTTGAGATCGGGCCACTATAGCATATAGCTGTTATATAAACTGAACTATTAAAATCAAGATAAACGTTTTTTTTACGCTTTTATGACTTAATAAATATGGCAACTACGGTGCTACAAAATAGAATTAATATCCTACAAATCTGGTCTCTATAAGCGCCTGAATGTGGGCAACGCTTTTACTAAAATAGTGTCTTCTTTTAGTACAATTGCTGCCTACATTTTAGCGCGGCCACGATACAGCATTTATTTTTTTAAATAAATTTGAAACATTTGAATATTAAACCCTAAAAAACCCAAAAAGAATAAAAAATTTTATATATAAAATTATTTTTGACCCCAAATCCGATTTTGTTATTTGCTTACCAACCAACTTATATGTGATAGAAACACAAATTTTTATCATTTTTTGATGCTTACCTGTAAAGAGGGAAAAGAAAAATATTATTAGAAAGTTTTCAAAAGAGTTTTATATGGTTTTTTAAATAGTATTGCCACAAAAATGAGCAGTATAAAGATTACGAAAACAAAAATCTGCATTATAACCACGAAATTTAATCATTTTGTATATGACCGACGCACGCAAATTGCCTCAAAGCATTTGCAAAGCTTCAAAATATCCATCCGAAATTAAAATTCGTTTCGAAAATTTCAAAGCATGGAAACCTGCGAGCTGTCAAAATATCGCAAAGCAGCAGCTGAACAAAAGCAGTCAATTGCAGCGCAGCACTTCAGTGCGCAGAAAAGCGAACAGATGTTGTTGAATTGATGATATCGATGAGCAAATGAAAGGCAAAGCAAAAATGAAAAACAACAACAACAAAAGTGGCATACTTACAGGGTCAAAGGGCAGTCAAACAGAAAAGTGCCATAGAGAACAATGTTGAGGGATTCTTTCAAATAAAGCCAAAAATATACAAATTTACAAGCGCATATACATACATATATATGTATATTTGTTTGCGTGTGTATAGATGTGCATATGTAAATATTATATACATAAATATTTATTTCCATATGTAATTATGTACTTATGTATGCATATGCCTTTTGCGTTGGCGGACTAGTCGCGGCAATATTTTTAATTCAATGGCATAAGTGTTGCACAAACGTCAAGTTTTTTTCACTCTTTACGATACATACATACTTACATACATGCCTCGCGTACATTTTTACATTTATAGCCTTATTTTTGTTTACTGCTTTGTGGCAAGCGGCCGCGCGCATAACTAGTTCATCTCCTCGCTCGGCTTTTGATGAAAATGCGGCACAATTATGGAAAATGAATTTGAAATGTGAATAAATAAATGCAGCAAGCAACAGTGTGTGTGCGCTGAGGTGAATTTTTCAATAACATATGTATATATGAACTCATAGTCTACGTGTGGAATGTATGTGATCGAAGATATGGCGCAACCGCTGACCGCTGCCACCGCGCAGTAAATAAAAAGCTGAAAGCAAATATTTCCTAAAATATTACTGCATGTTTTATTGGCGTTCATTTGTTTACTTTCAATGTCAAATCTATATATAACCATATATGTATGTACTTATTAAGGTGGGTCAAAAAGAACGAAATTCAAAAATCATAATAAACCGTCAGTTAATACAAATATTAGAGCTCAACCTTTACAAGTTTTTTTTTCGCCATTTGGAAGGATATTTTCAAGGTATCCAAGAAAAAAAATTAATTTTTTTTTTTACCCAACCTAGTATTTAAATGTAAAAATATATATAAAAATATTTATAAAGATGATGTTTTTTCACTTAAACGATATTTTCGTTGTAACTGAAAAAATAAATTAAATTCTTTGTGACCCACCCTAATATATAAAAATAAAAATTTAGACGATTATTTTTAAAGCTTATGTTTTTTTTCGTAATTTATGACAATATTTTCACGGAATCTACAGAAAATTTAATTTTTTCCGGCACACCCTAGTAGTACTAGTGCATGTATGTAAGTTAAGTGCTCAAACTTCAACAAAAACTCCTGAATGTTTTCCTCATTTCCAATAATTTTTTCTCATTTTCTAAGAAAAATAATTAAAAATATGATTCTTGGCCCACCCTAGTATATTAAGAGCTCAAACTTTAACAAAACTTTCTTTCAGTATTTTCGTAATTGCTAATTAAATTTTCTCAGTATTCAAACAAAATAATTAAAAATGTTTTTTTTGTCCAACCCTAGTATATGCATATAATTAAAGTATAGATAATTATTTACTAATGCGAAATTTTTTTGTGATTTCAAACAACATTTTTATGAGATCTTAAAGAAATAATTAAAATTTTTTGACCCACCCTAGTATATAAAAATGTATGTTAAAGACAAAAACTTTACAATATTTTTAGTAATTTCTGATGGTATTTTCACGGTATTTAAGAAAAAATAAATTTCAAAAAATTTTGGGCCACCCTAATGCACATATACTATACGTAAAAATATAGATGATTATTAATAAAAAAACAATTTTAAATAAAAACGATTTTAATTCATTATGTGCTTAAAGTCTGCAATGCGGCAAGTTCACCAACACAAGTAAATATTTGTATATATGAACATACAAACATCCACACATCGCACACCCGCTTGCTATTTCGCTTTAAATAACGCCCTAAAGGCTCGCCGTCATACCCTAAAGTCCACATGTGAACCACATCCGAGTTGCAATGGAATAAAAATACAATAAAAATATTTATATATGCAACAGCAACAACAACTACAACAAAAACAAAAATAATAATAGCAAGCAAGCAGCACTGCAGAAGCCACTAAGCAATGCAAGTCAGTTATTTATGATTATTGTATATCAACCTACACACGCACACACATCTATACATAACCTTACGAAGCTACACATAACTAATATATAGCACAAATCGAGAGAACCCCTCCCTGCTGGCCAGCAAACAACAAAAAATCCAAAGAACAAAAGTAACAAAAAAAAAAAGAATACACAAATGTATGCAGCAAGGTCTGCGCTCATAACCAAAAATGGGGAAAAACTGATCTTGAAAGCAGATAATAGTGCTGTGTGCGCCGAGCGGTATTTGTTGCAACACTGCAGCGGCACGCATATATACACACACTGTGTTATTGAGTGTGCGTGCCTTCATATCTGTCCAACATCAGATGATTGATTTCATGCCAAAGTGATTTCAATCACAAAAACACAGCCAACAACAGGGTTGCATTTAATATGCCGAATGGCAAAGATGACTGCCAGTCATACTTAATACTCAGACGTAATACATACTTGCACACATATGTACATATGTATATGCACTTTTTTATTCGAGTTCCAAGTTGGATTGGATTTCTGGATTATGTATGGGAGGCGCTGTATGAAAAAATTTGGCAGTTAGATTTGCGTTGATGGTAGATTAGATTTGGCATTTTAGATTCGTCCATGTGTTTACTTGCAGCATTTCATTGTTGGCAGATTTTTAACTGGCATTTTGGGATATTGTATATACACCCGGGGGCATTTATAGTTGATTAAAGACAAATGAAATTATGACACTATCTTGATGGATGTGTGGACGTGCATATGCATATGTACATAAGTATGCATATGTGGTTTTAGATATGTACATATGTATATATAATATGTAATATAATATTATAATTTATATGAATATTATAATTTCTATGAAGGCATATAGCATATGTGATTCCTCAGTCTATTTTTTAAGAGCATCGGGATTCAACTACTTTCAGGTACATACCAGGTCAATTAATTGAGATTTCAGACCAACCTTTCGCAGTTATATGAAAGTGAGAGGAAAAAAAACAAAAGTTCCTTACCTTCAGTCGGGTTTTTCTTTTTAGAACGGAATTTCAGAAGTCTGAAAAAAAAATTTTTTCTACATAGTCCTTTCTCAAGTTTTAGGTTAGTTCCGTCATTAATGAAGTCAATAAAAGTTCAAGTTTGGTTCAGAGGTGGAATACAAACCCTCAAGGCAAATTTTCAAATTTAAATAAATATCAGATGAGTAAATTTCCGAACGTTAAAGCACAACAAAGTATTACGAGCAGAGATGCAAATACATTATACGAAACTTTCCAAGCAGTCTCCATCCAGAAAGTAAGTTTATGTTAATAATCACATTAAATATTTTATAAAAATAAATTAATATTAGATGGGTGCTCAACTTGACTAAATTTTTTTTTTAGAAGCCTAAAGGTAAGCAACATTTTTGGCATGATGAAAATTAATAAATTTTCTTTACTTTTAGGGTTGTACTACCCATACGCAATTTTCATAGATTTTTTAATATATACCATCTATAAAAATTCTATAAAGCCTTACTTAAAAAACTGAATATCTCGAGAGGTATTAATGGTAGATAATGATGACGATTTTGATCTCAAACCTTTTTTATAGATAAAATTTCATACAAATTTTTCCTTAAAGTTTTTTCTATAGCTCTTGTCATTTACGAGACAAGAGAATGCGAATTTCATGGAAACATCAGATTTTCTTGGAGCATTAGATTTAGAGCTCCGTACTACCTAGCCGGTGTAATTTACGACTTTGTTGCTCTGGGCACTTTTGTAGAGTGAACAATTCTGAGAAATATGCGTCTAAAGTCAAAGCGATGCCATAAAATACCTCTGATCTGTAGGAATTTAAAGATAATAACTCAAGATTGTAGTGTAATTTCTATGGAAAACTTTTACAGGCCTTGGTTCAGTTCCTAATGTTAATATTAAGGGCTAAAATTTTCAAGGAATTTTTTTTAGAGTATTTCCAAGAAAACTTCGTGACGAGACTGAGAAAAATTAATAGTTCAAAACAAAAAAAAGAAAACACCCTAATGTACATACATATATATATATTATATATGGTATATATAAAGAAAGAAGTGTCATTTGAGCACTCAACTTCTAATTTTGTTTGACGATTATTTCAGATTACTGCACTATTGTTAGACAATTTATTTATAGAAGCTAATTTAGAAATAGTAAAGTTGATCTTTTAAAAATGTTAGTTAAAGGAACACTAATTTAAATGACCCTTAGTAAATTAATTAAAGAAAGACTAATCTAAAAGGATAATAGTATTTTAAAAAAGGTTCATGTCTTTACTAAAATTTCATATAAGCCTCCTAAAGGTAGGCAACATTTTATAATAACTCTCGGTAACTCGTCTATTTTTTGGAGAAAAATGTGACTTTTCCACACTTTTCATTTCATTTAACATATGTATATGTAGTTGTTTCTATGCGGAATGGCTTTATTGAAGATCAGTCTTTTCCTCGTAATGACCCTTAGCATAAACTAATTAGTAAAACAACCGCTCTGTGGTAGAGATAATTTTTCAGGCATTCAATTACCACTAAATAGTTACTAATTTGGGCACTTCGGTACTTTTTTCATTTTTTTCCTACCACGACATCTGTTTCGAGCAAAAATACAGTACCTGACCAACATCTAACTTGATTCTTTCTCAATCAAGTAAATATAAATATTAACCACATTTGATTAAATCAACATAAACGCCCACCAGTTACCTGCCAGTGGAAGTGACAAGGCCAAAAAATAAATAAAAATGTGCACAACTTCGTCAGCGTGGGCTTCTAGCATGAATAAATAATTAATAAGACAATTAAACAAAAAAAAAAAAACAACAAACATAAAAATACAAGAGACACAAGTTTATTTCCTTTCTGCTGTCGCCAACATAAGCGCCTAACTTGCTGTTGCTCATAAATCGGCTTATATTTCGGGTATTTGAACTGCTTGTGAGCCAAAAAGTATCAGCTTTTCGGCCAAAATGTCTGGCCACTGCACCGCGCAGTGGCAAATTATCACAAACGAGGGAAAATATATATATTACAACAAACTCAAAAAGTCACTTGGCCGCCACTTGGCCACTTAGGCGCTTAGGGCCGCAATGAAAATAATATAAATTGCAATAACAATAACAAAACGACAGCGTCGATATTGGCAATAATCAAAACGCTGGCGCTTATAGCATTACGGGCGTATTTACATTTGTGGCAAGTAGAAGTAGTCCCCTGTTCTGAGTCTTTGCGCTTACTTGTACTTTTTGTTGGCTTTGATTGCCAAAAAATGCTTCAAAATAATTCGAAATGTTCGAACGAAATGCGAGAATGTATTAAATGTAAGCAGAAACCATAATAATGCCATCATAAAAATCTAAACTCATTACAATTTTTGCCAATTTGTCGCTCCCTCTTCAGCACAAACACACACACACCCACATCTATACAATGTTGGGTGTGTATGTGAATGCGCAGACTCTCACGCCCGCCGACACCCAAAGCTGGCGGTGTACGAGTATTTGTCTGCGGCTCTTCAACCAATAAACGTTGATTAAATTGGTGGACAGTCGCGTCGCGTCATTGTGGTGGACAGACAGCCCGCAAACGCTTTCTGAGAATATGACGATATGACTTTGTGGTAGCTTCCAATTTTTTGCTTGATTGTTTGTCGCTTCCTTTTTCAATTGTGCTGCAATATTTGTTTGTTTGCTTATTTCTTGTATGTATCTGTAACTATGTGTGTGTGTGTGTATGTGCTATGAGATTTGCGGTTATTTCGTTGGCGCTAATAGCCTTAATTTTTCGTTACACCCCAATATCCATATCAATTCATATATATATATATGCATGTATACAAGTATGTGTGTGCTCCTACTTCCTTTCTTTACCCTCCCTGCCGCCTCTCCTAACCATTTAATGACACTTGTTATTGTTTTTCTGCGCTGTTCTCCGCGTTATTGCTTTCTTTTTGCCCATTGTTGTTATTGCTTTTGGCAGTTTTGTTATTGTTATTATTTGTTATTGTTGTTCTATTAATTTTTCGTGTGAATTTCTATGCTTCGCCGCCGCGACAATCAGCATGAAGTGTACGAAGTGCGGGCATTACAATAACAATTCGTATAAATTTGAGTATAAGTTGCTTGTAAGCATTTAAGCAGCAGATTTTGTTTCAGCATAATGCAACAAAAACACCAAAAATATGAATACAACAACAAAATATCGCTTTATTTTTGAACAAGTCATGCTAAAGACGATAATTTCGTTGGTGGTCCGCCGGCTGTCTAATGTCAAGTTATGCTTTGCTGGCTGTTGTTCTCATCGTTGTTGTTCTTTTTGGCGTTGTTGTTGCTGTTGTGCCTTTTCGTTGTGCTCTCTTTAATGTCATATCATGATTACCATTATGATTTTATGTCGACTTATTGGTGTGACATAATATTCTTGAATGTACGACCGAGAAATGGCTGGCTCTTTATACCCAACAGAAACACAGCAAGTAACATATAAGTATGCATACATACATGAAAATACATATTCATACACACAAGTCGTTTTATTTGTATAAGTATCCATTTCATATAAAATAATACTTTAGCGCTCAGCGGCAAAGTTCAATAGACCCTTAATTGGCAAGTGTCTCGGAATCGTTTTGGTCATGTAATTGAGATTATTGGTTGTGTGGGCTTAATTAATTTTGATTACCTTTTATAAATAAATAAATAGACTTGGCAGCACATGTGTATTCCAATATGTACATATATGCATATACGCCGCAGTCTGCATAATCCTTTCTCAAGTTGAAGGTTCGCTTTTACATTAATGAAGCCAATAAAAGGTCAAAGGCTGGCCGCAAAAGTTCAAGGCGAATTTTCATATTAAAATAACTGCCAGGTGAGTGAATTTTCGAATTTTGAGGGGTTGAGAAGTGAAAATTTCAAAGCAGTCCACAACAGGAAAGTAAGGTTATGTGACTATTAATGAAATACATTACACTTCAAGGTTAATTACTTCATGGGTGCTAAACTTAGCTAAATTTTAATTTCAAGAGCTTAAATGTAGGCAACAATTTTGGAATAATATATAATCAGCAAAGTTTGCCTACATTTAGGGTGCAACAATTTTGAAATAATCACCAAGCTTCGCCTACATTTAGGGTTCTTTACATATGGGTGATGAAAAAGGGAGAGAAATTGATAGAAATGTATATGGTCGAACTCTTATGCCTGACTAAAATTAAAAAAAAAATATTGATTTTTTGAATTGATTGATTGATCAAGGCATACTAAGTTCGCCACGAAGGTTGCAACTCCCTGTAGGAAACGTCCTAATTCCTATGAAATATATATATAAATGATCCGTGTTATGAGCTGAGCTGATTTAACCGCCATCCGTCTGTCAGTCTGTCTATCTGTCTGTCCGTCTGTCTGCATATGTGCGAACTAGTTCTATTCTCCCCAAGAAGTAGCTCATTTGTCGGAGTCGTCGATATACATAGGCTCACTATAGGTTATAGTTTCCGTACAAACTGGTCGGTGAAAATGGCCTTGTTTGGATCTCCGAAGTATCAGTTGCCCGGCAGCTCCGAAGTTAAATGAGCCATCGGAGATCCAAACAAGATCCTTTTCACCGATCGGCAGGTAGATTGACTGTCTGACGACGCACTTAGAACTATAGTAGGCCTACTGAGAAACTAGAGGAACTAAAACCCCCTCACTCTATTGTCCTCTCTATGAAGCACATCGTATTTCTAATGAAGTTCATTAGAATTTTATCCGTGGAACATCCGAAGTATCGCAACAGACACTCGACCTGTAGTTGAGATTCTTTTCCCAAAAAACTCTTTGAAGAAGATGTTTACAGTCGCCTCTTTCTACTATCTCCTGACAGCTTCTGCAATAGTCACTATATGGTTGTCTGGTTCGCTGACATGCCTACTAATTAGACAATGACCTGATAGCACTCCTACTAGTGTTCTAATGTATTTCCTTTTCAATTTTAATAGTCGGGATATGCGGCCTATATTCCATTCATGCGACGTTTGCCTGCTTGCTGAACAAGTTCGGGAGTAATTTCAGTATTTTAAAGCGCAAATGGTTAATGAGAACTGTTTTTGGGATTATGTTTAAAGAGCTTTCATAATGAAAATTAGAATTTCCGCCTGGAATTATACTCAAAAAATTGTTACACAGTCTAAAGTCGCAATGAGACCACAAAGTAAGATGTTATCAGTCTCCAAATTCCGTTGAATGATTAGACTAACTCAAGGATGACAAATGAAATGAATCAGCAATTTTAGCAGTAACTATGTTCATCAATAGCAATTTTTTTATTTTTGCATTTTTTGCTTCACTTCTCCACATCCACTTTATGCGTGTTGAGTAGTTGCCGCAGCGCTTGAAGTGGCATATTATGGATCATTAAGCCTAATTACCAGGAAGATATTGTTGCGTTAAACAAGGGGCAGCTGAGTAGTTTTTCAAAGAACGGCACACATACAGAACAAACAGACAGATGAATAGACGAAAACGGACGTACACACACACACACACACACATGCATGAGAGGAAAGTGGAAGAGCGACGCAACAAAACTAATTTATGAGGGCATATTTGCGAAAGCGCGTTAACTAAAAGTAAAATGTCATTAGGATGTACAGTTTCACGGCTGGACATATGGCACAGCGCGGAGATGAAAAAGCGAAAAATTGCTGACAGACAGACGACGACGAGGAGTGTGGAGATGAACAGAGGCGAGGCGTGTGTGACGGTTGAGAGACAGGCAGGAAGCGGAGCTGGCTAAATATTTAGTGTTTCGTCGAGTGGGCTAAGTAACTAAGTAATGATGCCACTACAAATATATACACATGTGTGTGTGAGTGTGCTTGTCGCCGACAAACGCTGAAAGATGAATGAATTTGCAGACAGACCAGTTGTGTTTAGCCGATTGATATTCGTGGAGCGCGAGTTTAGTAGTGGCGGAAGGGGCATTTAGCACAGACAATCAGCCAATTCGGGCAGACAGTTGATGATGAGCTGTCATAACATTAGAACAACAAGCAAAGCGGGCACGGTAAGTGATGTTAGAGCAACGAGTGCGAGTGCCGGCGAATGCATACTTACAGGCGCTGTGAGGGGCGGTGGGCACACATATATGCCGTGCATTAGACAAAGTGTGGCAAGTGCACGTGAACTCATTAGTGTTGAGCAATCGTCTGTTTGTTTGTTGCTGTGTTTTTGTTTTTTGCTTTTGCGACAGCATCTCAACTTTTAGTTGACGTGCTTGGTCCATGGAAAATTAATGAATTATGTGTGGAAGTGGAGAACAAAACTAAATATGCTGTTTACTTTTCACTTTGCTTGTAATTACCTGTGGCATGAGAAATAAATAAATATAGTTGACAGCGGCGGCCAAAGGCTGAAGAGGCTAAGGCAAGCGTCGAGTTGTTGAAAAATTGCGCGCGTTTGATGTTGTTGACGGGTTATGTGCAATAATTAAGGGAAATTTTTGGTATAAAATAAAGTTTGTTAGGCAAAGTTCGTGATTGATGACAGGACACAAATAAATTTATAAAAATATGGAAAAATGTAGAAACTTAGGTTCAACTGTCAAAATTTCAGGTTTTTTTTTTTTGTAAAAGTATACAGCTAATATGTATTTTGCAAATATTTAAGAATTTGGTGCGAAATAAAATAAAATAAAATCATTTTAAAAATTCAACAACTGAAAAAAATATTTTAAATATAAAAATATATTTATATGTAAATTCATGTTTTTTCTTTCATTTTAATTTTAAATATTTAATATATTTTAAAAAAACTATTCTTTAAAAATTAAAAAAAAAAATTTAAAAAACTGTTTTAAACACATATAGTAAAAAATTAAAAAAACATTTTTTTAAGTATTAAAAATTTTATTAAAATTGTGGTTTCTTGTTGGAAAATTTTTACAACTGCTATGTAAAACAGGTTTTTATGCAAATATAAAAGGATATTATTTAAAAGTTAAATAGAAATTGTCTTAAAAAGATTATTTAAATAAAAAAACAAATATTTTTATTTAAAAAAGTTTTTAAACATAAGATAATATATTTTTGATATAAAAAAAATTGTTTAGTTTAACTCTAGTTTTAGAATTATTATTATTTTTTTTTTTTTTAAAGAAAAAATATTTTTTTCTAATTAATTTTTTTTTAATAACTAAACAACAACAAATATAGGTTTAAATATTAAAAACTTTTAAAGATAATTATTTTTTTTGATAAATTTTTTTACTATTTAAATATTAAAATAATTAAAATTAAAATGTTTACATTTTTTACTTTTTGATTTTTTTTAATAAGAGAGAATATTAAAACTTTTAATTTTAATAAAAAAAAGTTAATTTTAGTTATAATTTTTAATTTAATTTTTTTGAATTAAAATTTAAATTTTAACATTTTTTTATCATTTGTTTTTTATTCAATAAGAAAAAATTTTTATTTTTGATTAAAAAAAATTAGTAGATACATTGTTATTAAAATTTTTGGTTTTATCTATTTTAATTAAATCTAAAATTAATATTTTAATATAATTATAATTTTTAATTTAATTTAATGTTTTTAATTTAATTTTTTTTTCTATTCAAAATAAAATTTTAATTTTAATATAATTATAATTTTTAATTTAATTTTTTTTAATTAAAATTAAAATTTTAATTATGTTTTTAATTTATTTTTTTTATTAGAATAAAAGTTTTTAAATTTTTTCTGTTTTAGTTTTTTAGTAACGGACATAACTTATATAAATTTTTTACTATGTTTTCTTATATTAATTATACATTTTTTTGAGGAAGACAAAGAGTTAATTTCAATTTTTACTTAATTCTAATAGGAAATAGGAAAATGGTAATTTAATTAAATTTTTGATTCCTTTCGAATAATTGGTTTTTATTTGCAGAAAATTTATTTACTTTTTTAAAATCCCAGAAAATAATTAAATTTTTGAATAAAATTTTTATAAATTTTTGAAGTTTTCAAAACTTTTAAAACAAGAAATTTTCATTTTCAACTTAAAGATAATTTTTGGTTAAGCAAGTAGGTATATATGCTGAATGCCATTCAACAAACAAAGCACAATTTTTTTCAATTACTTAAATTTTTGTAATTAAAAAAAAAAACATCAGTAAAACGCCAATAAAAACGTCTAAAAACCTTCATTTAGTTAGCTACACGTACACATATATACATATGTATATGTGTCTGTATTGCACACAGTCGCGCATTAACATGTCCGCATGTCAATCATGTCAAATACTTTGACACTGTCAAAAAATTGAGCATTGAAAATTTATAAAGTGAAAAAATATTTAGCCCAAGCATTGCAACAGCCGAAAGAAGGTGGCGTAGACACAGAGGCGCAACCAGTGATAATTGATGGCAGCCGTGCGCGTTATACAAAAATAAAATATACCTTTTATTGTTGCTGTTTTTGCTGCCCGAAATCTTTTTTTCCAACTCTCAAATTGCCGCTAAATGTTTTCTTGACACTTTATTTTTTATTTTATTTTCGAAGACTTGCTCTCTAGCATAGAGCTGCCTTACTTGTTGTAGCTGCCAGCGCCAAAACTACTTAAAAGCAAATTCGACACACTTAATCAAATTTGATAAATTTCTATGCTGTAAGGTGTAGCGACGGATAGGGCTTAAGTTGAACAACAAAAAAAGCATTAACATAACCACAAAACAATAAAAGAAAAAACAGCGGTAAAAAGCTTACATGCCGCGAGTGTAGCGAAATCACGCCTTCGAATTTGTGTGACGGAATATATAATATTTTCGGATTTTTCATATGCATATAGCGCATGCAAATGTCTATATATTTGCATAAACATACACGAGCATTGATGTTTTTGTGTGTTTAGTGGCATGCCACGACCGATTTTGCTCGCGCCTTTTAAATTGTTTGGGTTTGTGTGTTTTTTGTTTTTGGTTTATGTTTTATGTTTTATTTTTGTATTTATACATTTTTTGCTTTTTATTGTTTGTTTTGTTCAGACAGTCATCAATCTTACGCGCATTAAGACTTTTCCACAATAGCGAGTGTTTATGAAAAATTACCTCTATTTGTTGCGCCTATTTTTGGGACATGTTGTGAGTACTGAGTAGGATTTTGAAAAATATAAAAATACAACAATAGAGAAAAATTTGCCTTGCCTTTAAAATTTCTAAATGATAAAACTTATACATAATATTTTAGTGCTTTTGACGGTGAAACTAACTCGCTTTGAAACTTTCTTAGAGCTTTTGAAGCTTATTGGTGTGGTACTTGATTTTTTTTCATTAACATATGTTACATACATATGGATATTTATATTTTACGATTTTAACGACCTAAAAACAGGTCAAAAAAAAAATTTATGGATTTTTAATAAAAATGTATCACTTCGAAGCTTTCTAGAAGCTTTTGAAGCTTTTTTCATAACACTAGTTTTTTGTTGGAAACACCTCGTTTCGAAGCTTTTTGGAAGCTTTTTAGCCCAACACTAATTTTTTGCTGGAAATATACCGCTTCGAAGCTTTCAAAAGGCTTTTAAAGCTTTTGAGTGTGTAGTTATTTTATGAAAATATATAGCTTCGAAGTTTTTTGGAAGCCTTTAAAGCTTTTTAGTGTAAAACTTATTTTGTTATTGAAGAACCGATTCCATAGTAAAAAAGTAGAGAAAAAATGTTAAAAGTTTATGGTGGAAAAATTTCGCTTCCAAGCTTTTTTAAAATATACATACATAACTCTATAAACTAAGCTGTTGAAGCCTATATTATATTTTCGCAGTTTGAAAATTATCTTGTTCTTAATTTAAAAAACTCAAACAAGGTTCTTAATAGCTTCAGGTGCCATAGAGCTTTTTTTTATTTTTGAAGTACCGACTCACATAATTATAACAAAATGTCTAAGCTTTTCATAAAGTTCAATGTTTAAAAGGCTTGTGTAAGTTCTCCAAAGTTCAGTAGTTTTACAGAAATTTTTTATATGAATGTAAGTACTCGCAAGCTTCACAAAAAAGCTTAGACCATTATATATAGCTTTAAATGCCATAGAGCGTTTATATTCGAGAATGAGTTTTAGGAGGTTTAAGAGTTGGAGGGGTAAGCTCAGCCTAAAACTGTCGCTTCTTATAAAACATGCAACATTTTCTGCTTTTTCAAATCATTTCACCAAAATAATTGAAGCTTTTGTAAGAGCTCAGCTGATTAGAAAGAAAAATTAAAAGTTTTTCTGAAAGCTCTTTAAACTTCTTTAAAGCCCTGCGAAGAATAGATAATTTTACAGACTTTTAAAGATTTACTCATCGTGGTAAAAGCTTTTTCGAAAGCTCGGCAAAGTTTTAAGGTTTATAATCTCAAAAATTGCAGAATTTCGGATTGTTTCGGAGAATTTGTAATTGCTTCGGAGCTTTCACATGTCTAGCAAACTTTGAGCTTTTGCCAGATAAATATTATTTAAAATGTTTAATAAAAAGTAAAAAAAACAAGAAAAAACGTTAACTTCGGTTGCACCGAAGCTAAATACCCTTCACAGGTGCATTTCTATTGGTAACTATGTGTCCAGTTTGTATGGAAGCTATATGTTATAGTTAACCGATCTGAACAATTTCTTCAGAGATTACGTTGTTGCCTTAGAAAATAATATATATCAAATTTCGTGAATATATCTTGTCAAATGTGAAAGTTGTCCATACAAGAACTTGATTCCGATCGTTCAGTTTGTATGGCAGCTATATGCTATAGTTAACCGATCTGAACAAATTCTTCAGAGATTGCATTGTTGCCTTAGAAAATAATATATACCAAATTTCGTGAATATATCTTGTCAAATGTGAAAGTTGTCCATACAAGAACTTGATTCCGATCGTTCAGTTTGTATGGCAGCTATATGCTATAGTTAACCGATCTGAACAAATTCTTCAGAGATTGCATTGTTGCCTTAGAAAATAATATATACCAAATTTCGTGAATATATCTTGTCAAATGTGAAAGTTGTCCATACAAGAACTTGATTCCGATCGTTCAGTTTGTATGGCAGCTATATGTTATAGTTAACCGATCTGAACAATTTTCTCGGATATTACATTTTTGCCCTAGAAAATAATCTATACCAAATTTGGTGATGATACATTGTCAAATGCGAAAGTTTTCCATATGAGAACTTGATTCCGATCGTTCAGTTTATATGGCAGCTATATGTTATAGTGGTCCGATATCGGCCGTTCCGACAAATGAGCAGCTTCTTGAAGAGAAAATGACGTTTGCAAAATTTCAAAAGGATATCTTTAAAACTGAGGGACTAGTTCGTATATATACAGACAGACGGACAGACGGACAGACAGACGGACATGGCTAAATCGACTCAGCTCAACATACTGATCATTTATATATATACTTTATAGGGTCTCCGACGCTTCCTTCTGGGTGTTACAAACATCGTGACAAAGTTAATATACCCTGTTCAGGGTATAAAAAATTTATTTAATAAACTTTAAAGCTTTGTAGGCTAAGTCTTCGACACAGAGAGCCATCTTTACAATTTCTATTTAACTCTGTCTCTAATTTATGCTAATTTTTGATAAATTTGGTCGTTTATAATTTTATTAAATTCAAGCTGCTGGTGCCCGTAACCCCAATTGTCTGCGCTCATATGAATAAATATGTTAGTTATTAATTAATTCGATATGCTAATTGTCAAGTGATTCATCAAACATGGAAAGAGAAGTAGAAAATTAATAAAAAAAATATAAAACAGCGGAATGCTTTGAATATGCAGACAAACTCATTTATCTTTATATATAAACAATACACATATACTACATCTATGTATATGTATGTATGGCACACATATTCAACAACGTTTTTCCACCACTGAGTCAACAACGTAGCCGCGTGGGTTTTTAATGATAGCCAAGAGCTCACGTTTTCTTGTTTTTTCTTCTCATTTTTTTTCTTATTTTTTCGACACAGAAAAATCTGCATTCAAACAATGAAGCTAGATTTTGATTTAAAGCAACAAAGCCAGAAATTATTGCATCAAATAAATACCAACACATGTGCATGCATGTATGTCGTGCGCACTTCATTAAGCGCGCATATGTAGAGCAGCTATTAAATGCGCTTGCCAGCCGAAATCACTACCTTTCAGCTGGTGCAATCAAATCGCCGCAGCGACTGCCAGCGCCGAGCGCGCTGTAAATGCAGTAATCGGCACGCAGCTGACGGCTGTAGGTGGCACCACTGTTGGCAAGAGGCGTGAGCTGCATGTCTCCAGCGCTTTTTTTGTGAACACACGCATACATATTAAATCTTTATTCGCTTATAATATGCAAGCGTATGGCATTAAGTTTATATTGCAATGCGAATACACTCAATCTGGCGCTGAGTTATGCGCGTGGTCGCCTCGGCAAATGACGCTAATTGAATAGGCGCGTAGCATGAGCAAATATTGCAACTAATAGCAAAAGCTACGGAAAATTAGTTCGCATAATACTTCTTTGTAGGGGGGTGAGGAGACGTTGAAGTTCTTAATTAGTATGTTTCACAATGGAATTTGGCTCTCGGGTACAAAAAATCAGACGATTTAGTTGTTGCTGTTAAAGCTTACAACCTAGACAGCATTATTTAGTGATTATGAGGTGACCTCAGGTACTACATATTAAAAAATATTATTGAAAAATATTTATAGATTCTAACTCTATTTTTTAATATAAAGCTTTTAAAATAATCTAAGCTCTTGAAAGCGAGCTGAACTAATCTTTCACATACTTTTTAAGCTTTGGAATATTCTTAAGCTTTCAAAAATGACAGAGAAGCTTTTGAAAGCTCAATGGAATTTCCAAGCTCTTAATTCAACTCTAATAACTTTGTCTAAGAAAATTTTCTGATTATAAATTTACTATTAAAGCTTATACATTAAACTGTGCTTTTTAGGCATCAAAAGCTTTATTTTTTAAAGTTTTTAAGGCAATCTCTACTTTTCAAGTATTCGAAAGCGAGTCTAACTAAGCCTGCACTGAAATATTGTTAAGTTTTTGCATATGGCTGAGAAGCTTTTGAAAGCTCAATGGAATTTCCAAGGTTTTAATTCAATTATAAAAACTTTGTCTAAGAAATTTTCTGATTATAAATTTACTACTCCTTATTATTAAAGCTTTTACATCAAACTGTGCTTTTTAAGCATTAAAAGCTTCATTTTTAAAGTTTTTAAGCTAATCTCTCTTTTTAAGTATTCGAATGCGAGCCTAACTAAGCCTGCACTGAAATATTGTTAAGTTCTTGAATATGAATGAGAAGATTTTAAAGCTCATTAGAATTTTCCAGCTATTGTTTAAATTTCTAAAAACTACTATTCTAAAAAATATTCTGAATACAAATTTACTATTTATTATTAAAGCTTTTAAATCAAACTGTGCATTTTATCTTTTTTATAATCGTATCTTTAAGCTCTTAGTTCTGACTAAAAAATTTTCGAAAGCTCAGTGGAATTTTCAAGCTTTTAATACAATTTTTAAAAACAGCTATTCTAAGAAATATTCTGAATACAAATTTAGTTACCAGTGAGCTTCTCAAAATATACATCAGATAGGTCTTAAAATTACTTTTGAATGATGTTGTTTATTCCAAAGATAAATTGCCGCCAATTGAGGATTACTGAAAACAATTTCACAGAGCTTTCACTTAAACTAAGATAAGGTGAGCTTTCGTGATAGTTTTTTCCATATTTTGATAGCACTGAAAATATCAAGTGATATTAAAATATGATTTAAGTATGAAATCTATATATTGCTGATGATCTGATTTTAACATGCTAGTTACAGTAAAAAAAAAACTGAAAATAGTTTTTTCTTTCTTAGAAAGCTTTCATCAAAAATAAATTATAAAACTTCTGTTTATAAAAACTTTTAAATATTCTAAAAAAAAGCCGATCAGAGCTTAATTGACTAAATACCTAGCATAAACGTTAAAAATTTGAGTTTTGAAAATAGAGCTTTCACTCTCACGCAGCGATTGGTTAAAGATGCAGAGCTTTCACACACCCACAGATAGCTTTTTGATACTATGCAGAGCTTTCATGTAGAACTAGATGATTTTTTGGCGATTTGTTAAAGAAGTGGAGTTTTCACACTCCCACAGATAGCTTTTTTTGACTATGCAGGATATGACTGAATGTTTTATAGCATATTTTAATACTTTAGCCCTCTTTGTTACATTTAGATTGCGCTCTATAATATCTTTAAGCACTTCATAGCAATCACGCTTGATAAACCATGTATAAAGCAAGCTTTTATTCTAGCAAATACTTAAGTAATGTTATTATGCTAAAACTAACATGTCCATTTGCATTTCCTCAGTATGACTGAAGGTTTGTGATTTTCCAAATGCGAAGACGTCAACATGAGCACTTAATATTATACTCAGAGTATACACAGGTACCGAAGTTATGACAAATGGACAATAAAGGCGGATATTGTAGGGGCGGACAGACAATTTAGCAGTTGCATTGAAGCATAGCGGCAAAAGAGTAACAGAAAAAGTAAATAGTGAAAAGAAACTTTGTATGCATATGTGGAAAAAATGACGGATGGCAAGGAGCTAGATTTGGCTGACTAGACAAGGAAGTGTTGCAACAACAGAGAGGGGGTGCGGAGAAGTTGGCGTAACTTTTGAAGACTGCAACGAATTGAGCTGCAATTTTAAATTTTTGTTTTTAGGGAAGCAAAAGATTTCCATATGCTTGCCAGGCATTGGCAATGGAAAGCCTGAATACAATTGAAGCCAGGAGGTTCAGGAGGTTGGGCTGCTGCATAACTAAACTTATGTTTATGTGAAATTAAGCGCAACATATTTCAGAGTTAGCATGCTCGAAGCTAACTAAAAAGGATGCGCCAACTGCAAGCAAGCAAAAATTTGAACAATGCCAGTGAGGCCAAGCAACAGCAGCAAAAGATGGTTATAATAACCAAACAATGCATAAATAGTAAGAAATGTCGGTAAACATATATATTTATATATATGGTAAATATGTATGTATGTGTGTATATGGTGTATATTCGGCATATGCAGCCCAGCATAGTTGAAGGCATTGTGCTAGGAAGATAAAATAACGGGTGATTTTTTTGAGGTTAGGATTTTCATGCATTAGTATTTGACAGATCACGTGGGATTTCAGACATGGTGTCAAAGAGAAAGATGCTCAGTATGCTGTGACATTTCATCATGAATAGACTTGCTAACGAGCAACGCTTGCAAATCATTGAATTTTATTACCAAAATCAGTGTTCGGTTCGAAATGTGTTTCGCGCTTTACGTCCGATGAGCGATGAGGCTCATTTCTGGTTGAATGGCTACGTAAATAAGCAAAATTGCCGCATTTGGGGTGAAGAGCAACCAGAAGCCGTTCAAGAACTGCCCATGCATCCCGAAAAATGCACTGTTTGGTGTGGTTTGTACGCTGGTGGAATCATTGGACCGTATTTTTTCAAAGATGCTGTTGGACGCAACGTTACGGTGAATGGCGATCGCTATCGTTCGATGCTAACAAACTTTTTGTTGCCAAAAATGGAAGAACTGAACTTGGTTGACATGTGGTTTCAACAAGATGGCGCTACATGCCACACAGCTCGCGATTCTATGGCCATTTTGAGGGAAAACTTCGGACAACAATTCATCTCAAGAAATGGACCCGTAAGTTGGCCACCAAGATCATGCGATTTAACGCCTTTAGACTATTTTTTGTGGGGCTACGTCAAGTCTAAAGTCTACAGAAATAAGCCAGCAACTATTCCAGCTTTGGAAGACAACATTTCCGAAGAAATTCGGGCTATTCCGGCCGAAATGCTCGAAAAAGTTGCCCAAAATTGGACTTTCCGAATGGACCACCTAAGACGCAGCCGCGGTCAACATTTAAATGAAATTATCTTCAAAAAGTAAATGTCATGAACCAATCTAACGTTTCAAATAAAGAACCGATGAGATTTTGCAAATTTTATGCTTTTTTTTTTAAAAAAAAAGTTATCAAGCTCTTAAAAAATCACCCTTTATTTACGACGTATGTGCATACACAGGCTTGCATGTTTAGGGTCTTGCGCAAGCAGCAGAAAAAGAAGAAGAAGCATCAGCAGTTGAAGCAAAAAGCTTTGCCTTTGAGCAAAAATGTTAAAATAATGCATATATAAATAAATAAAAGCATATCTCATGTATGCATTTAAATATGGCATCAAGTCAAGATAACGCGCCAGGCTACAAGCGACAACAACAACAACAACAGCAGCAGCAAATAATATGAAAACAATGCACAAGCGGTAACAATGGCGGAAAAATAAATAGGAGCAACATGCAACGCGGCATTTTTTTCTCCACCGCCACAACTAGGAAAGGACATGTTGCAACGCTGCCGCGGCTGCTGCCGGTATGGCTGTTAGTGGTAGCGACAGTGGCGGCAGCTACTATGGGCAAGCAAAAAGTAACGAAAGGTGATTTATTTGAACATGGTTATCAACTTAACAATAACAGGAGCAGCAGCCAAGCAAAAGCAACAAAAAAAATCCAACTAAAAAGCAACAAACACACTAAGGCAACAACTAACTACTACAACAATGCGCAACAATAACAAAAGCAAGCAAAGCGCCGCGCCAGAGATAACGTGGAGACGCGCACCGGTGGCACGGGCAGCAGCTGCAACAATGTGGAGAGCAAAAGAAGAAGAAGAAAAAATAGAAGAAGAAGAAAAGGGAGCAGCAACCCATGAGGAAGAAGTAAAACAATGCAGCCTAATGGCCGCGGCTGCGCATCAACAACAAAAGGACGTTGAAGCGGGCGCGAACAAGCTATACAATTGTGTATTGTGTATTTTTTTCTTATGCGGCATGCCTTGAGGACATAGTGAGCAGGCGCAACAGCAGCGACGCAAACGAACAGCAACAATGTTAAGGCAAAAAAGGGCAAAAAGTAATAAGCGCGGCATGCATGTGTAGGCACAAACGCGCATAAATAGTGGAATATGCAGTCAGCCAGCGAAAAGCAAGGCATGCGTACATATGTTGCGTTTGCGCATGCGCAGCGGCTGCTTTGCGCCTACATAGCGCGAGTGTTCTTATGCGCGGCATGTGTAGCGATATGAAATCATTGTGCGCCTTGCTCCGATTTATTCATATTGATTTTCGATTATTTTCCCTTCTTCGGTCTACGAATGTTGGTGAAGGCAATTTTTTGCTTCGCCCGCAGCGTTTGTGAAATAATTGAATCGCATTGAATTTTAAAAAAGACAGATATATTCATTATTGTTTCCTACCGCGTGGACTACTTAGAGCAATTGCGCGCCGACATTGATGTGCTCCGTAAAGGGAGCCAAGCGCGCAGCGATGAGAATTTTTCAAAATAGCAAAAAAGTGGCTAAATTGCTGTTGGTCAAGTAAATTAAGTGACTACATGGCTTGGCTTGACGTTAATAAACGCATAAATGAAGTGGGCATTGAAGCAGGCGATTTATGTATGCACAGAGCTTGTGAAAGCGCTGATGTATAGAATAATAATTATTTCTGCCTTAAAGCTTTTAACTTTTTTGCAACATTTTTTATATCACGTTTGTTTGTTAAAGCTTTTTCCGGCAGTTTTCAAAAATCAAAAATTAGTTAAAATATTTTTTTTCCATCAAAATGATGAAAAGCTTTCAAAAGCTTAGTGCAAACAAAAGCATAAAATCATAGTTAACACGAACTCAAATTTTTACATATCAAAAATTACAATTCAATAAACTTTTTATTTATAATGTACAAGCCATGTTTTCCACATGTAGCTAAAGGAGCTTTTCTGAGAAAGTAAGATGTATTCTTGGCTTTGATTAAAGTAATCAAAAATTTGTGTTACAAATATGTAAAAGCTTACGAAGCTTGCAATGGCTTTTTGTAAGAAATACTGTTACATGTTATCAAAGCTTTCGTACTTTTCTGAAAGCTTCATAATCCCTTACATTTCAAAACAAAGTTCATTTTTTCAAAAACAACGTGTAAAAGCTGGTAAACACTTTTATGTAGATGACTTATGCGATCAGAGCTTTCATACCTTACTGCAAGTAGCACGTATTTCCAAAGCTTTACTACTTTTTTGAAAGCTTCATAATCTCTTACATTATAAAACAATGTTTAAGTTTTCAAAAACAATGTGTAAAAGCTCGTAAGCAATTATGAGTAAATTACTTATGCGCTCAGAGCTTTCATACCTTACTGCAAGTAGCACGTATTTTCAAAGCTTTACTACTTTTGTGAAAGCTTCATAATCTCTTGCATTTTAAAACAAAGTTTAAGTTTTAAAAAATAACGTGTAAAAGCTCCAAAGCACCTTTAAGCATATTACTAACGTGGCCAGAGCTTTCATACTTTACCGCAAACTGCGTATGTGCTTAGAGCTTTCGTACTTTTGTGAAAGCTTCATAAGCTCTTAAACTAAACACCAAAGTTTAATTTTCAAAAATAACGTCTAAAAGCGTTCGAAGTTTTCACTGATACTTCCAAAGCACTTTTAAGTAAGTTTCATATTTTTCAGGAGAAGAAGCAAAGTTTCAGTTTTCAAAAACAACGTTTACGAGCTTTCGAAATTTCCACTAATGTTTCCTAAACAGCTTTAAGTAGGTTACTATTATGCTCAAAGCTTTCATAGGCTTCAGCAGAAAAAGCAAAGTTTAAGTTTTCAAAAACAACGTGTAAAAGCTTTCGAGAATTTCACTGATACTTCTTAAGCAGCTGTAAATGGGTTACTTATATGCGCAGAACTTTCATACTTTTCAGGAGAAAATTCATACACAGATATATTTCGCTGTATTAGCCCTCTACTTCCTGATACCCAAGTAAGTACAGTTAAGTCTTCTTCTTAGTATTTCGCATTCATTGATACACAAATTAGAAAAACCAGAACTTCTTCCAAAAAAATTTTTTTTTCTATTCAACAATGTTAAGAGCTTTTGTAAGCTTTTTATGCCTTCCCAAAACGAAGTGGCATGATAAATTACAAACCACATTTTATGTTTTTCTTTATGAAAATAGTGTGGTAATCCTTTTACATATTATTAACATATAAATGAACGACTTAGTGTCACTAAGCTACTCAAAAAAATTACATAAATTTGTGAAAATTTAAGCTTTTAACATGAAAGCATGTCGAAATGTGCAACCGTCCAGTATTTGAATACTCTCAAACTACGTGCGTGCATGTTGCTTCCACTAAGCAATTTATCAATATTTAAACAATTGAGTGTAGACATTTATCAAGCTTTTATGTAAGCCTAGCAAAGAGCGTGAAGTCACATAAAATATGCAAATAAGAAGCTTCTCTTTATGCAAATATATTTGGAAACTATTACATGCGGGAAATACGATACTCAAAGCAATATACCGACAATGAAAAAACTCATTGAGAAATACCAAAAATAAATAATGTGAAGTACGGCGGCAGCTTCAGTGACAAAAGCTTTTATGAGGTAAGGCAATAAAGTCATAGCAGTAGCTGGGTAAATAAATACACATATGGATGCATAATAGTACCAAAAACAAGAGTAAAGTGTAGGGAATAGATCGGCATATTTATGAAGTACCTTGCATTTCGTAGCAGCGAGTGATGCGCATGCGCAAAGCTGGACATTAACACCATGACTCCGAAGTCAAATATTAAATTCACATGCTACTTTAATTAACATAACAGTAAAATGCGAGTGAATATGGAAGCATCAGGAATTCGAAATAAGATGAGCTATGGACATAAATCTACTAAACAAAAGCTTCAATCTTTGCGAAGAATTGTAAAAGTGAGCAGCCATTGTTTATGAATAAATCAATTTAGCTGCAAGCTAAGAATCCGCATAAAGCAAATATTTAAGCAGAAACGTTGTTTAGCACCCAAAAATAAAAGTTGTAGCCCGCTTGCAGACACAAAAATTCAGTAAAAAGAATAGCTCTCTCAAGACAGCTGCAGCTATGAGGTACACAATAGAGCCAGTCGAGGGCGTCGCACAAAAGCCATAGACAACGCTGGTGGCAAAGAAAGTGGAGAGATGTAGAAATTTATTTGAAGAGAAAAATAAGTACGTACACTGCATGACAAAGTGATTGTGAATAGTTTCGGGGAGTGTTTCAGGTAACTTCATTCGACCTAAAGGAATGGAATAAATAAAAGGAGAAGGTGAATGCAAGTTGAGTGAAAGCGACGCGCGTAAAGAAAGTACAAAGGAAAAAAAAAGTAATAGCAAAAATTTTGCAAAAGCTCAAAGCAGATATGAAAAGCTTGCATAAAGCTTACGATTAAATTTAGTTACACAAAAAGTAAAAACAATAGCAAAAGCTCACGCAAATATGAAAAGTTGCAGACAACTTTCGTATTTTTAAAAAAAAAGTATAAAAAAAATAACAAAAGCTTTCAAAAGATACATAGCAGATATGGAAAGCTTACACGAACCCTGCGATCAAAGTTCTTTGTAAGAAAGTAAAAAAAAAAACAGTAGCAAAAGCTTACAATGGATGTGAAAAGCTTGCAGAATGCTTTTCCGCTACTTATATAAAAAAAAAATAGAAACAGCAGCAATATATTTGCAAAAGCTTAGCAAGAGATATGAAAAGCTTGTAAAAAGCTCCTATTGGCAAAATACTTAGCTAAAGAATGATAATCGATGAAAGCTTTCTGGTTTTTCCGAAAGCTCTTAAAATTTTTTGTCTTCATATTCTTCACATTTTTTCTAATAATTATAAAGCTGCCAGTTAATGGAAAAAGTTGAGCTTAATTCATAGCTGATAGCTTCGAAAATTTGTATTCAAACACCCAATTTTCTAATAACTACAGACTCAAATACGTTTAAGTTAAAAATTATACCCCTATGAAAGCTTTCCACATTTTTTCTAAAGTTCGGCAATTCTTTTTTAAAAGTAGCTTTTTAACTCTTATTGACCGCAAATAATTTTGAGCTGAACTTGAATGATGAATCGATGAAAGTCTTCTGATTTTTTGAAAGCTCTAATGTTTTATGTTTAAATATATTTTTACTAACACGCTATTGCATTCAAACATATTTAAATTTGACATGAAAGCTCGATGGAGACGTTCTACATTTTTCAAAAGCTCTTAAATTTTTCAAACACTTTTCATTAACATGCTACTGCGCGCAATTAAAGTTTAACATGAAATCTCGATGAAAGCTTTATGAAGCTCGAAGGGTTCACATTTTTTCGAAAGCTCTTCAGTTTTCTGTTCTTCAAATGCACGAATTAATCTGTTTTTGAGTAAATCTCTCTTAAACTAAATTACGGAGTGTGATTAGCTTTATAACTTGAAAGCTCGGTGAAAGCTTTTTGAATGAAGCTTTTAAAGTTCTTTTAAAATAAAAGGAAATGTGATCTTTCAGATTAAAAAAAAACTTTCCTATACCCGATTTTTAATAAAGCTTGCAAATATGAAGCTCTTTGAGTGCATGAAATGATGTCATAAAGACAAAATTTTCAATTAGTTATAGCGGAAAACAATCATGTTCGACGTACGTGGTCCAGCGCCGCCAGCGTGTCAAATACACAAAAGATCTTTTGATATTGAACCCAAATATGAGTCTGCACATGTACAAAAAATAATAATAAATATCGAAAATGAATTCTTTAGACAAACTTTACTTAACAAATTAGAAACGGACACACTCATGCATATGTCTATTATGGACCTATGCCACCTAAAAGCCTTTATGACAAAAGCAAAGTGCCAAGCGGAGCCATTTCAAAAGTAATAAACCGAAAAAGAAGACAAAAATCACTTTACATACAATATTTCTTCCACCAAATAAACAACAACAATAACAACAATTGTTTGCACAATAGCCGACGGAGCGACCGTACGAACGAACGAGCGAGCGAACAAACGATTGATGTATGGGGGGCCGGCGCGCATGTAGAATAACAAAAACAAAGACATTGCGAGTGAGCAACAAGTTGAGGGCATGTAAAGAACAGCGCACAACAGCAACCGTGGCGGCAGCAGCAATAACAACAATAATACATGCAACACAAGCAAATATGCTCAAAGGTGGTCTCATAATTTCAACTCGACGCTGGTAATGTGCAAGTAAGCATTACAACAAAAATAAACTACAACAGCCAGACTGAAAGCGAGCAGCGAGCGAACAACAACAAAAGCAATAACAACAGCAGCGGCAGCAATAATAGTCAGTCACAGCGGCAGCAATTGATATTGCAATGAACTGTAGCACTGCATTGTACTTGCAGTTGTCGGCTGCTGTTGCTTTGGGGCATGCCACATGCGCACATGCATAAATACATGCACACAAACACACACTCAAACATAGAAGCGTAGATTTTGCTTACAAGTGCAACATGCCCATTAAAAGCTGGAGAGCTGGTGAGCTTGCGAGCAAAGAGGCGGCAGCAGGCAGCAGTCAACGGTCAGCCAGACGCCAGCGGGCACAAGGCAACGGAAAACTTGGCTACAGCTATTAGTTGGTCAGCGCAAAAAGCAAAATCCAATAGCTGCTGCTGTCTTTGGTAGTTTTGCGTAAGTATATGTCTGTGTGTGTGTGCGCGTGTGTGAACCGAAAGTGCAATGTTTGCGCATGCGTGCATTCCTCAATGCTGAGTGGCATGCGGCGTGCATATGCTGCCACACAGCATTGTTTTTCTATCATTTCTGTGCACTTTTCATAGTCGCTAACGTGCATTGTTGTTGTATGTTTTTGTTGTTACTCTGTCCATTTGTGCTGCTCTTGTCCGTACATGGCGCACAATTTTGGTCATCAGTCTTGCTCACTAATAGAAATTGTGCATTGATTTGTGCGCACACAAACACAGCCATGTACTTTTCGGCTGCAGGCCATACACAGCGCTGTTGCATGCAACATACAGCCATACATGTGCTTGTAGTGTGCTATTAGAGCTCAACTGCCCTGCTTTTGCTCTGATGCTAGTGCTTTTGGTTAGCTTGTTTTTCTTCGATTGCCATGTTCTGTGCTGCTGCTGCTGCCGCTGCCGCTTATTGCTGTCTATTATGCGATGCAACATGTTGCTGCTTGCTGTGCTGGTCCTCCTTGTGCTGGCAAGTGTTCGCACAGCCTAGCATGCTTCGATTTTATTTTTCTATTACAATTTCATCATTTTGGTTTTACAAATATTTGTTTTGTCTTCGGCTGTTGCATGTTTTGCTTTCATTTTATTAGTTGCCACTGCAACGGCACCTTGCAACGCTTATGCTTTCCTCACCAAATGTCTGTCTAATGTCAGCTTGTAGGCACTTTTTGCCTTTACTTGCATTTCAAATATTTTCACTCGCCTATAAATTTAGTTTTCTGCAAATTAAACGAAAGCTCACTTATAAAAGTTTTGTGGGCGAGTTTCTATTTGTTGGAGGTATATATAAATATAATTTTACATGTGTATTTGAAATATTTTACTATTCAATCTAGTTTTGCATTTAAGGGAAGCTGGAAACTTCAAAAAGAAAAAATATTAATAAAAATATTTGTTTTTGTTGCTGTGAAATTTTAAATTAATTGCATGCAGTATTGTTTGCGCAAACATTCGTTGTTGCCGTGTTGCTGTTGTTGTAGCTTCTACATATACAATGACTAAGCAACATGCTGTTGTATTTGATACAAAAAATAACAGAATTTTCGTCAAATTTACACGAAAAATTTATATTTTAGTAATATTTATTCGAAAAGCTTTTTTCCCAGCATTGGTTTTATTTATATAAAATCATATTTGCCTAAAATTTCTTCAGCTTCATGACTTGTATGCACTTTTCATAAAGAAATTAAGTATTTTAAAACTTAAATAAATATTCAAGCTTTTATGGAAAATAAATATATAAAAGTGTTTGCTTCTGTAGCATTAAACGGTAGCTAAGGCATTGGAGAATCAACGACTAAGCTTTCCAGCTGATACTAAAAAGCTTCTAAAAAGCGCTATAGAAGCTCTGGGTATCTTTCTCAAAAGAAAACAAGAAACAAAGATTAATCTGGTCACATAATCAGTGACTAAGCTTTCCAGCTGAGACAAAAAAGCTTTCCTAAAACGCTATAAAAGCTCCCAGTACATTTCTCAAAAGAAAACAATTAACAAACACTCTCCATTGCGCAAAAGCGCGCAAACAATTAAAAATTTCAACTTTTTCTAAAAACAGTTTAAATTGAAAGCTTCAAAAAAGCTTATTGTTTCAATCTCAAACTTACTTGAGCTTTTATTAGATAAAATTTCAATTTCTATGCACCGCCGTTTGAATAGAAATTTGTATATTAACAATAGTTGTTGAACTAGTCTTGTGACAACTGTCGTTTAAAGCTCTCAAAAGCTCTGCTTCAAGCTTAAGTTTGGCGAGCTCTTATAACTGTAATTTGAAAGCATTTTTAAAGCACCTTAGGCATGGTGTAATCATAAAGAAAAAAAGCGTGTGTCGTTAACACAATTACATGTAAGCTGGCTAGCTCTAGAAAGTACTACCTCAGCGCGAAAGCACGTGAAAACTGTTATTTATGATTATCAGAGCAAAAGCACGGTGAAAAGCTCTAAGCATCATACATTGATTGTCACGAAGAGCTAAGGTTTTAGTAAAAAAGAAGTTTTTTTCTCAGAAAAGCTTTACGGAAATTGACATTAGGAAGCTCCGGAGTCACATTGTTCAAAACTTATGACAAATAATTTCACAGGATTTTTATTAAAATAATAATCGTTTGTTTAAGGGAGGCATAATGCCTTATAATAATTTTACATCAAGGCTTTAATTGCCGATAAAGCTCACTAAAGCTGTTTTTGTCTAAAATTATGGTATTAAAAGTCATATTTAAAAAATTAAGTTATCTAAAAAAGCTTTCAAAAAGTTCAAGGAAAGGAAAAGACTAATATAAGCTTCAACCATCACGGTATCAAGACACATATTTGAAAACGTTGAGCCAACTGGAAAAGCTCTCAAAACAGCTTCCGAAATTTTTAAGAAATAAATTGAATATATGTATATAAAATATCATAAGCATTCAACACAGCATTTACGTTTAAAAAAAATATTATTATTCTCGAATAGAAATTCGAACCGCGTAAAAAGCTCTGCAAAAGCTGCGATAATTCAAAGTTTCATAAAAATTGTACCATATTTCAAAAAATGTGTGTAATCATGCGTAAGCTCTATCTAAATTTTGTAAATTGTATAAACGTAAAAAGTAAAAGCTCTGATTAAGAGTTTTCAGGTAAAGTTTGCCACCAAACAGTTGGATGTCGTGTAGCATGACTTATTACGAAAATGAACCGTATGTAATTAAAGCAAAGTTTTAATTTTGAATGAAAGCTTTAACTGCTTAAAAAGCTCAAAAAAAGCTACGCAGTTCAAAGTATGTGCTCAAAGCTTTGCCAAAATGTGGCTATAATTTACTAAATGTACCCAATTATAATCCTACTATATATTTGTGAAAGATAAAAGCTCTGACTAAAAGCTTTCACAAAAAAGTTTACAACTGAATGTTTTGATTTTGAGTTGCATGACTCATTATGAAAATGAAGCGCAGTAAAAATGCAAAAGCCGAAAGGTTCAAACTAACTTACTTGAGACAAGTGAGCAACTGAATTTGCAACAATGCATAAAAAGCTGCATTTCGTGTCTGTTACAAATACCGAAAAGCAAACAGAATTCGTTCACACATTATTTAAATATTCGACACGGTGAATGGATTTTACGCGAATTTTTCAACACTGAGAATTTAACATAAATACTTCTGCCTATAGTTTTTTCGATTTTTGGGTTTTCTTCCATCCGCGCGTTATGTAAACTTTTTGCAATTTTATTTGTTGCTTGCCACTTTGAATGCCAAAAAAATGCAGCAGAAATACTTAAAATGCAAACACATGCAAATGTTGAAGGAGAATAACTGCGGATGCCTTTGTCGCCGCGCTAAGCTTGAGTTTGAGCTGAAGCTAGCCTGAGCAGCAACGAAGTGAGGCGCGTCAAAGGGGGTGTATTACAGCGCAAAAAATCGCTCATGCGTATCTGAGCGGCGCGTCGCTGCCATAGTGTCATGCAGGCGGCGACAAAGGCGCAATCGCACACATAACAATGACCCCTTGGCCCGGTCAGAGCTGCCGCACGGCGCGCGCGGATGTGCGACCACTAACGCAGATGATGTTCCGCGCTTACATTTTATGTATGGTAAACAATCGCCATTATGCAGAACAGAAAAATCTAAATGTGTATCTGATTTGGTGAACCGCCGTGGCCGCTGTCGAGCGCAACATAGTCGCATAATGTGCGTAGCGCGGCAAACGTAACATGTGCGCCGCTCCGTGTGTATGTGTTTGCGCGCGGCAGTGGTCGCGACCATTATTGGCATTTTTACGTACGCGCGCAACACATTTTGGTTAGCTTCTGAAAAAATCGACGAATTAGCCGCGCCGCGGAATGCGATCGCGCGCTCGTCTTTCGGTTAGCCACAACAGCAGTCGACAACTGCGCGCAACATGTAGCAGCAACATGGAGCGTAGCGTAGCTTGTATTGAATTTTTTATGCAATTTGCAATTTTTGTTTGCATTTCATTTATTATTTTTTATTTTATTTTCGTTCGTTTTCGTCGTTGCTTCATTATTTTATGCGGCTGATCAGTTGCCGCGATTCGTTCCCATATTGCAAATTCGTTGCAACATTGCGCCGAGATAACGAACCGATCGTCCGAACGGCCAATCGCGGAGGCCAGCAACCAAGGCAATATTGCTAAAAGGCCTTTTGATGTGCCTAACTGGCTGTTAAAGGCATTCGCCATACGCTGCGCGTTGCTCGTGCGATTCGGCGCGGTTGCTTGCCTGGCTTGGCGCGCTGGCTGGTGGCTGGTCACATTTAAAGCGGCTGCGACTGCGGCTGGACATTGCAGGCAATTAAGGTAACATTTTGCGCAATGGCCTCCTAAATCAGCGTACTGCGTTGGCTATGTGCGCTTCTGCGAAGAGACAGCGGCCGCTGTGCTGACTATTCTTTGGCATTGTCATTGTTGTCATTATGGCAATATTTGTTTTGTTGTTGTTGTTCTTGCGCGTCTGCGGTGCGTATATCTTGTGCAGAAATTGTGTATAAAGATGGTGCACTGCACTGAGAGCTTTTTTGTTGAAACTTTTGCATTTTTTACAATTTTTAACACTTTTAAAGTGTTTTGATATAGCAAAAGCTTGAATATATAAATTTACCGTTAATGTAGATTTTGTTGAAACTTACCTGGAAGAAAGAAAAAACGAAATATTAGAAAAAAAATTTGTTTTATAAATAAAATATATATTTAACGTGGGCAATAAAATTATATTATATATCCATATGTAAATTTTATTGTTGTTTTTGTTAAATGTTTTTACTCCAAAGTTTAAATAACATTCACAGGAAATGTTCAGAGGTAGATTTATCTCGATTTTCATCGGTCAGTTTGTATGACAGCTATACCCTATAGTGGTCCGATCCGCACGATATCTTCAAAGATTGTACATTGCCCCAGAAAATAATTTGTACCAAATTTTGGGAAGATATCTTTTAAAATAAGAGAGTTTTCCGTACAAGAACTTCATTTTGATGAGTCAGTTTGTATGGCAGCTATATGCTATAGTAGTCCTATCTGAATACTATATATGGAGATTGTACTATTGTCTTGGATAATAATTCATGTAGAATTTAGTGAAGATATCTCGTCGAATAAAAAAGTTTTCCATACAAGGACTTCATTTTTGTCAAGCAGTTTGTATGGCAGCTATACCCTATAGCAGGCCGATCTGAACGATCTTTTGGAAAATTGTACTGCAGCTTTGAGCAATAATCGATGTAAAATTCCGTGACAGTATCTCGTCGAATAAAAAAGTTTTCCATACAAAGACTGGATTTTGATCAGTCAGTTTGTATGACAGCTTATGTTATAGTGATCCAATAAGAACGATATGTTCGAAAATTATACAGTTGTCCTGGATATTAATACCTGAAAAATTTCGTGAGGATATCTCTTCAAATAAACAAGTTTTCCATACAAGAACCTGATTATGATCGCTTGGTTTGGGAAGGCAATTGTATGCTATGATGGTTTGATCTGAGAAATTTTCAATGAAAAACAAACAACATCGACTCAGCACGCAAGCAGATCACTTATATACTATTTATGTAAAATTTTATAAGATCTCAAACTCCATTTGCCATATTCGTTTTTCACAGCGTAGTGCCATTAAGCATTGTCCGTCGCGCATGCGTATCCATTGCGCGTAATTTTCAACGGTGATTACGTTGTACGCTGGGGACTTTAACGTTAAATTGGATTAATTTGACAGTAAATGCAAAGTAGCGCGATTACGTGAGAAAAATATGCGCAAAATGTGCGCAGGCGCGGACGCATTAAAAAAGTGGAAAGGACATGCGAGCGATTGTTGTTAAGAAAAGGCAAAATATTTGCATGAGGAAGCGGCAAAAGCAGAGCAGGGCGATTGTTTGGGCAAAATTCGACACACAAAGGGTATAGATTGTAAGGAAAAACTAAAAAAAAAAATCAAAAAAAATTACCGAAATATGTTTTATATGTAAACAATTGAATTTAAAAATATATGAGAAAAAAATTTTTAAATTTTGAAAATCAAAATTTTTCCAAAAAAAAATTTTTTCTCATAGCTTCCCAAAACAATTTGCTTTTAAGTATAATCGCATGCATTTGTTGCACTTCATTTAAACAACAACAATAAAAAATAACTGCCAGCAATTATTAATTGCGTTTGCAACTTAATTTTCACATTCCCACAAAACAAGACGCACAGCGCCTAAATTTGCCGCAGCCTATACATTTTTCACTTAGGCGAACGCATGCAAACGCTGCACCAACACACCCCATAAAAAATATTTTGCATAGGCACCGGTTTAGCTAACGCATTGGCGCCCACTGGAAATAAAGTTATAACTCATTGGCAACAAAATGTTGGAGTTTAGCAGCAAACAACAACAACAAAACACACACTGGCGTAGACAAACACCAGCGAGTGCACCTGCCACACACATACAAGCAAACAACTGCATGCGCAAATGCCCACAACTCATAAACGCCGGTTGGTCATGTTGATGAGGAGGAAAGTAACAAAAACAACCAACAGCCCGCCTTCCCAAGCTTCATTGCTGTAGCAGCGCTTTCATCTATAGGGGCGGCGCGGCACATGTGGCAAGCTAAATTAGCAATAAAATAAAAAGTATGCAATTTATTTGCGAAAACACTAACAAAAAAAGTAAAACAAAAACATAAAGCAGTGAGTACAGCGCTAATATATTAAATTGAATTTTTGCTACGCATCCTTAATGCCGCAGTTCCTCAAGCACACACACACACGAGCAGTAAATGCGCATGTTGTCGGCTGTGTATGTGTAAGTGAGCGACCGCACACCGCAAATGCGTACAATTGTACGCATGCACTTGTAGTTGTTGCAATCCGCGTTGAGTGCTTATAAAACAAATATGAAATGCAAAGGCGCTTACTTGCCTCCTCCGCGAAGCTGTCCGCCCGCTTCATATTTTCTTAATAAATCTACAGAAACTTGAAAAGAATTGTAGGCACAAATGTACTCAAGGAACAGGAAGTGGCCATGAGGGCGAGTAGGAAATTTCAACAGAACTTTTGGTACTTAGCAATATCAGTTGGCACTGCTCAGTATACAGACTGCGAAAGCTCTTAAAAGCTTTTGCAATACTTGAGTCAAATCAAAGACGAAAACTTTTTCAAAAACTAATTTTTTGATTAAAAGTGAGTTTATAAGCTTTAAAAGCTTAAACTTAAAGCTTTTAGCTAGAAAACGTAAAAAAAAAACACTGTTTCAGAAACTACAAGCTGGAAAGCTTAAAAGCAAAAAGTGCAAACTTGTTAATAAAAGTTGGACTGCTCATCTAAAGCCCTTTAAATGTCGAGTTGAATCTTGTAACTTAAATGTTGCAAGCCCTCTGAAGCTTTCAGATCAAATAATCTTCTAACTATCTGACTATTTGGTAAACAGAAAGACCGAAACCTTGAAGAGGTGCTTTGTAATAAAGCTATTAAACTGAAGCTTTACAAAAAATTTGAAAGCTTTCTGCATCACTTCAAATGTTAAGCTAAAGCTTGTAAGCCCGATATCGGAAGCTTTTTTAAGCTTTTAAATCAACTGATCTTTTCACTTTCTGACTATATGAGAAACAGAAAAAACTAAAAAAAGACGAAAAGGAAAGCTTTGTTATAAAACTGCTAAACTGAAGCTTTTAAAAAAAAGTCAAAAGCTTTTTCAGAGCAATAAAACTGAAATTTGCTACACAAAGTTGAAAAGCTTTTCTGGAGGACTAAAAATATAAAACTGAAGCTTTTAGTTCAACTTTCAAAAAGCTTTTATAAGCTTTTAAATCAAATGATCTTATAAACTTTACGACTACAAGCAAAAAATACGAAATTTTGAATGAAAAATAAATAAAACATTTTCTTAAGAAATCAGAAAGATTTTGAGCATTAGCTTTAAGCTCAGATAAAAGCTTAGTTTCTAAAGGTAATTAAAAATTTGATGTGAGTCGGCAGCAAGCGATTTTATTTCCTAAACTTCAAACTTTCGCACAATAACAAACAATTTTGTTGCTTTTTAGTTGTTCTCATATGAAAGCTTTTAGGCTTCTCAAATTTAAAGTTACAGCAATAGAATTTACAAAATTAAAACAGACTCGACTTAAATAGTGTAAAGCGCTCTGCGACAAGCTTTATCTTTAATAAGAGAAGCTTTTCAAGCTATTTAGTCCAAACAACGGAAATGAGCTTTTTTCTGTCAATAAAAATTTTAGTTTCTTTTTACAATTAAAATTTTATTTGCATATTGTTTGTTGGTATAAAATAGATTTTGAAAGTTTTAGCCAATGCGCAAGAGCTTATGCGGTTACAAAAACACAATGTAATAATGCGAATTCTCGGTCAAGGATCTCTTTAGTCGTTTCTAGCTCCAGACTTCAAGCGTTCGAATTACAAAAGGAATTTTAATGAGCTTTTTATTGTTCTCCTGAGCTTCTAAGCTTTCAAATTTTGAAGCTACAGTAATAATAACATTTAAACTTATATATTTCCTCGATAATACAATAAATAAAAGCTTTACCGCTTAAAAAAGAGCTTTCAAGTTTTTTCAAAAAATGTGAGCTTTTTTCCCTTTAATATTTGCTTTTAATTTTTTATTTATATTATAGTCTAATATTATCATTTTGAATAAGGCTTCAATACTGTTTGATAGCTGTTGCTAAAAAGAGCTTTTCAAGCAATGAGAGCTTTACTCCCTTAACTATAATTTTTATTTTTTTATTGGAATATCCGTAAAATTTTTAGTTTTAAAAATACATCAATACACTTTTGCTTGCAGAAAAGAGCTTTTGAACTTTTAGCCATGCGTAGAAAGTTTTGAGTTACTTTTATTATTGCGCCTCTTAAAATATGTCTTAAAACTCAAAGGATTTTTTATAAGTATTTCAGTTAACTTATCAAAAGCCATGAATTTGCATACATTTCCTACAGGGTCTACTTTACAAAATTTCAACTTCGCTGCATCTTTTTCGTTAATTCCTTTTTATATCTCACGACCCTCCTCCGGCACTGACCACACGTTGGAAACAGCTTAATCGATTTGTGTGCTCATGTATTCATTTGTAACCATGAGGCACACATAAGCTTGCACATGCCTCATATGAGGTTATGTATGCTATGTACTTGTATGTGTGTCCGTAAGCAGTTGTACATTAATATGTATGAATAAATGCATTTTTTGCGCAAACATGAGAATACAACATTTCCATTTGAACAATTTGTTGCAGTGGCAGTCAACCGTGCCACAAAAAACATATGCATATCTGTATGTATGTGTGCAACGAGTAAAATATAAATTCGCATATGCAAGTGGATCTCAGGCGGCAGCACAAGAAGGCGCTGCAGAAGAAAGATGCCGAAGAAGTTGCTCAAAAAATGGAATTTTCGCTGAAAAAAATTATAACATGCAACAAACATAGTTGCATAATTTTTTACAAATATATAAAACAGTTGTGCATGAGTTTGTGTGCTTTGAGGCAGCAGGGAGGCGGTACGCAATCGGCAACAAATTATTGCAGATAAATTATGGCAACAAAAATATTAATTACTGCAGATACGAGGCATGGGGCGCTGAGGTGGTATATACACACACATGTGTGAGTATGTATGTATGCTTGCTGATGAGGCTGAAGATGTTACATTTGTGCGTGGATTGTGCCTCCAGAAGGCAAGTTGCAAGATGTTTGCGAGGCTAACGAAAAATCTGCTGTCATTCTGCGGCAGCGCCGACGGCAAAAAAGCGCTTGCGATTCGTGCAACACATATACCATTACATATATACATGCATATAAACTTATAAATGTATTTATATATGTATAATATATATATACTTGCCACTTGAACGCACCGCCAACTTGCCTGCAACGGAAGTGCAGTAAGCATTGCCGCCAGTGCAGATTGCGCTGTCGTCGACCATGCCGTCGACTGCCACTGCCACTGCCGCCGCCGTCGCCACCATCAGCGCTTCAGGCGGTGAACGCTGTGAATTATGTTCATTTAATTATTTCGTTAAAAAAATTTCGCCACACCGCCGCAGCGCCTCGTAGCAGCCAGCACCGTGCAGACATTATTATTATTATTGTTGTTGTTGTGATGATCTGACTGGCTTACTGCAGCGCTTCATTGTTTTTGCCGCGTTTCTTTTAGTTTTTACTTTTTGTGTCCTCTTTTTTTTATTTTAATCCTTACTGCTGTTGTTTTCTCTCTCTCTCTCACTCTCTTTGTTTGCAAAAATATTTATGTGATTTTATTATTGCACTGCAATGCTTTCATTAACACATAAACAAAAAAAAACAAAAAAAACACAAATATGTGTGTATGCAATGCTTGCAAAAGCGTCTGCAATTAAAAGCTGCTCAATCGTTCCGCGCTTGCAGCGTTAGCTTAAAGAGAGCTGCTGCATGGTGGCAACGCTGACGGCGCGGAAATTAAGCAGCACAGTTTCATCAGTCGTATCAGCAGATTAAAAAGTAATTGTGAATGAATAAATTAAATGAAATCATACTCGCCAACACTTGTTGTGGCACTCGTGGCGCTCCACGCTTGGTGTGGTTGCTTGTGGGAGAGCATGAGAGATATGAAAAGCACTGATTTTTCTTATACGAGTATATAGAAGTATATAGTGGTATATAGTTTTCATAAATTCATACATATGTATATTAATGAGGAGTATATTGAATCTAGCAGAAATAAATCTATTTTTCCAATAGTTAGCTTTAGTAATCTGTATCAAGTGTTTGTGGAAACGCAATCCTGTTCGCAATATGTCATTTGAAAGCTAAGGTTTCATGCTAAAAAAAAACTTTGAGTTATTTTGCAACAGCTTGACTGAGTATTGTTTGAAAACGCGTCAAAGATGGACAGTAGCAAAGAGAACAGACTTGGTAGTTTGCAGGCTTTCTTCGATAAAGGCGAAAACGCAAATCAAGTGGTTGAAATTTTTTATAATATCTAAAGTCAGGATGGTGTAAGAGTCATTCATGCGCAATTTTGGCTTCGTCAGTAACCTTACTATACTTATATGTCGAAGGTGCAACACACACTGGCAGGCCAATTATCGAAAAATTCTTTAAAAACTGGAAATCATCGGTTGCGAGCGTCAAGTAAGCAGCCTCTCGCTTGTCCAGGATCTTAATATGGCGCAAAACCCTTTTTCTAACCATTTAAATAAATAAATCTGGATGTTTCATGTATGAGTGCCAGATGAGTTAGAGCAAAAAATTTTTTGGACAAAACTGCTAATCACAAATCATTGCTGAATCGCATCAAAATGCATACATTTCTAAAACTCTTGGTAACTAGTGCCGAAAAGTAGATCACTTACGACAACCTCTAGTGAAAACGGTATTGGTCGAATCGCGTTGAGCTGGCACAATTGGTGCCCGAGCTAGATATGACGATAAGGAAGGTATTGCTATGTGTTTGCTGGCATTAACAGGGAATCATCTAATGTAAGCTGCGCCCTTTACTGTCAAACTCTAAACTAAACCGTTAACAATTGGAGTGTATGAAAGAAGCAAATGCTCAGAAGCGGACAGTTTTTGTCAATAGAAGGATAATTGTGTTCGATCAGAATATCGCCAGGCTAGATACTTCGTTAAAGACTTGGCAGAAGCTCCGGAAGCTTGGTTGGGATAATTTCATGCACCCAATTTATAATTTGGACTTAAAAGCTAATAATTTTATATTTATATTTGATATTATATTGATAAGATATAAATATATACTTAGTACTTGGGAATTTAAACTTTAAAAATTTTTAAAACTTTCCCTTTTAAAAGTTGATTGGGGCCAACCAATGTCTAGAAAATGGGGTTTCCCGAAATATTTTCAAACTTGCAGGGGTTTTTATAAAATTTTTATTTAAACGAGATATCTTGACGAAATTTTGTATGGATTACTACTTTAGGAAAATAATATATCCGAAGAAATCATTCAGATCGGTTCACCCAGCATATAGCCGTCATACAAACTGGACGATGGGAAAGTCAAGTGCTTGTATGGAAAATTTTTTATTTGACGAGATATCTTCACGAAATTTTATATGGATTATTACTTTAGGAAAATATGACATCTCCGAAGAAATATTCAGATCGGCCCACCCTAGCATATAGCTCCCATACAAACTGAGCGATCGTAATCAAGTGCTTGCATGAAAAATTTCTTTAGTTGATGAGATATCTTCTCAAAATTTTGTCTGAATTATTACTTAAGGCAATGATGCCATTCTCCGAAGAAATTCATTCAGATCGGTTCACCACGGCATATAGCTGCCATACAAACTGAATGATCGAAATCAAGGTTTTGTAAGGAATCTTTAATATTTGTAAACCTTTTTTCTTGTTTTCATTAAGATAATTGGATTTAATTACATTTTAATAATTACTAATTTATTATTTACTATTTTCTTGAGGAAAAAATGTTTAAAATTATTTCTTTATAAATAAAATATATTCACTAATATGCGACCTAGATTTTTTCTCTCCAAAAATAGAAATACTTTAAATGCTTAATAAATTATGGGTTCACAAATCATTTAGTAATAAAATCGGGTCGTAAATTTATAGTTTGTGGCATGCAGATTTTTCATTTGAGAGCAAAATATATACTTTGCTACGACTACATTAAGCTTCCTTAATTAGATTTATAGCACTCGCTGCTTAAATAGGACTGCCACTTTCACTGTTAAAGATTTAAGCTTCAAGGTGAAAGGTTGCCAATTAATTAGGAAAAAAGTTGTTGCGTGCGCCCGAAAGATTTATTTATTCGCAACGAAAACTAGGAGTCGGGCAGTAAATTAGAAAATTCCCACAGCTGCACGAACAATCAATTTACACACTGCCTGCCACATGATGTGGCATAAACAAATGTGTGCCACAGCAGCATATAGAGCAAGCTGATGGATATGAAGTAGATATTTTTGTACAAATACTCACTTTATGTATATATGTATATATGTATGTGTGTATGTATGTAAGTATTTTAAGAAAATGATAGCAAAGCAAAAAAGGCATAAAACTACAAGAACCAATTGTTACCAAAATTGATGAGAAAATTTGGAAAACTTTAATGTCTGTATGCATCCTTTAACACTGAATGCTCGTAAATTAAAAGTTTGTTGCATGAACGGCAGCAGAGGAGTTGCGCGTACGAGTAAGTAATGTATGTGCGTGTGTGTGCCTGCCCCCAAATAGATATTTGTAGCATATTTCATTCAATTTCTGATAAAAAACGCATATTTCTAACAGTTGTTGCTGTGCATGTTGCCACAAAAAAGCGAGAAATTGAGAAAGGCGAAAGGAGACGATGAAGAAGAGACTGCAACGTCTCGAACAGCGCGGCAAGCGAGTGATAAATGTGTATGTGTGCGTCATTTAAGGGACATCCCATGAAATTTATAGCCACACCAACATCATTAGCTATTGCTTTTGCTGTTGTTGTTGTTGTTGTTGTTGTTGTTTTTCTTTTGAGTGCACCAAATACTTCACTTATTTGTGGCAAAAAGCATCAGTTGGTGTGGCAAATGCAGTTTATTTATATAAATTTCGTTGCATGTATATATGTATATGTATGTGTGGGTGAATAAAATGTGTGGCTGTGTGCGTGCAGCTTATAAATTTTATTGTTTGTGCACTCCAGCTATTGCTTCAACGCTTTTAACCAGGCGAGCATGATATAAATATGTACATGTATATTTGTACTGTGAAGTATATGCAACAAACGTATAATGCTTGTCAATTTTTGACTGAACGCACTCACACACTTACACACTTGCGCTTTCATTTCGCTTTATTGTTTGGTTTTCCATTTATGAATGTCTTGTTATATTTCTAAACAACTATTTGCCATTACTCTACTTCTCTGCATATGCCACACTGTATGCGCGTCGCTGTTGTTGTTGCAGGCAGTTACATTAGCTACGCAACATGGCCAACGAACAATATGTTGCTGATTGTGGCACTCACATTGACCTTGTCTATGGCTGCGAGCAACCAACTGTTCTAAATGGTTATTGTACTTAGCAGCAAACACATACACATATACATGCATATGTACATGCATACGCATATGGTAGATGTGAAAAAGTCGGTTATTGCTATTGTTATGATTATTTGCAGACTATAAGCAGGCATGCTTAGACAGCTACGGCTCGAAAGCGGCGGCTAATAAAGAGCAGATGAAGCAGAAGCGGGATAAGAAGGGGATAAGAAAGGGAAGAATAAGCTATAAAAAATATAAAAAAAATATATACATATGTACATGTAAGCAAGGAATCGAGGCGGCAATTCCAAAGCAAACTGTTTCATTAACAAGATTTTTCGAAATTTTATATAGAAAAATAAGCAACTCCACTTGTGTGTGTGTCTGCGTCCAACGTTTGCACTAAAAGGAGCTAATAAAAATTCAACAAACATGAAAATGCAACATGAAAATATGTGTTTGTAATAAAAATTTAGTTTAACACTCGAATGCTTCATGCTTTTGAAAGGAAAATGCAGTTGAAAGCATGAAAAAGACACGACTTTGGTAAGAAAAAATTATATAATATGCCAGCCGTTTGGGTGGTCTGCCTAGCGCAGTAGCAGCAAGCGTAGCGGCGTTGGCAGCAACGCTTAAGGGTCTTTAGCAGTTGAAGGAGGCAGATTTTAGATTAAAAATCGTTGAAGACAAAAAAAGGGAAAGAAAGAAGAGAGGCAGTCATTTATTGGCAAATGTTGCCCAAAAAGGGAAAAAAACTCAAAGCTGTGAAATTAACAAGAAAAAAGGGGTTGTGAATGTTAAGCAGCAGGATTCGCAAATAAAAAGATTGGCAATAATATACTAACAAAAAGGGAAGGGGAAAAATTTTAAAAAAGGAAGCAAGAAGATTAATAAAGCAGTGCTGAGAAGGGAAAATGTGTAAAAATCTGAAACAAACAAAAACTTTTTTGGGAGGCTTTTAAATACCCTTAACAATACAAAAAATTCTATAAAAAAAATTTTGATTTTGTTTGGGTCAGTTTGTATGGCAGCTATATGCTCTCATTCCTCTGACAGGGCCCCATTTACTTGGGAAGGGACCAGTGTAAAATTCCTTTAATAGGCTAAGCAGCCCCAGGGGCCTTTTCCCCTTGAGACTAGAAATGTTTCTTTACTAGGCCAAGCAATTCACGTTTACAAAGCTAAATTGTCGAAGTTTTTGAAAATATTTTTTTGGGGAAAGTTTTAACGGGGTTTGGGATCCCGGGTACAAAAAAAGACGGTGGGAAAATGGAAAACCCTCTTTGGGCCTTGTTGTAATTTTTTACATATTGATTATAAAAAATTACAAGAACCTTAAAGTTTATTAATATATTAACGGATATCCCCTACTTAATTGGGCTGAAAAACCTCGTGAAAGAGAAAGAAATATTTTTCCCGAACAGAATTTGCACGAAAAAAAAAACGATACTCAACAATGGGTAAAACTAAAATTTTCACCAAATTTTTTGTAATACAGACCAACTAGAAATTTTAAGTGATCGCATTTTCTCAGGTTTTTGGAACAACAGACACTAGCCGTTTTAAACACAATGAAAATACAAGCCTAAGAGAATTCATTGCCTCTACATTAATATCAGATATATGGTAACCGGCACTGAAGTATTTTCTTTGATCGTTTTATCGTGTTACAAGGACATTTTAGACTAAAACTGTCAATTTCATTATTTGTCCGAAAAAAAAATCCAAACGTTTTCATAACAGTAATTAGAAATACGAGAAATCTAAGTTAATAGGGATAACAATACTAAAATCGATGGAAGTAAGAAAAAAGGAATTCTCTCAAAAATAGTCAAAATCCTGGGAAAGCAATACTATTCACGCTAAAAACAAGCCATATGAGAAAGAATCATTAATAAGCAAACAACACCGGCTTAGACATTCCATGCTGAATTACACAGGATTAGTTATTGTTTCCGTAATCTATAGGGAATCCATGTTCTTAGGACTATAGGACATAGAATCGATATTGGAAATGTAGTATAATTTCAAATAACTCAAAAAGTTTGCATTTTAAATTCTACTTTTTCTTTTACTTGTGTTATTTCTAATCTCAATTATTGACATTTTTCCCACGTAAGAGGAGAAGGAAGGAAGTAAAAGAAATATTATACTCTTCCCAATACATAAACTGCTGAGGCCTTCTAAAAATTTTCCGCCAAAAGATTCATCTTACTATCTTCAGAGAAATTATACGATATGTTACGAATGCTTAAGCAGACAGAATGAATTGATATTTTCCATCTCTCTTGTTTCATAGTAATTTTGTAAGATTTGGTAAAGACTTTGAAAAGAAAAAATTAAAAAAAAAATTTTGACTCGAACCAACATTTTACTGCGTTCTAATTTTCAAAGTGTTCTGATCTTAAAATAGATATTTTTGAAACTAACATCATTCGTTACGTCTCTGGCATAACAAAACTTAAAACTCATTTCATATTAGCGCGATCGTTCTAGAGTTATAGGAATTTTTTTGCGTTCAAATTTTTGAATGCGTTTTGATCTCAAAATAATTATTTTTCAAAATTAATAATCATTCAATATATCCGTGGGTTCATAAAACTTAAAACGCATTTCATATTTGCAAGATCGTTTCAAAGATACAGGTTTTTTTGGTAATGTACCTTTTTCGACTGAACTTGTTTTCCTCAGCAAGATTACATTAGAATTTTAGAGATCTTTCTAAAGCTATAAAATTTTTTTATGATAATGTTTTCGGGTAGCTTTTTTCGACCGAACTAATTTCGTCAAACTTGTTGCTTCTAAGTAGGATTGCTCCTTCTCCAAAGCAAAGCACATTGATGAAAACCAACGGCAGCAGCTATTTGAAATTTTTTTGGAATTAAAAAGTCTACATAAAACGACTTCTTTAAAGACCAAACGTGATCAAGTAAGTGAAAAGCTATTGATTTTAAAACTATGAAATAGAACCCTACAAATTTCAACCCATTCTATATTATTTAAAATTTTTTTTCCTTTTTTTAATAATATACACTTTTTGCTAACATATATGCAACAGACAACTTCAGAAACCCATAAAAACTGTTGAATATTTTCTTTTCACCCAAAACTGTATTAGACCAAGCACAATTTAGACGAACAAACTTCAAAAATACTTGACTAATTTTTTGTTTCATTTCCTTGTTTTTACGGCTACTGTTTTCTTAAATTTTATTTGCAAACTTTTCACAATAGAAAAATTTAATTTGCTGCTACTCGTAAAGGCGAAAAATGGAGAAAAAAATAAGAAAGCGAGGCAGACGGCAGTGAAGCGTTAAAGCGCCGAAGAAGGATGCGGTGAAGGATGCAGGAAAAACTGCCGATATTTTTCAAGTGAAACGCAACGAAAAAGTTGATAGCTGAATGAAAGCAAAATAGAGCCAACAAAAGGTAGAAAAACAAAAAACAAAACTGGGCAAAGAAAAACAAAAACACGTGCAATAAAAACAAAGTGCCGTAGCAGGTAGTGTGGGCTGAGTAGTAGAACAGCTGGCGTTGGGCCGACAAACCGTCGAGTTGGCAAAACACGGCCGAAATTTGGCCGAAACGAAGCAAAGCGGAAAGCAATGCTGAATGGACAGTGCCGAAATAAAAGTTGATGGACATAAATTTTGTTGTTTTTATGTGTGCTTGTGTGTGTGTGAGTTGTAGGACTTCGTAGGTGCGTGGTAACACGGCGGCTGTTGCTTCCTGGCAGGCATATCCTAGCGAAAATCCAAAATAAACATGCAAACCACTGCATATACGGTTCACAAGGGGGGCTACAATGCTGGAGTATGCATGTATATATGTATATCTCTAGGTAGGTAGATAGATATATATGTATATACATAACGGCATACTTATTAGAAAACCCAGCGGCTGTACCTGTGCACTCGTATGCGGCAGCTGGTCACGCGCAAGCAGCAAATAAAAGACAAAGCAGCAGAAGACGCTGAAACACTATATGAGAGCAGTGAAAAATAATAAAAACAACAACAATGTGAACAAAAACTGCGGATTATCTGTGCTCGAACAAATGTTACCAATAATTTCGGTTTTCGGCTTACAGTTTCTAACGGCATTATTGTTGTTGCAGCCATTTCTCGTTAGCGCGCTTTGTTGAGCCGGCTTTTATAGTAACTGCTATCTGCTTGCTTTCCATTTTACGCTGCTAGGATTGGGACTACATACATACATACACATGTATGTACTGGCAAGGTACCTTAATGCGTGTATTTTGTGTGTGTTCGCAGGTAAGCGTGAAAGTGGCCACTCGACGAACCCAAATGGTTTTCAAAAAGAAAATTTCACATAAAAGACAAAACATATATGTACATACATTTTTGTAAATCGGCGTAGGTGAAAAGCCAGGTATAACACAATCCATACTCAAACACACACACAAAGGCAGCATTAGCACATTTATCTTCTACACAATTTTCTTTGCTCTCGCTCTCATTGCTGCCATTTTTCCTTTACCAAGCCCAACTACAGAATTTTATTGTGCGAAAAATTTTAAAATCTGCTTTAAACCAATTTTTCTTTACGTATCGGCACACACAATCGCCACACGCACACATGCACATAAACAAATATATATTTGGACATATAAGAGGTCGTCTATTCACATCCTTTACGCTTGTAAAAATCCTATTGTGCGCGGTCGAGTGTAATTGACACAGACACAAGAGCGTGTAGAAAGGAAGAAAGCGAGTAAAACAATATTTGTGACACCCCATGGGGCATCTAAATTCTAAAGCGCCTAAATACCAAGTAGTATTTGACACAAATACTCACACATGCACTCAGGCATCTATACAAAACATTGTACCTATAAAATGTTTGCCCATAAATAAATCCAGCGCCTGTCAGAATTTTCTTAGTTTTTGCGAACAAACGTCAAATTCTTTCACATACAAGCAACAACAAAAGCCCGTAGAGACAAAATAACTGCACAAAACAGGATATGCGGTACGAAGAGCAGGCGTTACGCATTTTAACACACGCACAAAAGACGCAAATACACACATCAATAACACAATTCGCACATTGCTGTACCTGCTTGGCGCACAATAATAAATAATAAGCGTGTCGCCATTCAGTGTTTCCTGTTAATATTTTCTTGTTTTCTTGTTAGTCCTTGGTGTCCTGTCACTATTGGGTTGCTTGATGTTTCGCAGCCCGTTTTATGCGTGATTCATGTGGCGCGAAAATACCTATTTGATTTGTAGTTTTGTTTTAAAGAGGCTTGCAGTGTTAAAAAAAAGTAAACAAAAAGCGCGAAATTTTATAGATACAAGCTAAAGCTTTTGAGACTTTTATCAATATGCAATACAAAAAAAAAATTGTTGAAATTGTGCTCAATAATCTAACATTTTCAATAATTAGGGAGTTTGTAGTATATATGACTATTTTTAGTTAACTAATTATCGACTTTTCGCCTGAGCTTTTGAATGATACTTCCCTGCATTGTGAAAAAACTTCAAAAGTAATGGTATCCAATAGTAGAACTTGATGGGAAATTAAAAAGCTTTTAATATTTTACAGCTAGGGAAAGAAAACTAGCCATCTTCTAGATAATAAACTGCTATTGAGCTTTTAGGGAAAAACTTTAAAAGAATTTCGTTTTTTAAACAGAAAAAATTTTTTTAAAAAGGTGGAGTTCTGGACAACTTTTCAGATAAAAGATCAAAAGACGTGGAAAAGTTTCACAGCCACATAATTTTTAGACATTATGCAATTAGTGTAATTTAACAACCTACAAAAACTAATTTAATTATAAATATATTTAACTTTTCAGATAAACTCAAAAGCTCAGAACACGTGAAAAAGCTTTACAGCCAGATTAATATTTAGGCATGATGCAAATAGTGCAATTTAATAGCCCACAAAAATTAATTTGTTTCAATAGATATATAAAAAAAATTGATAAAACTGAACTTTAAATTTCGAAATTGCCTTAAAAAGCTCATCACAAAAGCTGCCTATAATGAAAAGTTAAACTTAAGATTTAAAACGTTGCTGATCGTGAGTATTTATAGTACAAGTATATTACTTTTGGGGCCCAAATTTTTAAACTTCATAACTATATTTTCTTATTATTGACGAATATCAAAACAAAAAATATTCATAAATGTTTTTTAGTACACAGAGGATAATAAATGATAGCGGAATTTTAAAATATTCCTTTAGGTTTTTTAGTTTAAACGATGGATGTATATTTAGTTAGGAAGCCTTTGATTCTTGATTTTTTTTTAATTAACTAAAAAAGCTTAAAAGCTCTATAGCTTATCAAGGGATCAAAAGCTCATTTAAATAATGGATTTCGCAGTAAAAGTTCGAAAGCTGTTGTACGAAAGCTCTACAACCTTTATTTAAGACCAGCAGCCCAAAATTTTCATGAACATGATGTACAAAAGTAAGAGTTGAATTTACTTTGAAATCCACTAGTTACAAATATTGAAAGTTTTGTTTATATTAGATATATTTTTATAAATTTGCCAGGTGGAACACACACTCTTAAATTGCTATATATATAATTCATCAAAATGTAGCAAAAGCTCAAAAACTCCATTGAACACTCGATTTCGAAGTAATGGTTTAAAAGCTCCAATGCTCTTTTGAAGAGTTAACTTTGAAGTGAAAATTAAAATAGCTTTTTTCGTAAAGCTCAGATGGAAGGTGAAGAAACCTATTTGCATCAGTTTTTTAAAATTCTTCTTTAAGTTTTTTCACTGAAACGTAATAAAAGCTCAAAAGCTTCTTTGAATAGTAGAACTAAAAATTCAAAAACTGTTTTCAAAAGCTCATTTAGTTGTTTAAAAGATAAAAATGCCATTGGTTTAATGTTTTTCTTTAACCTTTTTCCACTTAAACACAGTAAAAAGTTAAGTAAAAGTTCAGAAGCTTTTTTCTAAAGCTCAAAAATGTAGCTTCTTAGAAGACTTAAACACCTATCTGCCACAAAATCTTAAAATATTTTTGCGATTTACTTTCGCTGAATCGTAATAAAAACTTAAACGTTCAAAAACTTTTTCAAAAGCTCAGAAAGCTTCTCTGATGATCAGAAAGTAATTATCTGACAGATTGTAAATTTTCTCTTTAATTAAATGAATATTATTTTATAAGCCAACTGCTTTGCACTTGCTGCATTCGAAATGAAAGTTCAAAAGCTCAGAAAGCATTTTCGGTGAACAAAAATGTATTTTTCTGCATTAAACTTATTTTTTAATAAAATTAAACTAAAACGTTATAAAAGCTCAAAAGCTCCTTACACTGTTGATTTTTTAGTATAAATATCCGAACCCTGCCTCCTCAAAAGCTTTGAGGGCTCAAAAACTACTTTGAACCTTCGAAGTAAAAGTTCAAAAGCTATTTTCAAAGATCGGAAAGCATTTTTTGAGAAAAAGCCTGTAATTTTCTGCAAAATGTCAAATTTAGTTTTTGATAAAATTAAACTAAGATGTTATAAAAGCTAAAAAGCTTTTTTGAAAGTTTATTTCTTAGTAAAACTATCGGAACACTGCCTTTCTATAAGCTATGAAAGTTTTTTTGAAGCTCATAAAGCATAATAATTTTACCGTTCAGCTATTTTGGAAAATCTTACAAACCTCAAAATAAAAATTGCTGTTTTAAGCAAAGCTTTCGGTTTAAATTTAGTATGTTTTAAGCTTCGCGAGCGCTTTTTATTCATTGCTGCTACATTTAAGCTTGCCCAAATACTCTCCGGGTAGCTTACAGGCAACGAATAAACGTATGTATAATCGCCACAGATTGCGTTGAATTTTTAATGCTGTCATATATAAAAATAAACGTACATGATAGTATGCAAATATGTATGTAATACTGAAAAAATGTGCTACTACAGCGGCTGTGAAGGTATGTGTGCGCAAATACACTTTCGGTTGTAATTAAACCGCCGTACTATTTATCCTTAAGCCGTGTACATGAACATTACTTATTTATATGCTACATAATTGAGCGCTGTAAAAGCTGCTGCACGGAACGCGGCGCTCCGCATCACACGCACACACATACTTATACTTATAGGAGTGCTTGCTGTATACGAAAGCGATTCACTTTCCATTTTCAACAACATTTTGTACGCATTTTCTCATTTTCAAATTTAAATAATTAAGTGCAAGTGGAAAGAGGTGTAATACATATGCATATATATGTTCGTGTGTGCATGTGTGAATACATTTTTGAAGCGGGGTAACTCTCATTATCAACATTATCAACGAGGCTGCAGCATAAATGGCAAAAACAACAGCTGAGAGCAATCCAAAGTTGTTCACCGGCTATCAGGTGGCAGTTAAATACTAGTCCAGAAACAACTACAAACACACGCGTTCATGCAACAGCCGTTGAGCAGCAGTGCGAGGCAGCCAAAGTGTCATCACTGTCATCATTATCGTCATCATCATTGTCAGCTTGCGCGTGTGTGTGTGCTTGCAACTTTTATGTCTGTCATTTTGCTGGCCTTGCCTGTTGTTGCCACGTAAATTTCATTTTAATTAAGTGCGCGCGCATTTTTCTCATCTTTCTTGCAATTTTTTGCCACATTTTTATGTTGCTTGTTGTTGTTTTTGCATTTTTTTCACTTGCTACCTCAACGCTTGCCTCAACCTTTACGTCGAATGGTTAACTTTTTGTGTCATACTTTGCCTTGCTTGCAACATTCAGGCACACAGATGCTTGCCACAACAACAGCAAAGCGAGTTAAATATCACCTACATATGTATGTATGTATGCTCACCGTAATATAGTTGATGTCGTCGGGCTATCATAAACGCCATCAACAGCCATTGACATTACCATTGCCGCCGCGTCATATTGTCATTAGTTGACTGCGACGTCAACGGCGACGACGACGTTGCTACGCGCAGCAGCATTGCCATTTCATGCGCTCGGCTTTCGCGTTATTGTTGCTGTTACTTTAGCATTCATTGCTGTCATCATTAAGCGCTGTTGTCATCATAGCCAGCAGCTATGTGGCATAACACACAACAACATGCAACAGCACGTTGACGACGGCATTTGCGGCCAGTGCGCCATTATTGCGCTCGGTTCCGTCGGACGTTCGGTGTTTGGTGGGGGCTGACGACGATGATGTTGCTGATGGGCCGCTTCATGCTGACATGGCAACATTGGTGGTGGCGAAAACGGCAGCAAAAAGTGGTAACATGACATTGGCAACAGTGGCTGGTGGCCTGCTGCCGGTGCAACATGTGAATATGTGCGTTGCCGGTGCGCGGCGGTGAAAGGCGGCGGCGCGCTGGTCAACTATTTCGTTTGAACGCGGCGTGAATCACACGCCATTCGGCCCCGAGGGATTTGTTGTGTGGCGAGGTGGCAAAGCTTCGCCGATGTCCATGTATATATGTATGGATGTATGTGAGTATGAAGTGGCATTATTTCATTATTACTTTTGTTATTATTTTTATCAACATTTGCGAGTGTACAATTGTTGTTTTTGTTGCCGATAGGTGCGCTTGAAAATGGGCGGCATAAGCATATTTTAATTACTCAATGTTGTGTGCAGCTTTAATGGTGGGAATTTCTGCAGACTCAAGCGTCATGTAGCTCTGTAGTATGAGTGTGTGTGTAATTGTATGTTTGTAGTGTTTTATTATGTATATATTTATTAATGCTTTGCAGTCATTTAACGGTGTAAACTGTATAATTAGTGACAGTGGCGAAACTAAGTAATTTTATCTTCGATGGTTTTGGTTAAGGATAACGCAGGATATAAAGTATATAATAACAGTACTTACCAAAATAAAAATAAAAATTATTTTGGAAGTAATAATTATAATAGGAAATATATAATACGCTTCACAGTTAAGTTTTTACTGACATAAATAGCGACAAAAGGATAAAAGTCGTAATTTTGGCAGGTCAGTGTATATGGCAGCTATATGCTATAGTAGCACGATCTGAATGATTTCTGCGGAGATTATTGTGTTGACTGAAACCATGAAGTGTTTTAAGTTTTGTGAAGATAGCTTTGGAAACAAAGAAGTTTTCTATACAAAGACTTGACTTTGGTCAAGCTGTTTATATGGCAGCTATATGCTAAAGTGAACCGATCCGAAAAATTTCTTTGCAGATTGTAGTGTTGCCTGATGTCATCCTTTATTTTAAGTTCTGTGAAGATATCTTATCAAATAAAAATGTTTTCCATACAAGAACTTGATTTTGATTGCTCAGTTTGTATGGCAGCTACATATATGCTATAGTGAACCGATTTGAACTATTCTTCCAGAGATTGTAGTTTTGCTTCAAATCATAAGCTATGCCTAGTTTTGTGGCAATATCTTTCTAAATATAAAAGTTTTCTTTACAAGTTCCTGATTTTGGTCAAACAGTTTGTATGGCAGCTATATGCTATAGTGCACCGATCTGAAAAAAATCTGTGCAGATTTCGTAATCGCCTTAGAAAATAACTCATGCCAAATTTTGTGAAGATAGCTATTCAAAGAAAAAAGTTTTTCATAAAAGGGTTTGATTTGGTGGTTTAGTTTGTACGGCTATAGTGAACCGATGCATGATAAAAATGGTAAAAATCTCTTTTTTTGTTCTGTTTAAAGATTATATTTTAATGATTTAACTAAAAAAATGTTTTCTGATATTTGTTGCCTACATTTCGGCGCGAAGGAAAAACTCAAAAGGGCTATAGAAAAGGAAAGTGTGATCAGAAGAGGAAATATGTCAAACGAAGCTGCAACAAACGCATAAATATGCTTTTGAAATTAAAATCAATAGATTAAAATAAAATATTCAAAAATTAAGAAAAAAAATTTAATGTTGAGTCATCCCGGTTGATATTTATAAGTCATAATTGAAAAACAAGAAATTTCAAATTTCCAGTGAATAGTTACTAATTCTACAAAAAATTGAATGCTATAGAAATTTTCAACAAAATTTCGTTGTTTTGTATTCAGAAAGAGTGAAGAAGAATGCGAGTTTAGTTATCTCTCAGATCACACATTTTTGTGGCAAACAGCAAAATTTATATAATTTTTTTCATTTACCCTCAAAAGCCTATCATTTTTTATCCACTAATCTAATAAATAAATAATACAACACACTCAACTTTAATGACCCATGGATCAGCCTAAAGAAACACACACAAAACAAAATGAAACCGACACCGAAGCACTAACACAGACACAGCCACAAACAGGGAAGCCTAAATGCATACAAATTTAGAGCATAAATGCCGGCAATGCGCTAATCGACAAGATGCACCCTCAACCAAAGATGACCCATGTCCAACAGCAGCAACAATAAGGGCAAGCGAGAAATAATAGCGCTGCCACAAATGAAGCCAAATAAAGAAGAACACAAGCAGAGGGCAACAAGAGCGCTACAGTTGTTGTTGCATAGAACAATTTACAAAATTTTATGATAAAAAATGGAAACCAATTAAATTTAATAACCAGACAAAATCGAAATTTATGACAAAAGTGTCGAACATTAAGTCGGCAACAACAAAATGACGGACACATTTGTACGCCGCGGCGGCGCGGCGGCTTAACCTTGAGAAAAAGTGGCGCGCACGAAAGGCAGCGGAAGTGACAGCAGCACTGTTGTGACGGAAAAATATTTTTTCGTAATTTATTTTAGCGTTTGGCGTTGTTGCTTTTGTTTTCATTTCATATTTTTCAGTTTTTGTGCAGCAAAGCCAGCAAGTCAATTCCGCAAAATGTTGACAATAAACAAGGCAAAAACTCGCTGCGCTGCATAAATGAATAGGGTTTCACATGAAATCATATCCTTGCCACAATTTGCGGCAAGTGCGCGCATAAATGTCAAACTAAACAGAAGGTTGCCGCAACAAAAACGGCGGCTGCTGACAAAACGGACAACATAATGTAGACAAAACTCAATCAAAAGCGGGCACGACAGGCGAAAAGGGCCAAAGCGAGTGCAGCAACACGGCGGCTGCGGCAGCAATGCGTTTACATAAACAATTCAATAAATAAAAATGGAAACGAAAAATAACGAAAGGAAAAGAGTGCAGTTGCGAGCACAAAAAGTGAAAACATATTGCTGCAATGTTTTTGTTGCATTTGTATCGGTAAAAGCGCGAATAAAAACCCTTTCAACGAATACAACTACACGCCGACTTGCCGCAGCCAGCATGCTTGGCCTTATTTGCAACAGCCGCAGTCGCGGCCGCGTCTATATTGCGAGCAACCACATTGTTTGCCAACTTATTTGGG
>CM050323.1:55926696-55943011 GCA_027475135.1 Bactrocera correcta | reverse complement strand
TCCTGTTAATATTTTCTTGTTTTCTTGTTAGTCCTTGGTGTCCTGTCACTATTGGGTTGCTTGATGTTTCGCAGTCCTTTTATGCGTGATTCATGTGGCGCGAAAATACCTATTTGATTTGTGGTTTTGTGTTAGAGGTTTGGGCAGTGTTACAAAAAAAGTAAACAAAAAGCGCGAAATTTTATAGATACAAGCTAAAGCTTTTGAGACTATGTATCAATATAAGCATATATCAATATGTAATACAAAAATATGTTGAAATTGTGCTCAATAATCTAACATTTTCAATAATTAGGGAGTTCGCCTGAGCTTTTGAATGATACTTCCCTGCATTGTGCAAAACTTCAAAAGTATTGGTATCCAATAGTAGAACTTAATGGGAAACTAAAAAGCTTTAAATATTTTACAGAGTGAAAACTAGCCATCTTCTAGATAATGAACTGCTATTGAGTTTTTGGGAAAAACTTTCGAAGAATTTCGTTTTAAGTAGAAATTTAATATTTGTCATAAGGTGGAGTTCTGGACAACTTTTCAGATAAAAGCTAAAAAGACGTGGAAAAGTTTCACAGTCCCTTAATTTTTAGACATTATGCAATTAGTGTAATTTAACAACCTACAAAAACTAATTTAATTATAAATATATTTAACTTTTCAGATGAACTCAAAAGCTCAGAACACGTGGAAAAGCTTTACAGCCAGATTAATATTTAGACATGATGCAAATAGTGCAATTTAATAGCCCAAAAAAAACTAATTTGTTTCAATAGATATATAAAACGATTGATAAAATTGAACTTTAGAGTTCGAAATTGCTTTAAAAGCTCATCACAAAAGCTGCCTATAACGAAAAGTTTAACTTAAGATTTAAAACTTTTTCTGATCATGAGTATTTATTGTACAAGTATATTACTTTTTCAGGTCAAGCAATTTTAAACTTCATAACTATATTTTCTTATTATTGACGAATGTCAAAGAAAAAAAAATATATATATATATGCGTAAACATTTTTTAGTACACAGAGGATAATAAATGATAGCGGAATTTTTAAATATTCCTTTAGGTTTTTTAGTTTAAACGATGGATGTATATTTAGTTAGGAAGCCTTTGATGCTTGATTTTTTTAATTAACTAAAAAAAGCTCGAAAGCTCTATAGCTTATCAAAGGATCAAAAAACTTATTTGAATAATGGATTTCACAGCAAAAGTTCGAAAGCTGTTGTACGAAAGCTCTACAATCTTTTTTTAAGATCAGCAGCCCAAAATTTTCATGAACTTATGGGTACAAAAGTAAGAGTTGAATTTACTTTGAAAACCACTAGTTACAAATATTGAAAGTTTTGTTTGTATTAGATATATTTTTATAAATTTGCTAGGTGGAACACACACCCTTAAATTGGTATATACATAATTCATCAGAATCTAGCAAAAGCTCAAAAACTTCATTGTACACTCGATTTCGAAGTAATGGTTTTAAAAACTCCGATGCTCCTTTGAAGAGTTAACTTTGAAGTGAAAATTAAAATAGCTTTTTTCGTGAAGCTCATATGGAAGGTGAAGAAACCTATTTGTCTCAGTTTTTTAAAGTTCTTCTTTAATTTCTTTCACTGAAACCTAGTAAAAGCTCAAAAGCTTCTTTGAATAGTAGAACTAAAAATTCAAAAACTTTTTTCAAAAGCTCATTTAGTTGTTTAAAAGATAAAAATTCCATTGGTTTAATGTTTTTTTTTTAACCTTTTTCCACTTAAACACAGTAAAAAGTTAAGTAAAAGTTCAGAAGCTTTTTTCCAAAGCTCAGACATGTAGCTTCTTAAAGATTTAAACACCTATTTGCCGCAAAATCTTAAAATTTTTCTGCGATTTACTTTCACTGAATCGTAATAAAAGCTCAAAAGTTCAACAACTTTTTCAAAAACTTAGAAAGCTTCTCTGATGATCAGAAAGTAATTATCTGTCAGATTTTAAATTTTCTCTTTAATTAAATGAAAATTATTTTAAAAGCCAATTGCTTGGAACATTCGAAATAAAAGTTCAAAAGCTCAGAAAGCATTTTTTTAGAAAAAAAGCTGTAATTTTCTGCAAAATGTTAAATTTAGTCTTTGATAAAATTAAACTAAGATGTTATAAAAGCTAAAAAGCTTTTTTGAAAGTTTATTTCTTAGTAAAAATATCCGGACACTGCCTTTCTATAAGCTATGAAAGTTTTTTTTTAAGCTCATAAAGCATACTAATTTTATCGTTCAGATATTTTGAAAATCCTACAAACCTCAAAATAAAAATTGCTGTTTTAAGCAAAGCTTTCGGTTTAAATTTAGTATGTTTTATGCTTTGCGAGCGCTTTTTATTCATTGCTGCTGCATTTAAGCTTGCCCAAAGACTCTCCGGGGAGCTTACAGGCAACGAATATACGTATATATAATCGCCACGGATTACGTTGAATTTTTAATGCTGTCATATATAAAAATAAGCAAATATGTATGTAACACCGAAAAAATGTGCTGCTGTAGGGGCTGTGGAGGTATGTGTGCGCAAATACACTTTCGGTTGTAATTAAACCACGGTACTATTTATCCTTAAGCCGTGTACATGAACATTACTTATTTATATGCTACATAATTGAGCGCTGTAAAATCTGCTGCGCGGAATGCGGCGCTCTGCATCACACGCACACACATACATATACTTATAGGAGTGCTTGCTGTATACGAAAGCGATTCACTTTCCATTTTCAACAACATTTTGTACGCATTTTCTCATTTTCAAATTTAAATAATTAAGTGCAAGTGGAAAGAGATGTAATACATATGCATATATATGTTCGTGTGTGTATGTGTGAATACATTTTTGAAGCGGGGTAACACTCATTATCAACATTATCAACGAGGCTGCAGCATAAATGGCAAAAACAACAGCTGAGAGCAATCCAAAGTTGTTCACCGGCTATCAGGTGGCAGTTAAATACTAGTCCAGCAACAACTACAAGCACACACGTTCATGCAACAGCCGTTGAGCAGCAGTGCGAGGCAGCCAAAGTGTCATCACTGTCATCATTACCGTCATCATCATTGTCAGCTTGCGTATATGTGTGTGCTTGCAACTTTTATGTCTGTCATTTTGCTGGCCTTGCCTGTTGTTGCCACGTAAATTTCATTTTAATTAAGTGTGCGCGCATTTTTCTCATTTTTCTTGCAATTTTTTGCCACATTTTTATGTTGCTTGTTGTTGTTTTTGCATTTTTTTTCACTTGCTACCTCAACGGTTGCCTCAACCTTTACGTCGAATGGTTAACTTTTTGTGTCATACTTTGCCTTGCTTGCAACAGTCAGGCACACAGCTGCTTGCCACAACAACAACAAAGCGAGTTAAATATCACCTACATATGTATGTATGTATGCCCATCGTAATATAGTTGATGTCGTCGGGCTATCATAAACGCCATCAACAGCCATTGACATTACCATTGCCGCCGCGTCATATTGTCATTAGTTGACTGCGACGTCAACGACGACGACGACTTTGCTACGCGCAGCAGCATTGCCATTTCATGCGCTCGGCTTTCGCGCTGTTGTTGCTGTTACTTTTGCATTCATTGCTGTCATCATTAAGCGCTGTTGTCATCATAGCCAGCAGCTATGTGGCATAACACACAACAACATGCAACAGCACGTTGACGACGGCATTTGCGGCCAGTGCGCCATTATTGCGCTCGGCTCCGTCGGCCGTTCGGTGTTTGGTGGGGGCTAACGACGATGATGTTGCTGATGGGCCGCTTCATGCTGACATGGCAACATTGGTGGTGGCGAAAACGGCAGCAAAAAGTGGTAACATGACATTGGCAACAGTGGCTGGTGGCCTGCTGCCGGTGCAACATGTGAATATGTGCGTTGCCGATGCGCGGTGGTGAAAGGCGGCGGCGCGCTGGTCAACTATTTCGTTTGAACGCGGCGTGAATCACACGCCATTCGGCCCCGAGGGATTTGTTGTGTGGCGAGGTGGCAAAGCTTCGTCGATATGTATGTATTTGTGTGAGTATGAAGTGGCATTATTTCATTATTACTTTTGTTATTATTTTTATCAACATTTGCGAGTGTACATTTGTTGTTTTTGTTGCCGATAGGTGCGCTTGGAAATGGGCGGCATAAGCATATTTTAATTACTCAATGTTGTGTGCAGCTTTAATGGTGGGAATTTCTGCCGACTCAAGCGTTATATAGCTCTGTAGTATGTATGTGAGTATGTAATTGTATGGTTGTATGTATATATAGTTTTATGTTGTATATATTTATTAATAATTTGCAGTCATTTAACGGTGTAAACTGTATAATTAGTGACAGTGGCGAAACTAAGTATTTTATCCTGAAGGGTTTTGGTTAAGCATAACGCAGAATATACAGTATATAATAACAGTACTTACTAAAATAAAAATGAAACTTATTTTGGAAGTAATAATTATAATAAGAAATATATAATACGCTTCACAGTTAAATTTTTACTGGCATAAATAGCGTACAAAAAGGCAAAAGTCATAATTTTGGTAGGTCAATTTATATGACAGCTATATGTTATAGCGGCACGATCTGAACGATTTCTGCGGAGATTATTGTGTTGACTAAAACCATGAAGTGTGTTAAGTTTTGTGGAGATAGCTTTGGAAGCAAAGAAGTTTTCCATACAAAGACTTGACTTTGGTCAAGCAGTTTGTATGGCAGCTATATGTTATAGTGGCACGATCTGAACAATTTCTGTGGAGATTGTAGTATTGTTTTAGATCATTAGACGTGTTAAGTTGGGTAAAGATATCTTGCCAAATAAAAATGTTTTCCATACAAGGACTTGATTTTGATTGCTCAGTTTGTATGGCAGCTATATGCTATAGTGAACCGATTTGAACTAATCTTCCAGAGATTGTAGCTTTGCTTCAAATCATAAGCTATGCTTAATTTTGTGACAATATCTAGTCAAATACAAAAGTTTTTCTTACAAGGTCTCGATTTTAGTCAAACAGTTTGTATGGCAGCTATATGCTATAGTGCACCGATCTGAAAAAAATCTGTGCAGATTGCGTAATCGCCTTAGAAAATAACTCATGCCAAATTTTGTGAAGATAGCTATTCAAAGAAAAAAGTTTTTCATAAAAGGGCTTGATTTGGTCTTTCAGTTTGTACGGCTATAGTGAACCGATGCATGATAAAAATGGTAAAAATTTCTTTTTTTTTTTTTTTAAAGATTATATTTTAATGATTTAACTAAAAAAATGTTTTCTGATATTTGTTGCCTACATTTCGGCGCGAAGGAAAAACTCAAAAGGGCTATAGAAAAGGAAAGTGTGATCAGAAGAGGAAATATGTCAAACGAAGCTGCAACAAACGCATAAATATGCTTTTGAAATTAAAATCAATAGATTAAAATAAAATATTTAAAAATTAAGAAAAAAAAAATTTTAATGTTGAGTCATCCCGGTTGATATTTATAAGTCATAATTGAAAAATAAGAAATTCCAAATTTCCAGTGAATAGTTACTAATTCTACAAAAAATTGAATGCTATAGAAATTTTCAACAAAATTTCGTTGTTTTGTATTCAGAAAGAGTGAAGAAAAATGCGAGTTTAGTTATTTCTCAGAACACACACTTTTGTGGCAAGCAGCAAAATTTATATAATTTTTTTCATTTACCCTCAAAAGCCTATCATTTTTTATCCACTAATCTAATAAATAAATAATACAACACATTCAACTTTAATAACCCATGGATCAGCCTGAAGAAACTCGCACAAAACAAAATGAAACCGACACCGAAGACTAAGACAGACACAGCCACAAACAGGGAAGCCTAAATGCATACAAATTTAGAGCATAAATGCCGGCAATGCGCTAATCGACAAGATGCACCCTCAACCAAAGATGACCCATGTCCAACAGCAGCAACAATAAGGGCAAGCGAGAAATAATAGCGCTGCCACAAATGAAGCCAAATAAAGAGGAACACAAGCAGAAGGCAACAAGAGCGCGCTGTAGTTGTTGTTGCATAGAACAATTTACAGAATTTTATGATAAAAAATGGAAACCAATTAAATTTAATAACCAGACAAAATCGAAATTTATGACAAAAGTGTCGAACATTAAGTCGGCAACACAAAATGACGGACACATTTGTACGCCGCGGCGGCGCGGCGGCTTAACCTTGAGAAAAAGTGGCGCGCACGAAAGGCAGCGGAAGTGACAACAACACTGTTGTGACGGAAAAATATTTTTTCGTAATCTATTTTAGCGTTTCGCGTTGTTGTTTTTGTTTTCATTTTATATTTTTCAGTTTTTGTGCAGCAAAGCCAGCAAGTCAATTCCGCAAAATGTTGACAATAAACAAGGCAAAAAGTCGCTGCGCTGCATAAATGAATAGGGTTTCACATGAAATCATATCCTTGCCACAATTTGCGGCAAGTGCGCGCATAAATGTCAAACTAAACAGAAGGTTGCCGCAACAAAAACGGCGGCTGCTGACAAAACGGACAACATAATGTAGACAAAACTCAATCAAAAGCGGGCACGACAGGCGAAAAGGACCAAAGCGAGTGCAGCAACACGGCGGCTGCGGCGGCGATGCGTTTACATAAACAATTCAATAAATAAAAATGGAAACGAAAAATAAAAGGAAAGGAAAAGAGTGCAGTAGCGAGCACAAAAAGTGAAAACATATTGTTGCAATGTTTTTGTTGCATTTGTATCGGTAAAAGCGCGAATAAAAACCCTTTCAACGCATACAACTACACGCCGACTTGCCGCAGCCAGCATGCTTGGCCTTATTTGCAACAGCCGCAGTCGCGGCCGCGTCTATATTGCGAGCAACCGCATTGTTTGCCAACTTATTTGGGCTTAAATGCTAGTTCGTGTTGTTGTTGCTGTTGTTGTAGAAAAAAAATATAATAATAACAATAACAGAATGTTGCACACGCAAGCGACGGCACAACGAAATGATGACACAAACTGACAAACGCAGGCAAGGACGGGCGGTGGCACGTCTGACGAACTGACTATGACTGCAGAGACGGTTGAAAAGGTAGCAGACAGCGAAGATATTGTTCTTAACAAAAAAAAAAAAAAAAAACAAAAACAACACCAAAAATGTGGCAAGCATAGTCTGCGTGTCTCTTGCCTTGATAGGGCTGCACAGCAATCAACAAAGCTCGCAAGCATGTCGTATACCAGCTAAATTGGTAATAGCCACATTTATTTTGTTGCAAACACACTGCTGCAAAGCTCGAACTAGTTAACCGCTATGGCTTGACATGAAAAGGTGTAGCGTACCAAGAACACGTACACACCAATACATACGTATGTATTTGTATATACACATTTTAGTTTTCTATCGCATATTTTATTTTCGTTGAACAATGAGCTTTCATTCTGCCTAGCATACAACCGTTATGAACCTTTAGCGCTTTGTAAATAATGTTTTTGGTAGTTCGTTTCTGTTGTTATTGTTGTAAAAATATTTTTTTTTCCATTTACCGCATTTTAATATGCAATATTCACTTTGTCATACGCCATTAAGTAGATTGATGTGTGGCATGTTGCAATGTGCTCAAAACGACTGGTATTTATATTTAAAATGACAGTCAATTTTTTTTTTCTTTTTTTTAAAGCAAAGTACATTGAAAAACTGCTGAAATTATGTAGAAAGGAAGAAAAAAGTTTAGTTTTGCATAAACTAATTACTTTGAAAAGCAACAGCAAAGCTTTTTTTTACTAAAAAGCTTTAGCCTAAAAAGGCAATTATTTTTAAGCTTAACAAGAACTACTAATATTTCAATAAATATATGAGCTAGAGAACTTGAATAGAAAGGTATTCAATTAGAAGAGCTTTTCGATAGTTTACTCAAACGACTATGCAACAAAAACAAACTTTAATATCGGCCAACTATGGAAAAGAGCTTTTTCTTAAAAACTGTTATTGAATAAGTGTCAAAAATACGCATCAGCTTTCTTTCGGAAAAACTGTAAATAAAAAATTGCACAAAAGCTTTGAAAAAGCGCTAATTTCTTAAGAGCTTTTAACAAAAATGTTTAAAATATTTTGATAGTTCGCATCAAAAATACGGATCAGCTTTCTTTCGGAAAAACTGTAAATAAAAAATTGCACAAACGCTTTGAAAAAGCGCTAATTTCTCAAGAGCTTTTAACAAAAATGTTTAAAATATTTTCATAGTTCACATACAAAATATTTAAAAAATTATACATATATGTTCCACATATGATTATGAATTTTTATTACATAATTAGATTCGAAAAAGCACGATTGTAAGAGCTTTTAACAAAAAAGTTTTTAAAATACTATGGTAACAAGAAGGAAACTATTTGGAGGATTACCTACATAGATTTGGGTTATATTTAATGAATGAATTTCTATTGCTGAGCTTTTGTTCGTGAAACCTTACCGAATTTCGCAAAAAAAAACAAAGCACCGCTCTAAGGAGCTTTTGAGAGAAAAGCTTTGAATTGTTTTGATAATACATATTAAAAAGATGTTTCGTATAAACATAAGATTTTTAATTAAAGAACTACACAAATAGCTTTGAAAAAGCACGATTTTTAAGAGCTTTTAACAATAAAGCTTTAAACCGATTTGATATTACAAAACAATATCATTTAGAAGAGGCCTTTACTATGCAACTTATGTATTTCTATAGTAGAGCTTTTGATCATGAAAGCTTTAACAATAAAACAAAAATCAAATTTTGGGAGCTTTTGAGAATAAAAGCAGTGAAAAATTTGGACAATTCATTTTAAAAATAAGGTACCATGTATATATGTTTACTATCTACATATGAATTTTAATTGAAAAACGACGTAAATATCTTTTAAAAATAGTACGGTTTTTGGGAGCTTTTAGCAACAAAGCTTTAAAATGTTTTGATATTATAAAACAATAATACTTAGAGCCCCAGATATATATGTTGTACTATGTTACTTTCGAATTTTTGTTGTGGAGCTTTTTTTAACGAAAGCTTAAAAAGCTTTAAATATTTTAAATATTAGGTATATGGCAAGATTTTTGTGGCAAATGTGTACCCCATCAAATTTTTATGTGAAGAGGTCGGTCTTAAGACCAGCCCGCTGTGGTACCTATTCTTGAGCAATTTGGCGCTAATTCGAGATACCAAGTGTAGCCAGGTACTACTGTGGTACCTTCAACTAAAAAAAAATATCCTACGATCCTTACAGATCGACAAAGCGCTTTGATCCTATCACAAAATTGTTAAGGCGGCTAATTTCAGTTTCGGCTTTGGCGTCTGGTTAGCCGAAGATAAGATTGCCACCATGCTTCAGCCTCAGTTTTGCACAAACAATGGATATTTCCACCTCAGCCTCCTCAATACAAAGTTAATTATATTTTTTATTCGTATGTGTGTTTCTTGGACAGTGTCCAGTAAGAACTACTATGTTTTCCCCAGCGCAAATAGGTAATCAGATCTATTACTTTCTACAATAAGACGAAAGGATCTCGCAGTCGCATCGGAGCTGGTTGCTAAAAGTATTGAATTTTTTTAGACCTTTTATTACTTTTCTCCAAAAGAGAATTTATGTTCATAAGCTCGACAGGCTGCATTTCTGTCTGGGTCACTCATAGTTTCTGGTCAAAGTTTCAGTTGGTTAAATTTAAAAATTTTTTGTTACGAAAAATATATATCTCTGCTTAATAATGACATACCTTGTTGATCTATGTTATACATAGATAACTGCAAGGAATTTATAAAATGATGCTTACCTGAAAATAGAAAGAAAATAAATATATGTATATTAGTCAGACGTTACGAAAGTGATAGAGATCGTGGTAAATATGTCAAAATATATGTGCAGCTACTTTTATCAGTCCATATTCACTATTATGCAAATAAGTAGATATATTTAAGTATAATTATGTCGCCACACATAGTAACCAATTTTCCGTTCTCATTAATAAACACTCAGCTTCCCATAAATCTAAAGTTTTGCTGCACAGCAACAGGTTGCAAAAAAATCAGCAATGGCTTGGGCTTGAAGCCTTGTTTGTTGCTGCGGCTACAGCTACAACCGCTGCCTTCAGCGTTCGCTGCACTTGTTGCTCGCAACAAATTATCAACACCACTGGGGGTCGTGACACATGAGGCCAAGAGCTTTCGAAATGCGTGCAGATAAATAAGAAAGTCTGCACCTAAAGTGTTGTTGTTGTAGTGCCAAAGTGAAATCACTTAATCAAAGTGGTGAGTGGATGCATAAGAAGCGCGCGGAAACAAGAGAATTATATACGCACACGAAGAGCACATGCATGGGAGTATGTGAATGTATGTTAATTTCAAGATATTTGTTAGATTTTTGGGAAAATATTTTGGTTATCTTACACTCATATTGAAAAAAAAAAATTGTTTTGGTTACAAAACGGTTATATATTCGTTATATACTGGTTACGATACACTAATAAAATGGTTATATATTAGTTAATATATCTGACAGCGATTTTCGATTTCGCTTAAGTTGTGGTATATCAAGCCAAAGCATTGCAGCTTTTTGAGTTATAAAATGTTGCTTCATCAAACTTCACTTTATAAATACTTTTCATGTTGTTGTTGTTGTTGTAAACATGCTTGTTTTTTCCTCTGCCCGTCTTACGTTGATTTTTATTGACAACTCACAGCGGTTTATTGATGATCACGCTCTGGTTTTTCGTCTCGCTGACCGCCGCCAGCAACTTGCGCACTTCACGGTCAGCGCCGCCGCCGTCGCCGCCACTAGTTGGGGCACTTGAATTTCAATTTGCTCTTTTCAGTGCACCGTTTTTCTAGTTCACTTTTTGTTTTTGTGCGCCATTACGTTGCTTTTTTCTTACTTTTTTCTTCATGCGTCCACTTCATGCGCTGCGGCCAGTTGTCTTCTGCCGCGCTGTCCGCCTGTCTGCCGCGCCGCATGTGTGCAACACATGAGACGCAAATGTATCAATCATCCGCGCCTGCATGAGAACCGCGCGCATTTGATCACTGAACCGCCTGTCTGTCCAGCCATTCGTCTGTGCTGCGCGGCGTCTCATCTTTCAGCCGGTGTATCGATGCGCGCTGATGGACGGCTGCCGCTGATGGCCCGACCGACGGACCGGTCGTCTATACACACTTCACTTTTACTCCATTTATGCCAAGCACTTATTGTGTTGGCTTTGCTTCGGTTTTTGCATAGCTTTTGTGCGCGCTCGTTCGCTCTTGTTGCGGTTTTATTTTGGCTTTTAGTCACCACTCAAGTGCGCACTTTGTAATGCATATTTTAAATATGCAAATATGCCGTTGCGCATGCGTGTCGTTGGCGCATTTTGCTATTTCGTCGCGCTTGTTCTTCTAGTTATTTCTTTATGCCAGCCTAGCTCAATTACGGCTTTGGCAACGCTCTTCGCATGCCTCACGCCTCCGTCCGCATTCAATTTATTTTTAAGTCGCTGCCCCAAATGCTTTACTGCAGCCTTCCTGCACCGCCGGGCACTGCATTCCATGCGCCGTCCCACAATTCAAGGAAGTGATATGCCGCGCGTCCAGCGCCCGCCAGCGTTATCGTTGCAGCTGCTTTCACGCACACAAACTCACGCACCGCGCGGCCATTGAGCGCGCAGCTATAAGTGATTAATTAACTCAAGTATCCGCACAGTTGACTTATGATCGTAATTGCTTGTATTTATTAACATTAATGACGTTCAGCAAGTTCAAGGAAAGCAAAAGCGCACTCTCACATACCCAGCGCCCGAACCCGAGCGCGAGGGTAGTTTGCTTTATTAATTTTTCCTTCGACTAAGCATATCATACTAGTACTAAATATTATATTCAGCAGACTTCAAAGGCATATTCGTGGCATGAAAGCAAGTCACATTTCGTTTAGTTAGTTGAATTGGCCGCCAGCCGTTGCTATTTCCAGCAATGCCAATTAATAAACAGACACCTATGTATATACTATATACAATACTTGTATATACAAGTTCTTAATGACTTAAGTGCATGATTTTATTGATTGATTCATTAGGGAATTGTGCAGGCAGCGATGCCGCCTTTAATTTTCTTCAACGAGTTTTAGTCCTCTTTTATTATATTTTACGGTCGCTTGGAGGCGGAGAGATGAGTATCATATTCTTTAGTTATTTCGATTCGATATGACTAAGAAGAATTTCTGTGCTCAGTATATGGATTAAAAGTACACGTTTTTATATTTTTAAAATTTGGAAGCTCCAGCAAATACGGCACAAATTGAATTTTTAAAAAGCTCAGTGGAAGACTTGTAAAGTTAAGGGCTCTTACAAACCAAAATATCAAAAAGTTCAATGAAGCACTTGCAAGGACACACTAAAACATGAAAAAGCTCACTGAAAGCCTTACGAAGTTAAAAGCTCTTATAAATCAAAAAATTAAAAGACTCAATGGAATACTTGTAAAGAGCTTTTACAAACCTAAATATGAAAAGCTCACAGAAACACTGAAAGTTTGGTGAAGTTAAGAGCTTTTATGTACCTAAATATTAAAAAGCACATTAAAAGCTTTGTAAATGTAACAATTTTACTGAGTTTTTTAATATTTTCCATGCTTCCATGAAAGCTCTCAAAGCTTTTTGTGTATATTGGAAGTAAGTAATTTGGCAACAAGACAAATTTGCGTGGCTAAATATAAATTTTTCTCAATTAAATAAAGACGACTTACATTTTAACATAAATCAATAAGCTCCCATAAGCTCTTAATTAAAGTTATATAAAAGTAATTATTTTCAAGTATATTAGGAAGCTTTAAAAAGTAACTTATTATGTTAATATTTTTCCAACTATTTATATATGATGATGGTATATGAGCTTTCATCCAAAAGATTTAAATGGTTTTTAGTCGAGCTTTAAGCTCTGATTTGGTGTGAATATTTTATAAGTCTAAAAAGTGCTGCATTTATACGTATTTAATAATAATATAAACTCAGCTTTCACAAAACAATTTCCTCAAAAGCTTTTGGCGGGATATTTAGTAGACTAAATAATATCATAATAATATTAATTAAGGCGCTCTGAAATACAAAGTATTAAATATAACAACTATTTTTTAAAGCTTCAATTAATAAAAAGCACATATAGGAAAAAAACAGAGAGCTTTAAAAGACGATTAACTTTGTATACAAAAATATTGAACGGTTTCAGAGCTTAAGCTTTGCATAAGCTTAAAAGATTTTTTAATAATGGCTTTAAGAAGCTTTTTCTGAAAATATTCCGAAAACTGAATAGTGATTAATGCAAAAAAGCTCGTTACTTCAAGTTTAAAATAGCTTACTTGGAACACTTTTTATGCTTTTGAAAGAAGAAAGGAAAAAATTTTGGATTATTACTTGAAAATTTTTTCGAAAAATATTAAAATTAGTTTTAAAGCATTGAAGAAGAGAAACCTCAATCTTCCGCGCAAAACTTTTAAAAAGCTCTCTTAGCAGTCTTTTTGTGCTTTTAAACAAAAAATAAATTTTGTGGATTATTGACTGAAAATGCTTTTCTGAAAACTTTTGTATAAGATGTTTTTATTTTAAGTAAAGAAAGTTTCGTAGAACATTTTTTTAAAAGCTCTCATAGAAAAATTTGGATTTTTGGCTTAAAATTTTTTCTAAAATTACTTGAAAAAGTTTTTATTGTTTAAAGCAAAGAAAGTTCGATATTTCTCAGAAAATGTTCAAAAAACGCTCTTAGAAAACTTTTTCGCATTTAAAGTAAAACAGCTTTCAAAAGTAAACTGTTCTCTCTTACATTTTTCTTTAACATTTCCTAATTGAGTGACATGAAACTTAATGCTTTGCTTCCGCATTGATTAGATTGTACAAGATTCTAATAGCTGTAAAGCATTCACGTAAATATATATTTAAATGAAAGCACAATAGCTTCGTTCCAATAAATATTAATGCTGAAGAAGACATGCATGAATGTCACCCACCCATGAATGAATGTGTCAAAATGCAAGTCAAGTTAGTCAGCCGATCGCTATCAACTCAGCGCTGGACATGCCACCGCTGATAAGCATCTTGATGCCAACAAAGCGCAGGCAGTTAATGTCCCCACACATATCCGAGTGTCATAAAAACCGAAATAAATATGCAATTGTGGCCTGCTGTGTTGCTGCTGCAATAAAATTGATGACATACACGCATACATGTAAATATGTATAGAAAAGTGCATATGCAACACGGCTGATGTTATGCTTGTCGCATACAGGAAGCCATTGAGGCAAGCAGACGACAAACATTCGATGACCAATAAGTAAGCCAACAAGTAGCCGGGCTAACAGCGCTGACGCGAAGAGTGATTTGTATAAGGCACGGACAGACGTACATGCAGCCGATCTACAAACAGACACTATATGTTATGGTATTTATGCTATTTCGGCGTGCAAGCAGCTTCAGCCGAAAAATGTTGCGCTTGTTAGAGACATATTTTCAATACTTCTGCTTCTGCTTCTACTTATTGTTCTGCTTTTTTTGGACGCACCTTTAACTCCATCTTGCAGACAACTATCGGAGGAGTTAAGAATTCTTGGAAACGCACTCAGAGCACACACACGGACATATATATGTACCCATACAAAGCGTGTATGAAATTTTTCGTCAAGTCATTATGGCGTTGTTAGGCTTGTATGCTGCCGCTCTTGTGTTGTTGTCTCACTATAAATGCGTGTGTATGTGTTTGCTTGCTTATGCCTTGAACTACCAACTATTCCATGCTTGTAGTGCCCACGGCCTAGCATCTTCTTGTGTGCCTAAAGTATAGCCATGTGTCTGTGCGTTGCCCATTGTTCGTGCAACATGCCTGTATGTAGGTGCCACAATGATTTTTTTTTTTCGATTTTTACCCTTCAAATTTCAATTTTTAAAAACTTCATATGCAACTCGCATGTGTTTTTTGTTGTTTTCGGTGTTTTTCTGTGCGCTGTTTGTTGTTGTTTTCAGCGTTTTTGTATGTGAAAAAGTGATGAGTTGATATTTCTTGATTCTTATGTTGACTTGATTACTAATTGATTCAGCATGATTTGGTATAAATTAAGTTGACGTGGAGGAGTAGAAGACACTCAGGGCACGCTGGAACACGCTTAGCTTGCTACTTCGAAGCGTCATTGAAAGACAGCAGAAGAACAAAAAACAAAAAAAAAAAAAAAAAATACAGTCATACAAAGCGAATGTGTTTTTGAATTTATTTAATTTTTTTATCACATTTTCCGCTTACACGCCTTCCTTGCGGCGTTGGAATTACGCGGTTCGGTGCTTGATTTGTGCATGTATTTATTTGTGTATGTGTGTGTGATATTCTTTTTCGTCTAAAATGCTTGGCATAAGTATTATTATTAGGCGAAAGGTAATATCACTTAATTAGAATTCATTTCATTTCAAGCAGTATGCTCACGGGTGTGTATGTATGTGTGTTTGTGAACGTATCTGCATGTTCTTTAGAGTGCCTGTGTCTTTTGTAGACAAAATCTTGTAGATTCTTGGTAAGCAGTATTGTATATATTGGAAAAAAATTTGTAGTATAGGTAATTCTAAATATTTTTTTCATTCTACAAAAATACATCCAATATTGACATACAGATATTAGGGTGGGTCGAAGTAAACCAAAATTTTTTCGCAGCATACAATTTGCTTAAAATCTATGATATATTTTTATAGAGCTATCTATAAAGCAAAACACATTTGGATTTGACCCGCCCTAATGTTTATACATACATACATATGTCTATGAATGATAAATATATTGTGGTTGGTGTTTCTAAATATTCTTTTATTCTGCAAAGATACATGCAATAAGAACATATATTAGGGTGGGTCAAAATATCTGAATTTTCGGTGTGTTAGTGAGGGTCAAAAAAAAAAAAAAATTTTTAGGTGTTTTTAATTTTTTTTTTGTTTAGAAAAATACCTACAATATGAACATATATTAAGGTGGGTCAAAATAAACGAATTTTATTTTTGGTGTTTCTAAATATTTTTCAATTCTACAAAACTACATGCATTATGACCATACATATATTAGGGTGGGTCAAAAAAAAAGACTATATTTTTGGTATTTCTAAATATTTCTTTAATCCACAAAAACTAATAAAAATAGACATATATTAGGGTGGGTCAAATTAAAAGAATATTTTTTCGCATCTTAATGCTGAAATTTCTTACCAAATATTTGAATTTTTTTCAAGTAGTTTTAAGCAAGATTAGAATTTTTCTATCTGATAATAACGAAAAAAATTTAAAACTGTTAGTTCGAGAACATTTTCGTTATAATTTAAAAGCTCATAGTTGGCGAAATTTTCG
>CM050323.1:55853136-55925696 GCA_027475135.1 Bactrocera correcta | reverse complement strand
TTACGTTTTGTTCAGCGATGAGGCTCATTTCTGGTTGAATGGCTACGTAAATAAGCAAAATTGCCGCATTTGGGGTGAAGAGCAACCAGAAGCCGTTCAAGAACTGCCCATGCATCCCAAAAAAATGCACTGTTTGGTGTGGTTTGTACGCTGGTGGAATCATTGGACCGTTTTTTTTCAAAGATGCTGTTGGACGCAACGTTACGGTGAATGGCGATCGCTATCGTTCGATGCAAAACAAACTTTTTGTTGCCAAAAATGGAAGAACTGAATTTGGGTTTTGACATGTGGTTTCAACAAGATGGCGCTACATCCCCACACAGCTCGCGATTCTATTGCCATTTTGGGGGAAAAAACTTCGGACAACAATTCATCTCAAGAAATGGACCCGTAAGTTGGCCACCAAGATCATGCGATTTAACGCCTTTAGACTTTTTTTTTGTGGGGCTACGTCAAGTCTAAAGTCTACAAAAAATAAGCCAGCAACTATTCCAGCTTTGGAAGACAACATTTCCGAAGAAATTGGGGGCTACTCCGGCCGAAATGCTCAAAAAAAGTTGCCCAAAATTGGACTTTCCGAATGGACCACCTAAGACGCAGCCGCGGTCAACATTTAAATAAAAATTATCTTCAAAAAGTAAATGTCATGAACCAATCTAACGTTTCAAATAAAGAACCGATGAGATTTTGCAAATTTTATGCTTTTTTTTTTTTTAAAAAAAGTTATCAAGCTCTTAAAAAATCACCCTTTATATGCTATAGTGAACCGATTTGAACTAATCTTCCAGAGATTGTAGCTTTGTTTCAAATCATAAGCTATGATTAATTTTTTGACAATATCTTGTCAAATAAAAAAGTTTTCCTTACAAGGTCTCGATTTTCATCAAACAGTTTGTATGGCAGCTATATGCTATAGTGCACCGATCTAAAAAAAAATCTGTGCAGATTGCGTAATCGCCTTAGAAAAAAAACTCATGCCAAATTTTGTGAAGATAGCTATTCAAAGAAAAAAGTTTTTCATAAAAGGGCTTGATTTGGGGGTTCAGTTTGTACGGCTATAGTGAAGCGATGCATGAAAAAAAATGGAAAAAAATTTCTTTTTTTGTTCTTTTTTAAAGATTATATTTTAATGATTTAACTAAAAAAATGTTTTCTGATATTTGTTGCCTACATTTCGGCGCCAAGGAAAAACTCAAAAGGGCTATAGAAAAGGAAAGTGTGATCAGAAGAGGAAATATGTCAAACGAAGCTGCAACAAACGCATAAATATGCTTTTGAAAACAAAATCGATGGATTAAAATAAAATATTGAAAAGAAAAAACAAAATATAAAAAAATAAAAAAAATTTGAATATTGAATATTGAACCACTCTGGTTGGTACATACTTATAAGGTATAATTGAAAAACAAGAAATTTCAAATTTCCGGAGTTTATTTTACTAGTTCTACAAAGAAAATGAATGCTATAAAAATTTTTCAACAAAGTTTCGTTGTTTTGTATTCAGAAAGAGTGAAGAAGAATGCGAGTTTAGTTATTTCTCAGAACACACACTTTTGTGGCAAGCAGCAAAATTTATATAATTTTTTTCATTTACCCTCAAAAGCCTATCTTTTTTTATTCACTAATCTAATAAATAAATAATACAACACACTCAACTTGAAACAAAAGGGAAACCGACACCGAAGCACTAACACGGGACACAGCCACAAACAGGGAAGCCTAAATGCATACAAATTTAGAGCATAAATGCCGGCAATGCGCTAATCGACAAGATGCACCCTCAACCAAAGATGACCCATGTCCAACAGCAGCAACAATAAGGGCAAGCAAGAAATAATAGCGCTGCCACAAATGAAGCCAAATAAAGAAGAACACAAGCAGAAGGCAACAAGAGCGCGCTGTAGTTGTTGTTGCATAGAACAATTTACAGAATTTTATGATAAAAAATGGAAACCAATTAAATTTAATAACCAGACAAAATCGAAATTTATGACAAAGTGTCGAACATTAAGTCGGCAACAACAAAATGACGGACACATTTGTACACCGCGGCGGCGCGGCGACTTAACCTTGAGAAAAAGTGGCGCGCACGAAAGGCAGCGGAAGTGACAGCAACACTGTTGTGACGGAAAAATTTTTTTTTCGTAATTTATTTTGGGCGATTCGCGTTGTTGTTTTTGTTTCCATTTCAGTTTTTTTTTTTAGTTTTTTGTGCAGCAAAGCCAGCAAGTCAATTCCGCAAAATGTTGACAATAAACAAGGCAAAAAGTCGCAAAAATGAATAGGGTTTCACATGAAATCATATCCCTGCCACAATTTGGGGGCAAGTGCGCGCATAAATGTCAAACAAAAACAGAAGGTTGCCGCAACAAAAACGGCGGCTGCTGACAAAACGGACAACATAATGTAGACAAAACTCAATCAAAAGCGGGCACGACAGGCGAAACGGACCAAAGCGAGTGCAGCAACACGGCGGCTGCGGCGGCGATGCGTTTACATAAACAATTCAATAAAAAAAAAATGGAAACGAAAAATAAAGCGAAAAAGAGTGCAGAAGCGAGCACAAAAAGTGAAAACATATTGTTGCAATGTTTTTGTTGCAATTGTATCGGTAAAAGCGCGAATAAAAACCCTTTCAACGAATACAACTACACGCCGACCTGCCGCAGCCAGCATGCTTGGCCTTATTTGCAACAGCCGCAGTCGCGGCCGCGTCTATATTGCGAGCAACCGCATTGTTTGCCAACTTATTTGGGCTTAAATGCTAGTTGGTGTTTTTTTTTGTTGCTGTTGTTGTTGAAAAAAATATAATAATAACAATAACAGAATGTTGCACACGCAAGCGACGGCACAACGAAATGATGACACAAACTGAAAAAACGCAGGCAAGGACGGGGCGGGGGGGCACGTCTGACGAACTGACTATGACTGCAGGGGAGGGGTTGAAAAGGTAGCAGACAGCGAAGATATTGTTCTTTAAAAAAAAAAAAAAAAACAAAAACAACACCAAAAATGTGGCAAGCATAGTCTGCGTGGCTCTTGCCTTGATAGGGCTGCACAGCAATCAGCAAAGCTCGCAAGCATGTCGTATACCAGCTAAATTGGTAATAGCCACATTTATTTTGTTGAAAAACACACTGCTGCAAAGCTCAAAACTATTTAACCGCTATGGCTTGACATAAAAAGGGTTTGTAGCGCGCCAAGAACACGTACACACCAATACATATGTATGTATTTCACATATTTCAGTCTTCTATTGCATATTTTATTTTCGTTGAAACAATGAGCTTTCATTCTGCATGCCATACAACCGTTATGAACCTTTAGCTCTTAGTAAATAATGTTTTTGGTAGTGAGGGTATCTCGTTTCTTTTGTTGTTTTTTTAAAAAAATATTTTTTCCATTTACCGCATTTTAATATGCAATATTCACTTTGTCATACGCCATTAAGTAGATTGATCTGTGGCAATGTGCTCAAAACGACTGGTATTTATATTTAAAATAACAGTAAATATTTTCTTTTTTTCAAAGCAAAGTACATTGAAAAACTGCTGAAATTATCTAGAAAGGAAGAAAAAATTTAGATATGCTAAAAGAGTTACTTTGAAAAGCAACAGCAAAGCTTTTTTACTAAAAGCTTTAGCCTAAAAAGGCAATTTTGAATTATTTTTTTCGCTTACCCAGAATTACTAATGTTTCAATAAAAAAAATGAGCCGGAGAACTTGAATAGAAAGGTATTCAATTAGAAGAGCTTTTCGATAGTTTGCTCAAACGACTATGTAACAAAGACAAACTTTAATATCGCTCAACTATGGCAAAAAGCTTTTGCTTAAAAACTGTTAATTGATTAAGTGTCAAAAATACGGATCAGCTTTCTTTCGGAAAAACTGTAAATAAAAAAATGCACAGAAGCTTTGAAAAAGCGCTCATTTCTCAAGAGCTTTTAACAAAAATGTTTAAAATATTTGGGTAGTTCGCATCAAAAATACGGATCAGCTTTCTTTGGGAAAAAAACTGTAAATAAAAAATTGCACAAACGCTTTGAAAAAGCGCTAATTTCTCAAGAGCTTTTAACAAAAATGTTTAAAATATTTTGATAGTTCACATACAAAATATTTAAAAAGTTATACATATATGTTCTATATATGATTATGATTTTTTTTTTGCATAAATAGCTTTAAAAAAAAGCACGACTGTAAGAGCTTTTAACTAAAAAGCTTTAAAATACTATGGTAACAAAAAGGAAACTATTTGGAGAACTACCTACATACATTTGGGTTATATTTAATGAATGAATTTCTATTACTGAGCTTTTTTTCGTAAAACCTTATAGAGTTTCGCAAAAAAAAAAAAAACGCACCGCTCTAAGGAACTTTTGAGAGAAAAGCTTTAAAAATTTTTTTCATAATACATATTAAAAAAGGGGGTTTCATATAAATATAAGATTTTTAATTAAAGAATTACACAAATAGCTTTGAAAAAGCACGATTTTTTTGGAGCTTTTGACAATAAAGCTTTAAAATGATTTAATATTACAAAACCCAAAATCATTTAGAGGCCTTTACTACGCAACTTATGTATTTTTTATGGTGGAGCTTTTGTTCATGAAAACTTAAACAATAAAAAAATCAAATTTTTGGGGCTTTTTAGAAAAAAAACATTGAAAAATTTGGACAAATCATTTTAGAAATAAAGTCCCTTGTATACATGTTTTATATCTACATACGAATTTTAATTAAAAAAAAGACATAAAAAAGCTTTGAAAAAAAGTACGGTTTTTGGGAGCTTTTTTGGAACAAAGCTTTAAAATGTTTTGATGTTATAAAACAATAATACTTAGAGGCCTAGATATGTATGTGCTACTATCTTACTTATGAATTTTTATTGTTTAGTTTTTTTTAACGAAAGCTTAAAAAGCTTTAAACATTTTAAAAATTAGGTATATGGCAAGATTTTTTTTGGCAAATGTGTACCCCAGCCAATTTTTGTGTTAAGAAAAAATAATAGTAGATAAGTTAGGTAAGGTGAAGAAGTCGATTCAAAGAAACAGTCCGCTGTAGTACCTCTTCTTTACCAATTTGGCGCTAATTCGAGATACCGAGTGCAGCCAGGTACTACTGTGGTACCCCTTTAACTAAAAAAACTATCATACGATTCTTACAGATCGACAAAGCGCTTTGATCCTATCACAAAAAATTTTTAAGGCGGCTAATTTCAGTTTCGGCTTTGGGGTTCTTTGGCTAGACAATGGATGTTTCCACCTCAGCCTCCTCCATACCAAATCAATTGTTTAGGGTCCGACACGATTTTAAGCCTTATCGTATGTGTGTTTTTTTGGACAGTGTCCATTAAGAACTCCTATGCTTTCTCAACGCAAAAAAGGTCCCTCAGATCTTTAACTTTCCTCTCTAAGACGGAAGGATCTCGCAGTCGCACAGAAGCTAGTTGCTTAAGCCCATTGAATTTCTTTTAGACTTTATTGGCTGATGATGATGATATGTTGGACAGACTGAATTTCTGTCTGGCTCAGTTAAGAAAGCTTGAGTTGGCTAAATTTCAACATTTTTTGCTACGAAAAAGAAACTTTCTAAAGATATTTTTTTAGCTTAAGAATGACATACCTTGTCGATCTTTGTCATATATATAAATAACTTTAGGGATTTTTAAAATGATGCTTACCTGAAAATAGAAAGAAAATAAATAAATATTAGTCAGTGGTTACAAAAATGATAAAGATCGTAGAAAATATGTAAATATACTTGTATATGTTCAACTACTTTTATCTAGAACCTAAGGCATCCAGTTAATATTGACTAAAAAGTAAGTAAGTAGATATATTTAAAATATGAGTATGTCGCCACACATAACAACCAATTTTCCGTTCTCATTAATAAACACTTAGCTTTCCATAAATCTAAAGTTGTGCTGCACAGCAACAGGTTGCAAAAAAAATCAGCAATGGCTTGGGCTTGAAGACTTTGTTTGTTGCTGTGGCTGCAACTACAGCAGCTGCCTTCAAACGCTTGCTGCACTTGTTGCTCGCAACAAATTATCAACACCACTGGGGGGTTTGTGACACATTTAGGCCAAGAGCTTTCGAAATGCGTGCAGATAAATAAGAAAGTCTGCACCCCCAGTGTTGTTGTTGTAGTGCCAAAGTGAAATCACTTAATCAAAGTGGTGAGTGGATGCATAAGAAGCGCGCGCAAGCGAGAGAATTATGCACGCAAAATGGAAGGCTCTTGCTTGAGGGTATGTGAATGTATGGTAATTTGTAGATATATGTTAGATTTTGGAATATATTTATCTTACACTCATATTGAAAAAAAAAATTTTTTTTTTGGTTACAAAAAAGGTTATATACTAGTTACCATACACTCATATTGAAACAATATTTGAGTTTTGGTTATAAAATAGTTAAATGTTGGTTATATACTGGTTTTCGATACACTAATAAAATGGTTATATATTGGTTATATACTGGTTACGATACACTAATAAAAAAGGTTATATATTGGTTTTAAAATATCAGACAGCGATTTTCGATTTCGCTTAAGTTGTGGTATATCAAGCCAAAGCCTTGCTGCTTTTTGAGTTCTAAAATGTTTTCTTCATCAAACTTCACTTTATAAATACTTTTCATGTTGTTGTTGTTGTTGTAAACATGCTTGTTTTTTCCTCTGCCCGTCTTACGTTGATTTTTATTGACAGCTCACAGCGGTTTATTGATGATCACGCTCTGGTTTTTCGTCTCGCTGACCGCCGCCAGCCCAAATTGCGCACTTCACGGTCAGCGCCGCCGCCGTCGCCGCCACTAGTTGGGGCACTTGAATTTCAATTTGCTCTTTTCAGTGCACCGTTTTTCTAGTTCACTTTTTGTTTTTTTTGCGCCATTACGTTGCTTTTTTTTTCTTCATGCGTCCACTTCATGCGCTGCGGCCAGTTGTCTTCTACCGCGCTGTCCGCCTGTCTGCCGCGCCGCATGTGTGCAACACATGAGACGCAAATGTATCAATCATCCGCGCCTGCATGAGAACCGCGCGCATTTGATCACTGAACCGCCCCGTCTGTCCAGTCATTCGTCTGTGCTGCGCGGCGTCTCATCTTTCAGCCCGTGTATCGATGCGCGCTGATGGACGGCTGCCGCTGATGGCCCGACCGACCGACCGGTCGTCTATACACACTTCACTTTTACTCCATTTATGCCAAGCACTTATTGTGTTGACTTTGCTTCGGTTTTTGCATTGCTTTTTTTGCGCGCTCGTCCGCTCTTGTTGCGGTTTTATTTTGGCTTTTAGTCACCACTCAAGTGCGCACTTTGTAATGCATATTTTAAAAAATGCAAATATGCCGTTGCGCATGCGTGTCGTTGGCGCATTTTGCTATTTCGTCGCGCTTGGGACTTCTAGTTATTTCTTTATGCCAGCCTAGCTCCATTATGGCTCTGCCAACGCTCTTCGCATGCCTCACGCCTCCGTCCACATTCAATTTATTTTTAAGTCGCTGTCCCAAATGCTTTATTGCAGCTTTCCTGCACCGCCGGGTACTGCATTCCATGCGCCCCTCCCACAATTCAAGGAAGTGATATGCCGCGCGTCCCGCGCCCGCCAGCGTTATCGTTGCAGCTGCCTGCGCGCACACAAACTCACGCACCGCGCGGCCATTGAGCGCGCAGCTATAAGTGATTAATTAACTCAAGTATCCGCCCCAGTTGACTTATGATCGTAATTGCTTGTATTTATTAACATTAATGACGTTCAGCAAGTTCAAGGAAAGCAAAAGCGCACTCTCACATACCCAGCGCCCGAACCCGAGCGCGAGGGTAGTTTGTTTTATTAATTTTCCTTTCGACTAAGCAAAATCATACTAGTACTAAATAGTATATTCAGCAGACTTCAAAGGCATATTCGTGGCATGAAAAACAAGTCACATTTCGTTTAGTTAGTTGAATTGGCCGCCAGCCGTTGCTATTTCCAGGGAATGCCAATTAATAAACAGACACCTATATATACTACATACAATACTTGTATATACAAGTTCTTAATGACTTAAGTGCATGATTTTATTGATTGATTCATTAGGGAATTGTGCAGGCAGCGATGCCGCCTTTAATTTTTTTCAACGAATTTTAGTCCTCTTTTATTATATTTTACGGTTGCTTGGAGGCGGAGAGATGAGTATCATATTCTTTAGTTATTTCAAATTTGGCATGACTAAGAAGAATTTTTGTGCTCGGTATTTGGATTAAAAGTATAAGTTTTTCTATTTTTTTAAAAATTTCGAATCTCCAGCAAATTCGGTACAAACTGAATCTTTAAAAAGCTCGATGGAAGACTTGTAAGGTTAATAACTCTTACAAACCAAAATATTAAAAAGTTCAATCAGGCACTTGTAAGGACACACTAAAATATGAAAAAGCTCACTGAAAGCCTTACGAAGTTAAAAGCTCTTATATATCAAAAAACTAAAAGACTCAATGAAATACTTGTTAATAGCTTCCACAAACCTAAATATGAAAAGCTCACTGAAAGTCTTGTGAAGTTAAGAGCTTTTACGTACCTAAATATTAAAAAGCACATTAAAAGCTATGTAAATTTAAAAGATTTCACTGATTTTTTTAATATTTTACCTCAAAGGCTTACATGAAAGCTCTCAAAGCTTTTTACGTATATTGGAAGTAAGTAATTTGCAACAAGAAACGATTTACGTGGCTAAAATATTAATTTTTCTGAATTAAATAAAGATGACTTACATATCAACATAAGTCAATAAGCTCCCATAAGCTTTTAATTAAAATTATATAAAAGTAAATATTTTCAAGTATATTAGGAAGCTTTAAAAAATAACTCATTATGTTAATATTTTTCCAACTATTTACATATGTATATAAGATGATGGTATATGAGCTTTCATCCAAAAGATTTAGATGGTTTTTAGTTTATCTAGAAAGGAAGAAAAAATTTAGATATGCTAAAAGAGTTACTTTGAAAAGCAACAGCAAAGCTTTTTTACTAAAAGCTTTAGCCTAAAAAGGCAATTTTGAATTATTTTTTTCGCTTACCCAGAATTACTAATGTTTCAATAAATAAATGAGCCGGAGAACTTGAATAGAAAGGTATTCAATTAGAAGAGCTTTTCGATAGTTTGCTCAAACGACTATGTAACAAAGACAAACTTTAATATCGCTCAACTATGGCAAAAAGCTTTTGCTTAAAAACTGTTAATTGATTAAGTGTCAAAAATACGGATCAGCTTTCTTTCGGAAAAACTGTAAATAAAAAAATGCACAGAAGTTTTGAAAAAGCGCTCATTTCTCAAGAGCTTTTAACAAAAATGTTTAAAATATTTGGGTAGTTCGCATCAAAAATACGGATCAGCTTTCTTTCGGAAAAACTGTAAATAAAAAATTGCACAAACGCTTTGAAAAAGCGCTAATTTCTCAAGAGCTTTTAACAAAAATGTTTAAAATATTTTGATAGTTCACATACAAAATATTTAAAAAGTTATACATATATGTTCTATATATGATTATGAGTTTTTTTTGCATAAATAGCTTTGAAAAAAGCACGACTGTAAGAGCTTTTAACTAAAAAGCTTTAAAATACTATGGTAACAAAAAGGAAACTATTTGGAGAACTACCTACATACATTTGGGTTATATTTAATGAATGAATTTCTATTACTGAGCTTTTGTTCGTAAAACCTTATAGAGTTTCGCAAAAAAAAAAAAAACGCACCGCTCTAAGGAACTTTTGAGAGAAAAGCTTTAAATTGTTTTCATAATACATATTAAAAAGGCGTTTCATATAAATATAAGATTTTTAATTAAAGAATTACACAAATAGCTTTGAAAAAGCACGATTTTTAGGAGCTTTTGACAATAAAGCTTTAAAATGATTTAATATTACAAAACAATATCATTTAGAGGCCTTTACTACGCAACTTATGTATTTCTATGGTGGAGCTTTTGTTCATGAAAACTTAAACAATAAAAAAATCAAATTTGGAGCTTTTTAGAAAAAAGCATTGAAAAATTTGGACAAATCATTTTAGAAATAAAGTCCCATGTATACATGTTTTATATCTACATACGAATTTTAATTAAAAAATGACATAAATAGCTTTGAAAAAAGTACGGTTTTTGGGAGCTTTTTGCAACAAAGCTTTAAAATGTTTTGATGTTATAAAACAATAATACTTAGAGGCCTAGATATGTATGTGCTACTATCTTACTTATGAATTTTTATTGTTTAGTTTTTTTTAACGAAAGCTTAAAAAGCTTTAAACATTTTAAAAATTAGGTATATGGCAAGATTTTTGTGGCAAATGTGTACCCCAGCCAATTTTTGTGTTAAGAAAAAATAATAGTAGATAAGTTAGGTAAGGTGAAGAAGTCGATTCAAAGATCAGTCCGCTGTGGTACATCTTCTTTACCAATTTGGCGCTAATTCGAGATAACAAGTGTAACCAGGTACTACTGTGGTACCTTCAACTAAAAAAAATATCATACGATCCTTACAGATCGACAAAGCGCTTTGATCCTATCACAAAATTATTAAGGCGGCTAATTTCAGTTTAGGCTTTGGCTTCTTTGGCTAGACAATGGATGTTTCCACCTCAGCCTCCTCCATACCAAATCAATTGTTTAGGGTCCGACACGATTTTAAGCCTTATCGTATGTGTGTTTTTAGGACAGTGTCCATTAAGAACTCCTATGCTTTCTCAACGCAAATAGGTCATCAGATCTTTAACTTTCCTCTCTAAGACGGAAGGATCTCGCAGTCGCACAGAAGCTAGTTGCTTAAGCTATTGAATTTCTTTTAGACTTGATTGGCTGATGATGATGATATGTTGGACAGACTGAATTTCTGTCTGGCTCAGTTAAGAAAGCTTGAGTTGGCTAAATTTCAACATTTTTTGCTACGAAAAAGAAACTTTCTAAAGATATTTTTCAGCTTAAGAATGACATACCTTGTCGATCTTTGTCATATATATAAATAACTTTAGGGATTTTTAAAATGATGCTTACCTGAAAATAGAAAGAAAATAAATAAATATTAGTCAGTGGTTACAAAAATGATAAAGATCGTAGAAAATATGTAAATATACTTGTATATGTTCAACTACTTTTATCTAGAACCTAAGGCATCCAGTTAATATTGACTAAAATGTAAGTAAGTAGATATATTTAAGTATGAGTATGTCGCCACACATAACAACCAATTTTCCGTTCTCATTAATAAACACTTAGCTTTCCATAAATCTAAAGTTGTGCTGCACAGCAACAGGTTGCAAAAACATCAGCAATGGCTTGGGCTTGAAGACTTTGTTTGTTGCTGTGGCTGCAACTACAGCAGCTGCCTTCAGCGCTTGCTGCACTTGTTGCTCGCAACAAATTATCAACACCACTGGGGGTCGTGACACATGAGGCCAAGAGCTTTCGAAATGCGTGCAGATAAATAAGAAAGTCTGCACCCCGAGTGTTGTTGTTGTAGTGCCAAAGTGAAATCACTTAATCAAAGTGGTGAGTGGATGCATAAGAAGCGCGCGCAAGCGAGAGAATTATGCACGCATATGGAAGGCTCTTGCTTGAGGGTATGTGAATGTATGGTAATTTGTAGATATATGTTAGATTTTGGAATATATTTATCTTACACTCATATTGAAAAAAAATTTTGTTTTGGTTACAAAACGGTTATATACTAGTTACCATACACTCATATTGAAACAATATTTGAGTTTTGGTTATAAAATAGTTAAATGTTGGTTATATACTGGTTACGATACACTAATAAAATGGTTATACATTGGTTATTTACTGGTTATGGTACACTAATTAGATGGTTATATATTGGTTAATATATCAGACAGCGATTTTCGATTTCGCTTAAGTTGTGGTATATCAAGCCAAAGCCTTGCTGCTTTTTGAGTTCTAAAATGTTGCTTCATCAAACTTCACTTTATAAATACTTTTCATGTTGTTGTTGTTGTTGTAAACATGCTTGTTTTTTCCTCTGCCCGTCTTACGTTGATTTTTATTGACAGCTCACAGCGGTTTATTGATGATCACGCTCTGGTTTTTCGTCTCGCTGACCGCCGCCAGCAACTTGCGCACTTCACGGTCAGCGCCGCCGCCGTCGCCGCCACTAGTTGGGGCACTTGAATTTCAATTTGCTCTTTTCAGTGCACCGTTTTTCTAGTTCACTTTTTGTTTTTGTGCGCCATTACGTTGCTTTTTTTGCTTCATGCGTCCACTTCATGCGCTGCGGCCAGTTGTCTTCTACCGCGCTGTCCGCCTGTCTGCCGCGCCGCATGTGTGCAACACATGAGACGCAAATGTATCAATCATCCGCGCCTGCATGAGAACCGCGCGCATTTGATCACTGAACCGCCTGTCTGTCCAGTCATTCGTCTGTGCTGCGCGGCGTCTCATCTTTCAGCCCGTGTATCGATGCGCGCTGATGGACGGCTGCCGCTGATGGCCCGACCGACCGACCGGTCGTCTATACACACTTCACTTTTACTCCATTTATGCCAAGCACTTATTGTGTTGACTTTGCTTCGGTTTTTGCATTGCTTTTGTGCGCGCTCGTCCGCTCTTGTTGCGGTTTTATTTTGGCTTTTAGTCACCACTCAAGTGCGCACTTTGTAATGCATATTTTAAATATGCAAATATGCCGTTGCGCATGCGTGTCGTTGGCGCATTTTGCTATTTCGTCGCGCTTGTACTTCTAGTTATTTCTTTATGCCAGCCTAGCTCCATTACGGCGCTGCCAACGCTCTTCGCATGCCTCACGCCTCCGTCCACATTCAATTTATTTTTAAGTCGCTGTCCCAAATGCTTTATTGCAGCTTTCCTGCACCGCCGGGTACTGCATTCCATGCGCCGTCCCACAATTCAAGGAAGTGATATGCCGCGCGTCCAGCGCCCGCCAGCGTTATCGTTGCAGCTGCCTGCGCGCACACAAACTCACGCACCGCGCGGCCATTGAGCGCGCAGCTATAAGTGATTAATTAACTCAAGTATCCGCACAGTTGACTTATGATCGTAATTGCTTGTATTTATTAACATTAATGACGTTCAGCAAGTTCAAGGAAAGCAAAAGCGCACTCTCACATACCCAGCGCCCGAACCCGAGCGCGAGGGTAGTTTGTTTTTTTAAATTTTCCTTTCGACTAAGCATATCATACTAGTACTAAATAGTATATTCAGCAGACTTCAAAGGCATATTCGTGGCATGAAAGCAAGTCACATTTCGTTTAGTTAGTTGAATTGGCCGCCAGCCGTTGCTATTTCCAGCAATGCCAATTAATAAACAGACACCTATATATACTACATACAATACTTGTATATACAAGTTCTTAATGACTTAAGTGCATGATTTTATTGATTGATTCATTAGGGAATTGTGCAGGCAGCGATGCCGCCTTTAATTTTCTTCAACAAATTTTTTAGTCCTCTTTTATTATATTTTACGGTTGCTTGGAGGCGGAGAGATGAGTATCATATTCTTTAGTTATTTCAATTCGGCATGACTAAGAAGAATTTTTGTGCTCGGTATTTGGATTAAAAGTATAATTTTTTTCTATTTTTAAAATTTCGAATCTCCAGCAAATTCGGTACAAACTGAATCTTTAAAAAGCTCGATGGAAGACTTGTAAGGTTAATAACTCTTACAAACCAAAATATTAAAAAGTTCAATCAGGCACTTGTAAGGACACACTAAAATATGAAAAAGCTCACTGAAAGCCTTACGAAGTTAAAAGCTCTTATATATCAAAAAACTAAAAGACTCAATGAAATACTTGTTAATAGCTTTCACAAACCTAAATATGAAAAGCTCACTGAAAGTCTTGTGAAGTTAAGAGCTTTTACGTACCTAAATATTAAAAAGCACATTAAAAGCTATGTAAATTTAAAAGATTTCACTGATTTTTTTAAATTTTTTTACCTCAAAGGCTTACATGAAAGCTCTCAAAGCTTTTTACGTATATTGGAAGTAAGTAATTTGCAACAAGAAACGATTTACGTGGCTAAAATATTAATTTTTCTGAATTAAAAAAAGATGACTTACATATCAACATAAGTCAATAAGCTCCCATAAGCTTTTAATTAAAATTATATAAAAGTAAATATTTTCAAGTATATTAGGAAGCTTTAAAAAATAACTCATTATGTTAATATTTTTCCAACTATTTACATATGTATATAAGATGATGGTATATGAGCTTTCATCCAAAAGATTTAGATGGTTTTTAGTCGAGCTTAAACCTCTGATTTGGTGTGAATATTTTATAAATCCTAAAACTGCTCCCATTTTTACATATTTAATAATAATATAAACTCAGCTTTCACAAAACATTTTCCCCAAAAGCTTTTGGCGGGATATTTAGTGACGAAATAATATCATAAAAATATTAATTAAGCCACACTGAGGTAGAAATACAAAGTATTATATATAACAACTATTTTTTAAAGCTTCAATTAATAAAAAGCACATATGGGAAAAAACAGAGAGCTTTAAAAGACGATTAACTTTGTATACAAAAATATTGAACGGTTTCAGAGCTTAAGCTTTGTATAAGCTTAAAAGATTTTTTAATAATAGCTTTAAGAAGCTTTTTTTAAAAATTTTCCGAAAACTGAATACTGATTAATGCAAAAAAGCTCGTTACTTCAAGTTTAAAATAGCTTACTTGGAACACTTTTTATGCTTTTGAAAGAAGAAAGAGAAAAATTTTGGATTATTACTTGAAAATTTTTTCAAAAAATTTTTAAAAAAATAGTTTTGAAGAATTGAAGAAGAGAAAGCTCAATCTTCCGCGCAAAACTTTTAAAAAGCTCTCTTAGCAGTCTTTTTGTGCTTTTGAAGAAAAAATAAATTTTGTGGATTATTGACCGAAAATGCTTTTCTGAAAACTTTTGTAAAAGATGTTTTTATTTTAAGTAAAGAAAGCTTCGCAGAACATTTTTTAAAAAGCTCTCATAGAAGAATTCGGATTTTTGGCTTAAAATCTTTTTCCAAAATTACTTGTAAAATTTTTTTATTGCTTAAAGCAAAAAAAAACTCGATATTACGCAGAAAATTTTAAAAAAGCTCCCTAAGAAAACTTTTTGCGCATTTGAAGTAAAACAGCTTTCAAAAGTAAACTGTTTTCTTTAACATTTTCTAATTGAGTGACATGAAACTTAATGCTTTGCTTCCGCATAGACTAGATTTTTCAAGATTCTCAATGCTGTAAAATAATTGTGTAAATATATATCTAAATGGAAGCACAATAACTCCGTTCCAATAAATATTAATGCTGAAGAAGACATGCATGAATGTCACCCCAAACCCCTGAATGAATGTGTCAAAATGCAAGTCAAGTTAGTCAACAGATCGCTATCAACTCAGCGCTGGACATGCCACCGCTGATAAGCATCTTGATGCCAACAAAGCGCAGGCAGTTAATGTCCCCACACATATCCGAGTGTCATAAAAACCGAAATAAATATGCAATTGCGGCCTGCTGTGTTGCTGCTGCAATAAAATTGATGACATACACGCATACATGTAAATATGTATAGAAAAGTGCATATGCAATACGGCTGAAGTTATGCTTGTCGCATACAGGAAGCCATTGAGGCAAGCAGACGACAAACATTCAATGGCCAATAAGTAAGCCAACAAGCAGCCGGGCTAACAGCGCTGACGCGTAGAGTGATTTGTATAAGGCACGGACAGACGAACATGCAGCCGATCTACAAACAGACACTATATGTTATGGTATTTATGCTATTTCGGCGTGCAAGCAGCTTCAGCCGAAAAATGTTGCGCTTGTTAGAGACATATTTTTAATACTTCTGCTTCTTCTTTTTTTACTTATTGTTCTTCTTTTTTTGGACGCACCTTTAACTCTATCTTGCAGACAACTATCGGAGGGGGTTAAGAATTCTTGGAAACGCACTCAGAGCACACACACATATATATATGCATTCATACAAAACGTGTATGAAATTTTTCGTCAAGTCATTATGCCGTTGTTAAAGGGTTGTATGCTGCCGCTCTTGTGTTGTTGTCGCTGCGCTCACTATAAATTAGTGTCTGTGTGTTTGCTTGCTTATGCCATCAACTGCCAACTATTCTCATGCTTGTAGTGCCCACGGCATAGCATCAGCTTGTGTGCCTGAAGTATAGCCATGTGTCTGCGCGTTGCCCATTGTTCGTGCAACATGCCTGTATGTAGGTGCCACAATGATTTTTTTTCGATTTTTACCCTTCAAATTTCAACTTTTAAAACTTCATATGCAGCTCGCATGTGTTTTGTTGTTGTTTTCAGCGTTTTTGTATGTGAAAAAGTGATGAGTTGATATTTCTTGATTCTTATGTTGACTTGATTACTAATTGATTCAGCATGATTTGGTATAAATTAAGTTGACGTGGAGGAGTAGAAGACACTCAGGGCACGCTGGAACACGCTTAGCTTGCTACTTCGAAGCGTCATTGAAAGGCAGCAGAAGAACAAAAAAAAAAAAAAACAGTCATACAAAGCGAATGTGTTTTTTTAATTTATTTAATTTTTTTATCACATTTTTTCCCCTCACACACCTTCCTTGCGGCGTTGGAACTGCGTGTTTCAGTGCTTGATGTGCGTATGTATTTATGTGTGTGTGTGTTTAATATTCTTTTTCGTTTAAAATACTTGGCATAAGTATTATTATTAGGCGAAAGGTAATATCACTTAATTAGAATTCATTTCATTTCAAGCATTATGCTCACGGGTGTGTATGTATGTGTGTTTGTGAACGTATCTAAATGTTCTTTGTTTCTTGCATGTGGCTTTTATAGACAAAATCTTGTAGATTTTTGGTGAGCAGGATTGTATGTATTGGAAAAAAATTTGTAGTAGGTAATTCTAAACATTTTTTCATTCTACAAAAATAAATGCAATATGGACACACAGATATTAGGGTGGGTCGAAGTAAACCAAATTTTTTTTCGCAGCATACAATTTCCTATCAAATCTATGATATATATTTTATCTAGCTATCTATAAAGCAAAGAACATTTGGATTTGACCCACCCTAATGTTTATACATACATACATATGTCTATGTATGATAAAAATATTGTGGTAGGTGTTTCTAAATATTTTTTTATTCAGCAAAGATACATGCGATATGAACATATATTAGGGTGAGTCAAAATAAACGAATTTTCGGTGTGTTAGGGTGGGCCAAAATATCAAAAAAAAATTTTAGGTGTTTTTAAATAGTTTTTTTAGTTTAGAAAAATACTTACAATATGAACATATATTAAGGTGGGTCAAAATAAACGAATCTTATTTTTGGTGTTTCTAAATATTTTTCCATTCTACAAAAATACATGCATTATGAACATATATTAGGGTGGGTCAAAATAAAAGATTATATTTTTGGTATTTCTAAATATTTCTTTAATCCACAAAAACATGCAATATGGACATACATATATTAGGGTGGGTCAAATCAGAAGACTTTTTTTCGCATTTTAATGCTTAAATTTTCTACCAAATATTTGAAATTATTTTTTCAAGTAGTTTTAAGCAAGATTAGAATTTTTCTATATGATAATAAGAAAAAAAATAGAAAACTGTTAGTTCGAGAACATTTTCGTTACAATTAAGAGCTCATAGTTGGCGAAATTTTCATAGAGGTGTCTAAAATCTTTTTTTCAGAGAAAAAACGACAAAAGTATGTTTCTTTTTACCCACCCTAATGTTAACACATGTATGTATGGATGTTCATATTTAGTTTTTTGCTGATTTCCCAACATTTTTTGAACCCAAATCAAGGCGGCTTCACTCGAACACGGACTTCGGCAAACATTTATACACTTAATATATTCGTAATGCACATATGTATATATGTACATATATATATATATACTAGGGTGGGTAAAATAATATTATTTTTCCACTTTATGCTCTGAAAAATTGGTTTGTAGTCACCTAAAAATAATTCTCTTCCAGTATGAGCTCTTAATATTAATAAGAAACTTCTCACTTTTCAGTTTCCTCTTCAATATTGGAAAGAAAAATTCATACCTCAGTATCTACTAGACGAAAAAAAATTCTTACTTATATTTACAAGAAAACGCGTTTTCTAAAAAATTTTCACGCGCCTTTTTTTATTATTATTTTTTTCGCCAAATAGTAGAGGACCTGTCTATTAATATGAAAATCTCATATTTTCACAGAGTTTTTCAGAGGTATTCACAAACGAATTAAAAAAAAAAAATAAAAATAAAAAATATAAAATATAAAATAAAAAAATAATTCAAAAAAAATTAAAAAAAAAAATTTAGACCCGTCCTAATCTATACGGCCAACATAACCACTCTTACCTACCCAACATTTTCGGTAGGCGTTGCTAACATTTTAATTGAGTTGTGTTGTTTACTTGCCACTCAACATTTAGTTGATTTTTTCTATTAATTTAATTTCTGTATTTTTTAATGTTTTAATTATCGAAATACATTTTACACGCCTCGCATGTAATCAACACACGCTTGTTGTAATATAATTATAAAAATTGTTATTAGAAAAGAATGGAAAAAGAAATAATAAAAATTGAAAAGAAGTAATAAAAAATAAAACAAAATAATAATAAAAACTAAAAAAAATAATAAAAAAACTCAAAAAAGTCTAATGGAGAAATCATTGACATGCGTCGTGATGTGTAGCGCAATTTGTTGGAAGCTTTTGAAAAACCTTTTGATTGGATGCTCAACTGCGCTCACGTTTTGTTCGCATACATTACTTCGTTGTTGTTGTTACCACCAAAAAAAATTAATTCAAAGAGCTGGGGATTCGAAAAAGTTTTTGTTTGATGGAAGTATATTTCAAAGCTACAAGGCTGGCTAATACCATTTTGGAAAGAAATAAATAGCGGTAATTTAGAATACTGAAACCGGAGAGATCGCTCAGAAGCAAGCTATCACAATTTTGAGTCATAAAATTAACGCTGGTAGGGATTTAAGGAGACAAAAGCAAAATTTTCATACTAAAATTAAAATCATATTCAAATTTACTCAAGAAGTTCTTTTAAAACTTAGAATACAATAAAAAAATTACGCAAGTTGTCACATGAAATAGAATTATGATTTTAAGTGAAAGCTTTCGGGTGGTAGCTTTATAATGAAAGCTTATTAAGGAAGCTTTTAAGTGAAAATTTTGTATGATTATGAATATTTTTGGTAAAATCATAATTGTAGAGCTTTTAAGTAAAAGCTTTATAGCGAAAACTTGTAGTGAAAGCTTCATATTGAAGATTTTAAGAAAAGTGAATTTAGTAAATGCTGAAAAAGTCTATATAGAATTTAAAAATTTAAAAAAAAAAAAACTACGCCTTTTACCAAATATAAAATAATAAAGCTTCCAAGTGAAAGCTTTATTCGGAAGAATTTTAATGAGAAAATTTCACTTAAAGCTTTAAAGGGAAAATGTAAATATTTTTGGCAAATGGAAGGTTTTTAATGAAAGCTTTATGCTGAAGGCAATGAGTGAAAGCTACATATATAGTGACGCTGTCCAGTAAATGCGCAGAAAAAGTAAATTCACACCTCCAACGACATGTACTATGTTTTTTGATCTCATCAGGGATGGCTAGCTAATAGTTAGTTGTCATTTATAAGCCCCAAGTAAATCTATTGAATGAAATCATAATCACAGTTTACCTCACTCATATTCAGCCCAAAAAATCATCCACCAAAGACATTGTCATTCCGTTTAAGACTAAAAGCTGCTCCGCAAGGCAGTCAATATCCACTCTACAAGCGTGAAATTATTTAAAATTTAATTTTCCACAATGTTTTACAACAAAATAATATGAATATTTCACATCTTCTTGCATTAAGCGGCACTACCTTTCAACTACAGAACTTATTTAAATTTTTTTTTATAAATATTTTTCTAGATGCCTTCTCTTATGTGAAATCCTATTCTCTTACATAGTTTGTGCTAATTGAAAACCCTTTAGACACGCTAATAACGGCGGCACCAAGTAAGCTCTATGCGCATGAGTCAAGCACTGACGGCAAAGCGCTTGCGCATGCGCACCTTTCAACAGCTCAAATTACACGAGCCTGAATAAGATATTGAAAAAAAGAATTTTCCCATGAAATTATAGCGCAAATTGTGTAGTAAAATGTTGTTTGCCATTTAGTGTTTGAATGTGCTTGTGTGTGGGAGTGCAATAATTGAATATTTCTTTGTAGACACGTGTATATATTTATATGTAAATATTTGATTGAGATTTTTTGTTTGTGTTATTTCAGAGTTTTTTTGATTTTTTATTTATCTTTTAAAATTTTTTTGGTTTAAAGATTTTTTTTTAATTAATTTATATACATATTTGAGTTTTTAATGTTTTTTCTTGTAATTTTTACCAGTATTACTTTTATATTGTTTTATTATTTCTTTTCGTTTCATACTTTTTGTGTCATTTTATATTTTTTATTTTATTTTTTTTTATTAATTTACTTTTTTATATATTTTTAAAATTGTTTACTTATTTGTATCGTTTTATAGTTTTAATTGCAAGTTTTTAATTTTTTATGTTTTTTTTTTTTTTTAATTTTAGTTACACTTATTTTTTTTTATTTACAATTTTTCCTAATTTAAATATTTTTTATTTATTTATTTAATTTTAGTTGATTCATTATAAATTTTTGTTTTATTTTATATGATTTATTATTATATGATTTTCAAGTATTTAATTAATTATTTTTGGTTTTATATTATCGTATTATAAATTTTTGTTCAACATTTTTTTGTTTTAAGTCTCATTTCATTATTATTATACTTTATAATATACATTTTTTTTAATTATTCTTTTTTTAATTTTTTTATTACAAATTCTTTGTTTTATAATTTTTTATTATTTTTGAAAATTTTTGAATATTTTTTATGCTATTTATTTTGTTTATATTGTCTTATTATACATTTGCTTCATATATTTGTAATTTTTTTATTTTTATTTTTATTTTTAGTTTAATTTAATTTTTATTTTTTTTTTTTACTTTTCCCATTTAAAAATAATTTTTTTCTTTTATAACTTGAAAAATTTTATGTATTTTTTTAGATGTTTTATTCTAATTTTTTTATTTTTTTTCTTAATATTTTTTTTTAAATTATTTAAATTGTTTTAATATGCTTTTAAATTTTTTATATTGTCATAAAATAAATTTTTGTTTTATATTTTTGTTATTTTATATTTTTCTTAATTTCTTTAAACGTTTTAATTTATTTCTGTTATCTATTTTAATATTAAATTTTTTTTATGTATTTTTTTAGTTGTTTTATTCTATTTTTTTTAATATTTTTTTTAATTATTTAAATTTTTTAATATGTCTTTAAATTTTTTATCTTAAAGAAAATTTTTGTTTTCTATTTTTGTTATTTAATTTTTTCTTAATTTATTTTTATTATTTGTTATTTTTTTATCTGTTATCTTTATCTATTTTAATATTAAACTTTTTTTTATTTATTTTTTTTAATTGTTTTATTCGAAATTCTTGTTTTATATTTTTTATTTTTTTATAATTTTCTTATATTATTTATTTTTTCTTAAAATACTTTTCAATGTATTAATTTATTTATGTTGTTAATTTTTTTTCTTAATTTTTTATTTAATTTTGTATAAAGTTTTTCTTATTTTTAATATTTCTTTTACTAATATTTTATATTTTTTATTTCATTTCATTTTGTTATAATATATTCTAATTTTTAATATTTTTATAGAGATTATTATTTATTCCTAATTATTGTTTGAGTATACTTTATTTTTTTTATTTAATGTTAATAAATTAAATGTTTACTAAATTTTCATTTTTTTATTTTAATTTTTTTCATAATATATTTTTTAATAACATTTTTTTTATGACATTTTAAAAATATATTTTTTAAGTTTTTTTTTATTTTTTAATTTTCGTATATTTTTTAAATTTTTTTGAAGCATTTTCTCTGAGCTCTCTACATTTTTCGTCGTCAATTTGTTTATTTAACTAAAAACAAAGAGAAAAGGTTGCTTGTTTGTGCAACACACCGCGTTTACCCCTTACAAGAGACCTCCTACGTGATTTATTTACACATGCAAACAACAAAAAATGTGATTTTTATTGTTGTTGTTAACTGCATACTGACTGACGCGATTGCGATTGATGTCATTTTCTTTTCTATAAACAATTTGCCTGCCGTAGACTAAATATATACGCACACAGGCACATATACAAACACTCATACATGCATATATATAAACAATTTATAGTACTCCTTTTTATTTTGTTTATTTACACGCATTTCGTATGTAAATATTTAAATTGACTGCTCATCAAAGTGAATGGCCTGGCTGTTGGCCGCGCGCATGTGCATGTGCATAGATGTTGCATGCCACATGAGTAATTCAATCTGGCTCATAAAAATTGTAATGTTTCGTTGGCTCCAATTTGCAGCAACTGAACACGCACACACATACACGTGGCGCTGCATGGCGAGCCAGGAAACCGCAGAGGCAGTTAGTCATTTAGTCAACTAATTGTTGTTATGACTTTTGAAGTAAATTTCCGTCTATTTGCGCTGCACAGTAAACAAAATGTCAATGCAATGGCAGCAAAAAAGCACAGAACAACAACAAAAATTAAAAAAATAACGAAAGTGTATAGAGTTGGCAGCGCACTCGATTACTTTGAGCCGAGGCAGTCATCAATCAGCAAAGCACTTTTTAAAGGCACACACACACAAGCATAAATATAGACATGCATACACACACATATACATATGAATATGCAAATATGTTGCATGTAGGCTGCAGCGTTGCCTTGGCTTATTGAAATGCTGCATGGACCTCATAAACAAGCAAATCTCATATCGGAAAAGATTGGACCAAGTCACTCGCTGTAAAGAATTGCGCTTGCAACAAGTGAAGCGGCATCAAAGGCAGCTCAATTGCAGCTGCCCACTGCAGATTCTTTTCTACCTGCCACAACACACTGGCATTTTTCCGTATTAACCACCAATGCCTTTCCACTTCCTCTGGCCCTTTTCCTTCGGTCGCTGCCCAACGCAGCGTTGCTATTTTAAGCTGCATATTGCATATATGTGTCTCGTTAGCCGTGGCATGCAGCACTGTGTGGCAGGCTGGAATTTTCCAATCCGCAGATTATGGCATGTCACACACATGCCACAAGTGGCATGCAGCTGACTACCTGCCGCATGCATATTCGCTAGCTGCCTTCTAAGCGTCCGTCTGCTGGCTCGCTATGGCAAAAGTATCTCGCTTCTATAAGTGTGTGTTTTTGTGTGCGTTCACTTTTATGGCATTCATGCCAGTGCTCCTCAAGTGGTCTCATATTACAGTTTTAGTAAAAATTTAATAAATTCTACATAAATGAGCGCGGTGACCAAATTTGGTTAAATGCTTTTTGGTTATGCGACGATTTTGAAGTGGCAGTGGCAGCGGCTGTGGCCATGCAATATGAGTACAGCAAACCTTAATGCTCATAAGACGATATGTGAACGTTGCACTTCCGTGTTGCATGCCACAAATGCGAGTGAAGTTTAGACGAGTTGAGCAGTGATGACAAAGGACGCAAATGCAAGCGGCATTTTTAAGCCTTTTTAGTGACTTTAACATAAAATCGAAAAGCTTTTTAAAACCATAAGCCGATCAAAAAGTCTTGTTAGAGTATTATGTATTTCAGTGAGCGATATAATATATAATAATAAATTTAAGAGTAGAACAGGGGGCTTAAAAATTATTTAAAACGTTCTGCTTTTATAATTATGAAAGCTCTTAAAACGCGTTTTGTAATTTTAAAAGTCTTTATCTTGCAAAAGTTGTAAAAAAGCGGTTACCAAAAATGTTTAATTTATAAGTATGTCATGTATAATGCCTAAAACGGTAATACCAGAAGCTTTCATGATCATGAAAGCTCCGGAAAAACTCCCTCAAATGTTGGAAGCTTTCGTTTTAGAAATGGTTTACAAAACTTATTGGTTATCAAAATTTTACTTAAAACGTTGTATATATTGCCTAAAACTCCAATCTTTGATAATCATGAAAGCTCATGAAAATTTTCCTAAAACTTTAAAAGCTTTACACTTGTTGTCTCTTAGAATTTCTTACACAAAACAAACAAGCTTAATTCATAGTAATTAATTTTTATATGAAAGCTTTCACAAAAGCTCGATAATTTAAAAAAATCATTTACTGCTTTTAAATATTTTTTTTTTTTATAGATAAACAAATGGTAACATTGAACGTAGAACCACTATATTTACTAAGCTTAACATTCACGAAAATTTAATAGCGTATATATGCAAAAAGCTCACTTTCAACTTATGACTGGTGGTGTTGGTGTTTAATACAAAAAATGTCACATTTCAAGTAAATTTTCAGGTCGCTAACCTTCAATAGCTAAAAAAGACTATTTCCACAATTTTTTTCGGACTAAAAAAGTTTTTGAAAGCTCAGCGGAAATCCTTACATATACATAACGGGTGATTTTTTTGAGGTTAGGATTTTCATGCATTAGTATTTGACAGATTACGTGGGATTTCAGACATGGTGTCAAAGAGAAAGATGCTCAGTATGCTTTGACATTTCATCATGAATAGACTTACTAACGAGCAACGCTTGCAAATCATTGAATTTTATTACCAAAATCAGTGTTCGGTTCGAAATGTGTTTCGCGCTTTACGTTTTGTTCAGCGATGAGGCTCATTTCTGGTTGAATGGCTACGTAAATAAGCAAAATTGCCGCATTTGGGGTGAAGAGCAACCAGAAGCCGTTCAAGAACTGCCCATGCATCCCGAAAAATGCACTGTTTGGTGTGGTTTGTACGCTGGTGGAATCATTGGACCGTATTTTTTCAAAGATGCTGTTGGACGCAACGTTACGGTGAATGGCGATCGCTATCGTTCGATGCTAACAAACTTTTTGTTGCCAAAAATGGAAGAACTGAACTTGGTTGACATGTGGTTTCAACAAGATGGCGCTACATGCCACACAGCTCGCGATTCTATTGCCATTTTGAGGGAAAACTTCGGACAACAATTCATCTCAAGAAATGGACCCGTAAGTTGGCCACCAAGATCATGCGATTTAACGCCTTTAGACTATTTTTTGTGGGGCTACGTCAAGTCTAAAGTCTACAGAAATAAGCCAGCAACTATTCCAGCTTTGGAAGACAACATTTCCGAAGAAATTCGGGCTATTCCGGCCGAAATGCTCGAAAAAGTTGCCCAAAATTGGACTTTCCGAATGGACCACCTAAGACGCAGCCGCGGTCAACATTTAAATGAAATTATCTTCAAAAAGTAAATGTCATGAACCAATCTAACGTTTCAAATAAAGAACCGATGAGATTTTGCAAATTTTATGCGTTTTTTTTTTTTAAAAAAGTTATCAAGCTCTTAAAAAATCACCCTTTAAAACTGAAGGAAAATTTATATAAAAACCTTTTAAAGGTTTTTGTTATGCTCCAACTTTTTAGCAGAGGCAGTGAAAGCTTTCAAAAACGTTTGCCGTACTAATTGAATCAAGCATAAAAGCAGTGCAGTTTGCAAAATCAGTACCATATTTAAAAAAAAAACCAAATTCTGAAAGTCAAAAAGATGGTTTTATGATGCGCGGCATTAGCTTCTTGGGAGAGCATAAAGGTCTAAGAAACTCAGTAAGCAAAATCTTTTTTTTCATATACATATGTATGTATATATTATTTTTTTATATAATCAATTCTAGGCTTTCTTTTTAATAAAGTAAAGTATAGCTTCAGAGCTTTTATAATTTTTGCAGAGCTTTTAAAAGCTTTACTGCTTATTTTTGAACACGTTTTTAAGTTTATTTATTAAAGTAAAATTATTTATTTTTCAAGTTCAAGCCACAAACCGTCAAACGATTTTAAAGCTAAAGCTTTTGGAGTGCTTTCCAAAGCTTTCATGGAGCTTTTTAAGTATATGTACATCAAGAAATTAATGGTCTTCTCTATGCGAATATGTGAACTAAGATTAATCTATAAATTGCTTAACGATTTTAAAGCTAAAGATTTTGGAGTACTTTCCAGAGCTTTCTAAGAGCTTTTTTAAGTATTTGTAAACTACTTCAAGTATCCGAACTAAGACAGTTTTTATGCATTCATAATTAATTCAGTTTATTGCTGATAAGCCAAGTCTGGCAGCGATGCTTTAAGCCGTTTTTGTTGCCACAAGACACCGTTCGGCTAAAGAGCTTTGAAAAAGATCGTTTCAAGTGAAAAATGTCGCATTACCAATATGAAGAGCACTTAGCGCTGCAACGATTTAAGATATGGTAAGAACCTGCCAAAGCCACAACAACAAATTAAGCTGCGCTAGCAGATAGCGGAAACAACAACAACAGCAACATGCGACGAAGAGCAGCAGCGTTAGGTATGAAGTAATACGAAGAAGTGAAGCGAATTTTTATGCTTACGCAGACGCAACTAGTTGAAGCGATATGCACACAACAACAACAACAACAAAAAAAAGGCAACAACGGCTTGAGCCCGACCGGCAAATGACCACTTCAGCGCTTTTTTAGTTAAAGCAGCGATAAACCAGATACAGTTTCAAGTGGTTTTAATAGAATAAGGCTGTGTGTTGCTGCAAGTGTGTGGCAAGTGGTGCATCATTTGGATTTACGCGCACTGCATGCCACAGACAAATAGAAATGCAAACACAAATATATTGCAAGATCAAGTTGAGCCTACCTACTTGCCACACCGCCGCTGCACTGCCGGCTGCCAAACTGCTTATCACACAAGTGGCGTCAGCAATGAACCCCAGCTCAGCCAGCCGAAGCAACGTGGTAGTAACGAGGCAACATATTGTTGCAAGTTGTAGTAGTTGCTACGACTGGCAGCAGCAGCAATTGCTGTCAGTGTAGGTTGACATTCATTTAGATTTATGGTAGATTTCACATAAAGCAACCGTGCAACAAGCAGCAACGCAGGCAAGCAAGCAAGCCAAAGCCGTATCGCGCGGCAAGTGGACATGTTGCACGTTAGCCAAGCGGCAGCAGCAATTTAACATACCAGCAATTCAACACCTCAACACAGCCTGTGCATGGTTCAATGATTGCTGCAGCAGATTGTTGCTAGTTGGTGCTTGTGGCACTTGCCACATGACAGCTACAGTCTGGCCAGCTCGCCTGCCGACCAGGCGAGTGTCTGGCGTACATGGTTAGCGGCATGTCGGACGCATGTTTGCAACTATTACGCGCTGGCATGCGCACACACACGCACGCTCATGCAATACAACAATTGTCCACATATTGTTGCAAATAGAAGCTACTAAATTTCGAGGCATGCTGCTAAATGTTGCACGCAGCAAATATTTGCGCACGGCAGCTTAGGTGTGCAAGTGTGGCATTGCCATGTTGTATTATTGCTGTTGTTGTTGTTGCTTTATTAAATTTAATTCCAAAGCGCGATATTAGATGTCAAGCATTGATAAAAAGCTTAAGGCAAGCGCGACAGGAAATCAGCAACACTTGATCTCTTTCGTTTGCGTAAGAATACGTGTGTGTGTGTGTGTTTGGGAGTCAAGTGCAGCAGCATGCAACAGCCACATTTGTACGTTGCAGGGTTTATATAATATTAAGAGTGCCTGCTTGGAGGACGTTAAGTGCTCAACGCTTGCTCATGATGTGATATACATACATATACGCGTGTGTGTATGTATGTACATATTTGGACATGTGTGTGTTGCAGCACTTGTTTATTCCGCAGCGCATTTGAGTGCACACTTCCTTTTTCGATTTGAAGATTCTTTAAATTTTGCAAATATTAAATTTCATCTCCAATGCGATAAGATTGCAAACGGCATAAGCTACATGAGAATTCGATCGTAAATATTTACTTAGGCAACAAGCCGATACGTTGGGAATAATTGAATGAAAAGCATGTTGCATACACGTGAATACACATGGATGTATGTACAATTGGAAATTATGAATGTAGAGGTGAAAAAAGCAGTTAAACAAATTTTTAAGAGTAAAATAATTTTTTAACAACCAGTTTGCAACTAGTTTTTTTGTAACCATTTTCGTAACTAGTTACATGAATACTATAAAATTACTAAATTTTGAATATTTTTATAAGATTTTGTTTGAGTAGTAAACAACTACTTCTCAACTAGTTTCAATGTATTGCTTGTTGTAACCAGTTGAAAAATATGTATGTTAAAAATAATACTAAAATTTAAAAAAAACTATATTTATTCTAATATTTCATTACAGTTCAATTATATTATACATATATACTAGTTAAACAAAATTTTAAGAGTAAAATAGTTTTTTTAACAACCAGTTTGCAACTAGTTATATTATAACTTCTTTCGTAACTAGTTACATGAATACAATAAAAACACTAAAATTTTGTATAGCGAGTTTGTTTGCAATCGTAAAAACTTGTTCTACACTACTTCTTAACTAGTCGCAAAGTATTGCTTTTTGTAGCCAGTTGGAAAATATTTTAAAAGTAATACTAAAATTAAAAAAAATTACATTAATTCTGATATTTCAATAAAGTTCAACTATATTTAACATTATTTTAACCAAATGTGCTAAACTGGTGACATGGTAATGTTTTTTCGTAAGTAGTTAACAACTAGTTACAAATTTTTTCTTATTTCGTAATAATTTATTTTATTAACTTTGCTTTTGAATTCAGCACATTTTCTTTGTATTTCGCCTTAAATTTTCAATATTCTAGATACTTAAGTGGCAACCCAAGCGCAGAAGATTCCTAAAAATTTTTTTTTTTTTAATAATATGGCGACTTGCTTATTTATAAATATTATTTCCTAGCTATTATAGCTACAAATTACGGCATTATGCTTAAGATATAAACTTCATACCTTACTTGACCTATGCTCAAAGCAGAAGGTGCTCAAGATACCCCAAACTGCACTCAAGGGTTAAGTGTTAATATGCATATTAGGCTGTTCAGTGACTCAAGCGCTTCTTGAAATACTACAAAGCTCCATAATATACACACTGTATGTATGAATAACCACTACATGCAACATCGCCCCTTAGATGCTTATCATTGCAATGCAAATTTCGCCTGATGACGGCTGCACAGGTCAAGATGAGTGCGCTTTATTATACACATTATGTATAAAAAATAAAATACGAAAATAAGTGCAGCACTTGCCACGCGTAAAACAATTCATTTGTTGCGAACCAAAAAAAATGTGGCATGCAACGCGGAAGCGTTTTGCGGCTACGCACTAAAGTAGGAGTGTAAAAGCAGAGAGACAGACAACAAAGTGGGCGTTGAAATTTGATGCAGGTGAGAAGTGAAAAAAGCGTGTTTGTGCATATTCAGCTTTGTGTGTGCAGCAAGCCCACTGAGTGACGTTGGCCGGCAGTGCATACAGCAGCCTAACCCAAGGTACGGCAGCCAAGGTTAGGTTAGGCGGACCAGACTAATAGTTGGCGCGGAAAATGTTCACATATTTCCATAATATGTTCAAGGCTTGTCCACAATATTATGTACAAACGTAGATGTTGCAAGCATAAGCAACTGCTTGCCACGCTTGATTCGCAACGTCAGCGTTGTGCTGCATGTACAAAAATACGAAAAAATATAAATATGTATGTATATATGTACATAAATACACCAACTGACCATGCAACACTATGTGGCAAGTTGTTATTTGCATATGCATAGGTGTTTCCACGGCACTGCTGCTGCAGCACAATTCGCCTGGCTTTATAGCTGTATTTTTTAAATGTATTTTTTGCCGATTTTCTTGCTACTTGCCACTTTTTGTAGCTTGCAACCTGCAATATTTTATTTTATTTACATAGAAACTTCAATAATAATTTCGTCTAAATGCGCTGTGTCATGCTGGGCTTAGCTGCTGGCCGCCAGCGCTGTTGACCAACGCCAGCACAACAACAACAATAAAAAACAAGCATAGAAATTTATTAGCTATCATCTTTTGCGGCGCGTCGCGTAAAAGTAATTAAAATTTGCTATTGTTGTAGTTGGTTTTTATAGTTGTAGGCAGCCAGTGGCAGCAGCGTTAGTGTGCCTCACGGTTTTTGTGTGAAGAAAATTGTGGAAAAACAGGAAGCACGCGTTGCGGCCAGTTTTTTGCGGATTTGCATTTATTGCTGGTGTTTTTGTTGTCTTAATGCGGGATTATTTTCTTGCAATTATTAATTTTTGTTTTTATTAATATTATTTGCGACTCGTTTTCTGCTTTTCTTATGCAGATTCACTGTATATATACAATAAGGCCTTCTTTTGCTGCCCCTGCCTACTTGCAACACACTAGCTGCGTCACTACTCAACGACTTCTAAGCAAAGTTGCGCCTGGTAATTGAAATATGTATGCCACAAGCCAACACATACATACATATGTCTTAATTCTCGTTGTTTTTGTTGTTTTTGATTTCATAGCTGGCGGCTGCTAATTCGTTGGAAGATTAATTACACACCACCAAGCAAATACGTAGTCGCAAGCAAACTCTCACACATATGCGCTACCAATGCGCAGTGTTGCAGCCACATCCGTGCCACGTTGAGCCCTGCCATGCAAATCCCAAAGCAAATCAATGCACTTTTCGGCTAACCTTTTTCAATGTTTATGGCTTTTCTGATTTTCCAACTTCTCTTTCTCAGCCGATTTTCTACGCTTGCAGCTGTGTTCGTGTTTTTGTTGTTGAAAGTAGTTGTGACTCAGAATGGCTGTAGGCCTTCGAAAATTAATTTCTTGTTCTCAAGCGCATTTTTCTTCAATTTATGCCTCTTTCTTTTCAGTTATGGCTTGGGAAGCAGACAGGAAGTCCTGCGGCATATTTGCATAGTTAGTGCAACAACGCTCGTTTTGAGTTGAAACATGGAGAATTTTACGGTAAATTTTAGTTTTAATTAAAATAACGTAATACATGTATGTATGTATGTACATGTATGTGGCGTTGATTTTGAAAGCGTGAAATTCCATCCAAACTCAGCTTTTCAAATTCCACAGTCAAATATATATATATATATATATATATATATATATATATATATATATATTTATATATTGACTTTTTATAACAAATTATTTGCTTATCGTCGCGGTCAAAACTGTGGAATTTGAAAAAAAAAATATATATATGTATATATATTCTCTACTTTTATATCTAATATCGCTGCTTCTTCAAAAACAAAAATGCATTAACCTTAATTTTCCCTTAGGGTTCTAATTTTTGAGTGCAAATTATTGTGGAAAATTATTAATTTTATAATAAACTATAATTTGTGCTTAATTGGATGAAATAAGGTTTAACTTATTTTTTTTTTTTAATTTTTGGAAGCATTTTGGTAACAAGTTTGTAACTAGTTGAAAAATATGGGCGAAAAAATATTGTTTTTTTTTATAACCTGTAATTTGTGCTTATTGATACAAAATATGAAATAAATTAGGTTTTTGTTTCCATTTTTGAACTAGTATTGTTGGAAGTATTTTAGTAACTAGTTTTTACCTTCTTCTTCTTCTTTACTGGCGTAGACACCGCTTACGCGATTATAGCCGAGTCAACAACAGCGCGCCAGTCGTTTCTTCTCTTCGCTACGTGGCGCCAATTGGATATTCCAAGCGAGGCCAGGTCCTTCTCTACTTGGTCCTTCCAACGGAGTGGAGGTCTTCCTCTTCCTCTGCTTCCCGCGGCGGGCACTGCGTCGAATACTTTCAGAGCTGGAGTGTTTTCATCCATCCGGACAACATGACCTAGCCAGCGTAGCCGCTGTCTTTTAATTCGCTGAACTATGTCAATGTCGTCGTATATCTCGTACAGCTCATCGTTCCATCGAATGCGATATTCGCCGTGGCCAACGCGCAAAGGACCATAAATCTTTCGCAGAACCTTTCTCTCGAAAACTCGCAACGTCAACTCATCGGTTGTTGTCATCGTCCAAGCCTCTGCACCATATAGGAGGACGGGAATTATGAGAGACTTATAGAGTTTGGTTTTTGTTTGTCGAGAGAGGACTTTGCTTCTCAATTGCCTACTTAGTCCGAAGTAGCACCTGTTGGCAAGAGTTATCCTGCGTTGGATTTCTAGGCTGACATTGTTGGTGGTGTTTACGCTGGTTCCAAGATAGACGAAATTATCTACAACTTCAAAGTTATGACTGTCAACAGTGACGTGAGTGCCAAGTCGCGAGTGCGACGACTGTTTGTTTGATGACAGGAGATATTTCGTCTTGCCCTCGTTCACTGCCAGACCCATTTCTTTTGCTTCCTTGTCCAGTCTGGAGAAAGCAGAACTAACGGCGCGGGTGTTGAGGCCGATGATATCAATATCATCGGCATACGCCAGCAGTTGTACACTCTTATAAAAGATAGTACCCTCTCTGTTAAGTTCTGCAGCTCGAACTATTTTCTCCAGAAGCAGGTTGAAAAAGTCGCACGATAGGGAATCGCCTTGTCTGAAACCTCGTTTGGTATCGAACGGCTCGGAGAGGTCCTTCCCGATTCTGACGGAGCTTTTTGTGTTGCTCAACGTCAGTTTACACAGCCGTATTAGTTTTGCGGGGATACCAAATTCAGACATCGCGGCATAAAGGCAGCTCCTTTTCGTCCTGTCGAAAGCAGCTTTGAAATCGACGAAGAGGTGGTGTGTGTCGATTCTCCTTTCACGGGTCTTTTCCAAGATTTGCCGCATCGTGAATATCTGGTCGGTTGTTGATTTACCAGGTCTAAAGCCACACTGATAAGGTCCAATCAGTTTGTTGACGGTGGGCTTTAATCTTTCACACAATACGCTCGACAGAACCTTATATGCGATATTGAGGAGGCTAATCCCACGGTAGTTGGCGCAGATTGTGGGGTCTCCTTTTTTGTGGATTGGGCATAGCACACTTAAATTCCAATCGTTGGGCATACTTTCGTCCGACCATATTTTGCAAAGAAGCTGATGCATGCACCTTATCAGCTCTTCGCCGCCGTGTTTGAATAGCTCGGCCGGCAATCCATCGGCCCCTGCCGCTTTGTTGTTTTTCAGGCGGGCAATTGCTATTCGAACTTCTTCATGGTCGGGCAATGGAACGTCTGCTCCATCGTCATCGATTGGGGTATCGGGTTCGCTTTCTCCTGGTGTTGTGCGTTCACTGCCATTCAGCAGGCTGGAGAAGTGTTCCCTCCATAATTTAAGTATGCTCTGGGCATCGGTAACTAGATCACCTTTGGGGGTTCTACAAGAGTATGCTCCGGTCTTGAAACCTTCTGTAAGCCGCCGCATCTTTTCGTAGAATTTTCGAGCATTACCCCTGTCGGCCAGCTTATCAAGCTCTTCGTACTCACGCATTTCGGCCTCTTTCTTTTTCTGTCTACAAATGCGTCTCGCTTCCCTCTTCAACTCTCGGTATCTATCCCATCCCGCACGTGTTGTGGTCGATCGTAACGTTGCGAGGTAGGCAGCCTGTTTTCTCTCCGCTGCGACACGGCACTCCTCGTCGTACCAGCTGTTCTTCTGCACTTTCCGAAAACCAATGGTTTCGGTTGCAGCTGTACGTAAGGAGTTTGAAATGCCGTCCCACAGTTCCCTTATACCGAGTTGTTGACGAGTGCTCTCAGAGAGCAGGAGTGCAAGCCGAGTAGAAAAACGTTCGGCTGTCTGTTGTGATTGCAGCTTCTCGACGTCGAACCATCCTTGTGTTTGTTGGCGTGCGTTTTTTGCTGCACAGAGGCGGGTGCGAATTTTGGCTGCAACAATATAGTGGTCCGAGTCGATGTTAGGACCTCGGAGCGCACGCACATCTAAAACACTGGAGACGTGTCTTCCGTCTATCACAACATGATCGATCTGGTTGGTGGTTTTTCGATCTGGAGACAGCCAGGTAGCTTGATGTATCTTCTTATGCTGGAATCTAGTGCTACAGATAACCATATTTCGGGCCCCGGCGAAGTCGATCAGCCTCAGCCCATTTGGGGATGTTTCCGCGTGGAGGCTGAATTTACCGACCGTAGTGCCAAAGATACCTTCTTTGCCCACCCTGGCATTGAAGTCGCCAAGCACGATTTTGACATCGTGGCGGGGGCATCTCTCATAAGTGCGCTCCAAGCACTCATAAAAGGCATCTTTGGTCACATCGTCCTTCTCTTCCGTCGGGGCGTGGGCGCAAATCAGCGATATGTTGAAGAACCTCGCTTTGATGCGGATTGTGGCTAGACGTTCATTCTCCGGAGTGAATGTTAGTACTCGGCGACGGAGTCTCTCTCCCACCACGAATCCAACACCAAACTTGCGCTCCTTTATATGGCCACTGTAGTAAATGTCACAAGGACCTACTCGTCTCTGTCCTTGTCCCGTCCATCGCATTTCTTGGACGGCGGTGATGTCAGCCTTTATCTTTACGAGGACATCTACCAGCTGGGCAGCGGCACCTTCCCAATTAAGGGACCGGACATTCCAGGTGCATGCCCTCAAATCATAGTCCTTATTTCGTTTGCCATGGTCGTCATCAAAAGGGGGGTCACTCATCCGAGGCTTGTTGTTGTCTTTCATTGGGGGTGTTTTTTTACGTGGCGGGTCCCAAACCCAGCGCACAACCCTATGCAGGGGTGTTTCGCCTTCTCACTTTAGCTCGCCTTCAAACGGATGTTCTTAGGCTACCCAGAGGATACTTGGTCAAAGACCGGAAGTCGTGAGCTGCTTGAGTCATATGTAAAAGAATCGTTTCTGGCCACTCCCAAGTGAATGGCGATCAGAGAACTTTCCTCACTTGCGTGAACTTCTACACATGACTCCATCCTACCTACATTTTTACCTAGTTCAAATTAAAATTAACTTTACTAAATATATTAATTTTGGTTAATTTGGTTGATTTTTAAACTAGTCCTTTTGAAAGTGTTTTAATGCCTAGTTTGTAACTAGTTACAAATTATAATAATTAATGTTAATGTTATAATTTTTGTTTTTTAAAACGTTTTCAAAGTATTTCAGTATAAATTGTGAAAAGTTTTGAAAATATTCATATATCTTTGTATAAAATTTTTATATTTTGACATATTATTTTTTTTTTCTTCAATTTTAATTTGAACTTTTAATGTAAAAAAATTGTGTTTAATTGAACAAAATTATGCCTTTATTATTATTTTTTAAACAATTTTGGACTAGGTCTTTTAGAAGTTTTTCGGTAACTAGTTGGCAACTAGTTCAAAATTAGATTTTATTTTAAATTACTCCGTTTTATTACAAAACTCTGTCAAAATATTTAATTTGATTAAATTTTCGAAAATTTAAGTTTTTGTTAACTAGTTACGAACTAGTTCTTATGTAACTAGTTTGAATATAATGAAAAATTTTGTGCACAGCTTTTATTTTAACAAAATTCATGTCTTCAAGAGTTTATTGTAGTACTTCATAAGCTTAAAAAACCTTTTTTGATAACACTTTTGTTCCAAGGGTTGCATTTTGAGTTTTTAGACTTTGTTTAAAACTTGCTAAATCGCTCTAAATATGGAATTCTTAATTGCGCCAATAAATGAGCTCTTGTATAAAAATTCTTCCAACCTAAGTTCTCTTGAACTAGTTAGTAACTAGTTAATAGTGTTTTATTATTGCTTTTTTTAATAGAAAAGTACATTTTTTTGGCTTCAATCTAAAAATTGTTAAGATCAATTTGCCACTAATGGCACTTTTTCACACTTTTGCCAAATACGACTCCGCGTAACTAGTCGCGGACTGAATATAGTGGAGAAGAAGTCTACTTTTCAACCAAAAAAAATCTCAGACTTAATTAGTGGTATTCACAAGGGTATTACTGATAACTGACTGCCACAAAACTTTATGTCTATAAATACATACATATCTACAATATTTATATATATACATACATACGTTCTCTAGTACATTGGTGCCTCAAACATAATGCTAAGGCACTTCAGTTGCCCCTAGAGAGTGCGTGTTCCAGAGTAATCGTCGTTTAAACGCTTATTAAATGCCTTTTAAAAAATATGATAAGCCATCGCCGAACAAGCCAGACTTGAGGTTGTAATTAACAACAACAAGAATGATTAAAACACTCAAGCAATAAAAAAAAAAATAAAAAATAAAAATAAGAAATAAATTAAAAATCAAAACGAAATTATTTTTGAGGGCAAAAAAGCAATGTTGCACGCAATGACCAAGTATATACATACATATATACTTATGTATGTATGCAGCTGTATGTGATAGCCGCAACTGATACAACACGCCAGGGCATATGCATGTTTATTGCTGTTGTTGCTGCTGTTGCAGCTGATTGTTGTCATTTGCTAGGGCAACGTGTCGCAACATAAGCGCTGGCTGGAGTCTGCGGTGCTCCAGCCAATGGCTTCGTGTTGTCATTTATCTCGCTACTGCTGTTGCTGCTGTTGTTGTACGTGCAATTTCCGCTGTTTACCGTGGCGTTGCGCTGTTTTTTCAAACGCTCTATCGCACGTGATCGCCTTCAGTGTTGGCTGGCTGTGACTGCAGTCGCTTCTCATGTTGTTGTTATTGTTGTGGTTGTTCAATTCTTAACAGGCGTTGACGTGCGCCAAGTGTGACACGCAATCCAATAAATCGCACATAATTTTCCATGCAACACCTTCACACGCACACGCATACTGCGGCAGCAATTGTGTGACTGTGCACCCTGTTGGAATTCCACGCTTGCAACGCATGCAATTATTTCGAAAATTAAAAAAAAAAAAAATTGGTTATCTAAGCAGCATTTTTGTGTTATTTTAAGCCTTATTGCAACTGGGCGAAAAATAACTAGTTTGTAACTAGTTAAATATTTTCAAAAATTACATATTTGAGTTGGCTTGCATATAATTTTAAGACATTATGAAAGTTTTGGCAGCGTTTAATAAACTGGTCCTTTATTGATTACTGCGGAACCAGTTCGCAACTACTCGTTCCATAAATAATTTTGAATCAGAATGCATGAATTTGCACATTTCTTTAACAGAAAAGCAAAATAAACCACTTTCCTGCAGGATACTTGTAGTTGCCACACAGCACCAACGGTCAAAGGCTGCTTGTGAACGGGTTTGCGTCACCCAACACACATTATTTTCCAACATTGTGCGTTATATATGCCATTTGGCACAACTACCACCAACTCACTGCCACCCATGCGTTAGTTGTCACTGTTGCAGCAAGTGCAAGTTGTCATTAAAAATGAAATAAATAAAAATAAAAAAGCGAGTAAATCCCTGTACGCGCTGGGCAATAATAAAAATTATCTAGCACTAAACGACACGCATGTTTGCAGATATGCGCCGCTACGCGCGCCCAACAGCCACCCCGCTAAAACGTCAACTATAACGAGTGCTAAAGCCTTGTTGCAAGTGCCACTATCAGCAAAGCAGATCCTTGTTTGCGTCACTGGGGGAAACTGCGTGCTTATTTCAAAGCAACAACACTCTCAACGAGTGCAGCAAACAACCACTAGCAACAGTAACAACAACAACAAGCATAACGCATAAGCTAACTTGCAACGCCTGTGTCCTTGTAACAAAAAAGGGTAATGTCACCCGTGGGACCATTTGTCTTGTTGCCGTGCTGCTAAGAGTCGGTGTTACCAGCGCCACTACTTGCCACACGCTGTGCTGCACACACTTTTTTGTAACGCTAGTTTATTGTTGTTGGTGTTTTATAACAATTTTTTGCTTAGCCGCTAGCAACTTTTAACTGCAACAATTGCAAAAGCAATTCATAGCCACCATTTGTTGTACAACTAACTGCTACAAGCTAGTCCAGCCGGCAATGCAACAAATAATGTGTTTGTGTGTGTGTGTGTGGCAGTGGCAGCTAGTAGTGATAGTGCAATATGTATGCGAACAAGAACAAGCGTGAGCCTCAAGAGACCGTTTTGATGAGTTATATGGAAGCGGCGATGTGGCATGCAACTAAAGTGGGGCGCATAGAAAAAATGGACGCAGAAAAATAGAAAAATACACTAAACTACCAACAATGTGCGCAATTGCCACCTTTCTTCACAGCCAGCAGAAGAAAGCAACAACAAAAATAAAAACAACAACAACGATAAAAATGCCGTCGAACTGCTGCTCAAGGCTGCCGCGTGTGCGCTGTGCGCTTGTAACCTCATGCCTACATTTGTTCACAGGTCAACGTGGCACCCAGCGCGCCTGTCTGTAGGTACTCGCCGTTAATGTTGCAACACATATTTTATGCCGCTGCCGCGCTGCTTTTGCAGCCCACTATTTATTATTTTATACTTCTGCGAATTTTCGCTTATTTGAATTGCTATTCTGCATATTTTTTGTTGTTTTTGTTGTTGGCATCCTTCAGTCGCTGCTCGGCTTTAATGCGCTTTTTATTTTCAATTTTGCTGCTGCCAACTTTTTTATTAGTTATTGCCAGCATCTGTGCGCGCGTTCATAGCTCAAACTATGCCCAGGCACTCACACACACATACATGATTATGGATATAAATATATGTGAATGTATTTGTAGCCGTCAAATTACGTCTGAAAGTAGGTCATTTTTGGTAGGCAATTTTCTCGCTGTTCTCCGCCTGCCGCGCTGCATGTGTGTTTTACCGCATGTGTAGGTGTGTTTGCATGTGTGTTGCAAGTACAACTAATCTTCTATGCGAATCTGTGCAGGCAATTTTCACAACACAAATTGTTTTAGAATGCATATTCGGATGTGAAATTAGTGTAGTTACTTATGTACGTCTGTCTGTCTGTTAGAGCCAATTGTGCTGCCTAATTTGTAGGTGATTGCATATGGAATTTAATTTTGCTGCGCGCAATTGTTGTTGGCTTCGCGAGCGCTGCGAACGAAGTGGTGCAGAGGTGTACTAGAGATATGAGTTATCGTATTTTTTGTGCTAGCCAAATTTTTCTGCTAGATAATTACTTAGACAGTCAGCTTTTTATTGAAATTATTTATGTAGTCTTACGTAGGTTAACCTTCGCTTGAAGAAATCTATCAACTAAATTGAACAAGTGATACATTTGTGGGGAAGCTTGTGAGTAAAAGCTGCAATGCTAATGAGTTTTCCGAGCGCCATTTTCTTGGGAGTGGCCAGAAACGATCCTATTACATATGGCTCAAGCAGCTTACGACTTCCGGTCGTAGACCAAGTATGAAGGCCTAGTTGAGAGGCAAGCTAAATTGAGAAGGCGAAACCTTCCTCCCCAGGGTTTCTCGCTGGTTTTGGGAACAGCCACATATGCAAATCCCTTATGAAAAGGTTATTCACTCTTCTCTGTTTAATGCCTTTTTACCACAATTAACTACGTTGAGATCTTATGTGGTACGATACCTCGAAACATATGCGAGCAGCTTGTTTTACAAAATGTATGTATGTCTTCGATTCGCCACTTCTCTGCTTGCTAAGTTTGAGCGCTGCTCTCATATCGAATAATATAAGAATGTAAGTCAATATTATAAAGGAATAATATATCAGAAGCAGAAATTTATGCCAGTTTTCGTTCGATTCGCTATTTTCCAAGCCTTAGCATCTCCAAAGACAGCTAATGTCAATGAACTAAGGAAATATTTAAGAACACTACAACTGTGTTTGAGATAAATGACACCGACAGTTCGAACGTTGGATAAATATTGCTAATTAAATAAGTTTAAGATGCTTTGAAACAATGAGATAGCCAGAAAGGTCAGCTCTTGTATGATAACATTTTTTTTTTTTACACAAATATTACTGGTTTAGTCTATGACAGTGTTCAAGTAGCTTCAAAAATAGTTAGATTGGCTCCTGCACAAGATATTAATGGTAAAAAGCTGTGAAATAGTTTACAGTAACAGGTTTTAAATTATTTTTCCGATTGTTGAATGTAAAAATAGTTTTCCTAACAAATTTCAACATTATTATCATCTTGAATGAAAAGGCTAATGAGCTGGCTCACTCGGGGAATTGTATCTTTTTCTGTCCGAGACCATTCAGCTCCTTCAAAAAGCTCCTACTTCTAGGAAAATGGGAGCGTAACATTGTATAAGTCATAACAGGACCTTCAGAAAATGGCTATAATTGCTGGATAACACATAATTTGGTTAAATCTCGGAAGCACTATGGCACATATGATGGCCTAATTACAGAATTATGATTTGTTCAAGTCGATACAGGAGATCTTCTCACACCTTTAATTTGTGTCCTTCGTCAATGAATTTATTGTTTTGACCACAATTTGTGTATGATAAACCTGAATTTAATATGCGATGTCTGAAGACAGATCTCTCAAAGGATGTAGTCTAGTAGGGCTGTAAATGTTAGTAATTGGTTATAAGAGACTAAAGCAAGCAATAATAAGAAAAAGCCCGTAACTATGGCTACATTGAAGCTATAATACACTTTCCACGTGCCATTCATATATATGATTATAGTAGCTATTTGCTATAGCAAACCGATCTGAACAATTTCTTCGGAGTTTATAACGTTCTCTTAGGCAATAAGCTGTGTCAAATTCCATGAAGATATATTCTCAAAAAAAGTTTTCCTTATGGGGAGTTGAATTTGATCTATCAGTTTGTAAAGTAGCTATTTGCTATAGTCGCCTGATTTAATAATCGCTTTTTCGGAATTTGGCGCCCTGATTTAGGTAAACCGCCAAGTCAAATTTAGTGGAAATATCTGTCCAAATAAAATAGTTTTCTATACGAAGACTTGATTTTGAACAGTCAGTTTGTATGGCAGCTATATAGTATATTATATCGGTCCGAAATCGGTAGTTCCGACAAATAAGCAGCTTCTTGGGAGAAAAGAAGTTATACAAAATTTGTGATCAAAATCTTAAAGATTCTATAAAGGTAACAAATGTTAGTAAGAACTGCTTCGTCAATGGATAATAAGGACTAGAGGCTGAAATTGTTTGAAGAGAAATGGAGAAATCCTTTATACACGTGAGAGATCCATCCAAATGCTCTTGCAACATATAAAACGTAGAAAGATTGTATGAAAGTACCACTAAACGTCAACTTTAAATTTAACTAGAAGTCAGAAATCTCAGTTTAAGGCCGCTCAGCTGATAGTTTCTTAGGTTGCTTTATGCTAGGCGCTCTTTGCCACCGCTTGTGTTGCAAGTACATGCAATTTAAACTCTATATATGTATATAGACTAAACGTGTTGTTGCGCACAGAGCACTTAACATTTTGACTTAACACCTCCCAAAGGTATGATAAAGGCAATCTAAAGTGGTAGGGAGCACAAAAGCAAGCGCACTAACGGTAAATGACAACAAAATGATGTATAAGCCTTGCTATGCTTATAGAAAATATGGAAAATCGAGTGAAAACAAACGAGGGTAGGGAACATGCTAAAGATGAGTTTAGTTACACACGCATACATCACCCATACACCTACAGATATGCTCATGTAACGTTTTATCTTCAATAAACAGTGTTATTAAATATTGCTGATGATTTAATACCGCACAAACAGCAACAAAAATAATGAAAACACAAATAACGAAAACAAAAATAATAACAAAACAAAAACGTTTGGGGCACAAAAAATTTGGACTTATATAAATCTAAGTTAAGTCAGTGCAAGCTTTACAAAAGTTCAGCCGCACTAATTGTGCGGCAATAGCTGCTGGGTTATATGAAAATAGCAACAACAACAAAGAAAACGAAAAGCATTATTTAGAATGTCTATCTAGATCTAGCTCTCGCTCTATCTATATACATATGTATGTAAGTATATACTTGTATAGACATATCTACAATTGGAATTAAAATAACAAAAACAACGCGGTGAACTTAATCAACGTGCTACTATTGACGACCGGCAGCAGCAAGGAACAACAACCTCAAAGTCTGTCGCCGTTAAGCCGGCAAATGATGAGCCATTGACATTCTGAACTGAAGCGAATGCAAACACATGCACATAAATAATAATAAATCTTGCTGGCGCTCCACAGCGCGCCTACAGATGTACAACGCTTGATATCTATTTATAGATATCTGTGACAAAATGCAGACGGACAGACACGCAACGCTGTATTTGTATGTAATTTATATATGTAAGTATGGCTGTGTGTGGATTTGTGATTGTGCAACGAACTGTGTGCGCCAACTGATAGCGCGCACAAGTCACAGGCAACGCAGGGGCAACAACGAAATTTAAGGAAGTCGCAGAAACACACAAACGACATTTAAGGCAGGAAAAAAGACAACAACCACGCCTACTTGCAACAAATTTATATGCACACACACACACATACACAGGATATTTTGGTGAATTTGTCGTTTGGCTGGCCGGAAAATGCGTTGTGGCAAGTAAAGTGCGTGCCACAACGCAGCCTAATGTTGCAAGTAGCTACGTTAATGCCACAATTTATTTTTGGTTTTTGCTGTCTTGTGACTTTTGCTGCGTGCGCGCAGGTTTTTCGATTTTTTCGCTGTATTTTTCTATTTTTCCCCCTTTATTTTTTTTTTGTTTTTTCTTTTTTTTTTCTTAATTTTTAAATTTTTTCGCTACTTTTCCCTCTTTTCCTAATTTTTTTCGCTATTTTTCCTCCTTTTTCTATTTTTCAATTTTTTTTCTAATTTTATTTTCAACTTTTTCTGTATTTTCTGCTATTTTTTTCGTTCTTTGTGTGGCAAACTTACCCTTAAGCGCTGCAACATGCTGCATTCCAGCTAAACCGCTGTCGTCGACCATTAGCAGCAACAACAACATCAGCGCGCCACGCATTAGAAGCGATGACGCAGCATTTGTATGTATTTTTAGCATTGGCTGTGTGGCGACAGTTGTCCGCTGGCGTCGCCGCTGCTGTCGTTGCCACTCCGCAGCCAACGCATGTGGCGTATTGCCGTCGGCTCTTTGTTGCATTTTATTTGAAACTTGTAAACTGCAGTGCAAACACAAGCGTGTTGTTGTAGCAAATCCTTTGTTGCTTGTTCGTTTCCACTCAATATTTGATTTGCGCGATTTTGATTTATAATTCTATTCACTTTTTCTTTTTGTATTTTGCACTTGGCTGGCGTCCAGCTGCAGGCGCTCACTGGCTGCCAATAAAACACTTGTTCTTTGTCAATATGACGATTTTTTCTTGTTGTAATTGTAGCTGTTTGCCTATAACTGCATGTGAGTGCCACGGTTTAGCATTTCAGCGAACTAACGTTGAATTGTTGCAAGTATGAATTGCTGTTGCAAGTACGAATTTCTGTTGCAACAATGTGGCTTTAATTTGTGGCAGTTTGCTTCATATTTCTGTGTTTAAATCATATTTTTTACATACTTTGTTGTAAATTTTCAATGTATTTTTTGCGATATTTTGTTGGTAATTATTTTTAAGCTGAAATTATTTTTACATTACTTTATTATTATTTTTATTTCAACGATTTAACTTCCACTTTTTTAAATAATATATTTGTGTTTGTTGCACTTTTCAATGTCAGGCAGTCCAGTTAGTCGTTTTTATCTAAAAATTTATGTTTATTTTTGTGTTGTGAGTTTAATAAACCACATAATTTCCTTTTAGGCTAATAATATGACCAGTAGTTGCCAATCTGCAATGATTTTGGAGAACAAAATTTAATAAAAAGAAAAAAAATATTTTTTATAAGTTTACTTTTTTATTTTTCATGTTTTAGTTTTAATAATTTGTTTTTAATATAAATATAATACAATTTTTAGTTTAGTTTAATTAAATTTTTTAGTTTAGTTTACTTTTTTTGATTATTTTTCTTAATTTTTTTGATTTTTGTGTTTTAATTTATTTGTTTTTTATACATATTTTTATTATTTTTATTTAAATTAGTTTTAGTATTACTTAATAAATATATTTAATATTTTTTTGTTGTGCTTTTAAATTTTTATCTTAATATCTAAATATTTGTTATTATATTATTTAATTCTTATTATTTCATAAAATTTGTTTTTATTATTTTTTATTTATTTTTAATACTATTTATCGTTTTAAAATTTTTATATATATTGTTTTATTTTTTACAGTGTTGTATTTTTGGATAATAATAATTGCTAGTTTTTATTTACTATTTTGTCATACTACATACGTATGAAAATATTTTTAATTTATTTTTTTCATATAAAGTTTAGTTTTTTTTTCGTTTTATTTACATTTCGATAAATTTTTATATTTTTTTTTTTGTAATTTTTGTTATTTTACTTTAATTGTGTTTAATATTACTTATTTGTTATAATTTTTTTATTTTATTTAATTCATATTTTTAATACTTTTTTATTATAAAATTATATTATATTAATTATATTTTCATTTTATTTAATTCATATTTTTAATACTTTTTTATTATAAAATTTGTTCCACATTTTAACTATAACTGGTTTTATGATTTTTTTATTTTTTTTATAATTATTTATATTCTTTAGATAAAATTTTTTTTCTTTTAATATTTCAAAGTTGTTAAAATTAAAGTTTTGGTTATATTTATTTATTTTTTATCTCACAATGAATTTTTTTCGATATGTTTTATAATCTCGTCCTACCTTACCACAGATTATATTTTTTTTTCTATTTTTGTTAATTATTTTCCAGTAAGAATAATTAAAAACTGATGGTGTATCGGTTTGGTTTCTGACTATCGTTTTGTATGTTTTTGCACAATTTTTTTCTATTTCATAATCCAATATTTTTAATTTAATATTTTTGTACATTTTTGCGCAATATCTTCTATTTATTTTCTCAATATTTTTGTCATAAATATATATATATTATAGTTTTTCATTATATTATTTGTCGATTTATACACTTTTGAGTTTTTTTGAATATTGCCTTGATTTTTTTTTTTTTTTGGTAAAATGTTTGCAGAAAAATATTTCTTGAATGCCTGGCAACGCAAATATTGAACATATGTTTTTTAAAATTAATTATAAAAAATGTTTTATTTTTTTTCTGCTTGCTATTAGCTAATATAAAAGCGCAAACTTGATAAAAAAAACAATATTGGCAAGAATTTCTAATAATTTTTTCAAAATTTGCATTTATTTTCGTAATTGCTTTTCGATACTACTGTGATCAAATTGAATGGTGAATTTTGTTCATTTCTCCTTCAATGTAATCCCCTATGCCAAAGAATTTTTCAGTCATCGTAGCACTTGGAAAAATCCTCCGCCGTGATGGCCATCAGAGCCTTCATGTATTCAGCTTTCATATCCTCAATTGAGTCATAACGGTGTTCTCGGAGTGGTCATGTAAATTTGCTGAATAGCCAGAAGTTACACGAAGGTAAATCGGGCGAATGCGGTGTTTGCGGCACGATATTAGTTGAAAATATGACGAAATGATCACGAATAACCAATGCAGTATGAGATGGGCCATTATCGCACTTCTTTGTTCAATAAAATCAGACATAGTAACAATCGAAGAATTTACTTTTAGAAATACTAAAAATACTAAGGAATATTTTGTCGTGAAATTTAGCATAGATAGTACTAACAGTACTAGCTAATTGCTGAAAAAACCCGATTCAAAAAAGAGGGAAGAACAAATTAAAAATTCAATTTGATCACAGTAGTATATTGAATTTTTTTCTATAGTAGTCCGATCTGAACAGTTATTTCACTACACTGGGAGACTAATTCAGATATATAATGGCGGACGGACAGGAGTAAATCGACTAAGTATGGCATTCTGATCGTTCATCTGTACATTTTGTAGGGTCTTCGACGCTTCCTTTTGGGTGTAACAAACATCGTAGCAAAATAACCAGTTCATGGTATGTATTCATATATTATTCTACGTTCTAAATTTAACTTCTTATAAGCAGTACTACCATAAGAAGTATTCTTCCATATGGTTCAGAATGCACCATTTCCGAATTTTGATATATTTTGGTTTATTTCTCCTTTATGGTAAGATACAAGAATGCCTTCAAAATACACTGTAGCACAATTCTTCATTATTAACTTTGCATTATTTATTCTTTTATTGATTTTGTCATGTTTTACACTTAAAACCTTTAACATTTTAAATTTATAGCTTTTTTTTACTGCAAAAAATCAAAATCTTCCAAAAATTTTCAATATTCATATAAAAATTTTTCAGTTCCACTTATAATCCCTAAATACTTTGGTTAATTGGCTAACGAACGGTTTCACAGGCCACTTAAATCAAAAACATAAATGGCCGATTCATAAGTTTCTCAAGTTTTCACAAAATATTTAAATATTTTCGTTTCCATACAATTTTTTTTTTTAATATTTTCTTAATTTCGCGACACTTTAAATTTATTTTAAAAAATTGAACAATCAGACACTTTAATGAAGTTTTTCAAAATGTAAAAATATGTATTTCAAATTTTCGCCGTTTTCCAAACACAATACACCAATCAGCCAATGTCCAGCAAACATTTTCACGTACCTACTAGCATTTAGTAACTTACACATCAAACGATTTTTTTTTTTTTCAACAAAAATTCACTTCTTCGAAAAAATGCCAATATCTATCAAAACCGAAAATCTGTGGAACATTTTTGTTTTTGTAAAAACTCTGTCACAACGCGCGCTTAAACACACACAAACAAAGAAACACCCGCGTCTACCTACTCTGTGTTGCACAGTGTAGAGTAAGAGCAATCCAAGCCAAGGCTTGACGATTCTCGCTTTTCCTTAGCGACCCTTACTTCAGCAACAAATTGGGCAGGTAGCAGGAAAATCGACCGCACGTAAACGACGAACTAAGACCGAGCGCAACCGTACGGCACACACTACCGCTGCAACAATAATTTTCGACATCCAAAAAGGCCGGCAAACGTTTAGCAACTGACTCGAGCAATCGGCGGAAACTGCAACGCAGCCACCAAACCGGGCAATCGGCCGAAGCACCAAAAGAAACACACAAACGCACGCACATATATGTACGAGTATGTGAAACGAAACGCAGCACGAGATTCGTGCGCGTATCTGTCGGATACAGTCCACACTTGCAGTCGGCGAGCGTTCCGTTTCTCATTTGTATTTACCAAATGCTGTTTACGTTGTGGACTGTAGCTGTATCTGTGTGTGTGCCACGCGTAGGTGTGTGTGTGGTTGGTGGTTATTTGCAGCGTGCGGGCGGCGGCAAACGCTTGTTGCATGTCAACTGCAAAGGCAGTGCGCGAGGCCGTTTTTGTTTTGTTGCATTTTGCTGTGGAACGACGGAATCGGAACGCGCATGTGGTGGATTGTATTGTTGTTGCGTGCCTGTGTATGTGTGCGTTTGTTGTGTTGCGCATGAAATTGTTTTCATTTCATTTTCGTGCATTTTCACTTTCAGCAACAAATGTTGCGCAACATTTATAAGCGGTGCTTTGCTACATTGTTGATGTTAGAGGAATAATGTTGCTTGGCTTGTCGTTTCAAGCTGAAGCTGAGCGCGATTAACACTCGTAAAGGAATTCTTATTCCGGAATCGGTTTTTATATCTTGAAATTAAAGAAATATTTTTCAAAATTTCTAAATTTTTACTTTTATTTAGGTTGTAAGCTTATACATGCTATATTCGTATATGTATCGATATTCTTCTAAACATACAAAAAATCGATAGTGAGCGCCAAACATGAACAAACTTTATATAATATCTGAAAAATAACTCTCTAAACTATAACGGAAATATCGAAACGAATATATCGATAACATAATCCGATAAACAATCGATGTATCGATATTGTTATCGATAGTTTCGCAAACTTAGTGTTGGTACCAGTCGAGAGGTCAACAAGTAACACATACATTATGGTCCTTTCGGGATTTTACGGCACACCATCCGTTCTGAGTATAGATCAGGCAGGAAAATTAATATTTCAATCTAGTCCGGGTATTGAAAATGTGCGAAACATTATAAAATTGACTTATAAAAGTCTACTCATGGGTTCTTCGCTTTAAATACAATTTATTAAAATAATTGATTTTACTCCAGAAACACAGAAGCATCAATCTAAATGAGCCAGTTAAACTCCTGATGAAAGAAGCTGCGGCAACCAGCCCAACGGGACCGGAAGCGTTCTTCGCTGTAGGCCACCACACTTTACGAGGAGAGCTACGGAAAGAGGAAAGGGGGAGTAGAAAACGCACTAGTGTCTGGAAAAGTTTGATACAAAATGCTTCAGGAAACTAATCGCTCTTCCCAGAAAAAATTAAGGCGACTTGTGAGATTTTATAAAAGTTACTGAAGGCTGTGGCGTCATCTGTACAGATTAGGGTATTGTTCCACCGATTTGTGTCGCTTCAATGCCCAAATCGTGCGTACAACTGGATTACCCCTCAGTGGTAAAAGAAAGTTGTTAGGCTATCGGGAAGTTAAATGCCGAAAGAGAACACATTGTAGCCGTACCTCAGGAGCTATAAGGGCCTTTTTAATTGGACTGAGTTAAACGAAATTTGCATTCCTCAATTTTCAATCAACCCATCTATGACTTTATACACTGGCGGCTTTTCTTGGCCCCTTTCGAAGATGTTTTCTTAGCCACAAAAATAAATGTACGAGGTGTGTTCAAAAAGTATCGTGAATCGTAACTGACAGTTTTCTTCGATTGCAGGGGCGTGGTGCATCATAAGTTCTTGCCACAAGGAAGAACGGTCAATAAGGAATATTACCTGCAAGTTATGCGCAATTTGCGCGAAGCAATCCGCCAGAAACGCCCGGATTTGTGGAAGAACAAAAATTGGCTTTTGCACCATGATAACGCCCCTGCTCACACACATCGTTGCTTGTGCGCGACTTTTTGCCAAAAACAACACACTAATGATGCCGCAGCCACCGTATTCCCCAGATCTGGCCCCCTGTGACTTTTTCTTGTTCCCTAAACTGAAGAGGCCCATGAAAGGACGACGTTACGCTTCTCTTGACGAGATAAAGACGGCATCGAAGGAGGAGCTGATGAAGATAAAAAAAAATATTTTTTGAAGTGCTTCGAAGATTGGAAAAACCGTTGGCGCAAGTGTATAATATCTCATGGGGAATACTTTGAAGGGGACAAAATAGATATTCATGAATAATTTTTGAAAAAACGCAAAATTCCCGATACTTTTTGAACACACCTCGTAAGAGTTGTTTCATTAAATTTCAAACATATGATGTAACCACAACAAATCCTAGTATAGCTGTAAACTAAAGATAAGGATAGGCCTAGCTCCATATACATATGTATGTCGATATTAATTGCACGTGTGCATGCTTACTTAAAGCTTTATCTAATATTTTAGAATTTTAATAGACTGTCAAACACCAAACACTTGTAATATTGCCATCTGCCTTAGCTGAAACGATCAATTATATTTTTTAACACGGGATATTATGATTATTTATCTATTACTTTGTTATAAACCCACTATGAGAAATAATTATTTGACGGTAATTACTATGTATCGGTATATGTACATACAGACATAAGTATTTATGTATGTTTGGATGAACATATGTATGTAATGAAAATGTATATACATATAACATATGTTTATGAGAGCCCCTTTAACCCCTTAGGAAATTGGTATATGCGTATTTCTATTCATATGTATTTTGAGGTATTAAATTATTAATTTTTGAATTTTCTAATTACATAACTTACAAAAAGAAAATAAAATAAATTAAATTCTTTTAAATAACACAAAAAATACACTTAAAAAAATTTAAAAACCCGAAATTTCGGCATTCAGAAGTGCACTTTCGGGATCCCGAAAGTAATTTAAGTGCATATTTTTTATAAATATGATATACCATAATCCCGAAATTTCGAAATTCAAAAGTGCACTTTCGGGATTCCGGAAGTAACTAAAAACCGTATTTAATACTAATAAATTTTTAAAAGCTTCAGTGTTATTTTGATTTCTTTAGATTTTAACGGTTAGATTCAACTGGTTCCTGAAAGTAACTTTAGCATATATTTTTATAAATCTGATAAAACATAATCCCGAAATTTCGGGATACAAAAGCGCACTTTCGGGATTTTGAGAGTAACTAAAATATATGTACTTACTGGTTACGAATTCTTGAAAGCTCCAGTTTTATTTTGATTTCTTAAATTTTTAGATCCCGAAACTTCGGGATTCAGACTTGCGATTTCGGGCTCCCAAAAGTAACATAAGTACACATTTTTATACTGAAAGCAACTAAAGTATATATACATTTAGTACATATTTACTGTTTATAATTTTTTGAAAAAAATCTATTTTTAATTTGACCTAACTAAACCCATATTAATTTTCGTCACGAGCGCTTGCCACGAGTGACTCATTAGAATATCTCATGTTTGAGAGAAATTCCGTAATGAATTTCATGTGATAAACTAGGGTGACATTTCAAAAGAAAGTTCATACAAAAAATTACGTTTCGTACAACTAAATATATCAACATTATTTAGAAACCTTGGTTTTTCCATTTCCATCAGCAACTCCAACCAATTAACGAATGCTTAATTAATCACATTCTCCAAACCATATAAATAAGTTTGTTTGCAAATAAACCGTTACGTTGCCAATAATATCTAAATGCATATTCATAATGAACTCACTTACTCACCGATTTGTTTACTATCAGTAACTATCCATCATAATTCTCATAAAAAGTAACAACTCCAAACGAAAATTCGACAAAAAACAGAGCTAAAAGCTTTGCTATAAAAAGTGAAATATTTTCGTTTGCAAATCAGTTATTAATCAGATTTCGTTAATAAAACATTAAACGATGAAATACTTCGCACTTTTACTTGCCGCTTTGATCGGAGTGAGCCTTGCCTCACCTTACCCTCAGGCGTCAGGAGTCATTGAAGAAGATTGGCGCGGCAATTTGCAACAGAACTCCGACTACTATGTTAGCCAGAATCCCGTAAGTTCAGAAATCTACTATATATTTCTTTATAATTAATATTTAATTCTTTCTTGCAACCACTGGTTGGTTCAAAAGGTCTCTTGGTTTGCTGCCAACTACTTCTGCTACTCCAAGGGCTGGTCGCTGGTCGCACCCAACAGCTTCACGTCTGACCTTCTGTTAAAAGGCTTCATTGAACTCTTCGGTAGGTTCGTGTAGCCTTTACCATTTTCATTAGTATTTATTGTATGCCTTATGTTCTTTTAGATCTAACTCAAAATAATTACTGGACTGCTGGCAACCGTTTGGCCAACGAGTCAACATGGCTTTGGGGTCTTGGCGGCAACAACTTAACCTTCACCAATTGGGCTGCGAGTGAACCAGTTACCTCTGGTGATTGTCTGTTAGTGCAAACTAATACCACTGATATTTTGTGGGCCAACCAGGATTGTGCTGTACAGAATGACTTCATCTGCCAGAAGACAGTTTCCACAAACTAATGTAGCATGAAAATTGGAAACCGACGCGGAGAAAATATGTCCAATGGCGCTTTTGAGAATGTATATATACATATATGTGATATAAAACAAAGAAAAACAAAAAAAAAAGAAAAAAACACAAAATATGCGCGAACATCTTTTTCGGATTAATCTGGACACACCTACGCAGCCGACTGATCTTTACTTTCGGGATTTTTTACAGTCAAATGTTCATGTAATAGATTAGGTCGTGAGGTGAGTTTACATTGCGTTCGCATTGGTGGTGAACCCACGAAAACCTTTCTACCAAGGTTTTTTTTTTGCCCCGGGATCTCTTTCGCATTACTTCGGGTTAAGTTTTCCAAGAAAGACCTATTGTCCAAAAAGGACTCCTCCAGCGATGCCTACGGCTTTGTAGCCAGCGTGAAGCGATTGGACTTGTCTTCTCATGTCTCATATTTTCCGATGTTGAGGAGCCTGTGTCCATGTCCCTCTTTTTATTGCGTATTGCATAGTCTACATACCTCGCCATTTGCAGCCGGAGTTCTTCACTGTTTATCATTTTTTCAACTTTATTTTCTGCACCGAGTTGTTCAAGCATGTTTTCTAATACCCTCCGTGCATCTCTCCCGTGGCAGCACTTAAAGAGATATCGATTGCGTCATCAAGTGGTTCGTCTCCATTTATACATCTAGGTCTTTAGGTTTTTCCCTTAAAACTAAGGTATTTTCGGAAATACCCGTGACCTGAGAGCATCTGTACTATCTTGCCAGTGTCCATGTGTTTGTTTCCTCGCCTGTTGTCTCGCGGTCATCTAAAATTTCACGTTTTGGGCCGGTCGATTGGCCACGAAGATCGTGTGATATCACACCGTTAGCCTTTTTCCTGTGGGAATATATAAAGTCTAAAGTCTATGCGGACAAGCCCGCTCCAACTCAGATCTTGAAACAATCAAGACGCGTGTCATTCGTCGGTTACTAGTCGAAATGCTCGAACGAGCGATCGAAAATTGGACTCAATAGATGGATCATCTGAGACATAGCCGCGGTCAAAATTTGAAAGATACTACCTTCAAGAAATAATTACCAAAGAAATTTCTTTCGAATGATAATAAACATTCCCCATTAAATTTGAAGTTTCTGTATTTTTTCTTTAATAAAGTAGGGAACCTCGAAATGCATCACACTTTACATTTAAAAAACTTTTAAAGATGTAAGCCCCAGCACTTCCCCTTGTCTACTAATTATCCCGGACAAAGCATCAAGAACTCTGGCATTCATTGACTTTTAGTGGCAGGTGAAATTAATGCTTATATTTTACGGTTATTAATTGAATAAAAGCAACAAAATTATGATTTGATAATGAATAAATGTAGTTATGTATATATTTATATATGTATGAATGTATGTAATTATATATGTATATATGTACATAAATGTATCAAACTGTATGCCTACAGTATCGCCACACCAAAGCTTCAACAAACATGATAAATGATTGCCTATCAGATACACATATATCGAGTATTTTTAATAATTAATAGCAACACTATGTACACAAACAATAATCAAAATATTTGCACTAACTTAACTAAAATATCCATTAAAACTAACAGTTTTTAATCCGTGTACATTAAATTGGCCGACATAAAGTCAGGCCATCGATTATGTGCTAAGTACACAAGAGTATTGAAAACAAAACAAAACAAAAAAAAAATAAAATAAAATAAAAATAAATAAAAATAAACGGAAAAAACTGCAAAATTTTTCTTTATATAAAAACGGCGAGCAATTTCACCGAAATTAGTTGCAAACAAAACAGTGCAAAGCAAACATTAAAAAATGAAACAATCTAGCGGTAAATTAGTGTTGTTATTTGTGGCGTTGCTGGCTGTTAGTCAAGCCACACCACTGAGCGAGGATAATGAGTTCTCCTTCGGCTGGCCGGGCAGTCTAAGCGACAACGCCGATTACTATGTCAGCAGCAAGGAGGTGAGTATGACACGCGGATGAGGTGTATAAAGCACATAACGGTACAAAATGTACGAAATATTTAGGTTTCCTGGTTTGAAGCCAACTATTACTGCTACTCAAAAGGCTGGGAACTAGTGGCGCCTGAAAATTTCAACTTATCAACACTCTTCAAGGGCTTTCGTGAATTGTATGGTGGGTATACGCCGTATTAAGATTAAAAATATTTTATTATATAATTATATTGCTATTATTTCTACAAAAAGATGTAAAGGACACCTCTTACTGGTCCGCGGGCAACCGACTTACTAGCAGCAACTGGGTCTGGGGAATCGGTGGCGAAAATTTCAGCACATCCAACTGGGATACTAACGAACCCAATGGCGATGACAGCGACAAATGCTTGTTGATTGGAAAAACTGTGGCATCTTTGTGGTCCGATGAGGATTGTGCCGCCAAATATAAGTTTATCTGCCAGAAGAAAGTGGTGAAGGCAGCCGAAAAAACCAAGAAATGTAAAGAAAGCATTTTCTAAGCGCTCTATGTGTTTAATTGTGGAAGCGTATTAAATATTATTGATGCAATAAAAAGGTGACGGAATATATCAAAAAAACAAAATTTCGGAAAATTCTTTCACATTCGAATGAAGTAGGCAATAATGTGACTAATACAGCCAAAATATTGAAATTATGCGGAAAAACATATTAATTAAAATGCCATACACTGTTGCCAATTTTCTCTCAAAAGAAGTAGCAATAGTATAAGGCAAATAAATTTCAGAACATTCCTTCACATATCAAAATAGGCAATAATCATAAGTCTTGCAGAAGATCATATTACCTGCCGACATGTAGCGGTAGTTGGAAATTAACACATACTTATGTATGTATGTACCTTTACTGATGTGTCAAATTGGCAATGCGATTAGGCTGTATATATACATATATGTTTGTGTGTTTTTATATACTGTATATCATATGACAACAACACAGTTATTGTCTTTTAAAACAAAAACAAAATCCACACAAAGCGCAAAGAAACGAGTCTTTCAAATCTCTCACTGCAAAGGATATGTGAGCAAACTGGTAGCGAGGAGCCAAGAATAAAGAAGAAGCTGCAGTTGATGTCAAATACTCTAGCCACCGTGCTGCAAACGCGTACATTGCATGCACATAGCTACCTTTCGAAACACACCTGCCGCAGTTCCACCATACAAACAAAAAACCAGCTCTAGTCCGCCGCCAAGTCTACATTGCCTACCTGCCTCAACGTTTTCCTGTTTCGCTGCCTTTATTGCCACTATCACTGAATCATAGATGTATATATTGTTGTTTGGCCGTGTCAAAGGTTCAGCTGACTTTTGGTTGTCTTCTCTTTTTGGTATCATCATCACCGCCATTTACTTATTACGGTCTTAAACTATGCTTATACCTTCCATATCCTCCCTTGCCGTTGCAGTGCGTGTAATTTCGTGTATGCCACGTATATATGCGTGTGTGTTGTGTGCACACTTACTTATAATTCTATACAGCTTTGCGCATGCGTGAAATGTTTTCTTTACTTTGCCATCAATTGCCCTCCTACTCGATTTTTCATTCACTTGCTGCCTTTACTATCTAACATTTTCGAATTTTACACACGCCGCGTGAAAGAATCAACGAAATTGACGACTTTTTCGGTTGGGCATAACAATTACCTTGGTCTTTATACAGTTGGTGTAATCTTAAAAAAAAAACTTTTTTGTGATTTTTTTTTTGGTAATTTGTACTATCGAGTGTTCATTACACTTATCGCTTAGACTTCAACTCAATATCATCAATATCGTCTGCTTTGTATTTAGCTCGCTTGGTGAGAACAAAATCAGAGAGTGACCTGTGGGCATTTGTATACATACTCATTCTTCTTTCATCCTTCTTTCTATCGGTTATCTGCTTCTGTCTCTTCAAACACTCATTAATTAACCCTCCACTCAGTAAAAAGCAAGCAAAAGCAAGTTTTTGAACTTTTTATTCATTTTTTCTTAATTTTTTGGTCACAAAGTCTCTCACACTTTTGAGTGTGTCTTTAAAGAAAACGTTATTTACTGGCTGTGATAAGATTTTAAGTGGCAAGAAAAGTGAAAAGTGTTAAGCCATAATGCTTAACGTGATTTATGTTAATTACTATGATGGTTTCAACCATATCTAAATTAAAAAATAAACTTAAAAATATTTTAATCCCAATTTTACGATGCTTATAAGAATTCAGAAGCAATTATAACCCGCTTAGAAAGGTTATAGTTTTAAACATTAACTAGTGGAGAAAAGCTCGAAGATGAAAGCATAATTTTGTGAGCTTTCTTATTACAATACGCCAGGAAAATCTTACTATTATTTTAACATAAAAAGAAACTTTTGCTCGAAAGCTTGACAATGAAAGCACAATTTTTGTGAGCTTTTTTATTATAGAACACCGAGAAAATAAGCTTTTGGACATACATATTCAAGGGAGCTTTTTTAGCGCTTATGAAAATTTTCTTCAACCAATTGTGTTTTTAAGGAGGTCTAGCAAACAAAAAATTTTTTAAAAATTGATTCCTAAAAAGTTAACATTTTTAAATGAAAAAAGCTCGAGAAACAAGCTTTCACTACCTGAAAAATGTAAATTTGGTCAGAAATGAAAATATCCAAAAAAATAAACAAAAAAATATACACATATTACACTAACTGAGTTTCGAGAAATATATCTAAGAGGGCTGTTGATTCAGAAAGGAGCTAAGACTTCTGTCAAATGCAGATTTTTCACCAAATTGAGTTTTAAAGAGCTTTCGGAGCTTTCATCGCTATAAAGTGACAAGATCTAGGAAAGAAATTTTTTTTTAAAATTGATACCTTGGAGTTTCGAAACTTAAAAAAGCTCGTGAAGTAAGCTTTTAAATATAAATTTTATTAGAAAATAAAATAAACGATAAAATATAGACATATTACACTTTATTATTTACACTGTGGTTTCAAAACTATTCTGTCAAATGCAGATTTTTCACCGAATTGAGTTTTTAAAAGCTTTTAGAGCTTCTGAAGCTTTCATCACTATACTATTAAGGGTAAAATCTAGAAATTTTTTTTTAAATTGATACATTGAAGTTTTGCAAATAAAAAGCTCGATAAATAAGCTTCAGTAAAAATATAATTTTTTTGAAATTAAAAAATAAATAAATTTTATTAGAAAATAAAAAAAATACAAGAATAATACAATAAAATATAGATATATGATACTAGCTCTTATTCCAAAAGTATGTCAAAAAAGAGCTTTGACTTCAGAAAAGAACTAAATAAATAATATAAAGAACTCTACTATTCTGAGGCAAATTTTAATAAAAAGGAATTTTAAGATGCGTTGGTGAGAAGAAACTAAAGGGTAAAGTTACCACGAAAGCTTTAAGTAAGTTGTTAGTACAAATATAATCTCGAATGTTAGCAGTACCAATAAATATATTAAAAATAAATTTTTGTCACATATTTACTAATTCCGCAGCTGTGCTTTTATTCTGAGAGCCGATGACAGATGCAACTCTATAATTTTCATAAAAAATTTTAAGCTTTTTCACATAATTTCCCAGAAGTACTGACAACCGTAGATAAAATATACATACATAAGTACAATATGAGAATATGTGTTTAATTTTATGTATATTTAAATATAAATTTAAATACATTTTCCTCTCTCTCTCGACACAAAACAATAGCACAGCATAACTTAGCCTAGCAGCGGGGGCTCATTTTAATCCACTTAAAATTGTGCGTTTTATTTCTATGCGATTTTTTTTTTTCTGTCACGATTTGTCAACGCATTTAAAATTTTTCCGTAGCTTTCGTTTTAACAATAATACTTCACCATAAAAGAGTGATAAAGTGCATAAATCGTGATTAAATTGGCATACAAATTGGTTTGTTGAAAGAAAAACCCAAATTTTTTTCCATAATGGAAAACAAGAAAAATAGGTCAGAATAATGGGTTTTTAATGGAACTGAGCATTGAGTGTTGGAGACGCTTTCACTATGAAAAATCATAAAATTTTGTAAAATAGTTTTTTAATACAGACGATAAATAAGTTGTACCAACAGCGCCTATTATAAGTTCATAAATAAGTGTGTGACTCGATAAAGATATTTCCATAACAAAATGACAGGTTACCATGAAATAATGGCGATAAAGCGTTTTGTCTGCTTTTGTAGTGTGTTAAGACCTAATTGTTGTGTTTGTGACTTTTTGGACTGGAATGTCAAGCGAACTTAATTTTTTGGTAAACTTAATTTTTTTAAGTAGGATTCAATAAATGTTCTTACTTTTTTTATAGACATGATATTTTATAGACCTCCGTTGTTCTCGAAAGGACTAGAACTAGAAATGGGAGCAATTCTTAACTCCATATGAGCTTCTAACTCAACCAAATCGCCGTCGAACACTACTACCTACTGCTGGGGTACCACGATCAGTTATGCGTATCAAATTTTTTATGTGGAAAATATTCTGAAAATTATATTATAAGAGAGTTAAATATACTTGCAAGGGATGTAAGCATAAGGCCTCTAGACTTTTTCAGTTCTGGCAAACCTCAACGTCAGCTCAGCATGCCTTGACTATGATTAAGATCGAGTTGCAGCTTACAATGAAGGACCTAAAAGAGTGCAAACTAATAAATCACGATTTGTGGTGCACTACCAGCGACACCAACGTCTTGCTGCATATAGAACCTGTGGACATACCCGAAGGGATATAACCGCATAAGCTGCCCTCAGAATCAAATAATCTAGGTACTAATGTGCCTCCGGGTCTGAGAATTCTGAAATCCTCGCACGCTTTGATTTCATTCCAAAATACTTTGCTTATCAGATCGTCGACCCTAGCTTTGGCTGTCAATTCTCTGCTCACATAGCGTCTTGGGAGGCATGAGAGAAAGAACTCGCTGAAGGATAGTGGCGACAAACGGATGGATAAAAGTTTTCGGGGAGGATTGATGGAGGAGTATAGCATGGGAAAATTTTCATCAGTTCCAGTTTTATGCCTCCTGACCGCTGCAGTGTCTTCCAAGCGGAGGTGATTGCCGAAAAGGTAGCAGTGGAACTAGTGCTCTGGAGCGAAACCTCCTTCAGAGTGTTGACTTTCTACACCGATGACAGGAAGGCGATATTAGTTTTGAGTTCGCTAATTTTGCCGTCAAGATTATCATATATTATCTCCACCACACATTTTTTTTTTGATTAGACTGGTTTGGGTGCCTAGCCACAGCGATTAGATAAGGAAGTGAGGATTGCACCCCGACCTAGGCTCTATTATTTGTACATATACTTCAGGTTCAAAAACTGCGGAATGGGAACGGGCTTCTTGTAGTTTTAGGAGGGTAGGATAGGGCTGCTTAACCTCAGTTCAGCTAAGCGAGAGTTGATGAACTACCAGAAACTGTGCGGTCACAAGGTCTTTCTGGCCCGGGGTGAATTGGAAGAGCACTAGGGAACGCTCTCAATAGTCATCTTTCAATGGTTGAACACTGAATGAATGAACACTGTCTAATCAGAATTCATGCAGTAAAATTCAACATATTACTGTAGCCAGCTGCAGCAGCTATTTGGAAGGATGTAAGATAGAAATATCTCAACACTTCCTTCTCGAATGTCCCGGTTTTGTCAGACCAAGGAAAAATAACATCAGATCTCATATATTTAGACATCCAGGGGAATGGCGATAGTATAAATAGCCACACCTAACGAGATTCAGGGCTTCGCCGATAGCTATTATCAAACTACAGTAGTTCTTTTCGTCTGACTTTACAAAAAATTTAAAATAACAGTCTAAGTGGGATACCTCCGCCATGTTAAGGCGAAGTTATAAGTTATATCATTTTTGAACCATTTCTCTCACGAGTGGGAAACGTGATTTACTAGAAAATCCGAAAACAAAGTAATTATCGTATCAGCAGTCTCAAGAGATGACATTTTAATCCTCAATTGAGACTTTATACCAGTACAAACAGACGTACTTTAACCCTTATCTACGACGAACAAGCAATCGAAAACGCTTAAAAGTAAAAGTCAAAATTTTGCACGATTAAGAGCTTGAAAAAGCATTTATTAAAAAAGCACGAAAACTCAAGTGGCAGACAACAGACAAAGAGCAAAAGCATGACCTTTCTGTAAAGTAAATAAAAAAGAGGTATGGCATGAAAGCAATACAGCAGTTGACGTGTGTTTTCGAGCCTTAGTGCTGTAGACAATGATTACCATCTCAACCCTAAATGTAGGCAACGTTCCCGATTTTTAAACGAAAAATTTTGCCTACATTAAGGCAAACAGTAAAAATAAATTAGTATAACTGAAAAATCACAGATATTTTTATTCGCAAACACGACTGGTCTTTATATAGCAAACTGCTCACTTCAAGTCACTGAGTTATTTTTGTCACTAATTTGCAACTTTTCCCTTTTTTTCGCATGCCACATTATTGGCACACGCTGAATTTGTCATGCAACACCCACTTTGTTGCACAATTAGCATATGTTGTGTAGGAGATGATGCGAATAAAACAACACTTTCATTGTAAAGCTGTCAACTGTTGATGTTGCTGTAGCCAGCCAAGCATTGTTGCAACGTTTTTGCGGTGTGTCATGTGTTGAATGAACGCTGTGTACGCAACTGATTTGCACAAGCTGGCTTTCAAAGTGAGCTTACTCATCTGCGATGCGTGTATGAACACATATTTAATTACATATTTGTCGTTGCACTTTTATTACACACTGTGTAGGTGCATGCAACACGCCTATTTGTTGGATGCGTGGCTAATTTTTAACGCACGCAGTTTCTCTTTTGATTTGGGTTTTGCTTTCGTGCAAACTTGGTGAATAAGCGGGTGTAGGAGTTGAGAGTGGAGCTTCAAATGAAAGCTGGACTCTGTTGCAGCTAAAAATATGACACAAAAGAAATGGTTTCTATAACCGAGAATTTGAATAGGGTTTCACTATGGATGGGTTAGAGAAAAGAGCTAAATTTGGACAAGTTTTAAAGCATTTTTCCTCGACTGAGATCTTGGAGTGCCATTAGTTAAATTGTTGGACAGTTTCGACGACATAACAGGTTGAAAAGTTCTCGGTTTTCGGATCATTAATTTGTGAATTATGGCAACATGGGTCTATTTTTTCGTACCGAAGTCCAATCGACAGTCATCTAAGTGGACTACTCACGATGACCCAGCTTCAAAACGTGGAAACACCAACAGTCAGCTGAACAGTCGGTTATTGCGTCTGAATTTTGGGATGCGCCTGGAATAAATTTTATTGACTACCTTGAAGAAGGGAGGACCATCAACAGCGAATATTACTTAGCGTTTTTGGATCGTTTGAAGGACCGACCTGACAATAGTCAGTGAAAACGATGAGAAAAATTCAAGAATCGGGCTTCGAAATGATTCAGCATCCACCGTTTTCTCAAGATCGGGCCTCCAGGTACTATTTCCTGTCCTCAGATCTCAAAAGAATGCTAGCTGGGAAGAAATTTTCGTCAAGTGAAGAGGTGATTGCCGGATCAAGGGCCTATTTTTAAGCAAAAGAAAAATCGTACTACAAAAAAGGTATCGAAAAGTAGAAGGTTAGAGGGAACTATGTTGAATAAGAAAAAAAAATAAACTTTTTTGGGGTTTACTATGGTAGGTCAGGAACTTTTTTGATATATCCATGGTTCGGAACTGCGTTTTCAAGCTTATCTTTTGTGACCTCTACTCAACGTCGTTTTAGTAAGCGAAACTGGTCCTGTGGTACGAGTCTGGCATTCACACGCTTTATACACAAAACTTTAACCAAAATGTGTTGAGTGCATCTGTAAGAGATGTCCAGATCGTCTGATATCTCTTCGATGCCATTGAGATAATTTTCAATCAATGTTTCTTTAGCTTTTTTGAAGTAATAATTTTTTTATTGAGCTGGATGGCGAGAGGGACCAATCTAGGAACATTTTTTAATGATTCCGTTTCTACGTGCCATATACCAATCTGGATCAAATTTGATCAGATGGTATATGGACTGATTATCCTAACCAAACCAATGACATAGACAGTGTTCCTTTTCAAAGCCATCAATAACGTCGGGAAGCACCAATTAGGCCGAGTTCGCGAAAAATGGATTTCGGTTTGAGTCCCAGGATCGATCATGTTTCTGGTCGAAAAACCATACTGATTTATATGGGACTATTCTGAAAAATACAGCTGTACAACTTATAGACCAGTCCATCAACCAACAGAGTAACAATTTAAGCCGAGGGTGAGGGCAATTTAAAGGTTATGTTGAAAATTTGTTAAAAAATTAACACATTCAGAACTGGCTTTCGATTGGCTTAATTTCTTTTTAATTCTATATTAATCACCACCGCCGATCGAAACAACAACAACAATTAATGAAACCGACAAGCAACAAAAACTACACACAAACCCACTTACAGAAATAAAATAACAATGAAGAAATTAACGAAAATGAATTTCGACGGAAATTTTACGGAGGCGTTAATAATAACAGCGGGCGGTCCAATGGAACCACACACACACGCTCACACAAGCGCATGTGTGAAATCAGCGAGTGTTGAAATATATTTGGCTGACGAACGCATGGTCGGACGTGGCGGTTGCTTGGTCGCGCATGCGCTTATCGGCGTCGAACAATCAAGGCGATTCAGAAGCGTCACGCGAAAACAACAACAATGAAATAAATACCCACAAAACCACATTAAATCAAGCAACTACAACAAACAACTAACAAATTAAAGTGCGTCAGACGAAACTCGGAGACCGATCGTAAGTATATAGTATTCGGCGAGGCGTTAATGGTGCAACGCATTGTTGCACAGTGGACTTAATGGTGGTACAGTGAGGCTAAATTTTCAAAAGGAAAGTATTTTTGGAATAAATATGTAAAAAAATGTATAGAAAAAATGTCGGAAAATGTAAGCTGTGGTCTCACTGTACTAAATTCCAAAAAAATATCTCTCTTCATCTGGAGCCCAAGTATAAGGTTGAGCTGGATTAGTCTTGTAGATTAAAAAAACCACGCATAGAACAGTTTTGATCCTTTGCGATACCTGAAAGAGTTCAGTTACGGCAGCCATGAGGACTAGTCACCCTTCACGGGAATTGCGCCTTTCCCAATAGCAAAGACCTCTGCTTGAAATATACCGCAGTCGGTCGGCAAAAATTCCTCGTAGCTGTATCTTCCGTGCGGGTGTCGATTGGGCAATGGATGTCGCTGCTTGCAATGTCATGATCTCAAGCTAGGTCCTATCAGAGTCATTACATTGCCGGCAGGCGGTTCCTAGCGAGGGCTGAGGTATTATCCCAATCATTCCCTTTTGTTACATTCCTTTCTATGCATCCTCAGAGTATATTGCTAATGAGGTACCTGGCGGTAGGTATAAAACGCCAGACTACCGAATCTAATACTCGAAATGGAGGAAGACAAAGGAACAAAGCGGAACGGGATATCGGTCTAAACGTCGGTGGGAGACGAGGCTTCTGCAACTGGTGGACACAGCGATCGTAAGAGCTGTGTAGTCAGCAGCCACACCTCCAATCAACGGGAGCAGGTTGCGGTGGTTGTAGTGCTAGGAAGGTAACATAAAGTATTTCGCTCTTCAGTGCAGGCGAAGGGTACCAACTCTGGAAACAAGAGAGGGGGCTCGGAAGAAGACAAGAGAGGGTCCCGGAAGATTCCAATAGAGGAGGGGATGAAGTCTAAAGCGAGTTACAAGGTGGCGGAATATGCAACTGTCTCGAAGGAAAGTCCAGCCTAAAGGAAGAAGAGGTGAAACGGCTGGCTGGGCTACAGAGGAGGTAAAGAACGGACGGGCACACTACGCACTCGAATCGAGGCGTTCTTGAAAAAGAGGAAGTGCAAAGACGCAGCCGGGAAACTAAACGTCAAGCACGCGGACGACAAACCGACAACGTCCAAGGCAGCGGCGACGACCAATGAGATTGCAAAACAGCATTTGACTGTTGCGCTCATAGACTGCAGTCACCTATTGAGACAAATGATATAAATCTCACCAATCTAAATCCAAATCAACACACTGTCCATATAAGCAATTATATTTGAGAGCTGCAGTGGCACCTAAAATAAATTGAGGATGTTGTTTTAAAAATTTGTTGTTGTTATTGTTGCTGCGACCGATTTTGACGAACGTTCACGGTGGCACTACCATTAACGCTACACGCTCACTTGGTGTCAATGTCAACAGCAACGGTTTCACTATCACATCGCCAGGCGGCGATAATATCGGAGAGCCCGTGGCGGTGGCGAACTCGAACGCGAACTTGATGTCGATGTCGCTGTCGATCGCCATCAACCATCCATCCAGCCGACACTTCACGCCTTTGATTGCTTTAATTACAAGTTAGTGTGGTATTGTTGTCATTGTTGTTGTTGCTGTTGTTCTACATATGTTTTTACTGTTGTTGCGCGTTGCATGCGGCGAAGAAACAAATTGTGCGCCACTAAGCTATCGTTAATTTTCCGTTGAATGCGCGACGAAGCTGAAAATTCGCAGGAATTGTGGAATGACCCGGCGGACAGTGTGGGCAACAATTACTAAAGTAATATGTTTGTGAGTATGTATGTGCTTGTGGCGTTTTATATGAAGTTTTGACATGTATGTACACATATATAGATGGGAATGTGCATGTGGCAGCAATGACAAGTCGACTAATTGAAATCGAACCTAAATAAACAAACTGAAAACACGTGCTGACATTGACATTGCAACGTGCTATTGAGCGACTTGTACAACTTGTGGCATGCCACATAGCTTATGGCAAGTCATCGAAGAAAATTTATAAAAAAAAGTTCGTTTTGTTGTTGTTTGAATTATTAAAAGCGCGGTTTTTTTTGGGCCCAAAATTTCTGAGCCATGGTGTCGAATGTGTCTATTTAGGTTCATAAACGCATACCTACAAACACTAATGTGGATAATTATTTATATAAGTACGCAACACGCAAGCAAACAGCCTTTTTGGGCTCAGCGAATGTCTACTTTGAACAATTTTTTTTTTCTGAAAACAGCAACACATGCAACTAAGTAAAGCAACATACATATACTTACAACATGCACATATACACATACTATATATATGTATATCTATTGTACATACATATACACATATATTTGTCATACGCATGTGTCATCTCCTGCCCAACCCATTGTGAGTGGGTCGCAAGCTGTCGAAGTTGCCAGTCAGTCCTGCCACGCAGCCACACAGGCACCAGCAACATTTCCACCGCCTTTGCTCTTGAATTTCCTCCGGTGATATGACACCTAAGTTAAATGCTCTGCTGTCAGACAGGTACAAATATTGGGTGTGCCCCGTAACTGCATATTATTGTTGGGTGTACATCTGCTGCTCGTTTCATGCAACGTGTAACAATGTCTTGTTGCTGTTGTTTTTATAGTGTATGATGTGGCCTGCTGTCATTGTAATTGATTTTTATTGTTTATTGCTCGTAATGTTACAATTTCACTTAAGTACATCGAATCATATGTGAGGTTATGTACACACCAACAAGCATACGTAAAGAAATACACCTCTGCTCTAAGGCAACAGAGTTTTATAACCGAGCCCATTGTATTCCACACTGTCTATTTTGCTCTGAATCAGTGAACGGTTATGTATGTGTACTTAGCTTTGGCTTTTGCAGCTTTTCGAAGTTATTGGTTGTGCTTTTCCTCCTTTTCCGATCACAAATTTCGATAAACTAGAGGCTGAGTTGTCAGTTTATCCATCTCTGACTAAAAAATTAGAAAACAAAACATTTCTAACTCTAATTACTGACTCGTTGGAGGCCCATGGCAGTATATAACGGGTGATTTTTTTGAGGTTAGGATTTTCATGCAGTAGTATTTGACAGATCACGTGGGATGTCAGACATGGTGTCAAAGAGAAAGATGCTCAGTATGCTTTGACATTTCATCATGAATAGACTTACTAACGAGCAACGCTTGCAAATCATTGAATTTTATTACCAAAATCAGTGTTCGGTTCGAAATGTGTTTCGCGTCCGTGTCCGATGAGCGATGAGGCTCATTTCTGGTTGAATGGCTACGTAAATAAGCAAAATTGCCGCATTTGGGGTGAAGAGCAACCAGAAGCCGTTCAAGAACTGCCCATGCATCCCGAAAAATGCACTGTTTGGTGTGGTTTGTACGCTGGTGGAATCATTGGACCGTATTTTTTCAAAGATGCTGTTGGACGCAACGTTACGGTGAATGGCGATCGCTATCGTTCGATGCTAACAAACTTTTTGTTGCCAAAAATGGAAGAACTGAACTTGGTTGACATGTGGTTTCAACAAGATGGCGCTACATGCCACACAGCTCGCGATTCTATGGCCATTTTGAGGGAAAACTTCGGACAACAATTCATCTCAAGAAATGGACCCGTAAGTTGGCCACCAAGATCATGCGATTTAACGCCTTTAGACTATTTTTTGTGGGGCTACGTCAAGTCTAAAGTCTACAGAAATAAGCCAGCAACTATTCCAGCTTTGGAAGACAACATTTCCGAAGAAATTCGGGCTATTCCGGCCGAAATGCTCGAAAAAGTTGCCCAAAATTGGACTTTCCGAATGGACCACCTAAGACGCAGCCGCGGTCAACATTTAAATGAAATTATCTTCAAAAAGTAAATGTCATGAACCAATCTAACGTTTCAAATAAAGAACCGATGAGATTTTGCAAATTTTATGCGTTTTTTTTTTTAAAAAAGTTATCAAGCTCTTAAAAAATCACCCTATAGATATTCTTAGAGCAGTCACTTCATACTCGTATTAACTATTTCGAAGCTTCACTGGATTCGTTGACTTCTTGGCGAATCTAATGGACATAAACCTCTGTCGTAATTTTACCTCTCTCAACAACAAAAAAAAAAAAACATAATAGCCGTTAACGGGAAGAAACCCCGTTTTACATACAGGATCTACCAAAAATGCCGACAGGAATTAAAAATGAATAAAACCTTCAAATTTGACCAAAATGGCTGCTGACTTGAACACACTGTCGGCCAAAAGCTCCCCTGAAAAAATATCAATTTTTTGAAGCTTCTTAAGCAAGCTACCCCCTCAATAATTAATGAAATTGATCACTTTCGAGGAAATATTTTTTATTAATTTTTTTTTTTTTTTTTTCTTGTCTTCTAAATTAAATTTTCTTATAGATGATCTTACGTGGCTTAGATCATTTTGCTTTCCACCAAATTTTATGGAATACGAACGTTTCAAAAGGCTTGGAAACCAAACGAATATGATAAATTAAGAGAATGACTCTTCCACGTATATACAGATCCATGAAAAATGCCGTCAACACCAGTGACACATCGAATCAGTGATGACAGTAAACAACTCTGTTAAGGTTCTCTCGTCTCACATCGGTCTGTTCATTAATTTAAACAGTTGAGTGTGTAATATCTGAGATGTAGTGAGTAATAATCATTGATGAGGCTAAGACGCAGAAAAAAAAAAAACAAAATTATCAACAACAATATATGCAGTGTCTTCGAAGTTCATATTTAATATACAGCAATGAAATGTGATCTGTGAATTTTGAACTGGGCGTGAAGAAATTCAATATCAATTAGGGTTAATTATTGCAATGGTGGGTGTATAGCACTTAGATGTAGACTTGAAGCTTGTAATTATTGATGTAAGAAATTTCTTAATATAAGTACATATGCACCGTTTATACAATAAACAGTCTCAGTGGAGTGAAATACCATAAAACTCATATGAGAAAATTTAGGTTGTCAAATATCTCCCTTCCGCGTTTTTGCTCTTTATTTAATGCTTTATAAAAAGTGTTACAGTGATCGGATTTGGTTCAAGTATGCGCCGTTTCCATCTAGACGACAACTTCAGAATACCCCCTTCGTAGAAGCCCCCCTCCTTATTTGCGAAGAACTGGGACAGCCACTTTTCACAAGCCTCTTTTGAATTCAACTTTACACCCACTAGTGCGTTCACCATGGACAGGAACAGGTGGTAATTACTTGGCGCTATATCCGGGCTATATGGTGGATGCGATAGAACCTCCCATTAGAGCTCCCGTAGTTATCAACGAACTGTGTGGTCTTTCGTTATCCTGGTGGAACACTACTTTCTTCCTGTCGGCCAACTCTGAATACTGGTCGATCTCCAGTTGTTCTCAGTAGAGGGTAGAATTAAGCTTCTGACCATATGGGAGCAGCATGATTCCCTTCCAACCCCACCAAACACACAGCAAAACCTTCCTGGCTGTCAATTCCGGCTTGGCCACTGTTTGGAACGATTCACCGGCCTCCGACTACGACCGTTTTCGCTTCATATTGTCGTATGTGATCCTTTTATCATCATCAGTCACCATACGCTTCAAAAATGGGTCGAGTTCGTTCCGTTTAAGCAGCATATCGCAGGCAATCGGTCCAGAAGTTTTTTTTTGCTAATCATGCATAGCGTCGTTTTGTAGGTTATGTCAAGACCTTTCCAAAGATTTATAGTATTGCCAGATACGAGCTCTGTAACGCTTTATACAATACATAGCCACGAAATTCAAAAAACAGAAAGGCGGAAATGAGATATTTGACAACCTAATAAAAACCTCGAACACTCCGCTGCTGACCAGTCTCTACAATAATACTATACTTGTATGTTGGTTACATTCTAGTTTCGGGATTTGGTTGCAAACTGGTAACACTAAACTTTTTCGCAAGGTTTGACATTTTTAATGTTAAACGTACTCAGAAAGTTTTAACATACGAGCGCTTCTTGTGTTGTTTACAGTAACTTAAAATATTCTTCTGCTTGTTCGATTCGCCAGTCATTATGTTTTCGAGACTAGAATCCGAATTCAATTATTAATAATTGTTAGGCGAGGGTTATTTATTAGTTAATATGTTTGCTTTGTTCCTAAACTGAAGTTGCCTAAGTTTATCCCCCAGACTCGCCTAGGAATTGCCATCTAACTCAAAAACTGGCGAAAAATTGGGCAAAATAATAAACTATGGGACGAAACAAAATGGAAGGGAAAAGCTAGGAGAAAAAGGATGATAAATGAATGTAAAAATTCTGGAAAGGAAAGTGAAAAAATATGAGAAAAGAGTTAAAAAAATTCGAAAAGGAAAAGGAGAGCAAATAAGGTTAAAAATTATTTTAAAGATATAAGTAACGAAACATTTAATAGCAAAAGTAGAAGAGAAAAAAGTAAGGGGAGTATGAAAAAATATACATATATTTAAAGTTGAAAAAAAAAATTACCAAATTTGACGTTATTGTCCAAGGCAACGGTTCAATCTCCGAAGAAATTGTTCAGATCGAGTTATCAAAGTTCTTGTAAAGAATTTTTTCTCCTTTGTATTTGTAAAATGCTACCGAAGTTAACGTTTTTTCTTGTTTCGGTTAGTGTTTAAACAGTCGTTGAGTTATCATAGTTTTGAAAATATTCTGCATAATTAGAGTTATAAATTTTATTTTTATACACTAAGCAATATTAATGTTGTATATTAAGTATAATAATACAGCTCTTTCGTGTTTTTTTTTTATTTAGCTATCCCTCACCTGAAACCAAACACAATTTTTAAGAGATCCCTAACGAACTTTCTGCTTTCATAAATATTTGCATGCCATATTTATTTTTACAGTTAGTTGCGAAAACATTTATTTTCAAATGTAAATACAGTGTAAATTTGTTGTCAAAAATGTGCAAATGCAAACATAATTTCAACTAAATGCACTACACAACTATTACTTTATACACTCATATATAATTACTGCAGCGGTGGCTTAGTGCATTAGTAGCTGTAAATAACGTTAAACATATTTATGGATTTTGCAGTCCACTTTGTGGTATTAATGTAAATATTTTAATTAGACAAATTTCATATTTTATCACATGCATATTTTCGAAAAATCTCGAAACCTGCATGTGTGTCTGTGTGCGTGAGCATTTTCCGCTTAATAAAAGCATAACATATCCATTACAGAGATAATAAATAGCGCATAATAAAGCTCAGAATTACCGGTCATAATTAATTATTGAAAAATTTTGTTTATTTTAATAAGCGAAAAACCACTTTGTGGCCTTTCATGTGGGCAAAATTACTTTTCAGTACAAATTAAATATTTCCGATGAACCAGAAATATTGAAGAGCAAATTTTTTGAAGAGAAAAGAGACGTAAAATAAATATTTATGAAAATTTTTTAAAAATTGTTTCATGTTCTCCATAAAGTTGCAACGAGAAAGAGATTAATAAAATTAAAAATATAAAATAAAATTTCAACTTGCAATACTTTTGTAATTTACTGATTTAAATTTAAAAAAATTGCAAACGAAAATTTTGAAGATGAAAAATTTGTAAACAAAAACTTTCGAAAATAAATTCTCTTCGTTTTTCGAAAACCTTTTTTTCGCATATATATTTTCTGTAATTTTTTAATAATTTATTTTTTGTTATCTCAAAAATCTCCATTCAAGATTTATATTTTTGAAAAACTTTTCAAATAGCAATGTTTTTTAAATTCAATCATTTGTGAAAATTAATAAGATTTTCAATCAAAAAAATTTGTAAATATTTTATTAATTTTTAAAATTTTTTAAATTATTTCTGATTTCTTTTGTTTTTTTTTTTAATCACTGTATATAAATTAAATTTTTTTTTAATATTCTAACCAGCACCTCAAATTGCAATAATTTTGAAATTTACTATTTAAATTTAAAAAAATTCTGCAGAAAAATGTATAGAAATATGTATTCCGAATTGTCATTCAAAACAACTATCGAAAATATATTTTCCAATATTTTTATTTTTTTGAAATTATATTTTCTACAATTTTTCGAAAATATATTTTCTATGATTTTTTGTTTCGAAAAGTTGTCGAAGTTGTTGAACTTGCTCTTAATAAAAATTGTAAATTCATCCTTCTTTCTAATCTCAAAAACCTATTTTCAAAACATTTATTTTTTAGAAAAATTTTTAAAGGATTTTTCATACTACAGAAATTTGGAATTTATTAATTTACATAAATAAAAAAAAAATACGAAAATTTTATGGATTTGTTTTTTGTTTTCAATGTAAATCTTTCAAAAATATATTTTCTACAATTTTTAATTTTCCGCAAATAAATTTCTTAAAATCTTTTAATTTTTCGAAAATATGTTTTCCAAATTTATTTAATTTTTCGAAAACATATTTTCTAGAATCTTTTAATTTTTCAAAAATATATTTTCTTAACTCTTTTAATTTGTTGAAAATATATTTTCTAAAATATTGTAAATTTTCGAAAAAAAATTTTAAATTTTCGAAACCATATTTTTTTAAATTTTTTTTTGATTTTCGGTTATAAAAAAGCCACAATTTCTTTTATTCTGACACCCTCAGCCGTCTTTTACACACTGTCGCTGTACAGTCATTATCCCATACGGACTTTTTTCAACCGTTACCATCAAATTATTTTTTCGAAAATATCTTTTTATATATTTTCGACATTTTTTTTTTTCGAAAATATCTTTTATACAAATGTATATTCATTTAGTAAAAGTTTTAAAATATTTGAAAATTGTAGCGATGTTTTGAATATATATTTGTATATATTTTTCAACATTTCTAAATTTTTCATAAAAATGTTTCTAAAATATTTGAATTTTTCAAAATATACATATATTCTATAGTTTATTAGTTTTGTAAAATACAATTTCAATAATTTTTTTTGTTAATATTTTGAAAATAAATTTTCAATATTTTTTTTTTCATTTTTCGAAAATATATTTCCAACCATCTTTAAACACCTAATAATTTTTTTAAGTATTCCCCCATTCTAATAACAAAAACCTCCTTTCAAAATTTATATTTTTTAAAAAATTTTCTAGGAAACTCTTATATGTATGTACATACATTCAGCTATTTCCAAAGCTCTAACGCAGTCTATTTTTATCAATTTATTTTTTCGAATATACACGTATTTTCAGAAAATAGTTAGTTTCTTGAATATGTATTTTCTATAAATTTTTAACTACTTAATAAAATATTCCGTTATTCGGAGATTCATTTGAAAATATATTTATTTTAGTTTTCCAACATAAATTTTACAAATTTTTAAATATTTCGAAGATACATTTTCTACATTTTTTTTTTCTAATTTTTTCTAGTTTTATTTTCAATACTTCGAAAACATGTATCCGAAATGTATTTTTTTAGGATATTCGGAGGTTCCTTCAAAATATGTTTCGAAAATAAATTTCCCAAAATTTTTTGGAAATACATTTTATGCAAGTTTTTTCGTATTTTTCCCCCTTCTAATCACAAAAACCTCCACTCAAAATTTATATTTTTTAAAATAAATTTTCGACTGCTGTCTGACACTCCCAGCTGTCTCTCGCGCCTTGTCACTGTTCTGTCATTGTAACCATCACAGGCTGACTGGTGTAACGAATCCACATATATGCCCTACTTTTCCCACACAATCTGTCAATATAGCATATGTGCATACGTATGATTATGTGTGTGTGCGCCTTGTGTGTCCTTTGCGGTAACTCATTTTATTTTTCCGCCGAAATCCTTGACAAATCGCTGTTTGGTTACGCTCCATTGATATTGAGTACAGAACCGAATTATGAAACCATAAAATGCTTTTACCTATTTAATTTAGAAGTGTGTGGTATTTATTTTTAAATATTATGTGTGGATATGTATTGGTGAAGAATTTATTACATTTTGAAGTAGGGTTGCCAGTGGAATGATTTTTGTTTTTAAATAACAAGCATTTAAAAATTTTTCTAAAGTACCAAATGATGTAGCCGAAACCAGAATTAATCGATACCGTTTTCGAAAGTGTGGGAAATAGGTCATCAGGATCAATCAGACCCTATTTTTATAATAGAGAAAACAAAACCTAAGACTCAGGCATAGAAGTGTCAAGTGGAAAACGGGAAAAGACTGACAGAGAGAGAGACAGCAAAAAAAAAAATATGTAGAGAGAGACAGAAATGGAGAAGCAGGTAAGTAGTTATGGGAAAGGGATATAGAAAGCTATGGAGGGTATACGGGATCAATAGTGCAAATAAATTACAGATGATTCGTCCCAGTGACTTCAATAGACCTAATATAAAAGCTTATATTCCCAGAAAGTTGCTACAATCTAAGACTCAAGGCGGGAATTGAAAACAACCTTGGATTAAGGACAAAAGATGTGATTAGCTCAAGATTATACAAAAAAAAAAAATCGTGTACCTGGCAACCCTGCTCGCACACAAAAACCGGAAAAAATTTGAAAAATACTTTATAAAACCACTCGAATTACAAACGGCTGAA
>CM050323.1:55814451-55852136 GCA_027475135.1 Bactrocera correcta | reverse complement strand
GCGTGAAAGAATCAACGAAATTGACGACTTTTTTCGGTTGTCTTTATACATACTTTTTTACGTTGGCCTTTATACAGTTAGTGTAATCTTTAAAAAATTTTTTTTTGTGATTTTTTTTTTGGTAATTTGTACTATCGAGTGTTCATTACATTTATCGCTTAGAATTCAACTCAATATCATCAATATCGTCTGCTTTGTATTTAGCTCGCTTGGTGAGAACAAAATCAGAGAGTGACCTGTAGGCATTTGTATACTATACACACATTCTTTTTTCATTCTTCTTTCTATCTGTTTCTGCCTCTTCAAACACTCATTAATAAACCCTGCACTCAACTCAGTAAGAATTGCTGACTGACCAACAAGTTTTTGAACTTTTTTTCTAAATTTTCTTAATTTTTTTGGTCACAAAATCCCATTACGCTTGAGTGTGTCTTTACAGAAAACCTTATTTACTAGCTGTGATAAGATTTTAAGTGCCAAGAAAAGTGAAAAGTGTTAAGCCATTATGTTTAGCGTGATTTATGTTAATTACTATGATGGGTTCAACCATATCTAAATTAAAAAATAAACTTAAAAATATTTTAATCCTAATTTTACGATGCTTATAAGATATCAGTAGTAATTATAACCCGCTTAGAAAAGTTATATTTTTAAATATTAACTATTTTTGGCATGAAGACAAGTTTTTGAGGAAAGCTCAAAGATGAGAGCGTAATTTTGTGAGCTTTCTTATTACAATACGCCAGGAAAGTCTTACTATTATTTTAACATAAAAAGAAACTTTTGCTCGAAAGCTTGACAATGAAAGCACAACTTTGTGAGCTTTTTTATTATAGAACACCGAGAAAATAAGCTTTCGGACATACATAGTCAAGGGAGCTTTTTTAGCGCTTATGAAAATTTTCTTCAACCAATTGTGTTCTTAAGGAGGTCTAGTAAACAAAAAATGTATAAAATTGATTCCTAAAAAGTTAACATTTTTAAATGAAAAAAGCTCGAGAAACAAGCTTTCACTACCTGAAAATTGTAAATTTTGTCAGAAATGAAAATATCCAAAAAAAAAAAAAATTAACTAAAAATATGCACATATTAAACTAACTGAGTTTCAAGAAATATATATATACATATAAGGGCTGTTGATTCAGAAAGGAGTTGATTTGTCAAATGCAGATTTTCACTGATTTGAGTTTCAAAGAGCTCTTAGAGCTTTTGGAGCTTTCATCACTATAAAGTGACAAGACCTAGGAAACAAAATTTTTTAAAATTCATACCTTGGAGGTTTGCAACTTAAAAAAGCTCGTAAAAGAAGCTTTCAAATAAAAATTTTATTAGAAATTAAAAAAAAGGAAATAATCAATAAAATATAGACATATTACAATTTAAGAGATTCCAGAAATATAACTATATGGGCTGTGGGTTCAGAAATAATCTGTCAAATGCAGATTTTTCACCCAATTGAGTTTTTAAAAGCTTTTACTTTTTGAAACTTTCATCACTATAGTACAAGGGGCAAAATCTATCAAAAAAAATTTTTTAAATTGATACACTGGAGCTTTGCAAATAAAAAAAGCTCGAGAACTAAGCTTTCAGTAAAAATATAATTTTTTTAAATTAAAAAATAAATAAATTTTATTAGAAAATAAAAAAAATCCAAGAATAATACAATAAAGTATCAATATATGATACTAGCTCTTATTCCATGATATATATCTAAAAGCGCTTTGACTTCAGAAAAGAAATAAATTCTAAAGAACTCTACTATTCTGAGGCAAATTTTAATAAAAAGGAATTTTAAGATGCGTTGGTGAGTTCAGAAGAAACAACTAAGTAAGTTGTTAGTACAAATATAATCTCGAATGTCAGCAGTACCAATAAATATATTAAAAATAAATTTTTGTCACATATTCACTAATTCTGCAGTTGCGCTCGTATTTTGAGAGCCGATGACAGATGCAACTATAATTTTCATAAAAAAAATTTAAACTTTTTCACATAATTTCCAACAAGTACTGACAACCGTAGATAAAATATACATACATAAGTACATATCAGAATATATGTTGAATTTTATGTATATTTAAATATAAATTTAAACACACATTCTCTCTTTCCCTCTAGCTCTCTCTTCACAAAACAATAGCAAAGCACAACTTAGCCTAGCAGCAGGGCTCATTTTAATCCACTTAAAATTGTGCGTTTTATTTCTATGCGAGTTTTTTTTTTGTCACGATTTGTCAACGCATTTACAATTTTCCATAGCTTTCGTTTTAACAATAATACTTCAACATAAAAGAGTGATAAAGTGCATAAATCGTGATTAAATTGGCATACAAATTGGTTTGTTGAAAGAAAAAGCCAATTTTTTCCATAATGAAAAACAAGAAAAATAGGTCAGAATAATGGGTTTTTAATGGAACTGAGCATTGAGTGTTGGAGACGCTTTCACTATGAAAAATCATAAAATTTTGTAAAATAGTCTTTTAATACAGACGATAAATAAGTTGTACCAACAGCGCCTATTATAAGTTCATAAAGAAGTATGTATGTGACTCGATAAAGATATTTCCATAACAAAATGACAGGTTACCATGAAATAATGACGATAAAGCGTTTTGTCTGCTTTTGTAGTGTGTTTAGACCTAACTGTTGTGTGTGTGTGACTTTTTGGACTGGAATTTCAAGCGAACTTAGATTTTTGGTAAACTTAATTTTTTCAGGTAGGATTCAATAAATGTTCTTGCTTGTTTTTTATAGACATGATATTTTATAGACCTCCGTTGTTCTCGAAAGGACTAGAACTAGAAATGGGAGCAATTCTTAACTCCATATGAGCTTCTAACTCAACCAAATCACCGTCGAACACTACTACCTACTGCTGGGGTACCACGATCAGTTATGCGTATCAAATTTTTTATGTGGAAAATATTCTGAAAATTATATTATAAGAGAGTTAAATATACTTGCAAGGGATGTAAGCATAAGGCCTCTAGACTTTTTCAGTTCTGGCAAACCTCAACGTCAGCTCAGCATGCCTTGACTATGATTAAGATCGAGTTGCAGCTTACAATGAAGGACCTAAAAGAGTGCAAACTAATAAATCACGATTTGTGGTGCACTACCAGCGACACCAACGTCTTGCTGCATATAGAACCTGTGGACATACCCGAAAGGTATATACCTATGACAGCGAATGCTGCGACTTTTGAGAATCTTGGCACTTAGATACCTCCGAGTGACAGTGATCTTTTTGATGGATCAAAGTTTCCGGGGAGAGTTGATGGAGGAGTTTACTGTCGCGAACTTTTCAACAGCTCTAGTTATAGGGACCACTGCGACGTCTTCCAAGTGAAGGTAGTTGCCATAAAGATAGCAGTGGATATACTGCTCCGAGGCTTAGCCTCAGTGGTGACTATCCGGAAGAAATTGATATTAAGTTTGAGTTCGCTCTCAACTTTAGGTTGTCTAGATTCCTTATTTAGAGCATCGTGTTCTTTACGATTACACTAGTTTGGCTACCACAGCGGTATTGCAGGAAACTGTAAGGTTTATGAGCTCGCTTAGACAAGTACTTCAGGCTCAATAGCTGAGGAATGTTAACGAGTAAAAGCTCCGTTGGCAGCTTATGGTTCACTACCGAACTGTTGAGATTCAGATCATCTGAGTATGCGTTGGTGAACTACAGGAAACAGTGTTGTTGCAAAATCCTTCTAGCCAGGGATAAATCCGAAGTGGTCTAGGGAACTCGTCGATCTCAATAATATTCAACTTTCAATGATTGTAGGAGCTCTAACTGAACACTATCCAATCGGAATTCATGCAGTAAAATTTAACACCTTACCGGAGCTAGCTGTATGTATGAATGTTCCGCTTTTGTCAGAGAAGGAAAAACACACCGAAGAAAAAAACATTCGTACACTAAGACTTATGGGTGATGTTTTGCAGTTAGATTATATCGAACTTCAGGAGTTGTTCTCGTCTGGCTTCAAAGAGGATCGAATATGACCTTCCGCCATCATGAAGGATCAGCCATCTAACCTAACCTAATCTAATAAATTGCGTTAGATATGTTTAGAGCTGGTAAATTTATAATAAAGCTCCTTAAGAACTCAAAAAAAAGGAGTAGAACCGATTTCTTCATACGAAATGAAGCATTTCCAAAAAGTTTCGTTGCATTTTTATTCTCTAAAATGTTCATGTTGTTCGAATTCGGACAAGGTTTCAAGTAATTCGACTTACTCATGGTATTCCAAGCCTATTGACCAGCGATACCAGTTTTGAAGCACACCTCAGAAGTTAGGTTCTAATACTGTCTTTTTTCATATACTATATAGTAAAAAGAGATGGTAATTGATGGCTCAGTGGAAGGTCAGTTATGATATGGCTATTTTATACTATATCGGATGCCAAAGTTTAAGCAAAGAAGCAATACACGATTACTGTCAATACAAGAACACACAATTCTCATGATACAAAATATAATATGTGAAATTACGCTTGTGTACTGAAGTCATATTATTTTTGAACAATTTCTTTCACGAGTAAAAACGTGATCTACTAGAAAACCCGAAAACGAATTAATTATCATATCAACAGTCTCAAGAGATGACATTTTAATCCTCAATTGAGACTTCATATCAATACAAAGAGATATACAAGCATGTTGAAGCTCTCCACACTCGCCAACTTTAACCCTTATCTACGGCGAACAAGCAATCGAAAACGCTTAAAAATAAAAGTCAAAATTTTGCACGATTAAGAGCTTGAAAAAGCATTTATTAAAAAAGCACGAAAACTCAAGTGGCAGACAACAGACAAAGAGCAAAAGCATGACCTTTCTGTAAAGTAAATAAACAAGAGGTATGGCATGAGAGCAAGCCAGCAGTTGACGTGTGTTTTCAAGGCTCAGTGCTCTAGACAACGATTACCAACTCAACCCTAAATGTAGGCAACGTTCAACATTTTTAAACAAGAAATACACGTTAAAACGTTGCCTACATTTAGGCAAAAAAAATTAGTAAAAATTTTACAATTGGAATATCACAGATATTTTTATTCGTAAGCCCGACTGTTTTTTATATGACAAACTGTTCACTTCAAGTCGCTGAGTTATTTTTGTCACTAATTTGCAACTTTTCCCTTTTTTCCACATGCCACATTATTGGCACACGCTGAATTTGTCATGCAACACCCACTTTGTTGCACAATTAGCATATGTTGTGTAGGAGATGATGCGAATAAAACAACACTTTCATTGTAAAACTGTCAACTGTTGATGTTGCTGTAGCCAGCCAAGCGTTGTTGCAACGTTTTTGCGGTGTGTCATGTGTTGAATGAACGCTGTGTACGCAACTGATTTGCACAAGCTGGCTTTCAAAGTGAGCTTACTCATCTGCGATGCGTGTATGAACACATATTTAATTACATATTTGCCGTTGCACTTTTATTACACACTGTGTAGGTGCATGCAACACGCCTATTTGTTGGATGCGTGGCTAATTTTTAACGCACGCAGTTTCTCTTTTGCTTTTGGTTTTTGCTTTCGTGCAAACTTGGTGAATAAGCGGGTGTAGGAGTTGAGAGTGGAGCTTCAAATGAAAGCTGGACTCTGTTGCAGCTAAAAATATGATACAAAAGAAGCGGTTTCTATAACCGAGAATTTGAATAGGGTTTCACTATGGATGGGGTAGAGAAAAGAGCCAAAATTGGACAAAATTTAAAGCACTTTTCCTCGACTTAGAGCTTGGAGTGCCATTAGTTAGATTGTTGGGCAGTTTTGACGACATAACAGTTTGAAAAGTTCTCGGTTTTCGGATCATTAGTTTGTGAATTATGTCATTTTGTGGCAACATGGTTCTATTTTTTCGTACCGAAGTCCAATCGACAGTCATCTAAGTGGACTACTCACGATGACTCAGCTTCAAAACGTGGAAACACCAACAGTCGGCTGAACAGTCGGTTATGGCGTCTGAATTTTGGGATACGCCTGGAATAAATTTTATTGACTGCCTTGAAGAAGGGAGAACCATCAACAGCGACTATTACATAGCGGTTTTGGATCGTTTGAAGGACCCACCTGACAATAGTCAGTGAAAACGATGACAAAAATTCAAGAATCGGGCTTCGAAATGCTTCAGCATCCACCGTTTTCTCAAGATCTGGCCGCCAGGTACTATTTCCTGTCCTCAGATCTCAAAAGAATGCTAGCTGGGAAGAAATTTTCGTCAAGTGAAGAGGTGATTGCCGGATCTAAGGCCTATTTTAAAGCAAAAGACAAATCGTACTACAAAAATGGTATCGAAAAGTAGAAAGTTAGAGGGAACTATGCTGAATAAAAAAAAAACTAAACTTTTATGAGGTTTACTGTGGTAGGTCAGGGACTTTTTAATATATCGCTGGTTCTGAACTGCGTTCTCAAGCTTATCTTTTGTGACCTATACTCAACGTCGTTTTAGTAAACGAAACTGGTCCTGTGGTACGAGTCTGGCATTCACACGCTTTATACACAAAACTTTAACCAAAATGTGTTGAGTGCATCTGTAAGAGATGTCCAGATCGTCTGATATCTCTTCGATGCCATTGAGATAATTTTCAATCAATGTTTCTTTAGCTTTTTTGAAGTAATAATTTTTTTATTGAGCTGGATGGCGAGAGGGACCAATCTAGGAACATTTTTTAATGATTCCGTTTGTACGTGCCATGTACCAATCCAGGTCAAATTTGATCAGATGGTATATAGACTAATTATCCTAACCAAACCAATGATATAGACGGTGTTCCACTTCAAAGCCGTAAATAACGTCGGGAAGAACCAATTAGGCCGAGTTCGCGAAACATAGATTTCGGTTTGAGTCCCAGGATCGATCATGTTTCTGGTCGAAAAACCATCCGGATTTATAAGGGACTATAAAAACCCTTTATTCTGAAAAATATAGCTGTACAACTCATAGACCATGGCATCAACCAACAGAGTAATAATCCAAAGCGAGGGTGAGTACTTTTGTTGGCAATTTAAAGGTTATGTTAAAAATTTGTTAAAAAATTAACACATTCAGAACTGGCTTTCGATTTGCTTAATTTCTTTTTAATTCTATATTAATCACCGCCGCCGATCGAAACAACAACAGAAACAACAACAACAATTAATGAAACCGACAAGCAACAAAAACTACACACAAACCCACTTACAGAAGTAAAATAACAATGAAGAAATTAACGAAAATGAATTTCGACGGAAATTTTACGGAGGCGTTAATAATAACAGCGGGCGGTCCAATGGAACCACACACACACGCTCACACAAGCGCATGTGTGAAATCAGCGAGTGTTGAAATATATTTGGCTGATGAACGTATGGTCGGACGCGACGGTTGCTTGGTCGCGCATGCGCTTATCGGCTTCGAACAATCAAGGCGATTCAGAAGCGTCACGCGAAAACAACAACAATGAAATAAATACCCACAAAACCACATTAAATCAAGCAACTACAACAAACAACTAACAAATTAAAGTGCGTCAGACGAAACTCGGAGACCGATCGTAAGTATATAGTATTCGGCGAGGCGGTAATGGTGCGCATTGTTGCACAGTGGACTTAATGGTGGTACAGTGAGGCTAAATTTTCAAAAGGAAAGTATTTTTGGAATAAATATGTAAAAAAATGTATAGAAAAAATGTCGGAAACTGTAAGCTGTGGTCTCACGGTACTAAATCCCAAAAAAATATCTCTCTTCATCTGGAGCCCGAGTATAAGGTTGAGTTGGATTAGTCTGGTAGATTAAAAAACCACGCATAGAACAGTTTTGAACCTTTGCGATACCTGAAAGAGTTCAGTTACGGCATCCATGAGGAGTAGTCACCCTTCACGGGAATTGCGCCTTTCCCAATAGCAAAGAACTCTGCTTGATATATACCACAGTCGGTCGGCAAAAATTCCTCGTAGCTGTATCTTCCGTGCGGGTGTCGATTGGGCAATGGATGTCGCTGCTTGCAATGTCATGATCTCAAGCTAGGTCCTATCAGAGTCATTAAATTGCCGGCAGGCGGTTCCTAGCGAGGGCTGAGGTATTATTCCAATCATTCCCTTATGTTACATTCCTTTCTATGTATCCTCAGAGTATATTGCTAATGATCAATAATAATAATGATAAATAATCGCCAGACTACCGAATCTAATACTCGAAATAGAGGAAGACAAAGGAACAAAGCGGAACGGGATATCGGTCTAAACGTCGGTGGGAGACGAGGCTGCTACAACTGGTGGACACAGCGATCGTAAGAGCTGTGTAGCCAGCAGCCACACCTCCAATCAACGGGAGCAGGTTGCGGTGGTTGTAGTGCTAGGAAGGTAACATAAAGTATATCGCACTTCAGGCGACTGAGGGTACCAACTCTGGCAACAAGAGAGGGTCTCGGAAGAAGACAAGAGAGGGTCCCGGAAGATTCCAATAGAGGAGGGGATGAAGTCTAAAGCGAGTTACAAGGTGGCGGAATATGCAACTGTCTCGAAGGAAAGTCCAGCCTAAAGAAAGAAGAGGTGAAACGGCTGGCTGGGCTACAGAGGAGGTAAAGAACGGACGGGCACACTTCGCACTCTAATCCAGGCGTCCTCGAAAAGTGCAAAGACGCAGCCGGGAAGCTAAACGTCATGTACGCGGACGACAAACCGACAACGTCCAAGGCAGCTGCGACGGTCAATGAGATTGCGAAACAGCATTTGACTGTTGCGCTCATTACCGCAGTAACCTGCTGAGACAAATGATATAAATCTCTCCAATCAAAATCCAAATCAACACACTGTCCATATAAGCAATTATATTTGAGAGCTGCAGTGGCACCTAAAATAAATTGAGGATGTTGTTTTGAAAATTTGCCGTTGTTGTTGCTATTGTTGCTACGACCGATTTTGATGAACGTTGACGGTGGCACTACCATTAACGCTACACGCTCACTTGGTGTCAATGTCAACAGCAACGGTTTCACTATCACATCGCCAGGCGGCGATAATATCGGAGAGCCCGTGGCGGTGGCGAACTCGAACGCGAACTTGATGTCGATGTCGATGTCGCTGTCGATCGCCATCAACCATCCATCCAACCGACACTTCACGCCTTTGATTGCTTTAATTACAAGTTAGTGCGGTGTTGTTGTCATTGTTGTTGTTGCTGTTGTTCTACATATGTTTTTAATGTTGTTGCGCGTTGCAAGCGGCGAAGAAACAAATTGTGCGCCACTAAGCTATCGTTAATTTTCCGTTGAATGCGCGACGAAGCTGAAAATTCGCAGGAATTGTGGAATGACCCGGCGGCCAGTGTGAGCAACAATTACTAAAGTAATATGTGTGTGAGTATGTATGTGCTTGTGGCGTTTTATATGAAGTTTTGACATGTGTACATACATATATACATACATGAGAATGTGCATGTGGCAGCAATGACAAGTCGACTAATTGAAATCGAACCTAAATAAACAAACTGAAAACACGTGCTGACATTGACATTGCAACGTGCTATTGAGCGACTCATACAACTTGTGGCATGCCGCTTAGCTTATGACAAGTCATCGAAGAAAATTTATAAAAAAAAATTTCGTTTTGTTGTTGTTTGAAATATTGAAAGCGCGGTTTTTTTGGCCAAATTGCTGAGCCATGGTGTCGAATGTGTATATTTAAGGGCATAAACACATACCTACAAACACTAATGTGGATAATTATTTATGTAAGTACGCAACACGCAAGCAAACAGCCTTTTTGGGCTCAGCGAATGCCTACTTTGAACAATTTTTTCTACTAAAAGCAGCAACACATGCAACTGAGCGCAGCTACATATACATATGTATATCTATCTTACACACGTATGTATATATACATATAAACATATATTCGTATATATTTGTCATACGCATGTGTCATCTCCTGCCCAACCCATTGTGAGTGGGTCGCAAGCTGTCGAAGTTGCCAGTCAGTCCTGCCACGCAGCCACACAGGCACCAAGCAACATTTCCACCGCCTTTGCGCCTCTGCTCTTGAATTTCCTGCGGTGATATGACACCTAAGTTAAATGCTCTGCTGTCAGACAGGTACAAATATTGGGTGTGCCCCGTAACTGCATATTATTGTTGGGTGTACATCTGCTGCTCGCTTCATGCAACGTGTAACAATGTCTTGTTGCTGTTGTTTTTATAGTGTATGATGTGGCCTGCTGTCATTGTAATTGATTTTTATTGTTTATTGCTCGTAATGTTACAATTTCACTTAAGTACATCGAATCATATGTGAGGTTATGTACACACATACAAACATACGTAAAGAAATATACCTCTGCTCTAAGGCAACACGGTTTTGTAACCGAGCCCATTGTGTTTCACACTGTCTATTATGCTCTGAATCAGCTAACGGTTATGTATGTGTACTTAGCTTTGGCTTTTGCAGCTTTTCAAAGTCATTGGAGGGGCTTTTTCTCCTTTTCCGATCACAACTTTCGATAAACTAGAGTCTGAGTCGTCGGTTTATCCATCTCTGACTAAAAAATTAGAAAACAAAACATTTCTAACTCTAATTACTGACTCGTTGGAGGCCCATAGCAGTATATAGATATTCTTAGAGCAGTCACTTCATATTAACAGTTTCGAAGCTTCACTGAACTCGTCGAATTCTTGGCGAATCTAATGGACATAAACCTCTGTCGTAATTTTACCTCTCTCAACAAAAAAAAATACAACAGAATAGTCGTTAACGGGAAAGAATCCTCGATTTACATACAGGATCTACCAAAAATACCGACAGGAATTAGAAATGAATTAAATCTTCAAATATGACCAAAATGTCTGCTGATTTGAACACACTGTCGGCCGAAAGCTCCCCCGGAAAAATTTCGATTTTTTGAAGCTTCTAAAGCAGGCTCTCTCCTTAATGATTAATGAAATTGATCACTTTCGAGGAAATGTTTTTTATCAATTTTTTTTTTTTTTTGTTTTGTCTTCTAAACTAAATTTTCTTATAGATGATATTACGAAACTTAGATCTCCTTTACTTTCCACCAAATTTTATGGAATACAAAGGTTTCAAAGGCTTTGGAAAGCAAACGAATATGATAAATTAAGAGAATGACTCTCCCAAGTACATAAGCATATACAGATCCATGAAAAATGCCGTCAACACCAGTGACACATCGAATCAGTGATGACAGTAAACAACTCTGTTAAGGTTCTCTCGTCTCACATCGGTCTGTTCATTAATTTAAACAGTTAAGTGTGTAATATCTGAAATGTAGTGAGTAATAATCATTGATGAGGCTGAGACGCAGAAAAAAAAACAACAACAATATATTCAGTGTCTTCGAAGTTCATATTTAATATACAGCGATAAAATGTGATCTGTGAATTTTGAACTAGGCGTGAAGAAATTCAATATCAATTAGGGTTAATTATGGCAAGAGTGGGTGTGTAGTACTTAGATGTAGACTTGTAATTATTGATGTAAGAAATTCCTTAATATAAGCACATATGCACCGTTTATACAATAAACAGTCCCAGTGCAGCAGAACACCATAAAATTCATATGAGAAAATAAGAACCTCGAACACTCTGCTGCTGATCAATCTCTACAATAATACTATATTTGTATGTTGGTTACATTCTGTTTTAGGATTTGGCTACCTGTTGTTTACAGTAACTTAAAATATTCATCTTGTCCAAAAAGTGGAATTAAATCACGAACATATTTGGGCGCTTATATCGTGAGATAGAGATAACTATAGGTATTAGTTGAACCAGCATTAGTACATCCAATATTGCATGCACAAAAAAAAATTGTGTATCGCTCAAAAAAAAATCTTATCCATTGGTTGGTTGAATGTTAAAAAATTTGAAAACAGTGCTTCGAAACAAGTCTATGACATCGCAATAGGTGATAAATCGTGGATTTACGCGTATGAGCACGAAAGTAAACAGCAATCGACTGTATGGGTGCTTCAAGACGAGCCCAATCCAATAAAACTTTTTTGACTACCAAGCACTTCTATGCAGATGGTAGCCTTTTTGTGGAATAACTGAATACATCGCAACCATGCCACTAGAAAAACGAGAGCAGTAAATTCTAAGTGACACACCATCTACTTGTCACTTGGCTTTCCAGAAATCAGGAAAACCAACTACCGTGGGCGGATTACTCTTCTAACTGAAATAATGCATTTTTGTGTTCTCAAAGCATCAATTTGATGAGCCATCCAGCATATGGTCCTGACATGGCACCACCTAATAACTTCTTTCTATTCACGTTCGTAAAAAATAAACGTTTTTCGACACCTGAAGAAGCGGTTGACGCGTTCAAAAGGAATGTTTTGGTGATACCACAGTCAGAGTGGCAGATGTGTTTCGAAAATTGGTTCAAGGTCATATTTTGTTCCCTAATCGAAAAATAAAAAAGGCAATCCTCGCATTATTGTATCACGTAGTAAAAGATATCTTCGATGCGACACTTCTATTCGCAAAGTTCGAATTCACAGGCAAATGATAACCTATTGAATATACCGTTATATTTACTGTATGCGAGCTGCTTGTTCGATTCGCCAGTCATTATGTTTTCGAGACTAGAATCTGAATTCAATTATTAATAATTGCTAGGCGAGCGTTATTTATTAGTTAAGCTAAGTTTGCTTTGTTCCTAAACGGAAGTTGCCTAAGTTTATCCCCAGGCCCGCCTTGGAATTGCCATCTAACTCAAAAACTGTCGAAAAACTGGGCAAAATAATAAACTGTGAGACGAAACAAAATGGGAGGGAAAAGCTAGGAGCAAAAGGATGATAAATGAATGTAAACATTCCGGAAAGGAAAATGAAAAAATATGAGAAAAGTGTTAAAAAAATTTTCGAAAAGGAAAAGGAGAGCAAATAAGGTTAAAAGTTATTTTAAAAATATAAGTTACGAAACATTTAATAGCAATAATAGAAGAGAGAATAAAGAAAGGGGAGTATGAAAAAATATACATACATATATTTAAAGTTGAAAAACAAAAAATTACCAAATTTGACGTTATTGTCCAAGGCAACGGTTCAATCTATGAAGAAATTGTTCAGGTCGAGTTATCAAAGTTCTTGTAGAGAATCTTTTCTCCTTCGTATTTGTAAAATGCTAACAAAGTTAACGGTTTTTCTTGTTTCGGTTAGTGTTTGAACAGTCGTTGACTTATCATAGTTTTTAAAATATTCTGCATAATTAGAGTTATAAATTTTATTTTTATACACTAAGCAATATTAATGTTGTATATTAATTATGATAATACAGCTCTTCCATATTTTTTTTTATCTGGCTATCCCTCATCTGAAACCAAACACAATTTTTAAGAGAGCCCTAACTAACTTACTGCTTTCATAAATATTTGCATGCCATATTTATTTTTACAGTTAGCTGCGAAAATATTTATTTTCAAATGTAAATACAGTGTAAATTTGTTGTCAAAAATGTGCAAATGCAAACATAATTTCAACTAACTGCACTACACAACTATTAATTTATACACTCATATATAATTACTGCAGCGGTGGCTTAGTGCATTAGTGGCTGTAAATAACGTTAAACATATTTATGGATTTTGCAGTCCACTTTGCGGTAATAATGTTAACATTTTAATTAGACAAATTTCATATTTTATCACATGCATATTTTCGAAAAATCTCGAAACCTGCATGTGTGTCTGTGTGCGTGAGCATTTTCCGCTAAATGAAAGCATAACATATCCATTACAGAGATAATAAATAGCGCATAATAAAGCTCAGAATTACCGGTCATAATTAATTATTGAAAAATTTTGTTTATTTTAATAAGCGAAAAACCACTTTGTGGCCTTTCATGTGGGCAAAATTACTTTTCAGTACAAATTAAATATTTCCGATGAACCAGAAATATTGAAGAGCAAATTTTTTTAAGAGAGAAGAGACGTGTAATAAATATTTATGAAAATTTTTTAAAAATTATTTCATATTTTCCATAAAGTTGCAACGAGAACGAAATTAATAAAATTAAAAATATAAACTAAAATTTCAAATTGCAATGTTTTTGTAATTTACTGATTTAAATTTAAAAAAATTGCAAACGAAAATTTTGAAGAAGAAAAATTTTTTCCCCAAAATTTTAAACAAAAACTTTCGCAAATAAATTTTTTTCGATTTTCGAAAACTTTTTTCATCGAATATATGTTTTTTGTAGTTTTTTAATAATTTATTTGTTGCTATCTCGAAAACCTCCGCTCAAGATTTATATTTTTGAAAAACTTCTCAAATAGCATTTTTTTTTAAACTGAATCATTTGTGAAAAATAATAAGATTTCCAATAAAAAAATTTTTAAAAATATGTTTTTAATTTTTAAAATTTTTTAATTTTTTTAAATTATTTTTGATTTCTTTTGTTTTTTTTTTAATAACTGTACATATATAAATTTAAATTTTTTTTTTAATTTTCTAACCAGCCCCTCAAATTGCAACATTTTTGAAATTTACTATTTAAATTAAAAAAAAAAAAATAATAAGATTTCCAATAAAAAAATTTTTAAAAATATGTTTTTAATTTTTAAAATTTTTTAATTTTTTTAAATTATTTTTGATTTCTTTTGTTTTTTTTTTAATAACTGTACATATATAAATTTAAAATTTTTTTTTAATTTTCTAACCAGCCCCTCAAATTGCAACATTTTTGAAATTTACTATTTAAATTTAAAAAAAAAAATTTCGAAGAAAAATTTATAGAAATATTTTTTCCGAACTGTCATTCAGAAAACTATCGAAAGTATATTTTCCACAATATTTAATATTTTTGAAATTATATTTTCCAATACTTTTAATTTTTTTGAAATTATTTTTTCCACAATTTTTCGAAAATATATTTTCTATAATTTTTTTTTGCAAAGTTGTCGAAGTTGTTGAAGTTGATCTTAATAAAAATTGTAATTTCTTCCTCCTTTCTAATCTCAAAAACCTATTTTCAAAATTTCTATTTTTTAGAAAAATTTTTAAAGCATTTTTCAAATTGTGGAAATTTGCAATTTACCAATTTAAATTAAAAAAAAATTTACGAAAATTTTATGGAGGAAATCTTTTTCACAATCAATCAATAACTTTCAAAAAAATATTTTCTACAATTTTTAATTTTCCGCAAATAAATTTCTTAAAACCTTTTAATTTTACGAAAACATGTTTTCCAAATTTATTTAATCTTTCGAAAACATATTTTCTAAAATCTTTTCATTTTTCGCAAATATATTTTCTTAACTTGTTGTAAATGTATTTTCTAAAATTTAAATTTTCGAAACTATATTTTTTTTTTTAATTTTTTTGATTTTCGGATATATAAGAAAACCACAAATTTTTTTTATTCTGACACCCTCAGCTGTCTTTGCATACTGTCGCTGTCCAGTCATTATCCCATACGGACTTTTTTCAACCGTTACCATCAAATTATTTTTTCGAAGATATATTTTCTATATTTTATTTTTTGAAAATATCTTTTCTACAAATTTTTAATCATTTAATAAAAGTTTTAATATATTCGAAAATTGTAGCGAACTTTTGAAAATATATTTCTCAACATTTATAAATTTTTCAAACAAACTTTTATAAAATTTTTGAATTTTTTTGAAATATATATTCTATAGTTTTTTAGTTTTGTAAAAAAAAACTTTCAATACTTTTTTTGTTTTAATTATTTTTTTAAATTTTCAAATTTTTTTTTTAATTTTTCGAAAATATATTTCCAACAAATTTTTAAACAACTAATAATTTTTTTAATTATTCCTCCATTCTAATCACAGAAACCTCCTCTCAAAATTTATATTTTTTTAAGAATTTTCTAAGGAACTCTTATATATTTAGCTATTTTTCAAGTTCTAACGCAGTCTATTTTTATCAATTTTTTTTTTCGAATATACATACATATATTCTCAGAAATTTAGTTTCTTGAATATGCATTTTGTTTAAATTTTTAACTACTTAATAAAATATTCAGTTATTGGGAGATTCCTTTGAAAATATTATTATTTTATTTTTCGAAAATAAATTTCCCAAATTTTTAAATATTTCGAAAATATATTTTCTATATTTTCTACATTTTTCAAATTTTTTTTTTTCAAGTTTTATTTTCAATATTTCGAAAACATGTATCCTAAAATGTATTTTTTTTTAATATTCGGAGGTTCTTTCGAAATATGTATGTTTCGAAAATAAATTTCCCAAAATTTTTCGAAAATATATCTTATACAAGGTTTTTCGTATTTTTCCTCCTTCTAATCACCAAAACCTCCACTCAAAATTTATATTTTTTAAAATAAATTTTCGACTGCTGTCTGACACTCCCAGCTGTCTCTCGCGCCTTGTCACTGTTCTGTCATTGTCACCATCACAGGCTGACTGGTGTAACGAATCCACACATATGCCCTACTTTTCCCACACAATCTGTAAATATATAGTATGTGTGCATAAGTATGTATGTGTGCATGTGCGTCTTGTGTGTCCTTTGCGGTAACTCATTTTATTTTCCCGCCGAAATCCTTGACAAATCGCTGTTTGGTTACGCTCCATTGATATTGAGTACAAAACTGAATTATGAAACCATAAAATGCATTTACCCATTTAATTTAGAAGTGTGTGGTATTTATTTTTAAATATTTTGTGTACATATGTATTGGTGAAAAATTTATTAGATGCTTGAAGTAGGGTTGCCTGTGGAATGATTTTTTATTTTTAAATAATAAGCATTTGAAAATTTTCCTGAAGTACCAAATGATGTAGCCGAGACCAGAATTTATCGATACTGTTCCCGAAAGTGTGGGAAATAGGTCATCAAGATCAATCGGACCCTATTTTTATAACGGAGGAAACAAAACCTAAGACTCAGGCTTAGAAGTGTGAAGTGGAAAATGGGAAAGGACTGACAGAGAGAGAGAGAGACAGCAAAAAAATATAAATAGAGAGAAAGACAGAAATTAGAGTAAAAGGTAAATAGATATGGGAGGGGGATATAGAAAGCTATGGAGGGTATACAGGTTCAATCATGCAAATAAGTTACAGGTGATTCGTCCCAATGACTTCAATAGACCTAATATAAGAGCTTATATTCGAGGAAAGTTACTACAATCTAAGACTCAAGGGGGAAATGAAAATAACCTTGGCTTAAGATTAAAAGATTTGATTAGCTCAATGTTGTATTCCCAGTTCTTTTACCTGGCAACTCTGCTCGCACACGAAAACCGAAAAAAATTTGAAAAATACTTTATAAAACCACTCGAATTACAAACGGCTGAAACAATCAAGCATGGCCCCTCAAACCAAAACTATTTTTATACCCAGCGACTTAGTGCGTGACAACAACACAATGCGGGCCAACATACAAAGCGCATGCGCAACATAAACGAGTCCTTCTGGGCCCACATAAACGCGAAGTCTTTGTCTGGCTAGCTTGTTATTGCTTTTCGGCGCATGCTCCTTGCCTTTTGGTTCCAATTCAAATTTCCTACACAAATTATGTGGCATAAATTCACAAATTATCGGTTTATTGAGCATTTTAATTTCGCTAATCGGCTTCCAGCCGAACATACACACACATACACACACGTCAACAAAGTGCTAACAATTAGAGCGGTTATCGGGCGATCGCTTTGAAGACGCTCTACTTTACCTGTGCGCCAACCGCAAAAGCCGATCCTGCCTTTGTTGTTGTTGCTGTTGTTGCAGTTGGCGACCGCGGCATTTAGCACGTCGCGTTCACAACTAATTTTGCAGTCATTTTGGCGAGTTGCGCCGAGTTTCAGTTGTCAGTGCTTGCACGGAGTCAACTGGCGGCGGCATATTTTACTTCCTTTTGCTTTTGGCTGATCTTTTTCATGGTCTGTGGCGTTCTGGCGCTTGACTGGGTACGCCTGTTATGTGAACTAGTTGTTGTTCGTGTTGTTGGTTTTTTAACCATATTTTTACGATCAGCATTCTTCTTACTTTGCTTGTGGACTCGATGTGCTAGCTGATATCTTACCTCTTCTGAGGATCGTTCCTCAACTTGCCACAGCGCCGACCTACCCGTGCATCCTTTTACTTAACGAATACACATATTTTATTTCTATTTTGGCTTGGACCCTTTCCGTTTACCCAATTATCGTTTAATATGCATTTTGCTGTATATTTTTTATAAGCCAGTCTCAGTTCTCAGCGCGCCGCAGCTCGATAAGTATGAGCTCGCTTGTCTTGCGACTAACCTTATTCCGTTGTCTACGTGCCTTGCTACCTTTTTGACCTGCCTAGCCTATTTGGCTCTTCTCTGCTTCAGCTTGCGGTGGCAGTTTCGTTAACGTTTTCGTAATTCATTTAAGTCAAATTATGCGGCTCCATTTAGCTTTGATCTCAACTTGACTCAAAAGCGCGTTTTTGCGGTCTAGACGAAGAAGATAGTTATTTTCCTGCTAACTGAGTCGCGAACATATTTTTATTGGCTTAAATTTGCATTTAGGTCATGCCGAATATCATCAGCGATGTACTTAACTGGTTATTAAGCGACGTTTCAATTAATTTTTGCAATAATCATAAATATTATTTAACGCAAGGATCTCGTCGAATATGAGAAAATCAGAAGTACTGGTAAAGAAGACACATAAATATATGAGGAAAGAGTAAAAGGGAAAAAGTATATTTATAGTTAATGAAGAGAGAAATTTTGTAGCTTTGTAGCACGTAGGAGGGAAATTCAAGCTTAGGTTGAAATGAAAACTCTCGCCCTTTTCACAGTTATAGTAAAAACTCTTAACTAGAAACCAAGGTAAGGAACTTTGTTATCCAGAATTTCGAAACTATATTCTCAAAATTTGTCCAAGCGCGTAGTTCTCACACTCCATTAGGACTTATAACTAAAGCCTTTGGCTTATGTACTATATATTTTTTTCTTGAAACCCGAAAACCGTGAAAGTTTACTTTATCTTAATATCTGATAGACTAGAGAGCGTAAGCAGAAACTCTAAGTTATGGTTTGGTTAAAAACGTCTGACTTTCGAATACAGAATATGGAAAATTCTGTAGTGATATTCAGTTGATCTTTAAGAGACGAGAGGAAGAAACCGGAGGCATCCAACCAAGTCTATCCCAAATTATTTGAAATATAATTGAATATAACCGGATACCTAAGACATCTGTTCCGTTTTGCTTAAGAGATCTACGGATCGATCTTTTATAGGCTAAAAAACTTTAGACATAAATCCTGAATTCCGTCATAACTCTGGAAATATCTATTCCCAAATAATGTAAAAATACTTGGGTTGTTCTTATGTTAAATTGCCTAAGCGGTGACTGTGCGTTGTGATTAGGTTTCACCAAGTTCTACCGGTCACTTAAGATATCGTCAAAGTTAAGTTGTTCTATTTCGATTTACTTAAAAGATTAACGGATTGATCTTTAAAAGGCTAAAAGAGATCCTAAGCACCACCAGAAATCTTGAATTCTATACCGACTTTATGAAGAGACATAAGCAGAGACTTTGAGGTGTGATAAGGTTTCATCAAATTCTAACTCCAATTATTTGACAGATATTCGGGTTTATCTCTATTCCGATATCGTCATTTAGATAATGGTGAGAAATTAATTTTTATTAGACAAAGAAACGTAAGCCGAGTTTTTCAGTTTGATAAGGTTTTGCCAAGTTCAACATCTATATATGTTCAAGATAATCCACCTAGGCATAGGACAGACATTCCCGTTTCTTTTTAAGAAGCTAAAAAAAAGTTTCGATATCGTTAAAATTAAACTTATTTGTTCTGCGATTTACTTAAGAGATAAACGGGTCTAAAAAACTCAGCAAGAGATCTTGAATTCGACCAAGTCTGAAAGTATCAATTACTACTTAAGGAAGATAGATTTAAGTTGAATTTTAATAGTGTAGAAATCGTAAACGGAGACCTTTAGTTCCATTTTAATGTATTTTGGTCTTGCTTGTATTGAGAAGTGTTCTGGTCTACCGTTGTAAAGCTAGAAAACCTCACTTGAGGACCGAAAAAGTTAAGAAATATGAAAGGATAGTTTTAAACCTCATTCAGACCACCGTTATTTACAAGAAAAATTTAACTATCTCGTGGCTAACAATACGAAAATAGTCATAACTTTGAAGTCGTAAATAATTTCGTCTTATATATTGGAACCAGTATTAATCCAACCATAATAACAATATACCATAGACATCGAACGCAGGATCACTCGTGTCGACAGGTGCTATTTCGTATTCTACAAGTCACGCCGCATCCCTGTCCTGCTATATGGTGCAGAGGTATGAACGATGACAACATATGATGTGTCGGCGCTACGAGTTTGGGCAATAGCAACTGCGAATACCGCAGTCGATGGATTGATTAGATGTACGAGATATCCTTCGAGATTGGCATAGTTCAGCGAATTGAGAGACAGCGGCTAAGCTGGCTAGGTCATATCGTCCGAATGGATGAAAGCACTCTAGCTCCGAGAACTAGACTGAACTCTAGATACCAGGAAACATAAACGGAAATATTCAGTTGTTGCATGTTTTCGTCATGCCTTTCTCAAATTATTTGAGTGGTATTGGTTCTACAGATCTTGACAAAAATTCTGGTTGATATTTAAAAAGTGACGGAAAACGTAACTTCAGATCCTGAGAGGGATTCGAAAAAGTTGAGGAATATGGAAGGATAGTACTGAAGCATTTGGAAAGATATTTCTGAAACGTTTTGGGCAAATAAAAATATCTCAGTTCATCTAGCTTCCTCGTAGCTGATGTGTCCAAGATGGAAATAGCGATTTTCCCCAAGTCATTTTTCTGCATCCTGTCTCTCTTTCTAACTAGTCATTGTTGTGGAATCTTACGTAAAGATTTCTAATTTAATTTCATAGCATAACATATACCAATCATTAACAAAATATATATCTCACGATGCATTCATTCGAGCACACGGAAATGCAAAACTTTAAAATATAATGAACAACTCCTCCAAAAATAGTGTTGCCAGTCCATAAAGAATCAGCTCCGAGCTGCAAGTATGACGCACAGGCAACAAAAGTCAATAAAATATTAATGCAAAAGCAATATGCTTGTAAAACTTATTAATTAACAGCAACAAGCAGGCACCATAGAAGCCACAACCGAGCTCCGCGCACACGGCAGCTGCCGCCTTGCCACATGGAATTCCATTAACACGCTCGCGTAAATCGATTAAATTGTGAAAATGGGCTCGTAAAATATTAAAATCATAACTGCTGCTTTAGAGGTAGGCAAAAATACGAAAATAAAGAAAGAAAAATGCGCTTTCTTCAACAGAAATTTTTCATAGTTATTTGTACATAGTTTCAGGTTGAATGCGCATTGGCTACAGCGTTCGACAACAACGGAACGCGGTTGGCCAAGTACGCGGAGCCAAACGCGGGTGTTTTTTGTATTTTTTGTTGTTTTTGCACTTTTTTTGTTGTTATTGTGGGGCTGCCAATTTTATTACCCACATAAAATGTAACAAAAGCAAAATGAGTTGGCAGAGCAACAACAACAAAGCAAAATAAATAATATCGGCGCTCATACGTAAACGCGCTCGTGGGGCTTGTGGAGCCTGTGAATGCCAACAATTCGTGTGTGTGTGCGAGCGCTTTTAAGTGTTTAAACGAAACAAACCAATTGTAAACGTAAGAAATTATCGAATAATAAATATGAGTTGAAGTACAAGTGAAAAAGTTCATCGTTAAAATCGCTGGCGCGGTGAATGGCGGTCGGCCGGGTCAGGCCAGGCGCAAAGTATAAGAAGCAGAAAAGGAAGAAGAGCGGCAGCAGCAGCAGCAGAAACGGACGCTGGAGAAGCAAAAGTATCAGAAGAAGAAGCAGCAGCAGACGCTTGAGAAGCAGCAGCGACTAACCGCCAGCAGGCTAAGATCACTCTTTTATTGCTGCCTCGACTCCTCCGCCTGCTCCTCATTTCTTTCTTAAGCACTCAAGCGCAACGGCAACAAATGAAGTGTGGCACAGCGCTGAAGAAAAGGAAATAAAAAAATCTGTAAGTGTATGTGTGTGCATGTGAGAAATGTATGGCAAATAAATTTCTGCGTTTTGTATTCAAATAAAAGTTCATAAATCGGCATTAAATACGACGGCCAAGAAACCCTTTATTGGTCCATGAAGAAGAAGAAGCAGCAGCAGCGACAGCAGAAGTGGCGTTTCATTGTGTCGATGAGCCAACAAAGCTGTGTATGAGCCATATGCATATGCAATTGTATTTGTAACTTTATAAACATTTGCGTGAAATATCTGTTGTTGCATTCCGTTGCACCTTGCAGCCCTAGGTCTTGGCCCAAGTGTTGGCTTGCAGGCAGGTAGACCGACGCAGTTGAAAAGCTTTATGCATTTTACGGAATTGTGTGTGTGCATGTGTATGTGCGTGCTGGCTCATAACTCAAACTTTTATGTTCGCACGTATTCGGAAATTTTTATTACTCATAATGAGTGATTTCATGGAAGCCCTTTGTAATTGGTAAGGCAAATTTATTGCCTATTGATATGAGTGTCCCTAAGTGTTGTTTGTTGTTATTTGTTGTTGCAACATGCATAAGATGATAAATTGTATGTTGTTGCTTGTTGTCGGTGTTTAACTATAAATGCTCGTGGAGCTGCATTCAAACAGATTTCAGGTACTCTTGCTTCCATTGAGAAGAATGTCGAACGCGGATCGAAATTCAGATCATAGATTCATCATATCTGTTTTCGATGACTTTGGAAAATTTGGTCGGTGACCCTGTTAAACTTATTGGTTGGAGTCCGTCGGGTGGCGGTCTTAACTGATAAATAGTGCGGACTAAAGCTGGAAAGCTCATTGTACTCATAACATGAAATATTATGTATACCTGATAAATGCTATAGAAGCAGCCATAGAAATTGACCAACAGAATATAAACTGTTTTTTTATTTGTGAAGGGTAAGCCGAAGGCCTCTGCTGCCAGTGCTGCCAGATATTTATTTGTAGAATATTAAGTATTGTACAAATAATTTATAAAATAAAAATAAAAATAAATATATTTGTGAAGAGTATTATAATTGGTCAGTTTAAAAGTACCCGGTAGTTGTTAAATTCTTATCTGTTGTGTCCTTCAACTCGGTTATAGCCGCGTAAACAGTGTCTACGCCATTAAAGAAGAAGAAGCTACAAAAGGCACGTGTAGACAGTTATCGCATCAAGAAAATCAATCTTCAAGGATTGGTATCCAAAGTTTAGACGCAATGGAATGCGTAAGAAAGACAGTAAACGCAAAGGATATCCAAAAGAGGTCGTTACTAACGAAAACATCAAAAAAGACCCCAAGACAATTTGAAAGACCGTAAAGTGAAAGTTGTTTGACATAGCACTCACTCTCATGATATCAACTGAGGGTGTACATCATACCATTCACGAATATTTGCTTCGCAGAATGCCCTGTGCAATGTGGACGCGGCAGGAGCTCACTTTTGACCAAAAACAACGACGAATTGATAATTCGAAGCAGTGTTTTGAGATGTTCAAGCGTAATAAACTAGAGTTTTCGCGGCGATATGTGACAATGAATGACACATGGCATCATCGTTTGACTCCGAAGTCTAATCGGCAGTTATCCCAGTGGACTGTACACGATGAACCCGCTTCAAATCTCAGAAAAACACAACAATCGACTTTTTCACAGCGATATTGAACCGTTTGAACAACGAAATCGCCGAAAAATTACCGCATTTGAAGAAAAAGGAGGGTTGTTTTACCAAGACAATGCTACTTGTCAAAGCGACAAGGAAAGCCATGACGAAAATCGATGAATTAGGTTTCAAATTACATCCGCATCCACCTTGCTCCCAGATCTGTTCCCCTACGACTATTTCCTGCTCTCAGATCTCAGAAGAAAGCTCGTTGGGCAGAAATTTTCTTCGAATGAAGAAGTGATCACCGAAACTGAGATATATTTTGGAAAAAAAGGACACATCATAGTACAAATGGTATCAAAAAGTTTGAGAATCGTTGTCATCAGTTTATCACCCCTGAAGGTAGCTATGTTAAGCATGGAAATCTCCCACAGCCGACTGACAAGGTTTGGCGTCTGATTCGCATGGAATAAATTTTATTGACTGCCTTGGAAAAGGAGGGTACATCAGCAGTGACTATTATATAACGTTATTGTATCGTTTGGAGAACGAAAACGTTGAAAAACGGCCGCATTTGAACCGAAAAAGCGCTAATTCACAAAGCCAATGCATCGTCTCACAAGTCAGTGAAAACGATGGCAAATATTCATTAATTGAGCTTCGAATCGCTTCCGGATTCAACAATTCTTCTAGACCTGGCCCCCAGTAATGGGAATTAGTAGATTGCTTTGCACTTTTCGGGATTTAGCAACCCTATCAGCAGTGCGACTGTGCTCGTATATTATTTCTTAGAGAGTTTTTTCTCGAGGGGTCATTGAAAGTATATATGTACATACTTAGAAACCAGTTAGGTAGATATAACACTATGGTCATCCTCTCGAGAACATATAAGCGGTTAAACAAAGTACAGTAGTAGTAGTCTAGGCTTAAGTAGAACTCTTATACTCTCTGCAGACAATTAATTTTCAGCCTAACTTCAGTCTAACTTTAATAGCCTTCGGGTATGACTTCAGAAAGTGTATCGAAAAAGTACTTCGGCAAAAGACAGTCTTTGATTCGCCACTTCTCTTCTTATTTTATTCTTTTCAATGGTAAAAATTTTATTAGATGAGGATTGAAAAGTTATCTAGTGGAATTCAATACAAGGGAGTATCTATTTGACTTTTTTGTGTTCAATTCGGCATTAACCAAAGACCGTATATTTTAAAGTAGGCAAAAAACGAAATCACATAATACCCTCTAGTTGGGTTTATATTGTATTTCGGCGTATTACTCTTTTATCACTTTAGACGCCTCTTTCTAAGTTGTCCGAAAATACTGGTCCATGGTATTACACCAAAATGCAGAGCTTTCATTTGGAACATAAACTAAGCCATAGCAAGACCTAGTGTTTAAAAACTTGCAGCTTGTCCAGTAAAATATTGAAGACCCATCGCAGACTAGTTCAAAAAGCAACCAAAAAAATTAGAATTTATATTTTTGAGTGGAAAAAGAGTAATTTTTATACCAAAAGTTTTCTTGTTTTTCAGCTTTTTTTTCCCCATTATTATTATTATTTTGGTTGTAAATTTCCATAAATCAATCCGTAAAGAGTTCTTCAAATGCACGCGCATTCAAATCGAGGCGGTGGACTCCATTGCATACAATTATGATAACGTTAATGACCGACATAAATCTATTAATAATCCATTATCTATTGGAATTGGAAGAAACATGATTCAAAGTGGTTGACACAAGTAAACAAAGCGAACATAGATGCCAGAATTAGAATGAAGAAATAAAATTAAAAAGCAACAAGAATGAGAACACATGTGAGGGGAAGCGTTCAATCAGCGCCGATAATAAAAACATGCATCAAATATTTCTGACAATTTTTTGTTTGCGCGGCGAACAGAAAGATACTTTTCTATCAGTTTATTTATATATGCATACATTAGGGTGGGTCGGATTTTTTTTTTTTTAATTTTTTCACAATTTTTTGTTTGCGCTGCGAACGGAAAGATACTGTTCTATATGTATATTTATATATGTGTACATACATTAGGGTGGGTCAAAAAAAAATTTTTTTTCGTTAATGCTTTTTTGAAGAGCTTTCAATTTGCTACAAAATTAATAAAACGAAATAGATACTTATCTACATATATATATGTATATGTACATATGTACATTAGGGTGTGTCAAAAAAAATTTTTTTTGAACAGCATTCAATTTCCTACAATTCATAAGACGAAATATTTTTTTTAAAGTTGGAAGCGTGATACAAATTTTGTTAACTGATAATAAGAAAAAAATAGAAAACTGTCAAGCGGCGCACATTCCCGTAATAATTAGAGCTCATACTTGGAGAACCTTTCTTAGAGTTGTATATCTCTTTAATATTACAGAGTACGAAGTGAGAAGAAAACATTCGTTTTTTTTGGACCCACCCTAATATACATATTTATGTATGTACATATAAACATTAGTACATGTGTTAGCAATGGTTTTTGAGTAATATGCACACCGCTTAACCCTTCTCCATCACAACCAAATTTATCAATAAACAATGTAACAACAACAATAACAAGAAAAAGTACAACAAAATCATATTCAAATGCCAAAGCAAGTGACAGAGTTATCGCGCTACACCAACGCCGCCAGGCAGACAGTCAGCCAGCCAGCCGAAGGCATGGAGCTTCGCTGACAGATATGAATGTGCGCCGATATGAGGAAGAAATTAGACGCACAACAACAACAAGGCGCAGCGCTAACAAAGCGCAGACAAAGTGGCGAATGCGTTAGTTGTCACCAGCGTCTAACACAACATCGGCAACAACAATAACGACAGCAGCAAAAAGTGTGCAGACGCAACGGCGAGATTTTTAATCGAATTTGTATTAAGATTGCAAGGCCATAACCCAACCCCAGCCACATTGCTGCAAGGCTTTTGCCAATCATTGATTTCTGAGCCAGCCAACGGCAGCAGCAGAGCTTGCAACACCGTGCGTGGCAATGTGGCGCGCATGTCGCACGGCCGCCTGCTGGAGCGCTAAAGAATTTATGGCCCCCTATGGTTTTATCGACGCCTTTGCGACAAGGCGACCCCAGCCGGACGGCCGGTGTGTTGCGATTGACTGCTGTGCTGCGTACACTTTCGTGTATGTTATTGTTTTTATTTGTATTTGTTGTTGTTTTTATTCGTATATTTTTGTTGTTGTCGTTGTGTTGCGCTTTAACTTTGTCGCCGCGCGTTTGCCAGAAGAAGGAAGACGCTCCAGCAGCCGCACTTGTTTTTATTCCTTCGGTGTAAATTCTTTTCGACAGATAACAATGACAACTCTCCAGCTGGTTGCCGCTTTGGCTCAGCATCTTTACGCGTTTTATCAACAATATTTTTAGGGATTTAAATTGTGAGCTCTTTCTGTTCTTTTTTTTTTTGTTTTTGTAAATTTCGATTTTATTCAATTCATTTTTCATTCTCACTCTTGATAAGGGTTGGAATTTTATTGTTTTTGTTGTTGTCAGTTTTTTGTTGCAATTGCAGCAATATTGTGCTGTCTTGCTTGCATGTTTTTATGACTCCTAACCTTTGCTTGTGGCGTGTTGCACACCTTTTCACTCATCGCAGTCATTGATAATCACTTAGCTGATAGCGGCGAGCAAGTACTCATGAGTGGCGGACCTAATACAGTCTTTAAATATTTTTAGAATAAAATTTTAAGTGCGTACTTGCATTATTTTCAAACACCTTTAGGTGACGATTATATCATAAAACGCTATGGTAGTCGAGTGTTCTGTTCTGCTGCGGCAGGTTAAGTACAGAGAAAATATAGCCTGGATATTGGACTGTAGCTTATTGTAGACAAACTTTTAGCTAATAAAAATATAAAAATTCGTATGGAATATAAGAAAGATTTACATTATTAATTAATTAATTTTAATTAATTAAATTAAACCTCTAATTAAAATTCTTTCGACATTAATTAATTTTAATTAATTAAATTAAACTTCTAATTTAAAATAATTCAATTAATTAAAATTAATTAATTAATAACATCAAATGTTTAAATACTAAAAACAGGTAGTTCAAGAAAAAATTTAAATTATTAATTAATTAATTTTAATTAACTAAAAATTAAAACCTCTAATTAAAATAAATTAAATAAATTAATGATTTTTTTTAATTAATACGATTTAAATTAATTAAAAAATAAATATATTTTTTTTTCAAACTTACCATTTGTATGCCTGTAGATTGTTTTAAATGCTGATATGAGGCCGAAATTTTCCAATTTGTAGTTTTGCCGGATCCCATTGCTTTACAATCAAAAAAGAAAAAACAAAACAAAAACAGAAAAATAACACTATGCAATGCTCTAATACACTACCGACAGGCTAACCGATCTATTTAAAATAACACAGATTAACGATTAATCTGATTAATGAACAAAAACCCGACGAACAACGACTGAAGTGAAAATATTTGTGGCACAGAATGTAAAAAACCGAATACACAACTTTCGCAAAAAAAAAAAAAAATTTATGAAGTTTTAAGAACCGAAAACCGAAGTAGGAAACGGAAAAACCCCGAACTAAACATTATTTGTTTTTTTTCGAATTTCGCTTTTTGTATTTTGTGGATAATATTATTATTTTTGTAATTTATTAACTTACATTTTTTTCATTTTTGTTATATAGTTCCCAAATAGAGTTTAAAGGGTGACCAAGTTAGAATCCATGACTTATTCTTTCACAATTTCGGTTGTTTCCGACGGATGTTCTCACGCAAATGCCTCAATACGGCAAATAGAACTCGTTATTGACCGTCTGTTCTTTGCCCTCCATTTCGATGATTGTTGACTTGTTTGCATCTCGAACTCATAAACCCATGTAATTTCGGCAGTAAATATGGGATCGGAATTTCCACCATCAAGCATGTCCAAAGACACCTGTTCACGAACGGAACGAGTAGAGCAACAACGCGCTTCATACCCAAAATATCCACCAAAATCATTCGAACGGACTCGAGAGAGATGTCGAACTTTCTTGCCATCTTTCTAACGCTTGTCTGATGATCTTCAAGCACCATGACCTTCACTTTTTTGATATTTTTATCAGTTGAAAAGGTCGAATGTCGTCCAGGACTAGACAAGTCTTCAACGATCTCTCGACTGTCTTTGAAGGGAATCACCGTAAGCCTTTTCCAACATTCTGAACGATTTCGCACATGAAAATTGTAAAATATCGAAACGCACGGCGGAGATGTTCCGACTTAAGCAGCTGCTATAAGCAAATTGATCTAAAAACAACAATCAAATTATCGATATAATTGATACAAGAGAGTATGCGGATATTTTCTTAAAGGGATATTATCGTTAACATCGATGCTACCAAGTTTTTTTTTACAAATTTTTCAAGTTTTACACATGTGAATAACTTACGTGATATATTCCTCTCAAAATTAAAATTCAGACATTTTTTTTGTTAACTTTCAAAAGACATCGAATAAAGTAAGGTTTTTTTACATTTTAAAGTCAAAGGAAGAAAGGAAATAAAACCCAGCTAACTACGCATGTGTCAGAGGCCAAAATAGCGCCCGTTTATTTGAATAACTGCTATTGTTTGTTCGATTCACTACTCTCAAATGCTCGGTGAATCGAAGACAACCACAATATACCTCTCCTACGCAGAATTTTGTTATTGAACAGTCATGAGAACTTAAAAGCGTATTGGGTAAATTGACAAATAAACCACTTGAGTTCCTGGGTTTCTGAGGTTGATGAGAATGAACGCACCTAATTCACTAATGAGTATATGGGACTTACTCTTATCGCATAATTAACAATATGCTGTTGATGGAGCCAGAGTTGGCTAAATAATTCCTTCGGACGGACCACAATTTTTTTCAAGTCAAATTATTATTATTTTTTTTCTCAGCCACTAAAATAAAGAGTTAAGCACCAATCGAGCTCAATTTACTTCTCGATGAAAATGAGTAATCTTTCCACAGAGTTGCGTAGGTTTCAATGCGTCGAAATCATTTGAAATTCTCAGAAAAGCAACTAGGCCAATAAACTTGCGTATATTTTTGGCAATTTCCGTGAGCTTTACGCTAGCAAATGGTGGGGATGCGTCTGCAAGTCAAAAGCAGACAATTATTTCTGCGCTAATTCCAAAGCAACTAATTTGCAACATAAGTGCGAGCGCAGCTATAAGAATACGCATGCAACAAAGCGTTACGCGTACTAATGCATAAAATGTTGCGTGTGTGAATGTGTGTATGGTGGCATATAGGGGAAGCTGTTGCATGGCGGTGCTGTGTCGATAAGTGCCAAGGCGGACAAAAATAGTTGCCGCCTCGGAAAATGCATGAGTAGAATTTTTTCACACACACATGAGCGTATGTATGCATGCAACGCATTTGTTTTTGATGCACATCTGCAATTGTCAGCTTGTGACACACACACACACACACACAAATGTGAACGTCAATATGCCACACAGCCAAGTGGAGTGACACAAAGCGAGCTACTTTGGGGCCTTATGAAGAGGAAGAATGCCTTCACTCGACTATGCCACAAAGCGCTCGACAGCCAACAACAACGACAACCATACGAGCGCCTTTGTGGACACATTTCGAGGCATTAGCGGCGCATCCACGCATTTGCGGTTTATTGTAATTGTCAGCTTATTTCGGCATTTCACAATATCCACCAACTCGATTTGCTCACTTTTCGCCGCCACAAATGTGGCATTTGCATTTCATTTGAATTAGCCGCATAAGCAGCGACGAAGAACAAATAATTTGCTGTTAACCGAAAAAAATCGTGAATTAAAGGCAGAAAATTGTCGCTAAATTTGCGGCGCGTCGACATTTTGGCGCATCTTCAATGCGCCGTGTGACTCACTCTTGGCAGCCGGCTGTTGGCTGTTGGCAGCGGTCAGATTGTGTGTGGCAGCTATCGCGTGAGGAGTGCGTACACGTCATAGATTAGACAAGAAGACAGCGTATGTAGAAGCTTATGCGAACTTAGTTAAGACAAGGGATACTTCTGGTAATCAGATAGAGGCTTTTGCCGTGGAAGATTTTGTGTAGGATGAAAAAATATATTTCCTGAGAATCGATTTTGTTGAGTTCTTGTCTTCCCAAGTCGCTTGTGGCTTTTAATTTCGAATTAAATCCTAATTGAAGCTTTTACTCAATGGTTCTCTCCGGCTCTCACTGACATTAGCTGACTCTCAGCATTTCTCTCCGCCTCTTACTGACTTTCATAACTTTTCGATGGCTCACATTTGCTCCTAAATTTTCTCACTTTTGATTTTACTGGCTCTAATCTAATTTTATTGGTTCTTACTGACTATTCTTTGCTCTCTTACTGACTATTCTTTGCTCTCACAGACTATTATTAGCTATCCTCTGCATTAGTCGATTTCTTACGAGTCTCTTGGTGCGTTCCCCGGATAGTCGAGTCTACTTTACCGGAACGAACCCGAATTGAGTTCCTGTTTATCCATGTCTCTCGTCTTCTTTAAATCCGGAATTTATTCTAATCAAACTTTTTACTTAGTGGTTCTTTCTGGCATTCACTGACCCTCGCTGACTCTCAACTCCTTGACGTTTACTGGCTTTCAGCGTTTCGCAAGTTCTCATACCTGATCTCAAAGGCTCTTACCTTTCCTTTCCCCGGCCTCTAACTAATTATTTACGACTCTCACTGCATCTACTCTGCTCTCATTGACTCTCATTAGCTTTTCTCTAAACTACAACGACTCTTTTGGGCAGTTCGCACGACAATTGGGTGCACGTAACATCAACGGACCAGGATTTAATCTAGTAAGGGATTTTGCTATTGAAGATCATATATGGCACGAGTCACTGTATTTCTTACGTATCAGTTTTATCGAATTTCTGTTTTTTCATGCCACTTGTCTCATTAATTTTCGGAATTTGGAATTTTCTCTGGCTTTCACGGACTCTTGCTGCCTCTCAATAGCTCTCCGTGGCTTTTACAGGCTTTCAGTAATTCTAAAGTGTTCATAACAGCTCCGGATCCGGATTTATATCTGACCAAACACCATCAACTCGGCAGCATTCCTTCAAATTAAAGCAGAGGTGTTTCTTACCGCTATAATAATAACATTGGTAGTAGTATTTACCGGTTTCCCCGAGCTCCCATCGATTTGTTACCCCAGCTTTCGCTAGCTCTAACTGATCCTGACTGGTCCTTCCTGGTTCTTGTAGGTTCAATAACATTCTGAAACATTCCCTAAGCTCTTAACTTTTCTATCATGTGCTTTCTACACTTTGAAGTACCTCAGGGATATTTTTTCCTATTTTCAAGCTGATTTCTGTTGGCCTTAGTATTTTTAATAGAAAAGACACTGCAGAATTTGAGAAAACAAAACGAAACTCAGCTGGAAGTCGAGTTTTTGAGGTTAAGCACAATAAATATCATTCAATAAGAAAGCTAAACACTTTTCTAGTGCTAAGATTTTTACAATAAGACATTTGTTAAACAAATTGTAATAAAATATTTATAGGAAAAAATAATTACTTAATCAAACTCACAAATATTTATGAAAAAAATTGCGCAAACAAAAGATTAAAATGAGAAAAGTTTAATTTTCAACAGCAGGATTTCCGAGATTTATTATCCATTAGGAAATTGCTATGCAAATACTTGGAATCACTCTTGCAACATCATTCCATTTTATTCGTCTGGATTTAATTCAAATAAATTACTTGAAGACACAAAAGCTATATATATATACATATGTACAAGTATATACTATAATATACTATATATATATATATATATATCTTTACATTTAGAACAATATTTGTATTTGTATGTATATATATTTCCAAATGCACTTAATGCACACTACAGTTTCACAGTTATCTCACTTACTTAAGTATTTCCAAATCTTTGTTGTGGAATTTTTAATTGCTCTAAACAAAATCACAAATCAAGTGGCAAGTCAACTGATGATCCCAAAATAAATTCTCAGCTAGTGACGTTGAGTATTGTTCATAAATTAAATGAAACCAATTAAGTACAACGATAACAACAACAAGGATGACACAATTATAAGAAGCTTGCACAACAATTACATACAACTTAATGACAGATTTAGTGCGGTTAGGAATGACAGAAGAAAGAATTTCGAGAAAGGAGAAGAGTAGCTGTAGGCAACTTAGAGGGAAAAGGTTCAAAGATCAAGAAGGAAAGTATATTAAAATTAAATATTAAAATTATAATCAAACGATATCGGAAAAAGTTACATTATTTACAAAAAACACAACATTCCAAACAGTTTGGCAAAAAAACAAACTAAAGTAAAGAAAGTGAGAAGGATTGAGACGCCTAAAAATTTTAGGAAAGGGAATGGAAAATGTTGCGACAATTCTAGAGAGATAGTATTCAAACAACAGATATCGTCTATAGAGAGAAACTCTCAGATCATCTCTGAACTCCCGACTAAAGCGCCGAAGAGAGCTCGGCATTAGACCTTTTGCAAGGGATCTACTCATGAAAAGACCGCAAACTCCCAAGGTTATTAAAAGCTCGAAAATATTTAATATTACGCTCTTTGAAAGGGACCGACTGAGCGGAACAGGGCTATAAAAGAATCATCCAATTACGACTCTGAACTCCCGAGGTCACTAAAAGCTCGAAGAGAGCTAAGTATTATGGCTCATGAAAGGCATCGACCCCGGAATAAGTCCTGAACTGCCGTGGTCTCTAAAAGTTTGAAGAGAGATAGATATTATGGCTCTTGCAAGGAACCGATTCAACAAAAAGAGTCCAAACTGCCGAGTTTACTAAAAGAGAAGCTAAGAGAAGAGAGCGAAGGTTTTTTGCAAGGGATCGACTGAGCGGCATAGCTAAGCACCAAAGCTTAATAAACTTAAAAAAACATTCGGGATTTAAAGGAATTACGTTTTTAGAGACACTGGCTGACCCGGGCCATATACAAAGAAAAGTAGACCCTTTTAGCGGCAGGCTTTCAGCACTGTTCTAATGAGTATAATTTTTTCATCATCCTGAAACAGGCCTGTTTTCAAAAATCGATATGGCTCTTTTCGAAAAGGTGTAATTCGGAAAGTCATTAACTTCGTGGAAGAAGAAATGGAAGTCTAGTGGCTCACGAATCAATTGACAGTATACTCGTATAGCTACTCACAGGTAATATAAATCTACGAAATCTATCTCTTAAGAAACAAGTTTTTGCGGAAAGCAACTCAAGCAAGTTCCGAAGTATTCAAGTCATTAGAGTAATTCTGCGTATTGGGAGACGATGGCTGCGATACTTTATATTTCTTAGCTACTAAGGAGTTGATATTCTAATAGAGCACAACTCTTAAAGACTCAATTCGTATAATTTGACTCCCAAACTGCGCCAACCATTTCTGATTCATGTTCGTATTGAAGTGTTTTCTAAAAATTAAATATTTTCGACAGCCAGCAATCAACACAATCAATAAGCGGAGTGGCTGATGCGTAAAGATGGATGTGCAAACATGCCACAAATCCACAACACTTAGGAAACAAAAATATATATTTATATTGCAAAGAAAAGAAAAACTTGAAGAAGATAATGCCAACTCGTCACCGTCACCGTCACCGCCACAGTCGCATCGCCCTCATCTTGTACCGCAACATGGGCGCCGCTAATGACATTTTCTTAGCGGCAAATAACCAAAGTGAATGACTGGGCCGAGGGAATTCTTCAAATGCCGCACACTCAAACTTTCCACTCGCACTGAAAATACTTTGCTTTTCAATTTCATTCGAATACTTTGTGATCTTTGTGTGCGCTTTTTAGATTTTTGTGATTTCTTTACTTTTTTTTTGCCTGAAGATCGTGTTGTTGGCTGCCGTTTGTCGACACAATTAGCTTTGGCAGCAAGCGCTGACACGAGAACTCGAAAGAGTCCAAAATAAATACACGCAATGTTGGCGTAAATATGTATTTAGAGGTATTATGCATATGGCGTGCTTGGCTGGGATCCACCGAAAGTGTTGAATAATGAGTTAATCTGTGTTGATTAAGTGCACAACTGATTAACTTAATATTTTCTGCGTCTATATTATACTTAAAGATTTATTATCTAGAGCAAAATACTAATAGATCATTATTTTGCGGCGAGTATTCGAGGTGAACTTCGAATAGGGTGAAAATTTTTGAAATTTTTTTCGAAGAATTTTTAATTTTTTAGGTTTACCGGACTCTAAATTCATAGTAATTGGTAAGCATTTGGGTTAAGATCGAAATTGGAAACTGATTTCACAAAATCATCGTAAATTTTAGATGACTAAGTTAAAGAAAGAATTAAAATACAGCCCTCATTCATTGTATGGCCTCTGACTAGGCTCAGTCTCCATTTTTAGCAAAGTTATAACCAACAATACCGATAAAGCGCTGTGCTAATGTGCAGTAACCGGTCCACTCAGGCTCCTAGATCGACCCGGCTTTACACTATGAGTCCGGCATTATTTGGAGAGAAGAAATTTTTCAGAAGATCTATAAATCAACAACAGCGCGAGTTCACCTGATGTCTGAAGGTGTAGGATCAAAGATGGATATTAATCCGTAAATAAAAACTAAAATTTGAATGAATTTCAGTTTGAGAAATTGCTTCGAATAATACGATATCAAGATTAAAGCACCTTTAGACTTATTCTGTGGTAATCTATACCCAGCAGGTGGCTTCAAAGTAAGTGTATACATTTCAGTCTTTCATACCGAAATCATGGCCATAACAGAAGGAATCAAGTGCGCTTCTGTATAACCAGCAAGTCTACAAACCTTCCTGTGGGAAGCCAAGCCGTAATTAAAACTTTCCGTAGCGCCAAAACTAAGACTCACTGTGTTCGGCTATGCAAACACCTAATAACTAGACTTTCGGTAGATAAATCGGTTAATATAATCTGGTTACCCAGAAAAGAAGGAAAGGAATGAAATGAGAAGGCGGAGGTAGATTAGTTTGACTTTTTGAGCAGCTTAGAACACAACCTCCTTAAACTGTAATAGGCCATTCACTGGTTGATTAAAGCAAAGAACTTTAGAAGTTCGCCTCAGGTCTTGGAACACTCACAACACAGGACTTACCACAAAGTAATTTTGAGGTGGGTAGATTAAAAGCCGCATACTTCTAGACAAAAGGGAACTTAGTAATTATGCAGTAGTACAGGGCGCCCAGCCTTAAGATTCCATCTTCAGAAAGTTGGAAAAGTTGATTCGGCTGAATGAAGGGCATGCGCGAAGGATGGTGATTTTATGCGAAGACCTAAATTTGTGTTCAGTTAGACGAAACGAGATATACGAGTATTTCATGGCTCCAACTTCAGAGACATTGGACATCGGGGTTAGAAAGAAATCAGGTTTTTTACCAAATCCACTGAGTTTATGGATAAGTCTTAATTTGGTTACCACCCATGAGCACAATGAGCTTCATTATGACCTAAGTCTACCGACTCCGGTCTGGCGCTTATGCATATTTTTGAGAACCGTTAGAAGTCCAAGTGTGATCGCCAGACAATGCTACATTAGAAACGACTCTGAAATGAAGCTCACAACTTTGAGAGATAAAAAGAGGGAGAAAGACTCTTTGGTCATTACAGCCACCCTATTCCTAATGAAGATGTGAGTATTCAGAAGTCAAGGATGCTCTTCGCTCCAGACAAGACTTCGTCACGTATCTTGGAGTTATCCCATAGCTCCGCCAGACTATCCACAATGGTTGCAACGTCTTCCATGGAGTTGATGGCCAAATGGAAGAGAGCCATGTCGATTTTGATCCGACCTGTTTGTGGCCGACACAGAATTAGGTCTATAGTCTATATAGTCTGAATGCAGCCGAAGAACAGGGTATATTGCTCCGCCGACATGCTCCCTTCTGGTCTACCAGTGTCAATTATGGCGTGGAAGAAAAAGAGGGCACAATAATCCACATCATTTAACTCTTAGCTCCATTCCTTTAAGCAGACAATGTTGAACCGCCGAGTATATTTCTTTGTTAGAACAGTACCATAAACCTTCTACAGAACGTCGCAGCGAAAGTTGAATATATAGATCGAATTCGAAAAGGTCTTAAGATATGTGATTATTATGTCCTTAAGCGTATCATATTTTAATTCCTGTCAAACCAGTTACACTTCTTCATCACATCAGTATATCTCCGATAATACGCATAAATGTCAGGCGTGATGCGCGATAAATGTGATTCTCTCACAAGCCACACAAAGTGCTTCTCACAGCCTTCAATTTCGAAGACAAACTAAAGCCTGGCTTACAAGCGTTATCAGCGCACGTCGGTATGTAAGCGAACGGCTGAACGTCGACTAAATGCGTTGAATGCAAATCATTTATATTAAATAAACGCGAAATATGCAGCAGCCCCGCGCGTCGCAATCAATCTTCGCTGCTGGTTGTGTACCTGCATTGTTGTTCTACACCATTGAGTGCCTGCCTCATTCTTCAGGTGTTTATTCAACTATTTATATAACGTTTATTTATTTTTTCACATTTTTATTTCATTCATTTTTGTGGACTCTGGCCGCTATCTTTATGCGCATATCAAATGAAAAATGCGGGATTATGTGAAATTTCCACATAATGAGACCACACCGCAGCTTTGCCTTACTTCTGGCTCGACTGCTCTCCACCACGAAGTATGAGCGCGCTGCTGCTACGCACTGCCGGCATTCGCACTCTTGTCGTCTTTCATGTGCAGCGCGCGGTTTACCTTGCTTTCAGTGCGCGCGGCAACACGTTGGCCGACCCGTATTTAGATGCTTATCGGTGACACCTGAAAATGTTGAAATGTAATCCAGTCTGCCGTGTTTGAATGCCGCAAGCGTCAGCGTCAGCAACAGCAGCAACGGCAAGAAAACAGTGCGACTGACCGTCCGTCAGAACAACCGCTCCCAATGCTCGCAATCATAAACTGGGTATGCGGGATGTGTTGCCGGTGTTGGTATACTCCTCGTCAACGGTATTACCGCCATCAGCGCCCGAGACGCTGTCAACAGCGTGTTGCCTGAAGAGATTTGCTCACCTCCACACACACACAC